>RJWH01000130.1:0-600000 GCA_004363575.1 Solenodon paradoxus | reverse complement strand
ATTCCATCAGACTAGTTTCAAACTTCTGACCTTCAGGACTATAAGATAATAAGTGTGTGTTGTTTAAATCCCTAAGTTTGTGGCGATTTCTTAGAGCAGCCGTAAGAAACAAACATACTCAGCCTACCGCGCTTGTTCCCACACTTCGGTCTTCATGCCAGATGACCCCAATAGGAAGCCACATGACAGACGAGTCGGGGAGTCAAGAAAACATGGCCTTTTAGAGGGAAGGACAAGGACAGGGTTGGGGGCCTGCTCAGGATCACTGCAATCACTGATCTAAGGTTCGTTCTTGGGAATCTCCTTTTAAAATACAAAACCCATAAATCTTCAGTTTGTTTTAATCAAAGTGGAAAACAAACTGGTATATTAACATCTCTGCAGAGACAGGAACATGTAGGTAACAAAAACAAAGTTTATTCTATCCTGATTTATTCAAATTCATCATTATCATTAGAACCATGGAATGACATTTGGTCAAGGAGTCATTTTCATGAGATGATCGGGTAATTTTATGGACTCCATTTACCTTTTCTTGTTTTGTTAGCATATAAATCAAAACAAATGACATCACCCCATCCTTCTTACCTATACTAGTAAACGAATATAATCTATGAAATGAACATATTCCATAAAAGAAATGGGTCCTCCCTAGGTTAACACGTGGGCCAGCTACTTCCCACTGCTCCCTTGTCTGAGTCATGCCCCAGATGTGACTTGGCAGACCATCTCCATCAGCTCTGTGGTTGAAAAAATGGGTCATTGCACTGTGACAAAGGAACATTCACTGAAAATACAGCAATTAAGAGAAATTGGAGCTCCAATGGTCTCAAATGCCCAAAGGAAGCTTGTACTCACCCTATGTGGGTGCCAGGAGCAGACTGACACAGTAACAGGTCTACCAGCAGCCCAGCAGAGATATGTTTCAGAATTCAGTCAGAAGAAAGTGGCCAAAAGCCACTGATGGAGGGGACATGAGACCCTGGGAAAGGACTGTTTTCGACATTACTAGCATTTGATTAAAACATTCTGAAACTATGAGTCCCCGGACCTAAAAACCGGACATCATAACAAGACTCAACACAGTTTTAGTTATGATATTTTATTGTTGTTGAAATGATGTGGAAAGCAATAGGGCTCACGTAGAAAGGTGAGGATTCACTGGTTTCACTTAGACATGCAAACATTCGTTGGAAGCTCGCAAAAAGATGGATGGTTGTTGAAGTCAAATAATCGGTAGGCAAGTCTTCATTGTCGTAGTTTTTGCTGAGTCTTTGTAAGTGTCTTAAATTTTCCATTAAAGGGGGTGGGCGGGAAGGCAGTGTTAATTTTATTGGGTGCAGAAGATTTTTCATAGTCATTCTTCCTTCACACAGCTCATTTCATTAAAACTTTCTCCAGGCATTGCCATGTCTCTAAGTTGTGAGACCCAGAGGCACTGCAGATATTGCCAAGTCCGCTCTGATTCTCTCGGTGCTTATGTGGAAAGCAGAAGCCTGCTCTGGCAGAGGAAGGGCGGTGCCTGGGCACAGGGTATGGGAAACGAGTGGGCAGCAGGTTGAAGGGGGTGAAACAACAGGGCAGGAACAGGCTGAAATCCTCTGAAGGCACTGGGAAGGTCCACACTCGGGGACCAGCTCACCTGTACTAGAGAGCCACCAGCATTCCCCAGGGACACTTAGACATGGACTCAAGTTCAAGTCAAGAAGCACTTATTGAAGACCTATTATGACCTAGGTCTGGCTGCTACACAGAGGGCACACATCATGGTGAATGAGTGCCGCCATCTGCATTCACTCATGTTGAATTGTCTTAAGTAGTTGAAGCATGGTGGAGCTGCCTGCAATCAGTCATCTAATGAAGAAAAAACTTGAAAGACAAATTCTTCCACTCTTGCTGCTCAACAGCTGTGTGCAGAGCAGGTGACTCAGTGAACTACCAGCTTCCTTTCTCATGAACTAGCTTTTAAAAAGCAAAGAAAAATTTACTGCTCTAAAGAGTACCAAGAGGGTCAACAAGATACATACTGCTGATGGGCTGACTAATTTTCAGATTTCCATAGCCTCGAACAACAAAGTGGAGCAGAGAGAAAGCGACTGATGCTAATCTCATTTTGGAACAAAAGACTGAGAAATCACAAGGGTCATTAACTCTGGTCATGCTTGGCTCTGTCACGGAGAACAGGAGTGGAGGGGCGAGGAAATAAGCCAGGACTGATAATGGACAGAGCGACTTCTCTGGGCTCTCTGCTTTTCCTTCTTAGCAGCTGGCCAAAAGAACCTAAACTTAGCAAGGGCGAGGTGTAGGAAACTAGATAGTGCACACTGCAGTTGGATAGGAAATACTGGGCTCAATGTGTTTAAGGTTAAGATTAATTCCTCACTTCCTCTGAATCTATTTTAAAAACAGAGCAAAGGATGGCATATGCTTTCTTCTAGCGAAATGACAGATGATCAAAGGACAAACATGATCCGTATGTCAAACCCTCCTACTACCGTGGCCCTTTGCCTACAGAATTTTTAAAAAAGGTTATTTTTTGTTTTGTTTTGTTTTTTTTATCATTGTGGTTAAAACTTGGCAGCCTGTGTTTACTCAGAAAATTCAGTAGTGGCATAGTCAAAAAAAGACTCACTCATGGTTGGTTGATTTGACACCAGACAGCAGAACAAAGGAGAAAAACAAATGGTATTGTTCTTAAACCACGTCTATTTCACAAAGCCAAACAAAGCCCAGGAGCTGCTTAGCATTGGGAGTTCACACTTCAATCTGTGAGGCTTGGTGTCTGAAAGCAAAAAAAAAAACCTGCTGACTTTCCAGATAAAGACCATTTTTCTGACTTGTACCAACAATCCTAATTAATGTTAGCTTGTTATTATTCCCTGTGTTCTATAAACAGCAGCCACTCATTAGGACTGATTTAATTGAATTTCAGAAGGAAAGGGATGATTGCCTTGAGAAGCAAAGGACTGGAGGTTTCTGAAAGAGCAGAATTTCACAAGTGACACCCAAGTTACATTCATGTCAGGACATTAGGAAGAATGAGAGAAGACCCTTCCGTGCCCCTTCTTCCTCCTGAGTGCTTTATAAAGCTCAAGGTATGTTGTTTTCACCAGTCTGCCTTTGCATTATTCCTCTGGTGTCATCATTTTTCTATCCCTCTGAGCCCCTGTGAGTGTTTCAAGACCACATATATTCAGAAGTGTCCTTTGATCTCTCATCCTTTCAGTATAAAGAAAAATCAGTACAGAATTTAGCAGGCTAAACGATTCTGTTGATTCAAAACTCCATTGTTAATGCTCTAAAATACTTTTTCAATCAAAACAGTTTATAACTTTGTAAAATGCTTGATCTTCCTTTGATTAGGATGCAATTATCAAGATCATTTATTCACTCATTCATTTATTCATTCTACAAATATTTCTTGAGTTCCTAATATATACTGAGCTCTGAGCACTAGTGTTGTACAAAACACAAAAGGAGTAGGGAGGTATGCCCTGTGGGGTAGGCCTGCTGTCTTCATCTGAGTGCTGTCCATGTACATGCCAAGGACCCAAGTTCAAGTCCCGGGGTGGGAGGCAGGAGAACCACCAAGATGAACAACTAAATAAAAGAAGATGCTTCTTCTGCCTCTCTCTTCCTGCCTCCCAGCCTGCTCACCTTTATTTCCTTAAAAAAGAAAACAAAAGCAAGGTGTAGGGAGACAGCAAACATACAACCAAATACGTGAACTCTCTGCTCTGTGGTGGAAGAGAAAGAATAGAAGTAATGAAACCAGATAGGAAGCTATTATATTATACAAGAAAAATAATATAATGGCATAAGTACAACGATTAGCATGTATCGAGTGCTGATTATACTCCAGGCACTGTGCTAAGACCTTTGGATCCATTATCTCATTTATTCCTCCTAATACCCCTATGAGAAGTGAAGAGAGATGAAGCAACTTGTCCAAGTCACCAGCAATGGATCTGTTATCAAACTCAGGCAATCCGACTACTGTATTCACCTGCCTTGGAACTTCAGCAATGAACAGTATGTGAACCTTGCAAAAATATCCATTTGATACATACACACCATATACACCCCCTCTTATATATCTGACAAAAGTCCTGCTATTGGAAATTAGTTGTGCTGGTAATTCTGATTTGATTATTATTATATTATGTGTCTTTGTGGGGCTGTATATAATTAATTTGCACAGGTTTCTGCCTAAAGACAACTTTAACCTGAAAGTTTCCCCAAGTGACTTGATTTTAGCCACTGAGGGAAGCAGATGGTCACCCTTGCAAAACTCGGCTTTAAAAAAAAAACAAAAATAACCCCACAGAATTAAGGGACTAACAGTTTCTGCCTGGGCAGTTCTAGGATCCCAATTCCACTGTGGATTGTTCCCTGAGTATTCCTGGGGTCCCCATACTCCACAGTCCCTATTGGGACTCGGTGGTCACCTCCGCTAGATAGCTGCACTGGAGCCCTCTCATCTCCTGCTGTCTCTCCTTGGCCAGATTCCTGAAACTGGGACCCACTCCCTCTCTGCAGCTAACAGGCCTCACCCCGGCTGTGGGTTCCTGGCTCCCAGTGGCCTTCCTCGGGGTGAGGAAGGGGCCACGTCATTAGGAGACCCAGACTCTCAGCACCTGAAAGCAAGAAGATGGTAGTTCACCCATTTTTAAAATACTTCCCATCTCCATTTGAAGCACTGCTGTCAGTTTAAGTCTGGGTCTTCACAAGAATAATCAGTAAATATTTACCCTTAAATTATACAACAGTTCATTTGATGAAAATTAGGTGAGGTTCTCAGTGATTGACCTGCCCTCTCCATAGACAGAAAGCATTGGCAAGTTTAAATATGGCCTTTTTTCAAAAAGTACTTTTAAGTCACTCCCTGGTGGAGCAGAGGTTAGATCAGTCGCCTCTGAAGGAGCAAGCCACATACCCCTGTGTTTGAGTCCCAAGTCCGGGGAAAACAGCCAGTGTGAACAACTAAATAAAAATAAAATAAAGATGCTTTCTCCTCCTTTTTCCTCCTGTCTGCCTGTCTAGCTGCCTTCATTCCTGCCTACAAACCTTCCCTTTAAAAAAAAAAAGTGTTTTTAAATTCCCAGTTAGCAGATATTCTGACTCATAAGAAAATAAAATCAAGTACACTGCCCAATTAGCAGAGATGAAAAAATAAATTATGAGATATTCTCAGAAGAAAATATTAGGTAGTTATTTTTTTAATGTCACAGAATAATACATAATAATGTATAAAGATGTTTATAATGTGTCGGAAAGTGTAAATAGGAAATTATAAAAAAGCAACACATATTTTCAGATAGAGATATAGTTGATAAGTAGATAAATGGCTGGATGGGTGGATTTCTAGTCATTTTCATTAATATTTTATTGTCCGCATATTCTCATATTTTAGGTTGTAAAGGCTTTGTAATATGTAAGCAAAATCAATTAAAGTGTGATTCAATTCACAAGAAAGTCTCAGAACACTGAAATCACCAAGGGACAGAAGGAAGACTTACAGACCAGAGTCTGATATCCATGTAGAACAGCAATTCAGTAGAAATCTAATGACAAAAGGCACAAATACGAGTCATCTATGTAAGTTAAATTATTCCAGTTGCTACATTCCAAAAGTAAAAGGATACAATTAATAATTTATTTTATTCATAATATCAAAGTATTTCATAATGTAGTATGCAATCAAAATAAAAATTTAAATGAGATATTTCATATTCTTTTTTACTAAGTCTTAGAAGCTTATAGCACTTTTCACACTTATAGCACATACATGTGACCATTGACTATTGTTTGGGAGATGGGGAGAGGGGGCCCAGGCAACAAGAGTCTCAAAAAAGAAGGGGAATTGAAAATAGGAAACAGAGAAAAGGCACAAAGAGACAGAGGGTTGTTAGATGTTCCTGCTCTCTCCCAACTCTGGTCATTGGGCCTGGGAGAGAGATCAAGCCCTCTAGGAGACCCCGTCCTTGGGGAAGAGCTAGTTAAGTTGAGGAAGTATAAGGAATATTCTGTGACCAAAAAAAGGGTATGAGGGGGCGGGGGGGGGGGTGTTACAGCTAAACAAGGATTGCAGAGGACTGGCAAGGAAAATTGGCAGGACCAACAGCAGTGGGAGGATGAGTCAGGGGCTAAAATGCGCAAAACAACAGAGGAACAAGTAAATGTGAAGATGCTGGTCCAGAAGGCTTGCATTTGCGGTGTTGGCCTGGTCTCAGGAAATTAACTGGGCTTGTAGTTCCAAGCAGCACTTTGGCAAGCAGGTCTCTCTCCCCTGTTCAGGAGGACAAGAGGCACTCTAGAACCCCCTGTGGCCAGTCCTGCTGTCATTTATCTGCCTCACGTGAGGGAAACACACCTAACTTACCCCTTAGAAATGGGCAGATGTCCCAAAAAGCTCTGTGTACATATTCTAAACATTTTGAACCTGAATTTTTAAAGTTAATTTCCTTCAAGCATTCTAGATCTTCTTCCTTCCTAGGCCTATCATGATGAATAATTTTATCAAAAGACATGAACCTAAACTCAATTTGGAAAATATTACCCACTAAACATAACAAAAGAGCAATAGGATAAAATGGAGTTAGACACTGACATGATTTTTTCCTGATTTTCTAAAATGCATATAACTGACACCTTAAATTACCAATAAATTCAGTTACTCAATAGCAATTTTAAGGTAATCCTATATATGTCAAGTGCTCAAAAAATATCTGAAAAAGAAAGCAAATTGACAGTTGTATCTCTACATCAACTATTTTGGTATTATCACAGGCGACTGCCATTTCATTCATGCACATTACAGGAGGAAAAGTTCAAGTAAATACCACTTCTGTATTTGTTAGCAAACTCCAGTGCAGAACATTGTTCATTGTATGGAGAGATGAAGTCAGGGAGTTTTCTGGAAGGAAAGAGGAAGATGAGAGAAAGTACTTAAAGAAAGTTGATTCTTGGTAACAGGCTTAAACTAATCTTATTTCTATAAATTGGTTACTGATTCTCTGAAAAGGGTACTGATCTTCCAGTTAAAAGTCCATAATCACTAGTTCTCAAAAAATTGCTTGACGTTATTTCTTTTAAATATTATTTTTATTTTAAGAATTTATTCCTATCTCTGGCCACAACCTGGGCACACAACTTATATAGCCTATACCATACCCACCTGAGTCACAGAGGAGGGGCCTGTTTGCTTGATGATATCTTAAAACAATTACTTTTGGCCCAGAAGTCTTTGTTCCAGTTCAAGGAGAAAGGACATACAACTTCTCTGTAATGGCTCCCCGGCTCCATTTTAAAATGGCTTCACAGATGTCCATGATTCACACACATGTTAAAATAAGTAACAGATAATACTACTTCTCCCAGTTCTCTTCTCATTCTGTTCTGACCACTTGCTCACTCTCACTAGACCCCAGAACCAGCTTCAGCAGATCCCATTCCAGATCTACAGAGCCAGAACCACAGGCTATAGCTTAAACATGTAAACGTTTATACATTTTCCTAAAACAAGCACCAGAATTCAGCCTGTTAACAAAAAAGAGGACCACCTAAAAGTCTTTTGATATACATTTTACAGACAAAACCCTACAACTAAATGAATAAAGGCTGCTCTTTGACTCACTTCAGGACTTCCAGAAAAACAGGTATCTTCCAGTTTAGTCTCCCTCTTGGGTAAGAGTCCTGAGACCTGTGGCCTGACAGCATGTGAGGGGCAAGACCATTCCCACTGCCCGCTTCATATTGTTACTGCTGGAAAAATTTCCTAATCACCTCCCTTGCGGTCCCATCTAATGTAAATTAGGGGCCCATTCTTAATGTTTACCTGCACAGGTGTCTACCCATATGCTTTTTCAACCTCACATTTCCTCTCATCTTTCCATTTCTGATTACCTTGTCTTTGACTGTTTACATTCTTCATGTTCATTTGAGATGGGATAGGGAATGCTCAAAAACAGAGGGTGATATTTTTGCAAACTGGTTAACTAGGAAAGAAAACAAGATGAGGGAAGGAAGTCATTTATTGAGGGCCCACTATGTGCCAGGAAATATGCAACATAGCCTAACCTGCATGTCTCAGATAATCCTTCTGGTTCTCTATATTGAAAGCCTGTGCCCTCCTTGCAGTACTCTCACACAGTGACTTCCAGTCAAAACTAGACCGAGCTTGAGCAAATTACATGAGCAGAATAATTACATGCTATAAGGATACTAAAATAGGTTTGCAAACTATAACGATACACATTCTGCTGATTCCTAATCCCAAGAAAACAAATCCAAAATTAGAAGTCAAGTATTATATGTATCTGAATTATCCTCCCCTGGACAAGTCAGAGAGTTAAGATAATTATATTCTTTCTAGTTAATTATCTGTGACAACACATTCTATAGATGCATGAAACATCACCGCAGTTGCACTTCGGTACAAATTGTAATAGGAATCTGTTGAAATGTTCCTGGTGCTAAGGAAAAGATAAAGAGACCCTACAGAAGATCACACAGGACTAGAGAATCCCGACATCCACTGCCTGCTCTGCTTCGCATGCAGCCCTTCTGCCATTAACCTCTGCCGCACCTCAACTTTCACCTGGTCCTTCACCTGTCCGTTCTCTCATTGTGGGTCTCTATCCCTTGCTTTTATGCAACAACATCCACAGGCTCCACCTGCCCTTCAAGGGCTATCCAGGGCCCCTGAAAATTAATGGTAGTGGGATAAAAGCATGAAGAGAGGGGGCACCACTTACATACATACTGGTGAACAAAGTACCTTCCATGTCTTCTTTCCAATGCTGTCAAGTTTTGGGGAAGAACAGGTGAGGCAGATATTATTGACTGCCTCTTCAATATATTCCTGCCACCATCTCCTTTGCTAACAGAATATCAATGCAGCCATGGGCTCAGGAAGGTAACATAGTGCCAGCTCAGAAGAGGAAATTTGCTCGAGGCTTCAAGAAAATGTTTTCTCCCTAGTTAAAAAGAAGTTCATGGAGACAAACTGTCCTTTCTGCCTTTAGATATTACCACATAACATAATACTGATATTCGTTGCAGCCATTTTGTGTCAAATAGGAGAAAACCAAGAAACATAAAAGGAAATTACCTGGACCTCAAATAACCAATTCTGGTACTATATGAGAAAAATAATTCTTTATGGGTTAAGTTACTTTTAATTGAGTATTCTATTACTTTCAGCACAAAGCATCCTCACTGATTCAATGAAAAACTCTGGAATTTCTAGCCTGTTACTCATACTAAGGAATTAGAAGACAAGGCTTAAGCGACAAGAATACATCTCTAATTCTGGAATTTTTTTTTGCTTGTTTGTTTCATAGCAGATTTAAGAGTTTGTTTGTTTGTTTTTTAAGGAAGAGAGTCATTCCTAGATATTGCCCCTCTAAAAAACCAATGGAAATGGCCCAAAACATCTCAATATCTTGTAAAGAAACAACAGCTATGACTAACTTCTGCCTGGCAACCTCAGCATCTTAGAACCTGTTGCAATATTTTAAAAACTAGGTTCATGTGTCTTACTACAACCTTTTCAGTTGGAAAAGAATTCTACCCCCTAAACTTCAATTATATTTGAACTTTATTCCCCTGAGGTCTAAAAAGGATTACAGATAACTATAGAAACTTAGAGATTTAAATCTGGGGGAATAAAGCTGGGGGTTATCAATAGCACATATTTTCTTTTTCAGGTGAGGAAACAAATTGACACGTTTCCTACAAACTATTTCTGAGATCATTAAAACTAACAAAATCTTCACTTTTTAATAAGAGGGAGAAGTTCTTCAATTACTTTAGACTGTCTATTTTTTAAAAAGATAGTTTATTTCTACCAGGTGCTTGGCATGTAAAATTCTCTTTATCAGAGTTGATTGAACAAGATGAAAAGAATGAACTCACACAGAAAGTAAATGATCCCGCTTCTCTGGGTGAAGAAAGCATTAGAATTCTGGTGGTGGGTGTGGTGTGAAATACAGACTGAGATGTAATTTCAGTACCCTACATGGAATCTAGCATCGTGAACTAAAGAAATAATAAGTATTATTGTAAAAAAAGAAACAAAGTGTCTGCTGTCTGAAAAAAAAAAAAAGAGAGAGAGACACCGTGTTACTCTCCTAGCTTGCCATGTTTCTAAATTCATGTCAGGATTAAATTAGAAATTATGCTTAAAAGAAGAGGGATTACCTGAGACATAAGAAATCTAGATTCTTTTGTAAGCTATGTTAAATAGTAATGTTGGTGAAATTTTCCTATAATCATTAGTTAAGCAAAGGTTTAAGGTCTTAAGGGAAAAAAGGAAGTTCAAGTTCCTGAAATGGGAAGAGGGAATGAAGCTTGAGTATGTCTTTGACAAAGCACAGAAAATCATTTACATTTAGAAAGGCAGACCATTTTATCGGAATGACTCTGAGAGTTCTCACCTATGGATGAGGTAAAGCCACTCTGTGAAACTTCATCCTACCTAGAGGTGGGGGAAGAAGAACGACAGGAAGATATTAGAATATTATTAACACAGTTCTAGCTTCCGAACATTTTTCATTGCTTTGCTCATTCAGACAACTTAGATTGCTGGTAACAGGGGTGATATAATGTAGTAAAAGTTTCCAACTTGAGATTTTTGCTGAATTTAAATTTTCAAGAGAAAGATGTGCGAGTTCAGGAGATCATTTGTTGCTATTGGAAATGGGGAAATAGTATAAAATTTTTATGTTTTCATTCTAAAAAATGATACTTTCAACACTCTTAAAGTTAGTTCAACTCATGGCAAAGAGTCTTGGACATAGTTGAGAAGGGCACTTGTAATTTCCTTAGCAAAAAAGCAAAGGAATTACTTAAGCGGATTTTAAGTTAAATTATGTCCAAATTCTTTTTGTCTGAGAAAGAAACAAAGCAATGAAAACTCATGCAAACATGGCACAAATGTGATAGTATAGAAAATAATGAGACCAAAGAAATTATTCTTTTAGTCTCCCTGCACGCAGACATGACTCTAGAGGGGTAGAATAAGATATGACTCCAAATAAAATGGGAATTAAGTGATTTCTTTGCAGGAAACTAGTTTAAAAATTAAGAGAAACATGAAGGACATGATTATTCAATAGAATTTAGTCAAAATCAATTACATATTTAAAAGAGAAAAGCAATTCTTTACAGATGTCCCAACAGATGAGGTCAAAATCTATGGTAACCTGAAGTATATCAGATATAAAAACATGGGAAAACCTACAACAAGATATATTCCTTCAACCATAATTTGATGAATCTCAAAAAAAAAACCAGAAGGAAAAATATAAGTTGTTACTTTTCTTTGACATTGAATAAAAATTAACTATTTGTAATTTATCCCCTCCCCCTAAAACCATGTACCAGGCACACATTGCTCAATCTCAGTTCGGGGTATACGGGTGGTCACTGAAAAATTCTTTCTACTTTTCTCTGTGTTAAAAATGCTCATGATAAAAAGTCTAAAAATAAAATAAGAAATATTTGAAAATAAACTGTACAACGGTTAAATAATTCAAATATCCCATTAGCTCATGCCAAAAATGGCCAAATATCATTAAGACTCTTCCTAAACCTTGTTAAAAGACACTAAAAAAGATGACTTTATATCTTAAAAAACTTTTAATAAAGTTTATTTTTATTACATGGAAGAACTGAGATCCCGGAGAAATAAGTGGAATAAATAGTCATTGTAATTAATTAAATATGAAAATGTTTTGGTATTTTTGTTTACACCAGAGAAATGCACAATATTTATTCATGAAAAGAATAAAATTCTAAAAAGAAATAAAACTATGTCTGACTCTATGGAGAAGATATGCCCTCAAGGAATTTATACATGGACAAAAAAATGAAATACATACAACATAATTAGAAATAGTATAAAATACACAGTTAAATACAACTGTGGATTAAAATATATTACAAATATATAAATATAGGCATGTGTAATAGGCAGACTAACGCCCCCTACAAGATGTCCATGTTTTTATCCTCAGAATCTGAAAATCATTGCCTTTTATGGCAAATGACACTTTGTAGGTGTGGTTAAGGATTCTGGGATGGGAAGATTACCCGGGATAATTCAGGTGGAACTGTTATCATCATAAGGGTTCATATAAGAGGGAAGAGTCACAGATGTGACAACTGGAGCAGAGGTAGGAATGGTGTAGAGCAACAAGGCAAGGATGTGAGCAGCCTCTAGAAACTAGAAAAGGTAAAGAAACAGATTCTTCCCCAGAACCTCCATAAGGAGCTGGCCTTGCTGACACATCTTAGACTTCTTTTTTCTACTCCTGGTTACTTCAGCAATTTCTTTTGTCTTAATTAATCTTATTGAATAAACATTGCAATATAACATTATATGGTTTAAGGTATATATCATAGTAAATCCACATTGACATATAATACATTAAATTCACCACTATTTCAGCTTTTCTTCACCATGTAATTAATCCCCATTACCCTCAATTGCCCATTCACCCTCCACATTCTCTTCCTGCAACTATTGCTTTGCTTTTTTAGACTGAAAGTCTATTGTTGTTTGATTCCATTCGTTTATTCAAAAGTTTATTTTTGTTCATTTAGTTCATTTGTTTAATTGATATCTATGCAACACATATGCATGATATCATGTGATGTCTGTCTCCTCTGACTTATTTCATTAAACATAATTCCCTCCATTTCCATCTAGGTTGCTGCAAATGGCAGCATTTCAACTTTTGATAGCTGAGTGATATTCCATTGTTATATATACCACATCTTCTTTATTCACTCATCTGAGGATAGGCGCTAAGATTGTTTCCAACTCTTGGTTTTTGTAAGTAACAATGCAATGAACATGTATCTTACGTTTTCTGGCCTTACATCTAAGTCTTTAATCCACTTTGAATTAACTGTTGTGTATGGTGTTAGGTATTAGATTTTAAGCCTCCAGAACTAAAAATAAAAAATTTCTGTAGTCTTTAGATGCTAAATTTGTTGTGATTATTTTTTTTACAGACGCAGTAAGAAATACATAGTGCATTATAATGCAGGTACAATAGAAGTCAGAGAGATTAATATATTTTAAATGGGAGGACTTAATGGGAAAGATGGAAAATATATTTTGAAGGCTCTTTCAGTCAGGAATTGGCCTTTGTCTATAATCTCCAGATGTAGCAGAAAGCTATTACAATGATGTAAACAAATACAGTTGTTTATTATTTTTACATACAAGGAGTCTGAAAGTTGGCAAGTCAGAGTGGAGAAATAGTGCTATGATATCAAGTCTTCAAGTTCCTTTTAACTTTCACCATCTTTATCATGTGGCTTTCATCTATAGCCTGATGATTTTTCCCTCTCCAGACTTACATCTTCATTCCAGTAGGAAAAATAAGGCATCAAAGAGGAAAAGGCAGTACCTGTATCAGGATAAGCCAGAACTATATCATATGATCATCCCTACTCCAAAGAGAACTAGCAAAATGTACAGGAGGTAGGCTACTAGTAGTATCTTAAACAAAGGGCCTACAAGTTCTGAATAGTTACAAAAGTCTGATGGGAATCTAAGATGATGAAACAGGAAAATTTGAGGGGGCAGAGAGAGAAGACCATTATCACTGGCTGCCAAAATTTAATATCCCTTCCTATCTTGATGCTGTTTCCATGCTCATTAATTCCCTGTAAGTATCTTTACTCGTTTTGTTACTGATTGCCAATAAGAAGACATTGTCACTTCCTACTCACCCACCGTGTCAAAATTCCCTGTGCTTGGAGAACTTCCAGGATCTTCCTGATCCCTCTTCCATTTTCTTCCAGGTCACTTCTCCATCACCTCCACTCCCTCCCCCAAAAGAGAGGATGCTGATATGGACAGGCAAAAAGCAAGAGTATTTATTAATTGAACAACCATTTTAAGAGTATGGCCAGCATCCCTCTCTCTCCCACCCAGCTCCATCCTTCTCTCACATGACTATGAAAGCTTCTTCCCAGTTTCCCTTAAGAATCACTGGTGTGGATAGCCTAAACCACGTGTTTTCTGTCTGGAAGAACCTGTGCTTTATTTTCTCTCATCTGTTTGACCAGATGCTGCCAACGAAGATGTGAGAGGAACTTATAAATTGGAGCGTGCCCTCTCTTGCTGCTGGGAGCCCCTTCACCATGATGTGGAAGCTCAGGTCAGACTCTGGAAGGAGACAATGTCCAGGGGGTCACTAGCTATTCCCAACCATTGTGATAAAGCCTCAGATATATGAACTGTTCCAGCTGAGCTAGCCTAGACCAAAACTCACCAGCCAACCCACAAAATATTAAGAAATAATGACATTTTATTGCTCTGAGCCCTAAGTTTTAGAATTATTTAGTAGGTAGCAAAAACTAACTGATACACTGCTTTCCCTTGGACTCAGTTTTTCCCCAATCAACAAATGGTAAGATACTTAGGGCTGAGAGTTTGCTGTGTGCATAGAGGGAAATAGTCCAGGGAGGCAATTTATAGGCCAGGTACACCTAAGACTCTGTCTGAGAAAAAGGGATCTCTGCATCACCTGAAAATCATTTTTTATTTTGAGTTTGGAGCTTATAACATTAAAGTGTCATTAACCTGACCTTGCACTGTGGACCAGGCTTAAGGAAAAGGACTGCAGCATCACAAGATTTAGGTGTTTGAATCCCAGGCCAAAAAAATTTTACAACTAGGTACTGATAGAAAACAAGACTGTATAAAAAAAATGGAGTCAAATTATGAGAAATTATGAAGAGCTAGACATTGAGGAAGGACAAAAAGAGGACCCAATGAAGACAGTATTTTGAGAAAATACATCTGTAGGGTATATAGGAATGCCACGGAGTATATTGTATATACAGTTGCTGATTTCTGATGACACATGCCTGAAATATATAATGTTTTAATGCAGTGCTCCTTCAACAAAATATTATTTTAAAACAAGAGGATAGTAAAGTAATAAAATGTGTCACAAATTTTAAAAATATAATTAATCTGTTTGAAATATTATAATAACAAGGAATAGAAGAAAAAAGTATAAACTGAATATAGAGAGGCCATAACATTGTCATGTAATTCAATCATAAAAGGGAGATATAAAAGACCACCAGATAACTACTTTAGAGCAAAAAATGGATCTCTGAACAAAATGTAAATTTTATACAAGTATATAAATAGAAGAAAATTCTAGCAGAGACTAGCTGGTTATTTATCAGTTCTGTCTCTTTTTCCTTCTGGACCCACAAGCCCCCTTGCAGTTAGTCATGCCCATGTGACTGGGTTGGGGCCAATGTAATGAGGGCAAGAGTAAGACTCTTTCCAGATTTGACCCACAAAAACTTCCTGAAAGATTCTCTGCAATCTCTCTCTCTTTGCTTATCTACTGGCTGAAGGGACAGGATTCTCAAAAGATAAAGCCAAAAGATGAAAGAGCTGAAGTCTCCAAACCATTATATGGAAGGCGCTTCCCCAAGCAGAAATATCTTTGAACTTTATTCTATTAAAGCCATTGAGGTTTTCTGACTTTTATGACATAGCTGCTACCATTTCTTACCCTAAGTAATATGACTGTGTAACTTAAAACCTGATGGTTTTGAATATTTAACCCCCAGCCCCTCCCAAATGAGGCAGTATTATATTTCAAAGCACAAGACTGGCTAACAGGCTAAGTAAACAGGGAGTTGTAAGTAGAATTCAGTAAGCACAGTCTATGACATATACATCTAGAATACTGGAAGTCCAATATTGGAAGGGCATATCTTTTAATAAAAAGCAAATACACAAGAAAGGAGGCATCATAACGGCAACACTACAAAGCAAATCATTAAAGCTGTGTCCGAGGAATCAAGATTCTGATAATACGTGCAAATTAGAAAGCATTTAAGTTGGGGATAAAGACAGAAAGAACACAAATTAAATGGCTCTGCACATGCTCCATAAAGCATCCAGCTTGATGAAAGTCACTGCTTTCCTAATAGAGATTGAAAATTCAGGGTAGAGTTCAATTGTACAAATGACATCAACAGTTTGTAAACTTTCCCTTCTGCTGAAAAATCGAGTATCAGTCTTTACTTGGCCTGCTTGTAATTTCATCTCTTAGAAGCCACAGGAAGTCACGAAGGAAGCTGATGTTCCAGACCTAACTCAGAGAAATAAGGGAAATGTGGTTGGTGATTGAATATGACAAGAAATGGCCGTGTCACTTTGGAATCTAAGTGGGGAAGGGAAGGAGCATTGCAAACTGTTGGACAGGTACAACAGGTTTGAGAAAATTGAATACTAGGTTATTTTAGAGAAAAAACGGATATGACCAGAGATCCTGAACAGGAATTTGACACAAGATAGTTTATTTTAAAAGTATAAAATTCTAGGTTTATGGTTCTAAATATCCTGCCCTTGGTGGAAGAAAGTGAAGTGGCATTTACAGAAATTGACGAAATTCTGTAAAATCTATTTGATTAGCTCAGCCTTAAAGCCATACATTTAAGAAGAAGAATTGTCATAGAGCCATATAAGACCAGGAATAAATAGCAGTAAGTATAGATTTTGTGGGTATAAATGGCATCTGTTTTTCTTAATTCTACATCCATGAAATTTTTATTAGAAAGCTTAAAAATCTCCGCATTTATTGTAAGTCCCCTCTTAATGTCTCTTCTTCATAAGAACACAAGTTACATTGGATCAGGGTCCCACCCTAATGACCTCATTTAACCTTAATTGCTTTTTTAAGTCTCTTATCTCCAAAGCACAGTCACATTGGGACTTCAGCAAATAAAATGTGGGTTGGGGGGCTCCATAACACACTTGTTACTAATATATCATAACTTTCACAGTTGACCTGGTGAAGTAGTGAATTCAACTTTTTCTGTAATTCTCCAATGTGCAAGATCAAATTCTGATTTGGTTTTTTAGTGTAGATTTTATTTGGGGGCAGTCACAAAAGTTCTGTGGTTTTCTGATAAGATCTTAAGCAGACATTTTAACCCCCAAGGTCACCATGTATTTTTGTCATCTCCCCATCCACTCAGAAATATCCAATCTACTCCCACAGTCCTTGTAGCCTTCCTCCAAGGAAATCCCATCCAAATATTGTAGCAGCCTCTTATTCTCCCACATAAACTCCTCCCCAAATCTACCCATTCTTTAAGACCTAATTCATATGCCATATCCACTGTGAAATTTCCCTGTTTGGGGGCTCCCAGAAAAATCTACAGCTATAAGGGTATTTGTCTCATTGCATTGTTATAGTTGGTATCTTGTCTGTTCTCCCTCTAAGGGGGTTAACGGGTAGGGAATGAGTTTTTCCCCTTAATTTGTTAAATACTTGAATTTAGCATAGATATTAGAAATAGCAAAGCTTAAATAAATGCTTTTTAGAAACAAATCACTAATGAATGAGCATAGTAAAAATATACATACATTGTCACAAGAAGTGTTTGGAAGACAGCATACTCAAATTAATAGAAAATTTCTTTGTTTAATAGAAAGTTAATGACTCTACATATTCCCTCCTAATATTCTGTGATTCTATGCTGTTAATGTTATTAGTATGATATAATATTATTCTTATTATGAATATATAAATGCTTTCCTATTTCCAATGGAGATTTGTTATCTAGCTTTTCTTTATTTGGGGGAATATTTAAAGCTTCTAGCATATGCAGCATACTTAGTTATAACATATTACCTAAGTATGGGGGTGGGGGAATTCTTCAGTATGATAAAAAATTAGGTTTAGGAAACTACACAAGGTTTTACTTGTCAAGGTCACTTCCATAAGTTTCAGATCCCACAAACAAAACTGACCTCAACTTGGCAGCTTTTGCACCCTAAATTATAGGACTGGAAAGAAAGTCAACACTCATTCTAATTAGAGTGATAACCAGCTGTTAGCAGTGAGTAAATGGGGCCCAGAGAGAGTACACTGCCAGGGCAATTTTTAAATTGCAGGAAGTTCATTAAATTGATAAGGAAAGAGCAATAAGAGGCTGACACATTGTTCCAGCTAGTCCTAGCGGGTGGGAAGTGTTGGCCTTGGCTGAATGTATCACTCTAAATCTTAGGTTTAAGGCTACAGATGTCTACTGATGCAGCAGCAAATGATCATAATTAGAAAAAAAATAAGAAAAATAAGTGTCACAAGGGGAAGAAGCTGGGACATCTGATGATCTGTCATCTGCCAAATATAGACTTTAATTTGTACTCCAAGGACTAGAAGAGAAACTACAAATCAGCCATTAGTCAGTGGTCTCATTCCTATAAGCACATTAGAGGCAAAAAAAAAAGACTAATGCTAAGTCCCACATCAGGGATTCTGATTTACCAGATCTGGGCTGGGGCCTATGTTTCAAAATGATTAATTTGCTTAAGATCACCCAGTCTGGTAGTAGTTGGTTAGAGAGACCATCTTTGGGCTTCAGGTCCATTTATGCTGTCTCCTACTCAGTTTCTATAGTAACAACTCCCTGACATGCTGCAGGTGCCATGGACAGTCTTGAACATCTTTCACAGTGAAATCAAGAACTTACTCATTCCAAGTGTGTCTCCATCCACTTCGAGAGACCGTGTCAAAAGAGCTCTGTCTGCATCAGGTGGAACTTGTCCTTTCCTCTTCACTCATCACAGGCCAGTCTTTTAGAAGCCAGGAAGTTCTGAGTAAAGTCTGGGCAAAGAAATAATAATTTGATGATTCCTAGCTGGCCTACTTCATCGTCTCACCAGACAACTAGCTGAGTGTGCATGCATACAATCACACATATGTGAACCGTAATTCACACTTAGCTGTAAACAGTTCTCTTAAGTCGTTTGCAGCTGTTCCTAAAATTCAGAATGATTTTATCATTGATGTATTGCCCCTTTCCTGAAAATACCAATACTTAATAACATCTGAATGTGGTACATGCTTGACAGTCTATATTATTAATAAAGATATTGAGTTGGCTATTTTATCATATATTCCAAATGGACAAAAACATATCATCGTAACCATGACTGATGCATCATGTTACCATTAACATGACATGGGCTGCCCGACTCCCCATGGCTGTACCTTACCCTTCCCTGCACTGAGGCCTGAGAACTCTCAGAAAGTCTGCTGGGCCAATTGTCCTTTCAATTGCTTCCCAGTGGGATCACTGTTCTGTGTTGCTTGTGTTTCAATATCCTGAAAACCATTATTTCATATTTTTGTACTGTATTTTAATTGCTTCATGTAAGAGTTACAGTCCCTCTTATTTATATAAGGAATATAACTCATCTTCTTTCTGTATTAATTCACAACTGACTTGTAGAAATACATTTGAAAGGGGACTATATTTATCCATGTGCTCTGCATTGTGTATTCATTTTGGACTTACTGTTAGAGATGTCTACCTGCCAAATTAGAGCAACTGGCTATTCTTGGCTGCTATCCTGATTTAAGCTATGACCTTTTACAAGTCACATAGACTTCTCTGTTTTTCAAGTTTCTTCTCCTGCAAGTACTGACCTACTTAAACAGAAACGCTGTGAGGATTTACCAGTAGATTGTTCTGAAAATGTCAGAGTCCATAAACATTGTTATTAATGTGTTTAGCTATAAATATATACATTGAAGAAAGCCCTTGATTTTTAATTTTAAAAAATCTTTCCATTTTGAATAGTTTAATGTTGTTACTTACATTTCCCTATTATAATGCTTTTAAAAAAACCTCCAACAACTTAACACTTCATTTTGCCCAAGAAATGACCAATTCATCCAAGAAATTTCTTAGCTTTTTTTTCTTTATCTTTAATGTTCACATAAAACTTCTTTTCTAGAATCCAAGAATAGGATGAGATCTCAAAGCATCATCATATCAAGCCTCCTACCCAGGATACCCAAATAGAGATTCTGTCCTCCAGCCTCTTAATAAACTCTAGAAGAGCATCCTACTTCACATGATGATTCTTTTAAGTATGAAGTAAAAAGTCATAGAAATGTCTTTCTTTAAACTGAGATGGACTATTCTTCCTTTGAAATTCTGATCTTTTGTCTTCTGGAGTTACACACAATAAATGAATCACTATTCTACAGGAGAGCCTTTCAGCTCTGATGATAGTTGTCAGGGTCACCCAGAAGGGTTTTCTCTCCCAGTTCACAGTTCCTTCTTACATTCCTAATGGGACATGTTTTCCTGAACTCAGCCTCCTTCCTATTTGTCTTCTCAACACAGGTCTTATTTCCTCATGGTTCTTTTCAGATATAGTACCAAGGATGGAACTCTAGAAGAAGGCTCCCAGTAGAAATAACCCTGGGACACGTCCCCTTCTGGTCCTCTTCCCAGCACACCAGCGTTAGCTGCAGGCAATGATAATATGCTCACATCTGGGTCCTGCTTCACTTCCTGCCTGTCAACCAAGGGCTTCAGCTGCAGACAATCAGAACTCCCCAGATTTGGGGGCCGCTCTATCTCCTGCCTTCTGGGTGCCAATCAGCACCCACCCTCCCTTCTAGCCTCTGCAGAGCCACTTCTGCATCAGCACTGGAACATCTCTATGCCCAAGGATTCTTTGCTCATCAGTAATTTACCAACTTGGCATTATACAGGAAATCTCTAGGGCGTTAACAAAATGTCATGTTGCTGCCCTTCTAGTGATGTTATCAAAGATTCTGATAGAATTGGGCTGGCATAGGACTTGGGCATGATGCTTAAAAAAAAAACTTCTTGTGGGATTCTAATGTGCAGCCTGGTTTAAAAGCTATTGAGGGAATCTGGATCCTTTCTAAGGCTTCTCCTTTCCATGTGAAGATGCTTTATATCATCTCTGCCCACCACCTCCACCCCCTGCCCTACCTATCACTAAATCAGTAGGTGATTCTTTGAGTCCTGCTCCAACAATACTCCTGGATCATTATTAGTAGACACTTAATAGTAAATATTGAATCAGCAAATAACCCTGTGTTCCTTTATAGCCCTCTGAGATGACAACTTCTTCTATTATTCATCCCTGATACATGCTAACCTCTTGTCAGTTCTCTCCTACTCATGTTGAACTTTGGGTTATCATCTTTTTCACCATCTTGTCATCATCTGCTAGAGGACATATGCCTACATAGATTTTGTTCCACATCTTGGGTTCCACTCCTTGATCTCAACACCAATGATTTCATCTTCACTCCCCCTCAACCACCCACTCCCGAGACCACATTATTACGTTGTCCTCATTCACGACAGCACTCTCTCTGATTTTTAAGCCACTGTCCTAATCCAACCATTGTTGTCTACTCATACTATTCTCATTCCTATCCCACATCTCTCTGTTCTTTTACAACCAAGCTTTAAGAACAAGTACTATATTTTGTCTTATATAGGGAGCACTTTCCTGAAAATTTGTGAGGGAAAAATAAAGATGTGCTTTATTCATGGGCAGTACTAATTATGTATATATATAAACATTTTTAAGTATTTTATTTATTCTTATGAGTTAAAAGTCTCACTATAGACATCAATAATGATAATGATATCCATATGCAAAATAATACCCTGTGAAAAGGATGGATAAATGAAGAAAGCATGAAAATCTGGTTTAACAAAGTCTGGTTACTTAAGATTACTTTTAAACCAGCTCTGCTTGTTTTTGAACATTTCAAAGCCCATGTTACACAAAGTACAAAAGCAATCACAATGGACTTGAAAACTCAACTTGCTCTGAGACCTGGTGGGCTAACTAACCAACTGCAACCTCTTGAGGTGTCAGTAAACAAGCCCTCTAAGGACCCAGTGAAAAAAGAGTGGATGCTGTGGATCAGTTAGCAGGTGATGATTTAACACCTACAGGCAGAACAAGAAAGACTCCATCTCCCAGTTTTGTGATTGGATCCTAAGATCATGTAGTGGTATCAAGAAGGAAGATGTTGTGAAATCGTTTAAAAATGTGGCATCAGCAATGCAGTGGATGGAATGGAGGATAATGAAATTTACCGGGATGAGGAAAATGACTCTTCTGAAGGCACCAGTAATGTAGAAACTGAAGAAGACAATACTTCTGATATTGACAGTGACACAGTTCTTGACCTTCTATCATGCACAAATATCGTAAATTTGTTACTAGAACATGTGCCTTATATCTGTTCTTGTGTTTTATAATTACTTGTTACATAAAATTTCTTGTATCATAATATGTTAAAAAGTAAATGCTAAAATTCCTTTATAATATAAAAAACAAGTACCTCAATAAGTAAAATTTTGAATTAAAAATTAAATGAAATAATTTCTTCCTGAAAGTTCAGGTCAAACATGTGGGTGCACATTATACACAGGAGCACATGATACATGGTAAAATACAGTAGTTTTCATGCCCCCAACACCTATTTTACTATTTCCCACCTACTCCCCAACTTACTTCACCCTGGCTTCGCATTCCAGTATGCCACAGAAATTATTCCTTGTAGGTACACTTCTAAGTATTCATTTACTTCAACGCTTCACAGCACTTGGTGCTCAGTATAGTCACTCCTCTCTTAAAGCCATTTCCTTTCTCGGTTTCTAAAACCACACTCTCCTGACTCACCTGTTAACTTCACTGACTACTATTTTATTTTTAAGTCAAATGCATTTTAGGGTGTGCCCTCATGGCCTAGTGGTCTAGTATACCTGGGTACAGTCCCACATACAACCCAAGGTCCTGGGTTCAAGACCTGGGGGTCAAAGGAAATAATTGTGAACTAAATAAAAATAAATGAAGCTCTTCCTCCCCCTCTCTCCCTGCCTGCCTACTGACCTATATTCCCGCCTGCACCTTTCCTTTAAATAAATAAATAATACACTTTGTTTCAAACAAGCAATAGACTTTGTGTTTAAAAACAGTACCTCCCAGCGCTCTCTGGTGGCCTAGTGAGTTAAACCAGGCACAATCCACATACATCCCAAGGTCTTCAGTTCAAGACCTGGGGCCAGGGAGACAATCAATGATGAACAACTGAATAAAATAAAGTGCTTATATCTCTTCTGTCTATCTGCCTGCCTGCCTGCCTACTCACCTTCATTCCTGCTGGTACCTCTCCTTTAAAAAAATTATAAAAACCAAAAACAAGGAAAACAGTAACTTCATTCCAAATAAATCAAGGTGAAAAATACATAAAGAACTCAAAATGCCATCAGTTCCATCTATCTAATTCTTAGCATGATGTGGGCGAAAAACAGCAGCAAACTGTAATTACAGGTGATAGATCTAAAGTAATTGCCATGTTTGTTAACATTTTTCAATTATTAAACCTACCATAAAGAAAATCATATAGGGGCACTAACCACTACTCAAAAAAAGTATAATTTGAAGGTTCCTCTTTTACTGCCAGACTCTTAGACACTGCTGATCTTGAAGGCTCCAGTCTGTCCTCTTAATCACCTATAAAACTCTTCTGATTGTGCCCATTGCTTTCATACAGTAGACTCCTAAAACTAAATCTCCAGCCTGGATCCCTATCTTGATGTATGAATTGAATTTCAGTGTATGATATTCTCCAAAAGAATATCCTACAGTCTTCTCAAATCTATTGTATTCAAAATTGAACTCATTATCTTCTTCCCATTATCATAAAAGTCTAAGACCAGGAGGAACTGCAGTCTTTCTGCTTCAGTCTCCAATCCTGTAGCTGTAAGAACTCTCTAAGAATACAAATATTACTACATAAGAGCTACTTTGTGGTTCATTCAACTATCTTCCTGGGTGGGGTCCTTTTGGGAAGAATACACAAGGTGATCCCCCTCTCAGATTCCCTGGCTTAGCATCTGGCACCTTCTTCATCCAGTTGCCAAAAGCATAATAAAACTAATTTCACTCTTCTCACTTAATTTCACATCTAAGCAATCACCAAGTCTTATTCATTTTGTCTCCTATTAGTTTTTTATATTCATCCTCTTCAGTCTTCCATTCAAAAATATTTATTCATCATCTATTATCTTCCAGGCACTGCTTTAGACTCTGTAGACATTGTGAAAATCAGAAAGTCATAGTCTTGCCTCACTGTCATCATACTCACTGTCAGTCAGGGTTCAGTCAGAAAAGCAGGAGCACTCAAAGTGATGAGATCTGTCAGAGGGATCTGTATGCAATTTGGGGAGCTAGTTGAAGAGCTTACATACAGACATTGCTTCTTCATTTCTTGGGGGCTGTAAATCATCAAGGAAGGCATTTGGGAAGAAAAGATGAACAGGAAGGAGGGGAGACCTAGGACAAACTGGAATCCACTAGGGTAAGTTGTAACCAAAGAGAACAAATGAGATATTTATCAGTCCTTATCATCTCCAATCTTCACCCTTTATCTGGAATCGAAACCACAGCTGGCACAAAAGTTGGAGGAACTGACGGGAGAGACTAGCGGTAGTTAAAGTAATTGTGAACCTGGCTGATGGCTCATACCAGGGTGAACCACTAAATTCCCAACTCGTAAATGAACTGCAACAGCACCTGTCCACAACTTTCCATGTAAAACTGGCTTCACTGCCTCCTCCAAATATTGTGAAATTGTCTTGAGGCCAATCCTAACAGAATCACATAGAGAAGAGAACTCTGGGAAATCAAATCCAGATTAGATTTAGCCAAGCTGCCCTAGAACAGAGCCACTGTATCATAACTGTATGGCTCTCCCTGACTTTTCTCTGTCCTGTTCTTCACAGTGTCTTCAGAAGACAGTTCTCACACTCAACTCTGTTACTGCTCCATCTGGAACAAGTCCTCATTCAAAGTCACACTGTCTCTCCAACAGCAAAAAAAAACTAAGCTCCTTTGTATTGGATTTGATATATCTGCAAGAGTTAGAAAACTCGAAATATTGTTTAAACAGAAAAGACATTGATTTCTCTCTCTGGAAGAATAAATCTGGGTAGGTGGCACTAGGGACCCAGGCTCTTTCTTGTTTGATCTTTATGAATGACATTATTTGCTTTACAACATTGAGATGGAAAAAGAGACAAAGACAAAACAAACAAACTCCCCACACAAACTCTCCACAGTCTTTAAGGGTCAAAGAACACCCTCTCTGGAGCTGCCATGTGACACTCAGTCTACAGAACTCTGTCACCCAGTCACACCTCACTTCAAGGCTACTTGGAAAACAGTTTTTAATCTGAGCGGCTATGTCCAGTTCACATGTCTATTGCTAACTGAGGGTTGAAAACAAATACTGGGAGTCAATAATCTCTCTCACTTGTGACATATAAAACCCTTGTCCCCAGCCCCCATCTACTCTGCTAATCTCATTTCCTGACCATCTACCCCCCCCCATAAATTAATATCAAAATTGGAATATGTGATGTTTCACTCAACGCTACATGAATTATCATAGATTCATGATTATACATGATGTTCTCTCACTTGGAATTCTTTCCTCCACTTGCCTGCTATTTATCCTACCTATTTACCCTCCAAGAGCTCGTTGGCTATTTGCCCAAGGCAGTCCATCTCCTGATACATCTCCTGCCCTTTGAACAAATATCCATTAAAGTAACTATATCATCATATCATCATATGATAATTGTTGTTGCCACCTCTGTCTCCCTTCTGAGTTCCTTATGTGTAGAGATTGCCTTTTTAGCCCTGAATCTGAACACTTGGTCCAGTGTCCAGCAAATAATACATAGGAAATTCATGTAGAACAAAGACTTGCTGAGTATAAATGAATTGCTATTTTATTCAGTCTGTATGCTTTATTTCTATTAATGCAGTCTCAAGTTGCTGGAGAGGTGGTGGGCATCTGCCAGCCACAGGCTTCTCTGGCCATGGAATCACTGAGTCGCTTTTCCAGAGACTTCCAGGCAGAAAAAGAGTTTGCCCAAGGAGAGAAGTAATTGCAGCTTTATCTCTTAAACACAAAACTGAGGGCAAGCACAGATGGTTCCCTAACTCTCCCTGTGCCTTCAGGGAAGAAAACAAATGTCACAAATCTAGAGACAAAATACTACAGGATGCATAAGAAAATTAGGAAGAAGAACACAGAAGACAATTAAAAGTCAAAATGAAAAACATCACGCATCTCTGAGACGTGGTATTCTTCTTAAGGCTACAATCTGAGGGGTGGGTGGTGGGGAGGTGAGGGGGTTGGGGGAGACAGCCCTACCCCCACAGGTAAATATTTTTTGCGTTCCTATGGCATCTCCCCAAGAGCAAGAAATCCTTTGATATGCAACTTTAGCCCTACCCTTTCCCCACCATATTTGGGGTTCTTTTGAAAAGGTATAAAGTCTTTTCTTTTGACATACAAATACTTAGATTATCAGGAAAATCTCTTCCTGCAATTATTAGTATTACAGTTGTTACTAGGATTGCTGGAAAGCAAATATGAAAACATATTCAATAAAATACATTTTGAGAGAAATCAGTTAATTAAAATGTATTGTCTAGTTGGACATTCAGGGGGGTAGCAATTTGTGAACAATTCTGAGCTTCAACTACATTCTTTTAAGAACTATTTAAAAGAAAAGCCACAGAAAACAGAATGATTAAACATTAAAAAGTGAAGAAGCACTCCAAGAGCTATTGACTCCATTATGAAAGGCAACATAGGAATAATAGTTATCTCAGAAGGTGGAGAGAGAGAAGGGAACAGAGAACACATTTTTTAAAATAAAAAAAGCTAAAAACTTCCCAAACCTGGGGGAAGAACTGAACATGCAAGTCAGTTCAGTCAACAGAACTCCTGGTTCTCTAAATGCAAAAAAAAGATGTACACCAGAATATATAATTTTGAAACTATCAAAAGTCCAAGACAAAGAAAGAATATTAAAGGTGACTAGGAAAAAATAAAAAGCAATTAACATATAAATGTACTTCCATCAGGCTATCACCAGGCTTCTCAACAGAAACTCTACAGGACAGGAGAGTGTGGGACAACACATTCAAAATACTCCAATATAAAATCTTCCAACCAAAAATACTATATCCTACAACACTCCTTCATATATTAGGTATAAATAAAAGTTTTTCCTGACAAACAAAAACTGGAGGAATTTACTACTATGAGACCTCCCTTTCAAGGAATGTTGAAGATGCTCCTCTACCTAAATAAAAAAGGAAGTTCAAAAAAACTAAAGTAGCAAATAGATAAAACCAGAAAACAAAAATCAAAATGACAGTAGTAAACTTTCATATAGCAATAATCAACCTGAATATAAATGAGTTGAATTCACCAATAAAATAGCACAAAGTTGTTGAATAGATTAAAGACAACAACTATATACTGTTAGGCTGGCTCAGAAAGACGGGACAGCGGGCAGGGACAGCGGGCATGCCCGGCGGCCAAGCCCCGGGGGGCGGGGGGAGTGGATGACGTCAGAATAAGGGATGCGACCCCCACACCTGGATTCACAGGGCCAATCCCCAATCGTGATATGGGAAGCCCGCGAAATTCCTCTGCTTAAAGAGCCGGTACCCCTTTGTTCTGCTCTGACTTCCCCAGGCCCGTTTTGCGGACTTGGGAGTTTCGCCTGGGAGCGCAAAGTCCAATAAAGCCCTGACTATTCTGCTTTCTGTCTGATTGAAATTTTCTCCTCGCGGAGCCCAGAAAAACCTTACATATACTATTTACAACAGACTCAAGATATACAGGCCAACATAGAGACAAAATTGAAAAGATAGAAAATGGCATCTAAGATTATAGTGAATCTTAAAAAGCAGGAACTGCTATACTCATATGAGATAAAATAGACTTAAAGCCAAAAAGGTATCAATTACATAAAAATAAAATGATCAATAAAATAGAAGACTATAACACTCATTCATATATATGCACCCAACATAGGAACACCCCAATATATCAAGCAAATATTAACAGATCTAAAGGGAGACATTTACAGTCACACAATATCATAGAGGACTTTAAGACACTACTCACAGTAATGAACAGATCAGCTAAATAGGAAATAAACAATAAAATAAAAATCTTACCTTAAATAGCAAATTAATGAGATGAATTTAATAGATATCTATGGAGTATTCCCCTCCCACCAAACAAGAGACTACACATTCTTTTCAAGTGCTCATGAAACATTTTCAAAGATAAGCCATATACTGGGGCACAAATCAAATTTCAATAGATTTGTAAAGATTAAAATAATAGCTACTATCTTTTCAGGTCACAATGACGAAACTAGAAATCAATTAATAAAGGATAGAGGGGAAATTGCAAAGGAGTAGAGAATAAACAACTCTTAGGTCAATGAGAAAATCAAAGATAAAATTAAAAATACCTGGAGTCAAATGAAAATGAAGACATGACTTATCAGAGGCTATGGAATGTTATAAAAGCAGTGCAAAGAGGGAAATTTATAGCAATACAACCCTACTTCAAGAAACAAGAAGAATCACACACAAAAAACCTAAGGTCTCACATAAATGTTGTTGGGAAAACTGGACAGTCACATGCAAAAGACTGAAAATAGATCACTACCTAACATCATATACAAAAATTGATTCGAAATGTATTACTAGACTTGGAAGTAATACCCAAGACTACAAAATACATAGAAGAAAACATAGGCAAAATTCTTGTTGAAAATGATCCAAGAAAAGTCTTTGGGGACATAACTTCAATTTCAAGGGAAACAAAATCCAAAATAAACAAGTGGAATTACATCAAACTAAAAAGCTTATGCACAGTAAAGGAAATTCTCATGAAAACAAAAAGACATCCTACTGAATGGGAGAAGATATTTGTACATTATACATCTGACAAGGGGTTAATATTAAAAATATATAAAGAACTCAAAACTCAACAACAAAAACAAAAACCAAATAATCTAATCAAAATGTACAGAAGATAAAATGTGAAGAAGATCTGAATAGACATTTCTCAAAGAGACAGACAAATGGCCAATAGGCACATGAGGATCTACTTCCAGATGGTGACTCGATAGGATGCACTTCAGGTCACTCCCCGCAGACACTGAAAAAAGCAAACAAACAAACAAAAAAATCACCTGTTTTCCTGGACAAACACCAAGAAACGACAGGCACAGAACAGCTGAAGACTAACAGTGGATGAGGGCACCTGGCACAGTTCTCAGCTAAGCCACAGATTTGGAATTGGGGCAGACCTCAGGAGTGTCCGAATGCACACTGTGGTGGAGGCTAGGGATTTTGGACCAGCTGCTGAGGCAGTGAGAGGTAGGCCCAGTGAGGCTGAGTTGCAGAGCCACGGAGGGCTGGCTTGGGAGGGGGTGAGAGGAGAGCCAGTGGAGCAGGAACCAAGCTGGAGAACTCATGGTGAAATCACACTGGGTGCAGCCATAACCAGAAATCAGCAAAATAAAACCCCTCCCACAACCATTTCAGAGCCTGGGGTCCACTGAGTGGAAATCCTGTCCACTGCACATCCACACATCGTAAATCCCGCACATCAGACACCTCACCCTCTGGATTACAGTGAGAAGGCAATCCCAAACCTCATCGCTACCTATTAGCACCACCTTGTGAGTTGAGGCAAAACTGCAGCCTGGTTGCTAATCCTGGGCAAGTCAAACGTACGCAAAACCAGGGACCCTCTTTATAACTCGCAGAACCCTCAGAAATACAAATAGAATGCTGAATAGAGCAAAGGCACAGGGAAATATATATAAAATGATGGATCCAATCAAAAACCCAAGGGAAAATCTGAATACAGCAGACATATGTAAATTGCCTGAAGAGGAATTTAGGGTAACAGTGATTAACATACTCATGGGAATCCAAAAATCAGTAGAGGTAGTAAACGAGAATGTCAAGAAGCAAAGTGAAGAATGGAGACAAGACATCAAACAGGTAAGAGACATGATGACTGAATTAAAGAACTCAATAGAGGGACTCAGCAATAGGACAGATGAAGCTTCCAATAGAATCAGTGATCTGGAAGATAGGACAGAGGAACTCAATCAAGCAAACCAGCAAAGAGAAAAAAAATTCAAAGAATCAAAGACAGCATTCAAGATCCCTGGGGTAACATCAAAAGGAACAACCATCACATCACAGAGGTCCCAAAGGAAGAGAGAGAAAGGGGGGTAGAAATTATATTTGAAGAAATAATAGATGAGAACTTCCCTGATCTGAAGAATAAAACAAGGCTCCAGATCCAGGAAGCTCAGAGAGTTTCTAATAAAAGAAACCCAAACAGAAATACACCTAGGCACATCATCAAAATGTCAAAAACACAAGATAAAGAAAGACTATTTAAAGCAGTCAGAGAAAAATGTGTCACATACAGTGGAGCCCCCATAAGATTGTGAGTGGACTTCTCAAAACAAACTCTACAGGCCAGAAGGAAATGGCATAATACATTCAAAGTGCTGAGAGAAAATAATTTTCAACCTAGGATACTATATCTGGCAATATTATCATTCAGAAATGAAGGAGTGATAAAAAAAAAAAAACCTTTCTGACAAACAAAAGTTAAAGGAGTTTATCACCACAAAATCAGCTTTGCAAAAAATATTAAAGAATGCTCTATAAAGCACAAAGAAACCACACAGAAAAATAGTAAGACAGCAAATATCAAAAGTGGGGAGGAAGAGAAGAAAACAAAAATGTGGATAGTTAGAATGAGTGGAAGACTAATATGCTTTCAAATAAAATTAGGAAGTAAACATAGAACTATGAATGCTAACTTCAGGGTAATCTCAAAATACATCTCCAGGGAAAAAGCAAAGAAGAAAACAAAAGGCAAAATCAATCAAGGATAGATCATATGCTGGGACACAAAACATCTCTCAAGAAATTTACAAAGATTGAAGTCATACCAAGCATCTTCTCTAACCAAAATGGCCTAAAACCGAAAATCAACCACAAAAAGAAAGATGGAAGACCACAAACCTATTGGAAACGCAACAATCTGCTCCTGAACGACTCTTGGGTAAAAGAAGAAATCAAAGAGGAACTTAAAAAATACTTAGAGACAAATGAGAATGAGCACACAAGCTACCAGAATCTAGGGGATGCAGCAAAAGCAATATTAAGGGGATAGTTCATCGCAATCTCAAGAAACAAGAAAAATTGCAAATAAACAATTCAACTCTACATTTAAAACAACTAGAGAAAGAAGAATAATGAAAGCCAAAAATCAGCAGAAGAAAGGAAATCATCAACATTTGAGCAGAAATAAATGAAATAGAAAACAAAAGGACAATCCAGAAGATCAATGAAATCCAAAGTTGGTTCTTTGAAAAAATAAACAAAATTGACAAGCCATTGGCTAGACTCAAAAAGAAAAAAAACAGAGAAAACTCTCATAACTAGAATCATAAATGAAAGGGGAGAAGTTACAACAGATAGCACAGAATTCAAAACATCATAAACGACCACAATGAAAAGCTCTACACCACCAAAATGGACAACCTTGAGGACATGGACAGATTTCTAGAAAAGTATAGTGTACTAAGACTGAACCTAGAAAAATTGGAAATCTTGAACAGAACAATCACAAGCAAAAAATTGAAGTAATCAAGGGCCTCCCCAAATATAAAAACCCAGGACCACATGGCTTCTCCAATGATTCTATCAAATCTTCAGAGAAGAATACATATCTATTCTTCTCAAGCTCTTCCAAAATATTGAAGAACAGGGAACTCTCCCAAATACTTTTTATGAGGCTAACATTACACTGATACCAAAAGCTGACAGAGATGTCACCAAGATAAAAATTACAGACCAATATCTACCCAAAATATACAAAAGCACCCATCTGTAGAGATGTATGCATCCCCATGTTTATTGTGGCCCTATTCACAATAGCCAAGAACTGGAAATTACCTAAATGTCCAACATCAGATGAATGGATAAAGAAGATATGGTGCATATATACACTGGAATACTACACAGCCCTTAGAAGAGACGAAACCCTGTCATTTGAATGAATATGGATGGAACTAGAGGGGATTATGCTATGCGAAACAAGTCAAAAGAAGAAAGATAGATACCAGATGACCTCACTTATAGGGAATGTGAATGGGCACATAAAAAGATGGTCCACACCTCTTGTTATTGGGGAAATTCAAATTAAAACAATAATGAGATATCACCTCACACCTGTGAGAATGGCTATTATCCAAATGCCTGGAAAGAACAAGTATTGACATGGATGAGAAAATTCTTATACATAGATGATAGAAGCCTAAAATTAGTGCAACAATTTTGGAAAGCAGTACAGAGATTCCAAAAAAATTGAGAATGGAGTCGTACCCTAGTGGCCTAGTGGTTTATTACACTATGGCACAGCCCACATATATCCCCAGGTCCCTGGTTCAAGACCTGGGGCAGGGTAAACAACCAAGATGAACAACTAAATAAAATAAAGTGCTTCTTTCTCCTCTCTGTTCCTGCCTACCTGCCAGCTCACCTTAATTCCTGCCTGCACCTTTTCTTAAAAAAAATATTTTAATGTAAATCCCATGTGATCCCATTATCCCACTGAAGAGTATTTGTCCTAAAATCAGGGCACTAATTTTAGAGATAAATACACCCCATGTTCATTGCAGTATTAGTTGCAATAGTCAAAAACTGGAAACATCCTGAGTGCCCAGTGACAGATGAATGAATTAAGAAGATGTGGTATATATGCACAATAGAATACTACTCAGCTATCAAAAACAGGAAATCCCGCCATTTGCAGCAACATGGACAGGCCTAAATGATATTATGCTTAGTGAGGTAAGCCAGAAGGAGGAAAACAGCATATTATTTCAGTCATCTGTCATAGGTATAAACAGGGAAACAAAGCAAAGAAATAAACTGAATCAACCAAAATTAGACTCTTAGTCAATATAATAAAATTAGTGGTTGTAGGAAGGAAAGGGAAAGGCAGGTGGGGAAACTGGGTAGAGGAGAATCAATTGTTTGGTAAAGGAAGAACTGAAATGGTGGTGGTAAACTTAATTTATTATATACAAATGTTGATTTGCAATGATGCACACTTACATTTACATAATGATAGGATACAATCATCCTTTAATAAGATCGAATTTTAAAAAATGAATTATGTTGTTTGGAACAATTACATATATTCTTACTGTATCTGAAAGGTATGGATTCTCCTTAGTGACAGATAAACTCCAGTGAAAATAAAATTAATGGGACATTAAGGATTGTTTTGAAATGTTTTCTTATAAGCACTTCAGGCTAAACAACAACAAAAAGCCCTTAGCCCTATTAGAAAAATAAAAGCGATTTGGAACTCTAGAGGACATATGACAAATGACTGTAATTTGAAATCATCCTGATAATCACTTAAGTCTCCCCTCTGCAAACACTGTATCAATTGAGAGTCCATGCCCAGTTTAAAATGCTTCTCCTCTTCAGGTATGTGAGGTGTATTCTGTGGAAGAAGAGATGGCATAGGGAGAAGATGGTTAAGTGGCAATCTCATACCTGGATTGGAGTTGGGTGTGTAAGCAGTGATTCACCCACAGAGCACAACCTCTGCCCATCCAAAGCATCTGCCTAATACTGGAGAAAGGCTGTGGAGATTTGGGATATTCTCATCCTTGACCTGAATGCAGACTCTGCCAAAAAAAAAAAAAAACAACAACAACTTCCTTTTTTCAGGTTATTACAACTGGTACAGACATGTTCAAATACTGAAAATGTTTTGATGTAAAGACTGTTGAATCCCCCAGAGTAGAAGAGACTGAATAGGAAGATGCAGGCAAGGAGTAAGGTTCTGATCTTCCTGAGTGTAGTAGAATCTGCATTCGGGGCAACAGCATACAATAGAGACAGAAGCTTGACCCTGAAAATAACACCATGGAAAGAGTGTTCTGCTTTAAGTTCTAGTTAGAGCCAGTGATTAATGACATCATCTTAAGGTTGAGCACATTAATTTATTGTCCAAATTAGTACAACTTGAGTTGAAAGGAGGCCCTGTTAATATTTACACTCAAACAATAGGCATCAAGCCAGGACTGTCTCAAACCAACCAGAATGTATGGTCAGCTAGTTGCTTCCAAGTTCTAGAATCCATAAGCTTCTGTAGGGTCACTGCAGAAAAACCAGGCAAAAATTAAAGGTATTACCAACTGCCGCATTCCAAATAGATGCACCAAAACAGATCTGTGTTCTAAAACCTCAAGTTTAGATATTAGAGACTAAATGTTAGGAGGATTTTTACCTTATTTTCTTTTTTTTCCTCTAAGAAATAGTTATTATCAAATGCACAGAATTAACCATGATAAAGAAAAGATAATATTCTCCTGTCTCATAAGGGTCCAGTTTAAAAGGAGAGTCCAAGAACTCTGGAATTACTGATATTTCCTAAAAATTAATGGCAAGTGTTTTGAAAGTTCTAGTTTGTTTATATGACCTAATTTTGCTTGGCAAGACCTTGGAGGATCATGAACATAATTGCTCTCCATCTGGGATATAATGCTTGTAGTTATGCCTTGACAAACGCCAACACTGCTAGGTCTTTACAAAGATGAAGGACATATAGACTTGCAAGAGCAATGAAAATATCGGTGCCATTGCTATCAGCCCATTTTCATCATGATAGAGGATTAAGAGCCTTATTTAAGTTCAGGGGTCTGAGTCCAAGTGATCAGGGCAGAATTGTGGCACTACTCTAGAAAGGCAGACACAAGGGCAGCCAAGAACAGGAACTCTTAATGGAAGCTCTTGCCCATGGGTGCCCTGTGGGGAATTATTTGTGAGCATATATTCAAATCCTCAGCAAACTTCTAAACTTAAATGCATGAACTGGAATTTGTCGACACACATTCTGCCTAATCTTTCATTTTACACCCTCACACAATCTCTGCAGATCTGGAGCTAAGCTTTGTCCAGATATTTCAAGGTGCAAGCCCAAGGTATTTGCCAGCTAGACTATCCAAGACTGAAACTCAATATGCTCATCATAAATTACCCTTCCTGCTGCCAAAACACACAGATGGCTGAGAGTCAAGAATGTGTTTATGAAACACTGCTCTGGATATGGAAAGGATAATAACCCCCATGTTTGAACTTATTATCAATGCCAAGCTAGATATTACTGGAAGATGGCAGAACACACCTCAGGTAGAATGCTATTTTCACAGGTACACCCTGGCAGAACAGCAGTTAGGTCAGTCATCTCTGAAGAAGCAAGCCATATAACCCTGGGTTCGCGTTCCGGGTCCAGGAGGAAGCAACCAGTGTGAACAAATAAATAAAATGAAGATGCTTCTACCTCCTCTCTCTTCCTGCCTGCCTGCCTGTCTGCTTGCCTTCATTACTGCCTGTACCTTTCCTTCAAAAAAAAAAAAAAAAAGCTGTTTTCATAAATAGAGAAGGTAGAATCCTAGAATTACTTCAAGGCTCAGCTAAGAATGTGTGAAACAAAAATCAGGGAAGAAATTCTCTTTGTTTCAGAGAAGATGAATTGTTGCCTCATCGAAGACACACAAGGAGCCTTAGCACAAAGCGTGGCCACAGGTGGACGGATGGAGAGCAATGGGGGACAGCACCACTGCAGAATGGAAATAACTTCCCAGGGTTTGCTGATCAGCTGCAGCCTCAGCAGCAGATGGCACTTTGGAAAGATAGATCAGCGCAGAAGAAAATAACATAGGGGACACAATACAAAGTGTCCTCCCAAAATTCTTATGTTGAAACCTAATCTCCACTGTGCTGTTATTCGGGGTGGAGCTTTTGGGACATCATTAAGTCAGAGAACAAAGGCCTCACGGTAGGATTAGTACCCTTATAAAGAGACCCTACAGGACTCCAGGCCTCCATCTTTTCTGCCGTGAGAGGACACAGCAGAAAGACAGCCATCTATGAACCAGGAAGTGAGTTCTTACCAGACACCGAATCTCTCAGCACCTCGATCGTGGGCTTCCCAGCTACCAGAACAGTGGAAAATAAGTTTGTTGTTTGTAAACCACCCAGTTTATGGTATGTCATAGAACATACTGTCGGGGCAGTTCGAGCTGAGCTTACTGGGTTCCCAAACACCCCCAAGGGCTCAACAAACAGGTAAACTTCTTTCAAGCAAACTGAAGACTCAGAAAGAGCAAGAGGGGTAAACTTGAAAATATTGTGCTGGTGTGGTTTAGTAAATACAGATTCTATAAATAAGAACTGTTTCCTTTCTTTTTCTTCCAACTTGTGTGATTTTTTGAATGAAGATTTTAGTTACAGTTATATCCAAATGAATTCTGTTTTGATTATAGTACTTGTTATTTTATCTCTTATTGCCAAAACAAAGGCAAAATACAAAAGAGCATGTGCACTGTTTTTACAACCTAAAACATGCAGGTGTATGACAAAAACTAAAATGCAGAGAAAAGATATTGTTTTAAATTTAGAGACATGATATTTAAAACCAGATTTTATCTTTATATATTTCTAGCCCTGATCATTCTTAACCACTGATATTTCAGAACAAGTTTTATTCAGAAATCCCTTATAAGAGCATTTTAGAATAAATAAGATTATTTTTCTCCATTAAAAAGGTCAGATTTAGTAACTCATTATATAATTATTTTCAGTAAGTCCTCCCCATCTCTATATGTTGGATACTAGTTTCAAATGTTTTGGAAACAGGATGTGAGTTTGAGAGAGTTAGTAACTGTTGTTAGATGAAAAGAAACTTTATCTTTGAATGTTATCTGTTCAATGTGTATAGTTACAAAAGTTTTATCCACAAATGACTTTTTAAAATGTGACTCAGAGGCCCTAGACTATCCAATGAAAGACAAAACAACAGCTCTGGTCTTCAATTTCCTGGCCTGATGCCACTCTAGTCCTTCTGCTGCTTGGAAACACAGCTAAATCTTCTCTTCTTGTGCCATCAGAGAGTAAAAACATCAACTAGTCCAAAAGATGTATACATTTAAAATAAAAATATATATGCATTCCTCTTTGGCTCATGCCAAACTGATGGTCAAACATAGAATGAATGGACAATTTGGATATCAGTGTACTTAGATGTACAGGAAATCCTCCAAAGAGAGTAATCTGGCAAGAAGACTTTACTAGAAAATACATTTCTTCGTCCTCATTTACTTCTTCCTCCAGATGTTATGACTGGAGCTTGAGTAAACATTTTAATCCATGAAGGAGAAGACACATGTTGGGTGTGGTGAAACAACAGGATAGAAATTACTGCTGTCCTATTAGTTGTAGACACACCACAGTCTCCCTGGACCAAGATTTTGCACGAGAGAGAAATACACTTTCATCTACTTTAAGCCACTGTTGATTTGGGGTTTTCGGTTGAACCTGATTCTAATTGGGAACATGCCCTAGAAGAGCCAAAATTTTGATGAAGATAAATAAAAGACTTGTCATCTCATCTGTTAAAAGACAGTCCAAAGCCTTGGCAATTAAATAGAATGGAATTGGCACTGAAATATACAAAAGTTCAGTGGAATGTATTTTAGAGCCTATAAACAGACCTATATGCATTTGAGTACTTAGTATTTGACAAAGTAAACATCCCCAGACAGGGAGGAAAAAAGAATACAATGGGAAAATGAATGAATAAATAACCTTAAATCTTCATCTTACACCCAAGAATTTACTCCAGAGGGTAAAAAAACAGCAACAACAACAACAAAACCAGCTAAATGTAAAAAAAAAAAAAATGACTATAATACAGAATAATTTATTTTGTTGACAAAGTCAGTTGACTTTATTTTGGAAAAGACAGTTGAATTGGCTTTATGTTGGGGGCACAGGCAAGAGGAGCTACTCCACGCAGTACATTCTAGCCAAGGTGGGCTGAACCTCAAGTAGGTCTCATGCTGCTGATGTTCCCTACAGAGCAACTTGCCTTACAGGCTCTGGGGCCCCCACAGAAGCGGGGAGACTGGGAAAAACTTCAGTGACCACTTGGTCAGGACATTAGATGACTCGGACACTCGCTTCCCCATCATCGACCTACCTCGCAACCACCACCTTGAGGAGCTGACATGGCTGAAGGAGCTGGAACCCCCCACCAGAGCCAAAGCTGCTCTGACTGGAGCTCAGACCGGAGTTGAGGCAGGGTTCGTGAGGCCTCTGTAGGCCAAGTTCAGTCCACTAGTAGGCCCTAGTGGTCTAGGAATGGATACTCATATTCTGCATCCCAGACCCCACCATTTTCCTGACCCTACAGCAGCTTGTGGTAGGTGGCTATCTCAAGGTTCAGGGCCAGCTTGATGTTCATGAGCTCCTGGTATGCAAACAGCTACTGTGTTAGGCCCTGCTTGGCCTGCTGGCGACCTCCAGACTCTCCAACTTGGAGCGGGCATCCTTACCAGCCAGTTCATCACACTGCTCCACATGGGAGATGGTGGCCTCCAGGGAAGTGCTATGAACCTTAAGGCCCTCAATCTCAGCCTGGAGTTGGCTGATGTTCTTCATCTCAGAAATCATCTTCGAGTCACAGAGAGGTCATCCAGATGCTTTCCAGTCAATGTCTGCAGTTACTTATACTTGATCTGGTGCATGGTCTCAACTTCCACCTGGGTGCTATAGTTGATGTCTTCTACTGGGCCTCGACCTGTGCAGTGATGCCATTCAAATTCATGGAGTGCTGACTGTCCATGACAGGATCACCTGCCTGTCCAAGATCTGGGGCTATGGCTTATGAATCTCCTCTTTATACAGCTGCCTGCAGAAGTCGATCTCATCATCAGCCCTTCCAGGAGGGACACTAGCTGTGTTCATGTAAGATTCATCCTCATCTTTCTTGATGACACCAAATTCATTCTCTGTCTCTGAGCACTCAACTTCTACTTATTCTTGAAGTCCTCCACCAGCCCCTACATGTTGCCAAGTTCTATCTCATCTTCACTTCTCCTGGGCCAGGGTCCAGCTGCTGCTGAAAGCTGTTCCTGTAGCTCTAACATGTTGGCCATGTTGGCCCAAGCTGTCTCTACAGCCATAAGAGGCTCCATTTGGTCTCCATAATCTTGTTCAGTTGCTCCAAGGTCTGCACCTTATCAATAAAGGATGCGAACTTCTTGTTGAAGGTCTTCATCTGCTTCTTCTCTTGTGTGTGCATGGCCTGGATGCTGGGGTCCACCTCCAGCTTAACGGGAATCAGCAGGCTCTTGTTCACTGTGACAGTTATAATGATGCCCCCTACAACCCTTCCAGAGCCCCTGACCAGACTCAGGCTGTTGCCCAGGTCACCCCGGAAGCTTCTGGCTAGTACTCACCTGGAAGAAGGCAGAGGAATTGATACGGGTGCTGGGCAAGTTGAGTCCCAATGGCTGCTGAAGTTCTAGGGGTCAGAGGAGGACATCTTATAGAACTTCTGGGTCAACCTGACGCACATGATGAAAGCGGAAGTGGTGTTGAGTAGGCCTCGGCATGCAGAGATTAGAGCCACGAAGCAGCTTCTAGGTGAGCGGTAGAAGAAAAATTTTAATTGTGAGATGGGAAAATGTTCTTTCAACAAAACATGAAACTTAGAAGTAATAAGAAAAGATAAATTTCACTATGTGATTTTTAAAATTTTGTTCAGCAAAATTTAAAACAAATTTATACAAAATTAATAGACAAATGGCACATTGGAAGTAAAGATTTGGAGCATATTTAATAAACAAAAAGTTAATATAATGTATAAGAGTTTCTGTAAATTAGTAGGAAGAAATTATATTTTAAAAGTACAAGTATATAAAGAGGAAATTATAGTTAAATAATGATAGCCAATAAATATTTGAAAAGAAAATCATTTTTACTATGAAAGCAACATTATAACTGAATGTGGTATTTTTGACCTTCATAATGGCAAATATTTTTAAAGATTGATAATAATCTGGAGAAATTAGTATTCACACTATTATTGTTAGGAAAGCAAATTGACAAGCTTCTTGGAAAGCAATTTGGCTTTTTTAATTTTATTCCTATGAATTTATCTTTCAGAAAAATTTCCATAATACCCCAAAACAAACATTTGAAAATCTTCTTGAGAGCATTATTTATAATGGCAAACTTGGACTTTATGCTAATATTTGTCAGAATATAGTTAACTACTAGAGAGCACGCATACCGGGAGCCGTGTATTCTTGCAGAAAGATGCTCAAGAAATAGTACTTAATTTTAAAAGCTTCAGAAAAATCTGTATGTAACATAATCCCATTTTGATCAAATTATAACACATGTAAAAATATTTAGAGGAATGTGGGAGTTATCTCATGGGTTTTTCTGGGGTTGGATTTGGTGGGACTTGCTTCATTATTAATAATAACATTTGAATATTGACTATGCATTTGTAATCAAAGAATAAAGAAATGGCATAATTCAGGAAACCCTTCATAATCTGAAAACTATTTTCTAGTCATCATTTTTTCTGTTTCTGCCAATGGATGCTCTAGTTGCATGAAATTATGTGATTCCTCACTTATAATTTATCCCTTGTGTCTTGCCTTTGTTGAGGCTAACTCCCATTTCCCAAGACACAAAATCCTCAGGCACAAAAATATACTCAGTTCTTATTCATCATTTTATATTCAGCTGAGCTTTCTCCATTTTTGATATAATTCCCAACGTTGTATTGTAATTATTTACTGTGTCAATTTCTCCTACTTGACTGGGAGCTTTTTGAGGGTAGGAATCATGGTTTATCCCACAATTTACAATGTTCAGAGTCCTTAGATTATAACCACATGAAGGTCTGACCCATGGCTGGAATCATTATTCACTAACCCAGTCTCTAGTCGCTAATAAGCACATTGCTCAAAGAATAATGAATCATAAATGAGTCAACCATCCAGCTGATTGTACCTTTGTATTCATCTCTAGAACTGGCCTGAGTCAGTCAGTGCCCCAATTCAAACCCAGGTTTTACATAAATTTAGTTACAGTGAAGATTAGTTTTGGGTATGTATGTTTTATACCTAATTCAGCAAGGGCAAAGAAAATGTATACATTAATATTCAAAGTAATATCTAAATCATAGGGAAAAATGCCTGAGTCTCAACCAAACAAACATTTACTAGGTATCTATGCTGGAGTAAAAGATAAATGAGATGTAATTTCCGTTATGGGTTGAATTGTATTTCCAAAATGATATGTTGAAGACCTAACAGCTCAAAATGTGACCTTATTTGAAACTAGGGTGGTTTATATGTAGTCACAATGAGGTCAGACTGGAGTAGGGTGGGTCCCTCCTCCAATATGGTTGGCATCTCTGTAAGAAGAGGAGAGAGATACACAGAGAGAAGACATGAACCACAGTGATAGAGACTGGAGTGGTGTAGCTGAAAGCTGAAGAACACCTTGAACTGACAGCCATTATCAAAAGAAAGGGAAAAGCAAAGGATTCCCTGAGAGATTTAGAAGGAACTGGGCTCTGACAACACCTGATCGCTGACAGCTAGCCTCTAGCACTCCCGCAAGAAAATTAATCCCTGCTATTTTCAGGTCACCCAGGTTATAGCATTTGATTACTGCAGTCCTGGGAAACAAAACATAGAAACCCATAGTCTAGTAAGAAACAAAATACAAACAAATATTTACAATATGAAGTGGTTAGACAAAACAAATTATATACAACACTCAAAGGTAGTGACAAGTAGTGGTTAACATTACTGGGGACCTAGGTTGGAGAGAATTCACAGATAAGGTGATGTCAATTTAGGTCACTAATTGGATGGCTACCTGAAGGTCATTGAACCTGGCGGAGGGTGGAGAATGAGAGGATATTCTTCCAGGGACCAATCTGTGCAAAGTCCAGTAGGTGAGATATGACACTATTGGTTCAAGAAATCTAATACACTATACCTAGATTAAAATTGGGATGGAGAAAGAAAATACTGACCCCCATTAAAAAAAAATTGCAGAAAGTAAGGGCCAGATCCTGCCAAGGATGTATGCCAAGACAAGGCAGCTGTAATTTATCCATTCCCTAAAGGAAAGCATTGAAGTTTTGAAGGAAATAAATAACACAGTCCAATAGAAAGCCATGCTATGGGGTAAAGCAAAGAAGGAAACAAACAGAATATGAACCATCATAAGTCAGACAGAAAGAGCCATTACTATGTAAATTCTTTTCTTCTATCTCTTACTCTGCTCTTTATTTTCACATACAACTTCTACCTCTCACCCACTTCCAATCCCAAATGGACCATCATACATCAGATTTTTATACGAAAAGGAGATTGCTCATTTTTCTCTCTCACTTCAGGATACAGTGAAGACTAGTTGTTCTAAGGGTGAGAGAAGATATAAAAAAAATTCCATTATAAAGAACCTTCTAATTATTACAGCATTATCCCAAATATATCCTTAAGCACATCTGTGAAGAGAAGAAAGAAAGTTGTAAGCTCAAATATTTGGAAAACATTAAACAAAAGAGAAAGCTTAACCCCTCATGATTTTTGCAGAGCTCCTATTATGTTCATTCATATGATGGTTCTCCAAGAGGGAGCAATCTTGTAAAATGTAATTTGAACTCAGAACTTTGTCCTACAAATGACCACTTCCCACAGTTAAACACATCTTAGAAAATATTGAGCTGTGTTAGAATTTTATAGTAAAGTAAAGTATAGTAAATTTAAAGTAAAGTAATGATCCCCTTTGTTGGCAAGTTTAGTGAAACCGTCCTCTTTAGATGATGTAAAAGGAGATTTTGCCACTGAGTGAATGTTAGACTAAACTAATTCTGAGGTCACTTTCAACTCCACATGCCATCATCAGGTAATTACTGCTGGTTTCCTCACGCCTGAGGTCTGATTTGTTCTATCTTCCATATTTCATTTTATTATTGATTTTTTAGCAGAGGAATATTCACCCATTAATTAAATAGCAAAAATAACTGAGTAGTGATGATTGGATTTTTTTCCTCAACCTACACAAGGTCATTCACTTCCAGGATCAGACTACAAGATCGTCTTTGTTAAGAAACCCAATCCTTTCCGCACCTCACCCCCAGAGCAGCCCCGCTCCGACACCACACCCAGTTGTATGACTTCCTTTCAGACATGCTCACAAGAGACACGTAGTAATTTAAAAATCTGTCCTTGATTCTTTCCAGGGAAAATGAAAACCAAATGCTTTTCTGTCTCAAAGGAATGTTGTCATCAGTAAACGTGAAGAGGGCTGGCCAGGGACAAAGACAATAACTGTCTAAGGGTATGGTGGGAGATACCTGCTGCCACCTGCTGTAACCAGAGAGGCGATGTGCCATGGAATCATTCAGAACTGAGGATCAGAGGCAGGAAGATGTCAAAGTAGGAAAGTAATTTCTTTGCTGACTGAAGAGCTTGCTGCTCTATCACAATCTCTGTCAGCCCAATGGATTCATCAGACTCTTGCCCTCTCCCCATGTGCCTCAGCTCCAAGTGAAGCAAGTACATCAGATTGGCAAAGATTCATCTACAGCCAGAACCATAGGGGAGTTTTAAAAATAAGATTTCAGCTTTCTCTCCTCTTTCTATATCGGAAGAGATACTAGAAGAGCATTAGGGTAGACATGGAGAAGACAAAACAAACCACAGTATTGGCCACACCACACAGAGATACAATACTTAAGAAAGCAAATATTTTTGAAAGACAGCAAAACTCAAAATGGAAAGATTAAGTGAGGCTTCATGGCAAGTAAAAATCTACTTCAAATGGATTAAAGGGGAACATGAACCCAGTTGGGAGACCATTATGATAGTCCAGTATGACATGAGACAGGGACTTATCTCGCTGCAATGGAGATGGTTTAGGTATCTTAATTTGGGTTATCCCAAAGCAAACGCTGAGATTTCAGTACAGCAATTCATTAGTAAGACTTCAGGAGACACCAGTATGGGGATGGTATATGCGACAGGGAAGGGAAAGATATCATGAAGATGATTCAGCAAGCTACTCTGGATAACTGGAGCTTGAGTTTGTCAGAACTTAGAGCAGCACTGCCCAGTAGAAACATAATGCAAGCCACATATGTATTTATAGTCACCACATTAAAAAAGACAAAGAAAACCAGGTAAAATTAGTTTTAAGAATCTATATTGTTTAGCCTAATGTTTTTCAAAGATCATCATTTCAACATGTAGTCAAAAAGATATCTTTAAAAAAATATACTTCAGGAGCTCCTGGGAATCCACTCACCCCACCAGTCATTAATTGCTAGTCACACCTAAGTTGAGCCTAAGTAAGGATAGATCTATAGCATCCATCCTTACAAATGCCCTTTCCAATCCTGTGGCAGACATTAATAATCAATCACATCACTTTTGTGCTGAACCTGACACAATTCCAGATTCCTTTTCAGAATGATGCATCAGGCAACTGGTAGCATCAACCAGAATTAACAGGCACATTAGAAGTTGTCATCATTCAGTCTTTATAACACTTTACTTAAAAAGATTTTGGGAACCTGTTTCTGAGGTCTTCCAATTATCTTTGGGTAATTGTGTGTGGCTCTTGCATCTCATTCAGTTTTTTTATAACTATTTTTGAACTCTATCTGTTAGGTTGTCCCAATTTATATTTACAGAATTCTTCTCTGCAGTTCTTAGCCTCTTCCTCATTTGGGGCCATTCGTGTTCTCTTTGACCACTTAGGTTTAGGCATAACTTTCTTTCTACCTTGAAATCAATACTGTGTCTTTCCTTTTCTTTTACTTTAGATTTCTTCCTATTTTGGCGTACTTTCTACCTCTTATGTAAGGAGAGAGCTGTGTATGTGCCTATGGTTTCTGGGCAGGTTGTGCTGTGCACATGCTGAAGGGTGCAGGGAACTCACTCTCTCAACAGGTGGGAAGAAAGGCTCACACAAGCCTGTGATCTCCTGCCTGTGGCGTCCAGGCTGATTGAGGAGGTGAATAATAGCACAGGAATATGAGCACATCTGGGCTTAGGGAGCACTCTTTCTGCCCCCTGAGGAGCGGGGAAATGGTGCACACAAGCCTGTGGTCTCTGGGCCAGCTATGGAGTGTGCTCACACTGGAGCTCATTTCCCTCAGGCAGCAGGGACTGGTATACAGGCACCAGCAGGTGTGAGTTGCTGGTGCTGGACTCAGCGAGCAGACCTTCCCCTCAGGTGGGGAGGGAGGGACACACATGTGTCTGTGGTCTCTGCGCTGTAGCTGCGGTCTCCCACCAGCTGTGGCTACCTATCTAACAGTCAGGGTGGGGAGTGCACTCAGTCACTTCCCCTTAGGCCAGGGTTGGGGAGCTGGGGCCTGCACAGTCTCCATGGTCTCCACTCCATCTGCGTTTTGCCAGGTCCAGGCCACTAGTCCATAGTTCCTTCCCCGAGCTGACTCTTCTTCAATGTGGCCTTTTTTCTTGTCAGTCAGATATGTAAAGTCTGTAGGTTCTGTTCAGAGGAAGTTTCATATATATCCATAGATTCGAGTTGTTTCCCGGAGAGGGCAAGACAAGGGTCCTCTTACCTTACCATCTTGAACTGGAAGTCCAGAAATGTTCTTTTCATCGTGATAACAGAAGTACAAGAGGGGTTATGGAATACAAGACTTAGGTTTGGAATTGGCACATTATTACTACTGGACACATGCAATTGGCAAGCACAAATCACAATGTTGTGTCAGAAGTCAAAGGTCAGGAAGTACATTTCAGCCACAGTGGGGACCTAACAAAGGAGCAAAAGCAATGAACAGTGAAGAATTAGGTACAATAATAAAATCTACTGCAAGGACCTCATCTAAATCACGTGAATTTATAATAAAATTAATTGTAATCTCCATTTTTTTATTACCAACGACCCTGAAAAATGCATCTCTAATTTGTAAGACATTTGCCCTTGTCAGTCAAGAATGCACATTCCCATCAAAGCACACAGTCGATCCTAGGAGCACTGAGGTAACAGGAAATCTGTTGATCCTGGGTGTGGTACCCTTGTAATTCTAACTCAAAACTGCAGTAAGAGTGGTGACTATTTTAAAGTGGCCAAGTTAATGGTCACACATATTTGGAGTAGTTCTATCTGTTCCCAATGCGGGACGCACCATAACATCGGAGGCAATGACAGTCACTTTCATCTAAAGGCACCATTTGTTTCCATTACTCAGGTTGTTTATGAAAGAGATTAATATGTTTAAATTTGTGCTTTCCATAGTCTTGAAAAACAAATATAGCTTAGTGGCAATAATAAGCATTGGTATACACATGGCACTGTAAATTTTTGGTTTATTGATGCTAAGACTAAAAAAAATGCTAACAAAAATGTTTTAATCATGCAATGTCATATAAAAATGTTTTAAATATAATATTATAAAAACATATCATTTTAGCAATAATTCTTTTTGACATGAAAAGTAGCTGTATAATTTGATATTACAGATTATATTCAAAATCATTATTTAGGCCCCAGTTAGAAGAAAACTATAACTACATAGTTTGTGGATCCACCAAGGTTATAAATGCCCTCAAATAATTTTTCTACCAAAAAAGTTAAAATTGTGGTGTTCCTGATTCTTTCCAACATATTTTAATCTTAGTACACACATTCTTTCCTCTTTCTTTTCAAACAATGTAGAAAGCAACTAGTAATGACAACCAGAATAAACAACACATTAGAAATTGTCATCCATCATTCAAAGTCTTGATTTTACTTTAAAAAATTTAGGAACTTGCTGATCTGCAAGGAGGAAAAGTGTTGGCTTAAAAAAACTACAAGGCAGAATCTTTCTAGAAGACAATGATCTTTTATAACTTTTGACTGACCTTTGGTCATAGAAAATATATCACTTAGTATGATAGCAGGATGTCCAGGAATGAAGAAAAAAGAATCAAATTCCACTGTGTAATAAGTAAGAAGTACTTTGTAGAAAGGGGAAAGAGGCCTGAGAACCAGATTAAAACTGAGGTAGAAGATAAAAAGAAGATGAAGAAAGAAGTCAGGTACAGTAGCAAGGAATGAAATAACAACAGATGGCTATGCAGAAATTTAGTTTTGGGCATGGATGCTGATCTTAAATGACAGGGATAGAATAAAAATATTCTGTTTTCTATTGTTTGCTGGACCCTGCTGTAATTTCACACAAATCAAGTTAACCAAGAGCAAAGAGAAGGGGATACCCATGAAGAGTGAAACAGAGGAAGAATTTGTTGGTAGCTAAAAAACGAGTAAGAGGTGAATAGGAAAGATGCAAACAGGATGGCTCCATAAAATAAAGGACACCCAGCTAAATTTTAATTTCAGATTAAAAAAAGTTTTAGTACATCTCAAATATTGTCTGGGATATACTTATACTAAAAAATAGTATTTTCACTTGTTAAATCTAGTAATCCTCCACCTAAGTATCCTCAGATCTCTTTTAGCAAGTATGCGTTTCTTTTTAATTTGAGATGGAATTTCAAACTAGTTTTATTTGAATTCATTATTCTCTCACCGTCCAGCAAACAGGAAGACCTGAGGAATTCTAGACAATTGACTAACAGGTGAGCATATCAACTTCCCTTGTTGCTCTCTCATATTCAGGACCACTCAGTCATCCACAGCTAAGCACATTTCCATTTCCCATATCTTTTTGTTGTAGCTGTGATACTTTAAAATGGAAACAATTGTCCAGGTGAAGTTTGCAGGAAGATAAGCAGGAGAGAACAAAGAGTAAAGAAGTAGGCTTCCTTTTCTGGCATTATGAACTGATGAGATACTTTGAATAACCCTCCCAACTGAATCAATTAAAATGTCAGATAAAATGTTTGCTAAACAATTTTAAATGTATCACTGACTTAGCACAAAGGAATCTAGAGTCCAAAATTTAAATGAGAGCAGGAATTGTGGCTGACAGGCAAATTTAAAGCTCTCATGGAGAATTTATATGAAATCCTGAAAACATAGTAAAACTGCAGAGAGCACAAGGGGAAAGGTGAGCCCAGATATAATCCAAGGGAAGGCATCAAAAGGGAGAAACTGCACAAAACTGAAGTCACAAAGGACTACACCCTCAGGATAAAAGTAATGAGAAACAAACTCCTTATGCAGAAAGGTTAGCCCCCAGCGTGAAATATACTCCTTGAGATCTCCTAACCACAGAAGGCCCAGTGGATCTAAATTCACACCAATTCTGTGGCCCAAATATTCAAGAAGAAAATTTTAAGTGGACACAGGGGACTTTTTAAAGACCATGGATGGCAGTGTGAAGTCATTGAATCGCTCCAAAACTCATCCTGAAGCCAAGTTAAACAACTTAAAATTCTTGTGAATGCTCACCACCAAAAGAAGTCCCCACCCCAGGACAAAGGATAGGGCCACCAGCACATAGACAAATGACAGGCGCAGTCACCTTTTTCCTGACTACAAGGATCTTGGCAGTAATTGTTCAGGAGTGACTAAGAGAGGCAAAACCTTTGTCGGCACATTGAACTTGTAAAGTTGTTTTAAGCTGCTGAGGTTTGGAAGTCAGCTGAAACTGCCATACAAACTGGGCTTTCCTTGATAGGCAAAGAAATTGGTATCAGAAGGGGGATTCTACTATCACTAATTTCCCTCAATATGTGACATGGGCTGAGTGTTCTGTTGGCCACGTAGGGGTGGAGTGGAAATGTTCCCTATACCTCTGGGTTCTTTTCAGGATGTTGGAGAAATCAAGGTAACATATGACAGATAAGCAGGAGAAAATAACACATTTTATTACAAATGTATGGAGAATCTACATAGATATGAATCTAGAGCAATGGGGAAAACGGGGTGTATATTCCGAGCTAAGGAATGGAATAGGGGCCTGGGACTTCAAAGAGAGAGGATGGGGAGTCACATAATGAAGAGGGAGTGACAAATATGACCAAATTCTTTGAAATTAGTTAGATATTCGCTCTGCCATAGAGATAGGTTTCTCTAATTAAAAAGCTATTTATGGTTAAAAAAAAAAAAAAAAAAAAAACTAATTCTGGGTGATATCCCCAACTTTCATTCTCTAGGTATTTAAGAGGTGGTAAAAGTGTCTTATGAGACCAAAGGGGCTTGACTGAACTCAGAAATTATTCTCATGCCATGGTGACAGGTCTGGGGAAGGCCTGTTCTGAGCATCTTGAGGAGGCCTGTCCTTCTGATAGCAGCAGCAAAACTGTAATTAGAGACTAGAATACCAGTGGGAAGCATTTGGTAAATATGTCACTATAGTACCATAGAAAGCAGATCATCTATCCAGCGCATGCAAAACCTTGGGGGAAGAGTTCAGAAAAAGAAAAGCTATATGTTTTGATTACAATTCGGTGCATTCAACAAGCTGCTGCAGGGAAGACAGGCACTCAGAGAAGCTTCAGCTGCTTTGCAGAAACTTGTGAAAGAGAAGAGAGCCCACAAATTCAGGGGTGTGTGGTATAGGAGGTATCTCGTTCTCCGGTCAAGCAGTGAGAGTTAGCATTGAGGAAGACTGGGCACGAGAAAGCCCACTTGAAACTCAACTTTGGGGCAAATATCTATCAGCGATCTTCTAATTGATCATGATGACTGAAAGTAGAGATTGAATTAACAATGCAATAATTAAATGCTTTCATTTAAAAAATAGTGCAAGCAAAAGATACTGTGTCTATCTGAAATTTGGGATATGTTTTTAAAAACATAGATTTTATAACATGTATGTATGAATATGTATATATATGAACAAAGCATAAATAAATCTGTATTTATATATGTTTTTACTCATTTTTGAAAAAAGGACTGGTAAACCAAAAATTTTAAAAAGCAGTCAATTTTTGGGAGAGGGGATAATGTTAGAAATAGCACACCTTTACTATAACTTTACTATAACTTTATTTATGGTTTCACTTTTAAATATAGATATTTAGATAATAATTACTAACTAAACTTAAAAATAATTTATAAAAATTAAAGATAAAACAAATGACTTAACTAACATCAACTTGGTAATATAACAGAAAAAATTTATTCTTTTAAGTAAAATATAGTCTAAGAAAATAAGGATGCAAATAAACCATAAATTTCATTCAATTGTCTTATTGTTATCATAATGTTTATATTACTTTGAAACTTTTTAATATCTTCTACATGATAAAACAAACAAAAATTTATATAAATATTATTAGGAACCAAAATTTTCACTGCTTGAGACAAAGATGCAATTTTAAATGTCAAACAGGTGAAAATCCTAGGTGAAAAATTCGAACTGAAACTGTAAGTTCAAATTAATATTTTTGTTGTATTTTTTGAAAACACATTTATTTGAGCTGTGTCCTTGAAAAAATCTACAGACAATAATATTTTAGTAGCCATAAGTACTGCTTCCACCCCATTATGACCTCTAAATATCACTCCTCACCAAAGAAAACTGGGTTCCTTGCAGGCCTGCCAGAAGAAAACTTAAAATACTAAGAGGATCTGATGAATAACTTTTGTAAATTTGAAAATTAGACAAAAATAATCCCTAGAAAGATAAATTTCTTACCAACAATAACTAAAGAAATATAAAAGTCAAATATTACAATAATGATTAAAAATTTAATCAATATTTGGAAACTTTCCCACAAAGCAAACTAGACCCTGAGAGTTTCACTAGGAAAAAAATCACCAAACACCCTAGTAAAATAAATAATTCTATCATACGTACACTCTTCCAGAGAACACTAAAAGAAGAAATATTCCCAAACCATATTATGAGGCTACCATAATTCCATACCTACCCTAGACAAAGACAGTCCACAAAAAGAAATTGATAACCCTGAACTGAGCTCTACTCATGAACACAAATGTAAATATCCTAAGGACAATATTACCTCTGAATCTCAAAATGTATAAAATGACAATTTAAAATGATCAGGCTTATTTTCCTTCTTAGGAGTGAAAGGTTTGCTTTAAAATCTGCAACAAGGCTGGACCTGAAGGAAGTGTGCTTAGTGAGATAAGCCAGAAGGAGAGAGGCAGGCATCATGTGATTTCACTCAGGTGTGGTATAAAGAGAAACCACACATGCAATGAACCAAACCAAACAAAAATACACTTTGGCCTATAGAATCAAATTAGTGTTACCAGAAGGGAAGTGGGAAGAAGGTGGGCAAATTGGGTAACAAGGATCAATTATTTGGTAAAAGATAGACTTGTACTCTTGGTGATAAAATTAATATATTATATACAGATGAAGATTTACAATGATGCATACTTTAAACCTGTACAATGTTACAGTGCAATGTTCCTTCAATATAATTAAAAATAAAAATAATAAATTGTCAATGAATCTAAGTAATTATTTCAATAGATATAAGAAAAGCATTCAATAAAATTCAGTATTCATACATGATCTTTTTAAAAAAACAAGAAATTAGAAATGGAAAGTCTCTAATTTATTGAAGGGTATCTAAAAATAACTGATAGCCAACTTCAGATTTAAATTGAGGACTTTCAGTATTTCACTGTGCCAGATACCATCTGGCACAAGACATGAATGTCTATTTACCACGGCATCTATTTAATAATATACTGGAGATCTTAGCCTGTACAACAAGATAAGAAAAGTATGCCCATGAAATGATTTTAAAGGGATAAATATGTCAATATTTGAAAATAGGACTACTATATATATATATATATATATATATATATACTATATAGAGATAGATATAAATCTAAAAACAGTTACAAATTATCAGGATTAATAACAGTTTAGGAGATGCTGTTCACAAAGTCCATATAAAATGTCAGGGGCATTGCTTTATACACTCAACATTCCATCAACATCTAATGTTTTAAAGAAACATTTTAAGACACTTCTAAAAAAATACATTTAGTTGGGGGTAAAAACAACCAAAGCTGTAAAACCTGTTGCAGAAAAAATTGTATATATAAACCTTTATTGTAAGAATGTGGAAGACCTGAAAAAAAGAAATGCATGCCCTATTCAGGAATAGGAAGATTCAATATCCATTATATAGAAGTTAATTCTCACCAAAATGATCTTTAGATTCACTTGTGTACTTTTCAGATTTTCAAAATAATGTTCAGAGACACTCGCAAAATGAAAATAATTAGGAAGAGAGGAGTTAGCCTACATTTTAGGATCATTACCTTTGGAAGGGTCTGGAAAAGAGAATCAAACTGGGAAGGGGTCCACAGGAGGTTTCTAAGACTTTAGTAAAGTGCTATTCCTTAAACTGGGACATAACTGTACAAGCATCTGTTTTATTGTTGTTTACAAAACAATATATATTTATATACCTTTGGCTTCATGTTTCAAAATAGACATCATTTTAAATATAAGAACACTAGTCAACAATCTGTCCAAATTGCCCACCAGCCTGTATTCTCTAGAAAATTCCTGATCATCACAACCCATTAGACTTTATAAATACCTTGGAGATGGGTAGCAGATCTTGCTCTCATCCCATTTTCCGTTTTCTAGTACAATACCTGGGATGAAAAATAGCTCCATAAATATTTTCTAATGAGTGAATAAGCAAAGCCTCATTAATTCTCTATAATGGTATGCAAACATGCCAAAGCTAATTATTCTCATGCTCAAAACTAGGCTTTTCATATTCATATATACCTAAACCCTGCTAGTCTTCTATTATTTACTGACCACTGTCTATTGAATTTCCTTTCTGCTGAAATACTTGACTCACTTTCTCATATATGTTTAATGAAGTTGTCAGCGAAACCCTTTCTCATCAGACAGCCTGGCTTGTGTTTCACTTAAGGTCTTATTAGCATGCCTAATTCTATTTCCAGAAAACAAAGCTAATTAAACTACTAAGTCTGTGAGTGTGGCCTTGCATCACTCTTGGCATTTAGTTTGCACTGATGCACCAAGGAAAACTGAGGAATCTTATCCCTTTCTAGGAATCTGAGTAGCATGGCAATAGCCCCTGGGAATTTCTTGGGGTCTCTACAGGAATGAGTTGGTAGAGGGAGCAGCAGGGAACCTGGGCTCTGACATCAGCAGCAACAGTCTTAGGTGTGCAACAAACACCTGAGTCCACCCTAAGTCTCAGAACTCAGGCTAGTTCCCAGAAAAAGCTACCATTACAGGGACTATTTCTCCCACGGGGCGGCTGCATTTTTTTTTAGAGCTATGGTACCTTCCACACATCCCAGGGACTCCTGCTCATGAGCGGCTTTGAGACGGAGTGTCTCTAATGACCTTGACAGAGTATTAGCAAGCAGTTTAGGGATTTCTGCACTGCAGAGACTGGACATCTGGGGAAGATGAGGCAAAATTGACACACATCCAAACTAGTCCATTCTCAGGAAGCCACAGAGACCATCTGACACCTCCTTCACTCTTTCCCACCCTTCCCCCACTCCTACTAAATATGCAAATAGTTCCTGAAATAGGTCCCATATTCCCAGGAAAGATATGCAAATGAAATGATACCTGTGATGCTGGGCTGATTAGATATATAACAAATACAGAACAGGAAAATAAACTTAATAGAATTCTAGCCCTTTGGGCTCAATTGTTTCCCAAGGTGGTTGATGCCAGAATCATGAAGTTGAGGCCATTTCCTGCCTCTAATAGCATAGTTTTCTCTAAACAGCATCAGCAGTTTATATTCCCAGTGACAAAAATAATTCATTATTTTGTCTGGCAATTTAAACTCTTTTAGGAATCTGAAAAACGTGTGACTTTGAGTATATCATGCAATGACTTTCAAGCTCGCTTTTCTCATCTTTTAAGTGGGGGGCGGGGGGCCATAGGCCCTTCTTCTAGGATTGCTGAGAGAGTTAATGATATGACATATACAGTATCAGTTACACAGAGTAGGTTCCCAGTAAACTGTGACTACCTGTCTTAATATCATCATTAGTCTCTCAAACTGCCTCTACCTTTAAGATGCTCCCTTTCTTCCTAATAAGATTCAATGAGACCAAATCATTCCCTCTGAGACCAGAATGCCACAGGTTCCAGTTCCAACTCTGCAATTAGTAGGGTTACAGCCCTAAGCAAGTCACTTAGCTTCTCTAAACCCACTGGAATCATAGTACTGACATCAAAAGATCTTTATCAGATAATTCCTAGAAATTAGTCAGTTCAGTTCTTAGTACACAAAAGTATGTCATTATTTTCTCAATTCCTCAACTCAAATTCCCAGTTTACCAATTATCTTAGTGTATACTAAGAATTCAATTAAGAGATGCAACCCTAAAAAACTAGGCCATTTGTGAACCAAGGCAAATTTCTAATGAGTGGAAATACTGGGAAGATGCTTTTGAACAGGAGGTTCTCCCGGCCTCTTTGGTCTCTCTCCACACCCACATTATTAGAGCACAATCTAAGAACTGCTCTTGACTTCTGGGGGAGCCTGAAGCCTGCTCTGAACCCCGTGACTAGAAAGAGCATTCTTACTCATATTCTTAAAAGAGAAGAGCTTGGTGTTATTAAACAACTATTTCTTTGATGAGATCCTCCATTTTTTGGCAGTAGTTCCTTTGGTCTCTTAATTTGGCAACTTGACAGCTGTAATTAAAGACACTTCTATAATCCAGTTCCACCATGAATGTAGCTGTGTATCTGCCCAGGGGACACATGGGTATCACCAGTGTTCCTTTGCTCCTGTGTCCTGTGAGAGTGGAAGGTGGGAGGTGGTTCTGAGGTTACTTGAGGACAGGCTAAGCTGACAGAGTCACAGCAATGACTCCTAGAACACTGATATTTATATAAAGGAAATGGGGTATTATCTTTTTACTGACTCCCCCCCACACACTCACACAGGATACTATCTTCATGAAGTAGGATTTGGTCACCACAATATATCTGACTCCTAGCACCGTACTGCTAATTAATTAATAGTTGAATAATGTGTAATTGTGTAATTAATAGTTGAATAAAATAACAAATTTTATATTTCCTAAAGAAGGAGTTTCTTTATGCCTTTTTTGCCTTGGGAATAACTTCCATTATGAGTTGGGGTTTTAGGGGAAGAGTTCAGAATCATGGGGGGCCAGAAAGGAATCAGACTTTATTACTGACATAACTAGATTGAAGCATAAACCCTAAATGCACCAATACAGTGGACTTCCTACTGCACTCAGAGCAAGCAGTCTTGTCAGCTCCTGCTCCTCATCCCAGCTGAGTGGTCAGAGGCCTCCCAGCTGGGTCAGGCCACCTGATCTCTAGTAGAAAGCAAATCCAAAGAAACCTGTTCTATGAAGAGATGGTTCCTAAAAAGAGCAAAAAGGAAGGAAGGCTGGCTGAATTATACAATGCTCAGCTCCTCCCCAAAACAATCAACTAAGTCTAAGTCATCTCCTCCTACCACCAAGTAAGAGAGAAATGAGCTGAGTGATGGATGAAGAGTAGGCCGGATACATCATTTGATACTAGAAAAACCTGGCCTGCTCAGAGCAGCAATCGATCAGAAAGGGCTGGTGAATCCCAGACTATTGTCAGGATGCTGAGCCTACAAAAAGCCAGCCCAATTCAGTGTGACAGAGATGGCCCTCCAGACCTAGTCTGGTATGACCCATCAGGAGACAGGAAGGATGACGCTTTCATGTTGTGAACCAGCATGGTGACCTCCACAGTACAGAAACACAAACACCACACATACACACAGCTCCTCAGGCCTTCCCTGGCCAGCTTAGGAAGTGTCCCCAGGTTCCCATTTAAATAGCAATGTTGCTGCTCACTGCAGCAGGGGAGACAGTGGTCACATCCTGAAGGTCAAATGACAACTTAAGCTTGTCTGGGACTGGGACTCTTATCAAAAGCTTCCTGAAGGGTGGGGAGGGAGCAAGGCAGCTCTGTAAACCTTCCAAGAGTCACTGCTCAGCCTTCTTTTCCTGCATCTGCCTCTCGTTACCCTCCTTTTCTCAGGCATCTCGTCTCTGACACCTAAGTTCCCAAGTGCTCTTGTCCCTCTTTTCCTTTGGCTTTCCAGGGCCCATCCAGACCTTCCCCAACTGGAGTGTCTCAAAAACACAAAATTGAGTCTCCATTTTTTCTACCATTATTCCCATCCCCAAAATGTAATCTCCTTCAGGGAAGCTAAACTTGATATTCAGAAGTCACCTTATTGAATTAATTCACACAAAGACTCTTTATTTTTACATTTTTTTGTCCAAAACATAACTTAGTAGAATTTTACCAGGCAAGTAAGTGCAGAGAGATGGCCTGCGCCATAAATTTTATGGCAGAACATTTGCATCTCCTGTGAAACAAATAAGGACTGGCATATGGTCTAGAGATAACTTCTCTGTAAGAGAAAGAGATGCACTGTATGTATTCCTGTTGCCCACCTCAGTCTGTATCCCTTAATTGCCATCACATCACCTTAAATCAAGTATGACCAGTCACCCAAACGTGGCAATGCGATGTAACCCAACTCAGGGCAAATACACCTGCCCCTGCCTGAACCCAACCTGAGAACAGGGCTCCAGAGAGCCATGGGGTACTTAGTTTACTTTCTCCACCATCAGATTGGCTCAGATATATGACTTTCAGATGATTCCTTGAGGATCTACACTCCTTCTCTGTTCTCTTGAAGTTGAGTCATGACCAGAGAGACACACTTGACCAAAGGGCAGTCAAGCAAGTGCTCAGACACAACCTGGAAATGCTACCTTTAGCCCCCTCACTGGGACCCACACTCAAGATGTTGGTAAAGCAGTGAACAGTAATTACTAACACCCGGACACTGAGAACTAGTAAGAGAATGAAACTGAAATTTGAAATCCTGCAAATCTGGCCTGGAGTAACCACTTCAGCACTTGCTATCCTATGGAATCTTACATAAAATATGTATTTATAGTTTCTGCTTTCTCACCCTCACCTTTAGGGGAAATGATGTATCTGGTGGAGAGTAGTGGTTAGGTTCGCCGCCTCTGGCCAAGAAAAGTCCAGATACATCCCAAGGACCTGGGTTTGTGTCCTGGGACAGAGAAGAACCACCAGTGTGAACAACTAAATAAAAATAAAATAAAATGGTCCTTCCTCCTCCCTCTTCCTGCCTGCCTGCCTGTTCACCCTCATTCCTGCCTTCGCCTTTCCTGAAAAAAAAAACAAGTAAGTACACAAATAAATAATGGGGTAGCAGCCACCTCCCAGGATTTCTAGAATTGAAACAGAAAATATGTAAAATGACTGACACAAGAGCAAGAGTTCAAGAAATTTTAATTCATTGCAGCACTTAATATACTTTCATGCGTTATAACATGTGATCCACTCAGCAGTACCATGACTCCCAATATCTAGCCCCATATCTTTCACTAGTAAATAATAAATGCTGTTATTTATTGTTGAATATATGTTGAAAAATAAATATATGTTAAATGAATAAGTGAGTAAACAAGTTTAAAATCCCCTTTAGAAGATTCTGTGTGTCTTCTCCCTGGAAATCAATTACATGGCATAACAACCAGGTTCTACTCTCAGACAATGTAAAAACCCCAAGCACTGACCTAAGCAATTATTACACCTTGCCAATAAGTATATTTTGCTGCTGAGATAGCTTAATAACCAGCATCAAATTGAAAACACATGAATAAAACAAGAATTTCAAGAGTATACAGGTTCTTTTACCTCTCTAAATGTATGTTTCATTATCTGCAAGTGGGATATAACAATACATGACCACGTTTTGTGATGACTAAATGAAATGATAGACCTCAAACTGAAAAACAGAGGAACAAAGAGGGATAATTATATAAATTTGAAAAGAAAAACAAAGAGGCCTGAAGTAGAAACAAGGCTAAAATAATGAGCTATATGCCCTCAGAATTTGATAATTAAATAGATGAAAAATAAAAATACAAAAAATATGTGACTAACCAAGACAAAAACCCAACGCCATGGATCTATATAGAATTCTGCACTGAACAAGCAGAAAATACAGATGGATACATAAACCAACCCTGTGCCTGCCCACAAGTCTCAGTACATTCTAAGATACTCAGTTCACTACACACAATATAATAAAAATAGGAAATAAAAAGATAACAGCTATCCACTCATTAAAATCAGGAAGAATGAAAACATAGAACTTTCCATTAAGAATCTAGAAAACTAAGCAAAAAAATTTTATCTAAAAAAAAACCAGATTTATTTAATTCCAAACTGCAACTTCTTTGGCCATTTTAATGTTCCCAAACATCAAGTGTGGTTTACATTCAAAGATGGCTAAGTTTTGCATCAAAAAATAGTTACTAAATATAATAGGTCCCCTTAATATGGGATATTTATGTTCTTAAAATTCTGTTAATTTTGTTAATCCCTTTTTATGTATTTAAGATGTTTTAATAAATTAATTCTTCACTCCTTGTTACTTCTCTTTTTTAATACTTTTCAACTTTGTAAGTCTGATTTTTTTGTATTTTTACTTTTTCACAAAAACCTATTGAGAAATTGGGGTACAAGTTAGAATCAAATAAATATGTTTAATGAAGACAAAGATCAAAATTAAAAAGAACACCAGCAGTAGAAGAGGCACTTAACAAAAACAGAAGTTGGTTCATGGAAATGACTAAAGTGATATTTAAGCCTTTGTTAAGAATGACTGAGAGCAAGGAGGAGATGGAGAAAGAGAGAGAGGGAGAAAGAGAGGGTGGAGAGGAAAAATGAGTACCTGGAACAAATAGGATGATATAACAATGATATGAAAGCTATTTGTTTTTTAATTATGAGAATACTAAGAAAAGCATTTTACTAATATACTTGAAAGGGACATTTTGTCAGGTGCAATTTCCCAAAATTAGCCCCCCCAAAAAATAGAAAACCTGAGTAAATAATGATATTTATAAAATGAAATAGTCAAAACTACCTCCAGTTAAGATAGCAAATCTGAAATTGTTTCTTACTGTATTATACCCAACTTCAAATAACAGATAACTCCCATTTTGTGTTAACTGAAAGAAGTGAACTATCTCCAGGCAGAAGTTATCTCATGATCAGATAACAAAGGACTGCCTCTGCTAGATTTCCTGAGGCAGAAGGCATAGTAACCAAGGTTTATGGTCTTTCCTTGCTTTGCATAATTGTATTATCTCATTGTAACCTAGTCCTATAAAATGAATCAAGGAGCCTAGGTCGAGGTCACTGCCCTTCAACCAGAGAGCAGTGTCCCACCTGGACCCTGCTTTTCTGGATGTATGTTTGTCTGTCTTTCTTTAGGCTCCTGTAACTCCCTCTCAGGTACCCCTTCCAACAGCCATGCGGGTCACGGCAGATAACTATTCCAAAACATAGCCAAAAAACTGCACAACTGGTACTGCGCTGATAATAAAATTCTTCAGAAGCAGTTTGAAAAAATTACAGGTTCATCTCAATAATGAAGCAGATGCACAAATCCTACATAAATATATTAGCAAATTAAATTCCAGAATGTTTTTAAAATATACCATCAAGTAAGGTTTATCTCAAAAGTACAAAAATAACTCATCATTTAGAAATCAAAGAAATGCAGAACATTGTTAGGTAATTACAATAGTGTGAAACTGGCACATGTATAAACAAATAAATCAGTGTCACAGAGAACACAAACAGATCCAAGTATATGTAGAAATTTGATACACAAGGGACATACATCCTGAATTACTAGGAAAAGATGTTTATGTCCCTCAGCCACTCACCATTTCGTTGTTAATAAACCTCTCAATCAAGAAAAGTAGCTGCCAGAGTGAGCTGCATGAATGGGCGACTTGTATAGAAGGCCCTGTGCTCAAAAGGGTCCCACTTCAATGCTTTGTCTGTCTTGAAACTCTTAATACTTTTAAAAAATATCTGTGAATCAATTAGATGATAACGCTGAGATGAGGAACCCAAGTCAGCTATTACATTACCTTAAATAGCTTATGAGTACTTAGATTTATCCAGAAAACATTTTAATTTTTGGTTTTTAATTTAGAGTGGGTGGGTAAACTGGGTAAAGGGGTATTAACTGTATAGCGAAGGAAAAAAGGAAATACTGAAGTATTCAATGTATTACATGTAAGTGTGGAGTTACTATGATGCACACTTTAAAAATGCATGCTATGATCCAATGTTCCATCTTAATTTTTAATAAGGGACCACATTTCCATTTTGTACGGGTTTGTGCAAATTATGTAACTGGCCTTGTCCTGAAACCAGGGGGTAAGGAGTGGGGTTTGTGGGTGGGGTAGAGGAAACAGATCACTGGAATTCCCTTGCCCCTACTAGAGATTGGTTTAGGGCATGAGATCATTTTTTCTAAGGAGAACGGAGGAGAGCTGTTAAAGGGCCTCTGAGATAGGTTTCCATTAGGCTCACGCTGAGACAGAGGATGGCAGAAGAGAAGATGGAAGGATCTGGGCCCTCAGTGACATCCCTGCACCACAATGCTGGTAACAAGCCTGGATTCTACCCTTCCCTTCCTATGGATTTCTTGTTCTGTAATATAATTTCTTAGTATTTAGGGCAAGGATTAGGGGGAAGTAAATTGAGCTAGATTTTGTCTTTATTTAAAATGTTAATACTTTGCTCATCATACAATTTTTTTACATTACTGTTGATTTTTAAAAACATGGCATTCAAATGGGATTAAACTTTATTAACGAGATTTTTCTTCATGTTCCCATCTTCACCAAATTTGCACCCATCATGAGTCTCTCAGTCCCTTCATCCTAGTCCTGGTCCTCCTCCTTGCAGTTACAATGGGGACCCAGAAGGGAGACTATTTGGACAGCAAAACCCAAAGTAATAGATGCTGTACTGGACATGGGGTTGGAGAACACTGAGGAAGCTGTGGGTGCCCATCAGGTTCCAGTGACTTTGACAGGATGTGCCTCTGAAACAGAATTCAGGTGGAGGAGAATGCTATGAAGGGAGTCTCTTCATAAATTTGATGCAATGACAAGCCAGCCAATTCTGGTGCTACCAGGTCTGACACTGTTCTTGGGTGGCGTTGTCACCTCCTGGAGAGTGAGGCTTATGGGCAGGATTAGGATAAGTTAAAAGAGGGAAATCAAAACTGCTGACCTCTCCTCTCCACACCCTGGAAAATGGCATCCACTTCATGACAGTGATCAAATGCTGTATCTTTTGTGAACATTTTGGTTTTCATTTCAGCCTTCCAGGCGACAAGCTCTGCTTAAACAAAAGGTGGAAATGTGCAATCCTGTATGAGAGGCCCTGGTATCTGTGTGCTTAATCTTTCATATTTTCCATTAAATCCTGAGGAAATAATTATGCAAACCATAAGTTCACCATCTACAGGGAAATGATTAGTTTATTATCCTTGAGGGGTTTGTACCAAGGCATCTAAATCTTTAGATAAGAAGCTAATTTAATTTTGGTTCTCCTTTTGCTAAGGTTTCACACTCGGGTAATATATACATGTAACGGGAAACGTGCATTCTCTAGGTGAAGAATATGAGCGTGATTATTCACAAATAGGTATGTGGCAATTTTACCTCAAAGTCTCCGAAGTTTTTCTTCATGTACTCTCGTGTATTATGCTATAAAGCAGAAAATCCAAAAAACAAAATATCTGTAAATACAGAAGGCAAACTGTATTTGGTGAAGATTTTCTTTTTCTATTATATTACCTAAACTATAATCCTTTGTATCATCATTTTATAGCTGAAAGATCATTCCACAGACCTCCATTTGTTTTAGAGAGAAAACAGAAGCTCAGAGGGGATCAGCATTTGGGAAAAGCCAGCACAGTTGGTAAGCAGAGCAAGGACTCTGGACCAGGGTTTCTATCCTTGATCCTGTATACTTTTCCTGTACTGACATCTATTCATTCTTTTTAAAATTCAGGTTTCAATGTCAAAACTAAAAGACAAATCTAAAGTTTAAGCATCCCTAATCAAACCCATTTTCCGATGCTATCTCTATGACATTTATCCTCTCCCCTACATCAGTTTTGCTAAAGTTCACCAACAAATCACTTTAAAAATGCAAACAGCATCCCTTTCAAAGATGCCCCCTCAAGCAGCCTCCTTCCCCTCTTCCTTTCATAGCCCAAGTTGCTGAAACAATGTCCACCCTCATGTTCCCTTTTCCTTCCCTCCATTCATCCAGCAGCCCATCTGCAATCTAGTGCTGCCACTCCAAGGAACTCTTCTCACCGAAATCTCTCAAGATATCAGACCTGGCAAAGTTCAAGGACCTTGTCCGTGCTGGGTGATCCCGCTGCTGTGGTGTTGCCACTCCTTCCATTTTGAAACTCTCATCCTCAGCTTCTCTGACACCAGCTCTTTGGTGCTTCCTTCCACTCTGTCTCCCTCACAGGGACTTCACTTGAGGAGTCAGTTGGGCCATGAAGCATGGGTAGGGTGATCAGGAAGGGACAGGAGACAGACACAATCAACCCCAAAGATGGGTCCTCCCAACATTACACACACCACCCAACTCAGTACTATCTTATCTTTCCCTCATTTATTAAGGTGACAAATAATGAACATGAATCATAATGCAAACAATGTACTTGACCTTGAGGATACAGCTATGAAAGCAGAGAGTGTCATCTCTCTGCCTTACGTCTGTACCCACCTCCAATATGCATCCCTCCCAGGGACCCATCTTCTGGAAAGATTGATCAGATCCTGTCACTCCCTCTGGTTCAACTCCAATGATTGTCTTTTAAACCTACATCCTGAGCATGGCCCCTGGCTGACATTTGTCTGTCTGTCTAACCATTCTCCCCAGTGAACACTCCAGTCACACAGAACAGCTTCTCAACTCTCCCACATACACCCTTTCATGTGCCTTTACATATGTTCTCTCTCTTTCCAGAGCACTCTTCTTGCTATGGCAAACTTTTCTTTATCCTTAAAAGAGGGAGAAAAAATTTCATCTCCCTTGTGATGCCTTATCAACAGCCTGTTCACTATTCCCCTGGCACATGGAACACATTATAGTATGTATCACTTTACTTTGAAATTGTTTTTTCATGTCAGACTTTCAAGAGACTAGATGCTCTGAGAACAAAAACTACCTAGTATTTACTTTTATACACACCTAATGCCTGGCAAAGGCTTTGGTATATAGTTCACAGGCATTAACACAAACTTGAATTAATCACTCCATGTTCACTGGCACCACAAATGCTTGGTGCTTGCTCTTCGCATCATTTAATGTGCTCTGGGTTGACCTCATGTTCTGTACAGTTGTCTACATCTCACTCCTTTTTGTTCTATTTATATGCCTCTAGTGGAAAAGGCAAAACCTGACCTCTTTTCTTATCCCTCAGGCTTCTCCACTTTATTAAGTTGAAACCAAAAATATTAAACCACAAAAAGACTTTTGGCTCAAGCCCCTCCTCCTGTAGAGAGGAATGAGGACAGATTTCCTTTCACTAGATTTGATTTATTCCTTCAGAATGAAATAAAAATGAACTTTACGGAAACAGTACATACAGCCAGAGGTAATTCACTGACTAATGAATGAAATATTACATAAAAAAGCAGCTTAATTAGCTATTCTTGATTTAAAAGGCATGACCTCTAAAATTTTACTGTGTTTGATTTTCTTTCAATCTTTCTCATTTTAACATTGTGTAGAATTACTACATATTCCTCTTTGAAATTCATGCCTTCCGCTCATCCAATTTCTGCCCTTTTTGATGAACCACGCCCACCATTAGACTTCACTGGGATTGAATTAAAAATTCTCTGCACAAAAATCAGGTCAAGCTCTGCCTCCAGGATGTCCCAGGCCCCTCTTGCTTCTCCATCCCATGATTTTTCCCTCTCAGTTCCCCAGTCACTCCTCAACTCTCGCTTGTGGGCTGTGCAGCCACACATTCTAACACAGGTGGATGATTCCATTTGGTGGAACTATAGCTGCAGGATGGAGCTTCTCAAAGACCCAACCTCCCCGGAGCCTCTCCACCCTTCCCTTTCCTACCAACACCTCTCTCTCCTCTGAGGCCCTCCCCCTCCCCAGGAAGATAGGTGGAGTGTGTGTACACCTTACTGTCTACTTCAACTTCTAGATCATTCCCCCCTCGAGCACTCACTTATTAACTAACCCCGGCTCCACTGAGGGTCCTGCCATCTGACTAGTTTTCCTTGTCCTCAGCATTTTTCCCCAACTTCCTGGTCATTCCCTTTAGTTTATGAAAGACTTCTGACAGCTGGGTCGCTAGAAATTGTCATTGCCACCAACTATTTCTGCTGGATTCATAACTCAACAACTGTCCGGCCCAACCTCTCTTTTCCCAATTTGCCAAATATTGACACTATCCTTATTCTTCAACTTCTTGAGGACCTCCGATTCGTCAGCTCACACCCTTTCTGTGCCTGTCTCCTCTTTTCCCTCTTACTCTGACTCTGTGTTCCTAACTTCAAAACATCCCTCTCCGGTAGTCATGATTTTCTTTCCTCCTGTGCTTTCATAGGCCCTGCCCAGTTAAGCCCTGAGCAAATCAAACTCTGCATTCTCCGTATTTGTCTAAGGGTGTAAATACTTCTGAAGAAAATGGAGTGTGGTGGTCAGGAGGTTCCTGTTGCCCACTTCTTTTCTTCTTCTCCTGCAACCTCCATGGTGTGAAAGCCAAGGATCCCTTCTCAGTCCTCACCTTCCCAATATGTGGCTTCCAGTACATCCACATTTCAGGGTTTCCTCCTACCTCTCTGCTGCCCCTTCTTATCACCTCTCGTGCTTTCTCCTTCCCTTTCTGACTCCTCACTAGTTGTGTGCCAGGATTCTGTCTTCACCCCACCTTCTTATCTGTACTCACTCCTTAAATAAATTATCTGCTCTTCTGGCTTTAAATACCATCCACATACTGAGACTACCAAATGCAGATGGTCAGCCTGGACCACCCATGGAGGCCACTGAAGCTCCCAATTCCAGATCTTCCTTCTGAATGTTTGCCTTGAATATCTCACAGGCACCTCAAATTTCCTATGTCCCCAACCCAGGACTCCACTTCCCCACTCAGCCCCATCATTTTTTGGTATCCATACAGTCTTCCCATTTCCATAAAAGGTAACTTCATGAATCTGTCTTTCTGGGTCAAAGACTTAAGAGTCATCCTTGACAAAACTACTTATTTTAACCCCATACCTATCAAGAAATTCTGGCAGCCCTCACTCACTCCTGATCTCCTTCATTGGGAGGAGACTGAAGAGGGTATCCTTTATTTATAGTCCTTTCATCTCAATCATTAATAATACCATTCACATGCAGAGGTCAGAAGGAAATCCAACCTTGGCTGCACATTAGAATCACCTGGGGGGTGGGTGGAGGGGGTTAAAAACACTGATGCTTACATCTTACCTCCAGAGATTCTTATTTAACTGGTCTGGGGTATGGTCTGCAGTTTTTTTAAATTTGCCTCAGGCCCCCACTCAGGTGATACCGCCACTGTATTAAAGTTTTAAAAAAGAAAGACCTCTGGTGAAAATCATTAGTAATGATCAGTATCTAAATGTCATTTCAGAATTAGTGTCCCACATGAAAACAATATCCCCCAAATTAAAATAATAATTAAAACTTGGTAACTACATCAATATACGCTATTCTTTTTATAATTCCACTTTATCGTTTCTTTCTCATTGTTATAAAAATCTGTATTAGTTTAAAATATCATTTGGTGAGAAAATTCTACAGTGGCTAAAAATCAGTTGATTATCACCCAATCTCAGCTCTAAATTCTGTGTTGCCTTTCAAGCACAGTAACTTTTCTGTGAATTTTGAGGGCAATTAGCTAAAAAGCTCATCTCAGTGTTAGGAGGAGTTGAGAGAGGTTAACAATTTAACAAGACAGGTTTCTTCACCTTTATTTTCTTTAATTTTCCAGCATTTCTCCAAAAACTAGAGTATACGGACTCCTCATGGCTGACCAATTTAATAATAAATTGACAAACAAGAGGAAAGAGACCACTGGGTCATCAGTAACAGTTACTAAAAACCACTTGGAGTGGTGGTGAGAGGAAGGAGGAAGGAGAGTGAAGGAGGTGAGAACTAGACACCTGTTTTCAGTTCCTGTTATCAGAGGTAGCTGGTGGAACGTGTGAGGAGGCCCCTCATCACATCAGAGCTAACGTTTCTCTTTCCCATCCTACTTTCTATGTGTCTCTGAGCAAAGTTATAAGTTTGTTAGGATCTGTGCAATAAAATGCTTGCCATCTTACTTCTCAAGAAAATCCCTAAGGATATTGTAATTGTTATGTATTGAATGAATATCTGTATTTATGCATTCACATAACATTAAGTTATTTTTTAAACAAATACCTGTTCCCTAGAATTAAAGGGCACTCAGATTAATACGAAAATATAGATTGAGCTGCTTTGTTTTCCCATTAAACTTTTCCTCTGATGCATAATATGCCAAGGATATACTAGAGTAAGCTAGTGTCCATCTTAAAACTAAATTGTATTTCTTTAAAAATATGTCAACCAGAGCACCACAGAAATCAACAACAAAAAAATCCTTCAAAGGGAATAAACTAAATTTTGTGTATATTTTACTCGTTTGTTTTATTTTATTTTTACTTAGGCTGCCACCCTTCTACAGCATTTGAATTATGAGTATACTTCTCAAAATATTTTAAGCAAATAAAAAAATAGTCACCACACTATAAAAACAAATATCCCCAAATATCTTCTGTGGTCACAATGTTTCTATCTGAACATTTAACTGTAACTCTGTATATGACTGGCAACCCTTGTTTTTTAATCAGTTCTAATTCAACTTGGAAAACATTAAAATGTTCTATTTTTTTTTTAAATTGCCTTTAAAAAGTAAGAACAAGACTTTCTCTTCAGTGCCACATATAAAGGACCCTCTTTGTCACCTTCTCTCCTGGAATGGAAATAGGTCGATACTACCTTTATTCCTCTCAAATTGGTAATGTTGGTGTGCACAGGAAATCTAAATCTGGCCCCAGGCAGCCCAGTGATTTTCCAGATCCCAGCAAGGGAGAAGGAACTAAGAGGCCCTTTTGTCCTCGCCTCGATGCCTGCTGACAGAAAAGCTGGGAGAAGTCTGCCACCTAGTGGAAGATGAAGGCCACGGATGGTTACTCACAAAGGCAGTCTGGGGCCAGGGCCTCAGGGACAACAAGAACTCCAACTGGAGATGGATCTTGACCTGTAGCTTCCATTAGACACAAGATGTCCTATCAGGAGAATACCAAAAAAAGCACTATCTAACCCAAGACATAAAATGCCCTTCCCCATAAATGAAATGACACAGTAGTACCCTATGTGAAGTGCCTCTTCATGTGTTTTATTTAGCAAAACCCATCTCATTTCAATAGTGATTTCCAATGTATTCGATGTCTTTCCCTGGTGTGAAAACACAAGGTGGCACGTATTCTCACCTGCCATAATCATGATTATAGTTGTCCTTTAAAATTTTCTGTACAAAGAAGATTTTTGATCAGATTCGAGCAATCAATAATCTCAGTATATGGCTGTTTTTCAAATATGATTGAACTGTTCAAGTAAAATTAAGGGATTAAGTGTTGCACTCGAGGTCAGTCCCCCCCTCCAAATATAGATAGATAGATAGATAGATAGATAGATAGATAGATAGATAGATGATAGATACAGATATTTTGATATATATATATACATATATCCTCTTTTCTGAGCATATATGCTTATGCTCTTATTCCTTAAACTACCCCATAATAAAACAAATTGAGAAAAAGTTCTAAACTCCAAGTTATAATTCTTTTGCATAGAGCAATTCATTTTACCCTCTACCTCCCATCTCCTCTCTAAATCCTCAAAAAGTGTCAACTTTCAAACATACTATCTGACCATGCACTATAGATTGCATTATATTGCAATCTATTAATAAAATTTGGGGCATAGAGAGATTTGGTAGGTGAACCTAGGCACTATTCATGTTAAATAAAGAAACCACCCCTGTGCATTAGAGTTGCCTTACGTCCCAGTTTTACAGGGATTGTACTGGTTTAGCACCATTGACCAGGCATTCTGCCCACTTCAAATTCTATCTGACTTTCAATCACAGTTTGCTTACAGTTCATTACTCCTGTCTAAAATATAAAATTTTCTCATACGCATAGATATCAGAATTTTGTTATTTATCAGATATCAAATTAAAGGTGACTAAGATAACATTCTATTTTAAAAACTGGACTGTTCTAAATTTGTGTTACCCCACAAGCAATTGTTTGGTAACAGCCCAGGCCCTGTCCACAGGCTTTGTCGTCAGCCAGCAGCGATGTTTCATCTTTTTATAGATCAGTGGTCACAGTGTACAAATGTGCAATTGTCAGCGTTCATGTATTTTAGAACTTAACTTCAGCAAAGATTTTGATATTTCTATTTTTAAACTCTAGGTTACTTCAGCAATTCCAAAAAGTGGATACACATTTACCAAAGAACCCAAATTACCCTTTTTGAAAAAAAGTTTTGTGTGGACAGAGGATAATATGATCCTTGTCTTGCAGACTTCTCTGCAGTGCGTAGAAATTTTTCAGTTTAAAAATCATCTACCATCTCAAAGACACAAGACAAGTATTGCCCTCAATTGCTATACTGTCACAATTTCTTTAAAGGTTAGAAACAACCAAACTGGAGCTTCTCATTGCTCCTAAGAAGCCACGTTTGCTTTTTAGAGATTCTCTTGACTTGAGTGTCATGATATCCAAATGATTGCTGAAGTTGGTCTCAAAATTCTACATCAAAATTCCATCTAGCAGGAACAAAATGTGAAGCTATGGTTTCGAGTTTAATTGTGACAATGGCAAACTTTGTGACAAACTCTATGGAAACAGAACAGAAAAGCTGTTAAACATTTTTGAATATGAACATTGTCCCTGATGAGATGAGATGACAGATAAAGGCACTGATAGCGTACTCTCAGTTATTGACAAACATAGATTGAAGGAAGAAGTTGTTGGATTTTGTAGAGACAACTGTAGCACAATGTTTTCAGTGGTGTGAAACAAAGTAAGAACATCTTCAGTCGATTAAAAATCAAACACAAGGAAGGAACTGTGTTGGCATCGACTGTGGCAAACACGTTGTGTACATGGTCTCAAAACAGCTGCTGATGTATCACCAACTGACACGGCAGAATTTATTGTAAAAATGTTCAAACATTTTCACATATAAACAGTTTGTATACCATAGCTGTAAGAATCTTGTGAGTGCCAGAGTAGAATAAAAATCTATTGCAATATGATATCAGATTTTTGTCCATATTATTGGCTGTTGAAAGAATTCTTAACATTTTTGATGGCTTGCAATCCTACTTTTCTCAACTACCAAGGATCGATAAAGCAATTCTTTGACAATGATCCTAGCAAAATATATTTATGGTTTATATATGGACAACTCAGCCATTTCAAAGGCAACTTTGGTCATGGAGGACAATGCTAACACAACAGATATCAAACTAGAACTGCAAACCCTGATTACAAATACTGAAGAACTAAAAGAGTATCATTTTATACCTTTATAAGCAAAGGTCTTGCTGAGAACACTTAAAGAAAATGGTTACTAGTATCCTGACTTATTAAAGTGAATTCAAATCAGGACAATTATTACCAAACAAAAACTAAATAGAGGATTGTTTCCAATATTATACAATTTGGTGTAAATTAAAAACAAATCCTGGGTAGATAACACAGTAGTCAGAGAAGGGCCATGGACATGGCTTTGTTAGTTTGCTAAGATGAAAGTTCTCTGTAATTCTTAGGGAAATGTCTGGAAGGATTTCGAGGTCTCTAATTTCACTCTTTCTTTAAAGATTAAAATCCTCCCTGGAGAGGGACAGAGTTCACAGTAGATAGCTATCTGGAGAATGGACAGCAGTAGAGAAAACTTCAGGCGATGGGGAAAATGGGTGTTTTTCAGTGACATTTCCAATCCGCAAACTCTCATCCTAGAGGAGAGATGTGAATCTTGCTTAGAGGGCATCACCTTGACAGTAGTCATACTGGCACTGAGAAAGAGAGACTAGGCTGCTATGCCCCGCAGTAGCTCGCTCTCACCGGCTCCAGCCGCACGGGCCTACCTGATGCTCGGCCCACCTCCACCTCCGGACCTTACCTGAAATGCCCCTCCAGACATCAGTATGGCCCATTTCTGTACCTCCTTTAGACCTGTCATATAGTACCTTTTTCTGGTGAGGACTTCTCTACCTCAAATTGCAACCTCAGCCCCAGCTCTGCCCTTTGCATCTATCGCATTCTGACATACTAGATATTTTACTTAGTTCATTGCTTACCTCTTCCCACTAAGTAATCTCCGTGAGATACTGAGCCTTTTGTTCTGTGTTTGTCCTCACATCCTAAAAGTGTCTGGCATATGTTAGGTATTTGATAAATCCTCACTGAAAAGAACAAATGAGAATGCAAATGTCTGTAGAATAAATGCCACCACCTCCCAGGCTTTGGGGGCACCTGTGCTTTCACAGCAAACAGTGCCGCCAGGGCTGGGTATGAGCACCTGAGTGTAGGGTTTGAGGGCCCACTAAGGATCAGAGAACACGCCTGTCTGCTACGAAAACAGAAACAGGCCTGACTACAACAGAGGATGTGATCAGGTCTCTACAATTGCGCTGTGGTCTGATGCAGCAGTTATTCCAGAATGGGGCACATTTGGCTAGCAAACGATCCCTAAGAGCAGAGAAGGACTGATAGTCACTGCTGGGGTCTGGATGGCATAGGTGTTGGATGAAGACATCTTTGGAATTTTATGTTTTGTTTTACCTCTAAAATCAAAATTTGCACTTTCTTTCATCCTCTTATAAATTTTTAAAAATTATTTATCAGTAACTTATTTAATGCTTTTTGTTCCCTACAACTTGAAGAAAAACTGATATTCCACCAAGATGTGCCAAGAAATCCTGGGATTCTGGTTTCTCCTGGGCATTTTCTGAATTGTCAGGGGTCTCACCCTAATTGGTAAATGTGGAATTTGGACACCACAAAAAACATCATCTTATTCCCAAATGTATGCTACACAACTAACCACTGATGTTATACAGAAACTGTCAAAACACTTGGATAGAGTGTCTGAAGTTAGATGTTCCAAGCATTACTCCAAACACTGTCAGTGAAATAAACCGTGTGACAGTCATCTCTCTGCATCAATTATGCTATTTTAAAAAAAAAAATTGAAACAAGACATTGTAGAAACAAATATATATATTAACATAAATGGAAAGTAACTATGCAGTAATGTCAGAAATAAATGTCTTCAATTTGGGGCTCTTTTCAGGATACAAGATTATTTTTTCGGAAATACAAGATGCACAGATTAATCAAATTTATATCTTACAAATAATAAGCAGCAATCCTAAATTCACAATGAACAATGAACATTTTCAGTAGCTCACAATTTCAGTTACTCATTCCATAATTCTATGAGCAAAAAAGAACAGTCATGTACCATAATATTCATATTTTAATGCATTCAAAAGTACAAAAAAACTAAGATAAAGTTGAGTCTCATGCCTATTATATGTACTATAAAAGTACCAAGAGATTTTACTAGGCTTCATAAAATAAAAACTATGTTTTAGAATATGTTTTCACAGAGACAATTCTAACATTTCTCTTTATTTCAAAAACTATAAGAGGTAGGTTCAAATAAATGAAATGCTTATTTTGTCACTAGATTTTTTTTAAATATTGGGAATTTATAATACATTACTAAAACTTAATGTTGAATTTAGGCACTAAATTTAAAAGCAATAAAAATAACCACAACTAATAAATATTTTTCTAAGTTCTAACTAATTACACAAATCAGCAAAGTCAGTGACTGGAAAAATGGCTTCACTAAAATAAAAACATGCTGGCAAATAAAATTATAAATTGAGTTTTCTTTATCATAATATATTTCTAACCTTGGGGCAAGAAAAAATGTGAATGTGTATGTTTATAAACTGAGTCTTTCATTTAAATATAGATACCTCCTGTAAGAGATTAATACATACTATTAACATGTACTGTTCTACATCTGTACTCTTCAAATTGATAATCGCAAGTTCACAGAAACTCAACAGAGAGGGGAAAATGAGAATGTCACTTCCCCATGATCAACCCACTTCATGTAAATAATATACTTCAGATTTCCAAGAATGGTCCCTACCTTCTTGATATAATGGGAATCTGATTTGAGAAATAGGAAACAAAGGACAAAGAAAAGAGAAGTGTTCTTCAGAAGCTGATGTTAGTGAAAGAGCTTGTTTCCTGGTACTTTTCCAAGTAATTACAGAATAAACAGAATGTTGCCTTATATTGCTCATTTAACAGTAATATACTGACGATCACCACACCATCCCAGGAAGCAAACAACAGGGCAAATAAAATGGAGATATGCCCAGTGAAATAAATATTATTTCATCACTTCTCCTTATACAAAAATTATATGTTTTCAAATGCTTTGAAATTCTTATGTTCATTTGTATTCAACTTAAAGAAAAAGATATAAATCCTATACTTATGTGGCTGCTGCAAGGTATGTTTTTCACGTAAAAACCTTCTGTTAAGGGTTCTACAGGGAAATTTCCAAAAGTCCATAAAGATATTCAAAATATATACAAAACAATTTAAGTTTCAAGGTTTTCTGATGATTTTGTTTTTAAGAAAAAGACATTTAAGAATAAAAAACCTCACATATAATTGAACCAACCAAAATAAAGACTGATTGTTTATAATTCTAGCACATAAAACAAACTGAGTCCAAACAAGTACATTTTTTAGATTGAGCATTTCAAGAGATATTTGTAGAGAGAATCAATAAGAAATGATAAAATACAATTTTGTGGCCTTTTCAAAATTGAACTTATCAAAACTATGATTTTTAACATTTCTGTATATGTAAAAGTGAGCTCAAGTATTTGAAGTGATCACTGATATCTCTTCACTTTTGCGGAAAGAAGTACAGCCTCTTTTGCCATATACTTATTGCAATTCTCGGAGAAAAAGTCACTACAGAGATTATTAAAAATTTCAATAATCACGCTGAAGCAAACAAACAAACAAAACCAGCATGTCATTTCTGAGCTACTCCTAAAGTTTGTTTCATATTTTCATAAACCACATAACTGATGCCTACAGCAGGAAGCACCTTCATGAAGTTTGGGGTGATCCCCCGATAAAGTCCTGGTATTCCTTCTTTGGAAATTATTCGTCGGAAGAGGCCAGCCATGTTCAGTTGTGAGGATCCTTCTAGCATGGCTAGAAAAGAAAGAGAAAACAAGCTAATTTAATATTAAAACATGCTTTGCTATTGTTACTATAAATCAACATGATTCAGAATATTCTAGAATACAGTGAAAGGATAAAGTTCATTCAACGGGACCCAAGAAAGTACCCTCTTTATAATTCTTCTTGAATAGCACCTAATAGTGACTGCCCTAATTGGAACAATGGTGGGAATAAGTTATTTATCGAGAGATTAGTATGTGCTAGATATTAGGTTAATTATTCTCTATAACAATCCACAAAGTAAGAATTATTATATCCATTTTATAGATTTTAAAACCTAGAGAAACTTTTTTTAATACACTTGAGGGTGTATTAAAAGAGGGTCTTTCTGATTTGAGCTGAGAGCTGAGGGTTTTTCTGATTTGAAAGCTCATGCACTTTCCACCACACCGCGCTGTGCTGCCATCAACTCCGCATTAACCAAGTGCTAAAGAAAGAACAATTCAGTCTTGGGGAGTATGGGGAAAGCTTTGGGGAGCTAGGTAAAACAGAATTCCTGGACCTTGCAAATGATCCCAACATACAACAAAGGGAAAGAGACAAGGCCCATGCTGCTGCACCAAGAGGACCAGGTGGGAACAAGCACACGCTCTGGGGAAACCAGCTGACTGCTGGAGAGGCGATGGCACACAGTGAGGGCAGCTGGAGGTGTGCCAGGGGGCTGGAGAAATGGAGCTGAATCTGAAAAACAAGTGGGGCCAGAGATTTAAAAGCCTTGAAATCAGAAGAACTTGGGAAACTACTCTGAAGACACTGAGGAGCCACAAAGATTTCTGAAGAAGAGTGAAATAATCAGACCTTGACGTTAGAAACAATCTATCGGCCATGCAAGGGACTGAACAGGAGCTGGAAGATGGAGGAGAAAACTTAGGTGATGGTTTGCATTAGAGAGCCTGGGTGAGGTCTAGCTCCGCTGTCTACACCAAGTGCATAACCTTGTGGAAGTTCATGAATCTGTCAGTGGAAGTTCATGAATCTGTCAGTGGAAGTTCATGAATCTGTCAGTTTGTCATCTGCAACACGGAGTTAATAGCAATATCATACTGGTTATATCACAGAATGAACATGAAATGTTTAATTTGACTATCAATTTACTATTTTGCATATATTCTCTCCAGCATATGATCTTTCAGCTCCTCAAATATGACAGGTTTCTCCTGTCTTGGTTCCTTCACGTGTGCTTTTCTTCAGATTGAAATGTTCTTTTCTTTCCACCCCACCACCTTTGCCCAACTAACTCCCACTTATTTTTCCAGGCCCAGCTTAAATGGCAATGTTGTTCACTTCCAAGTAATATTAGATCCTCTTGCTTTGTGCAGCCCTAACAGAGGGGAGATGGGTTAAGGGGGTCATTCACTTGCTCAAAGTACATCTTCTCTGTTCACAATGGCAGGGACCACTTCTGACTTGTGGATGGCACTAACCCAAGTGTCAGTCAGAGTGTCTAGTACCAGACAATGGCCCAGAAAGTATTTGTTAAATGATGACTGAAGGCCTGGTTAGGGGAGGAGAGGTTGATATCAGAAGACAGTTTGGGGATAGAACTGAGGATACCACGTGTACTATTTAAAGAAATGATAACGGGATAGATTAACCTGGAAAAGAGCGAAAAAAGATACAGTATGTATACTTTAACATAGCAACAAACACCAGCAAAAAAGACAGTAATCAGCACGATGGCAGAAAAGTCAGGAGAGCACAGTGCAATCAATGCTAGAGGAGATGCTGTCACAGTGGGGAGGGACCACAGTTTGAAAAGCTGTAGGGTTCGATGATCATGAACAACTTCAGCCACCGCTTACCAAGAACCTGACAACTGCCACATGCTCTTACATATATTGTTGCTAATTTTTACAACACAACACAGCTTTCCCATTTACAATAATGAGAAAACAAAAACCCAAAGAAGTTTTGGGCAAGGCTCTTAACCCAAATCCACATAGATATTAAAAATTAAAAACCATTAAAACATGCACTTATAACACCGGCACGAATAAAAAATTCTTGCTCTGTTCATAGCAGAAAGCACAGAGAGACATACAGAATGGGTGCAATGTATCTGTATCAAAATTTCATGGTGAGGGAATAATTAGGAAAGAAAAATTTTTTAAGGTTCTTTAGGGAAGCAAAAATTTTTTTAAATGTCAAGCAATACCATCTTAAAGCCATACTCTGATGTCTCAGTAGAACTTAAAGTTCCAAAGACATGTTATTGATGAAATACTTTTATCAGTGTCTCTCTTTAATCAAAAACTCACCTTGAGCTTGCATGCGAGTTCTCACCAAAGCCAAGGGGTAACTGGCCAGCTGACCACAGGTGCTAGATACAGCACCACATCCCAGCAACACCATGACGCCGGGGTTTACAGAGTCTTGGGCAAAATTATCTAGCCAGTGGGACTTCAAGAGCTGTGAGAAAAACAGAAAAGTAAAAAAATAATCAACAACTAATTGTACAACTGCTTTCACTCAACAGTACATTTTCAGAACTACGCATGTCCTCTGAGAGACTACACTTCTACAGAGACATTCCCAGATCCACGGTCACTGCAGGAGGCAGCAGTCCTGTGGAGAGGGGTGAGGAGGGGTCCCTGGAGATTCAGAACTTGTGAATTTCTCATTTCTTCATTTCATTTTCTTCTAAATAAATGTGGAGATCATTAGCACCCCAAATGCAGGATCTAAAGGTGAGAATAAAAACAATATACTGCTACTAATTGTATTTCATTTTACATTTTACACATGAATTATTTCACTTAGTCCTGCAAAAGCCCTGAGACAGAGCTAATCTTACTAGATTTTAAAATAAGTAAGTACCAATGGAGCTTTTTTAAACTTAGGTGCAGAATCAAGTGTTCTGATCTCTAAATTATGCTTTTTTTCTCCTATTATCAGAGGTCCCTGCATTTTCCTTAGAAGAAAATTGTATAAATGCTCTTCAACTTTTTAAACATAAAATATTTCAAGTATCAAAAATATAAGCCATGTAGAAAAAAATTTACGACTACGTTACCTTTTTGAATGAGAAAGTTAGCTGAAAATTGACCCTTATAATTATATAATAAGAATAGCTCTATAAATTTGAAACCAAAAATTAGATTTAAGTATCTTGTTTAATGTCCATTTAGTGCTATAACACACAACAAATAAAGCCATGAAGGTTTAAGAAAACCATGTTTTAACTACAGAAATGAGAAAGTCAAAGTCAAACAAACTAAACTATTAATATCAAGACCAGGGGTGGTATGGAATGATGGAGAAAGGCACTCTCTTAAATCGTTAAAACAATTTAAACTTTTGTAAAATATAAATGATCTTAAAAGTCCTCTCTGTGTGTACCATAATCCTTTTTTCCTACTTCTTAGGATCCATTATCATTCCTTACCTCTGTATTTTTTAATTTTGAAGGGTATTTTTGCCTCCCCCTCTTTATTGGCTCTTTACTCTTCAATTTATAGATATCCTAGAAGATCCACCACCTTATGAAGGCCCTCTGATAATGACAAAGCTTTCTGTGTCTTCTAGTCTGTTTTCCTTGTTCTCTTAATCAAGTTTCTGATGCACTGTCTATCCTCCTTACTGGGTCTTCATTTTACATTTACTTCTCATTGCACTCCGATTTTCAAAATCACTCCACTCAGGTTACTCTTGTATGGTCACCAGTAACTACATAAGTTGCCTGCTAAGTCCAATTCAGTTCTTCTTTTACCTGAGCTTTCACAAGTCCCCAACACTGGGGACCCTCTCGCCTTGAAGCTCTTGCCTCCATCAGCATCCAGGCCTGACTTTGCCCCTCATTTTCCTCTTACTAGGACCTTCTCTGCCCTACTTCCTATGGTCAGTCCTGTAATTTTAATTGGTGATTTCACACACTGTAATTTTTAATTGCCACTTGCACACTGATTAAATCTTTTCTTCAGCCTAGAATTTTTTAACCAAACTATAAACTTAATATAATACATATAAATATATGATGACAACTGCTAGCAGAAACATCTTTCAAAAATATAGATATAATTATGTCCTTCGCCTGACTTGTCCTTCAATAAATCTGTCACCTTCAGAACAAAAGCATATCTAGCTTTTCATGCTCTGAAACTAGTATACTTCTCCAGCCACATCAACTAACACTGCCCAATCTTATTATATAGCAACTACTTGTAGTTTCCCAAATTCCCAAAATCTCTCAAACTTCCATGTTTTTCTGTATACTATCCATTTTATTGATATTTTACCCAACCTTCAATCCCATTTTTCCTCATCTGTTCTTTTTCATCCTTCAAAATTCAGCTACAGAAGCAGTGACATTGGCTAAATGGTGGAATGGGAAGCCCCAGATCTACTTTCCTTCATGGAAAACACTGACCTAACAACAATATATGAACCTATTGCCTTTGTGAGGAATTCAGAAACAAATTAAGAGATTCCTGCACCACAGGTGGGAATGAGCAGTCACAATGAAGCAGAGTAGGAAAATTTGTGGCTTGCTCCAGTATCACTTCCCCACCCACAGTACAGCAAAATCTGGAGAAAACACCAATTCCAGCTTCTCCTTGGGGAATGAAAGAGAAGAGTGGGACATATATCCAACATTCTGGCTTCTCTGGAACTGTTCAGGGTACTGTTTTCTGTCTTTCTTGAACCTAACTCTGAAAGGAAGTGAACATCAGGTTTGGTGCCATCTGAGAACAAAAGTAATAAAAGTGAGTTAGTCTAGCACTAGAGGACTCTTAGACTTTACCGGGCCTTATAGTACCTTAATACCTTACGGAAGAGAAACCCTTACATTACTGATTGCTACAGCATGAGAGATTGCTGTACCACTGGCAGATACCAGGAAGAGCATCTGAGTAGGTACAGGAGATTACACATGCCCAGAGAGGATGTACCCACAGAAAAATCTTTAAAGGTTTCCAGAATCTCTAGCTGGACTGAGTGGTGAAAGTCCTTCCTGAATGAAACCAGATCACAAAGACTAGGAAAGGCAGCTAGTTTTTGAAATGCCAAAATTCCAACAGAAAATAAAACAACATAGAGGGAAATAAGGCTAATTCAAGGAACAAATTAAATCTGAAGAAAGCAACCCTAAAGAAACCAAGATGTATGAATCACCAAAGAACTTAAAATAATTCATCCATAATAAGGATATCAAGGAATTAAAAGAGAACAGATAACTAAATGAAGAAAAATGGTGCATAAACATTAGAATATCAACAAAGAGACAAAAACTCTGAGTAAGAACCAAATTGTGGAGTAAAACAATAACAATAACTGCACTGAAAAATTCATCCACAGCTGACATGACCAAACAGAAAAAAAAAATAAGTGAAATCGAAGATGGGATATTCATGAACCCTGGTGGAGTAGCAGTTGGCCTGTAGCCTCTGGTCAAGTATAGTCCACAGATAGCCCAAAGACCCAGGTTCATGTCCCAGGGCTATGGGAAACAACCAAGATGATAAAATTATTTAAATATGTTTCTTCATCCTCTCTCTTCCTGTCTACCTATACCTTTTGTAAAAAAATAAAATAAAATAAAATAAATGGGACATTAAAAATTATCGAGGCAGAGGAGCAAAAATTAAAAAAGAGTAAAGAATAATGAGGATAGCCTAAGAAACTTATGACACACTGTCACATGAATCAACATATGCATATGGGAGTCCCAGAACAAAAGAAGAAACGGTAAGAGAGATTATTTGATTAGACAAACTGTCTCAGATCTTAAGAGAGAAATAGAGACACAAAATCAAGAAGCTCAAAAAGTTCCTTTCAGATTTGATCCAAAGAGGCCTACACCAAGACACTCATAATCAAAGTATCAAAAGTCGTAGACAAGAGAATATTGAAAGGAAGATAAAATCGACTCAACATGCCCAACAGAACATTATCAGTAGATTTCTCAGTGGAAATTTTGCAGGCTAAAAGAAAGCAGGATAATACATTGAAGTACTGAAATTAAAAAGTACCAACCAAGAATACTATACCCAACAAAATGTCAGAAATGAAGATAAGTTAAGAACTTCTCTGGTAAACGAAAGCTGAGGGATTTGGCACTAGATTTGTTCTTTAAAAAAATTTAGGAAGGAGTCCTTCAAGCAGAAATGAAAGGATGATAAACAGCCACGTGGATCTATATGAAAATAGAAAACTTCCCAGCAAATAGTCACATATAAATTTCTCAATTATTGTTGTAATGGGGTGAATAACTAACTTTGAAATACGGTATAACTTTTTAAAAAAAAATCCATAAAAATCTAATGGATAAATCCATACAAATGGGTATGCAATATAAAGAGAGATAATTTGTTTTATTAATAACAAAGTGGAAGGGGATCAGACATGTAAAGAAACGCAGCTTTTATATGCAACTAAAGTTCTTATCTGTTTAAAATAGATTGTCAAAATTTTAAAACATTTTATGTAATCGCAGTGGTAACCACAAAGATAATATCCATAAAATACACACAAAGGAATATTATAAAGGAATCAAAACATATCACTATAAATATCAACAAAAGACAAAACAAGGCAGCAAGGAGGAAAGGAGAAATATAAAAAGCTATAAGATATACCAAAAGCTATGAAAACAAATAATAATCCTCCCCTTCCTTAGTAATTAGTTTAATATAAATGAATTAAAAGACATAGTTGGCTGAATGAATTAAAACAATAGGTTCTAACTACACTAACCATACTGTCTATAAGAGATTCACTTTAGATTTAGGAAACACATAGGCCAAAAGTTAGAAGATAGGAAAAGATACTCCATGAAAACAGAAGCCTAATGAGATCATAGGTGTCCACAGTTAAATCAGACAAAATAGACTTTAAACAGGTATAAACTATATCAAGAAAACAAAGAATATTATATAACACAAGGTCATTTCCCCAAGTAAATATAACAATTATAAATAAGCACCTTTAATTAAAACTCCAAATATGAACCAAGCATTGACAAATCTGAATAGACAGGAATGCAAAAAGATTTTCATATCCCACTGTCAGTTATGGATAGAACAATCAGACAGGGCTTCAATAAGGAAACAGGACTGAACAACACTAATGGACTAATGGACTATAAACTAATGGACCTATACAGAAAATTCTACCTAACAGCAACAGAATTTGCATTCTAATCAAGAGCAAATAAAACATTCTTCAAGAGAGAGCACATGCTAGGCAAAAAATCAGTCTTAACAAATTTACAACTGAAATAATACAAAGTATTTTCTCCAACCACAATGGAATGATACTACAAATTAATAGCAGAGGGAAAACAGGAAAATCTACAAATATGTGGACATTTAAAAAATCACCCTTACACACCAATGGGACAAAAGAGAAACAACAAGAAAATTTAGAAAATATCTGGAGAAAAATGAGTGAAAACAAAACATACCAAATCTTATGGATTATTGCGAAAGCAGTACAGGAAGTTTATAGTAATAAATACATATTGAAAAGGCCTAAAATTAACAGCCTAACTTTATACTTCAAGGAACTAGAAAAAGAATAAAACTAAACCAACAGTTAGCAGAAGGAAAGAATTAATAAAAATCGGAGATAAACAGTTTTTTAAAAAATAGAAAAAAAGTCAGTGAAATTGAGCTTTTAAATATCAACAAAATTGAAAAACCCTTAAAACCCACTAAGGTCGAATCATGAAGAAATAAAAATAAACAAACAGACCTAGAAGTTGGAAAGAGATAGAAGAGGTAATCAAAAACTTGCCAACAAGGTAAGCCCAGAAGCAGATGTTTTCTCTGGAGAATTATATAAAACCTTTAGAGAAAATCTAATACCACACCTCCTCAAACTTATCCGAAGACTCAAAGAAGACAGAAAACGTGTGCTATGGACTGAATGTTTGTACACCACTAAAAATTCTTATGTTGAAACCCTAATCCCTAGTGGTAATTGGAGATGGGATTTAGGGGAGGTAATTAGGTCATGAGGGTGGATCCCTCATAATAGGATTATGGCCCATATAAGAAGAAATCAGAGAAGCTGCTTCCTGTCTCTCTGCCATGTGAAGATACAGTGAGAAAAACAGCTTTCTAAAACCAGAAAGAGGACTTCACCAGGAAACAAATCAGTTGGCATGATAGTCTGAGACTCCTCAGTTTCCAGAATTGTGAGAAATAAATGTTTACTGTAATAATTCATAATAACAACCTTAACTGATTAAGATAACTTCCAAGCTCATTCTATGAAATACTACCTTGGTACTAAACCCAACCAAAGAAACTGTAAGACAGGAACTATAGACCATATAGACTATATGCCTGCTGACACTAATGCAAAAATCTTCAACATAATACTAGCAAACTAAATTTAAGAACACATTTAAAGGATTATACACAATAATCAAGTGGAATTTATACCTGGATTTCAAGGATGGTTCAACATATGAAAAACAATGTAAGTCACCACATTAATAAATAAAGGACAAAATGACATATCACCTCAATAGATACAGAAAAATCATTTGACAAAATTCAACATACTTTCATAACAAAACACTCAGCAAATTAGGAATATAGGAAACTACCTCAATACAATAAAAAAGGACAGAGAAGAAAAATTAATAAAAGTTGCCCAAATTAGAAAGAAGCAAATTATTTATGTTCAAAAATGACCTAAACTTATATGTAAAAAATTCTAAAACTGTTAACTGCTCACAAAACTTAAAACTAATAAACAATTTCAACAGTTACAAGCTACAAAATCACCACTCAATAACTAATCAGCTGCGCTTCTATACACAATGACCAATGAGAAAATGAAATTAGGAAAACAATCAAATTTATGCTAGCATCAAAAAGAATAAAATACTACAAAATAAACTTAATCAAGGAGGTGAAAAAGATACAAATAAAGACATCTCATTTTCATGTATTGGAAGCAAATAATAAAATGTCTATATTACCTGCATCCCTCCAAATATTAAATACTGAAGCCCTTTTCTTTCTATCTCTGTCTGTCTCTCTCTCAATCTGTGTGTGTCTTTCTCCAAACATACACACACACACACACACACACACACACACACACACACACACACCCCCCCCAGAAAAGGCCATGTGAGAACATAGAAAAAGGCAGCAGTTGACAAACCAGAAAAAAAGAGCTCTCTCCGGAAATCGAATCAGTCTGAACTTTGTTCTTGGACTTATAACTTCCAAAACTATGAAAAAACAAATTTGGGTTGCATAAGTCACCAAGTCTATGTTATTTTTTATAGTGTCTCAAGCAGACTTATATGATACCCAAGGAAATATACAAATTCAAAACAATCTCTTTTCAAAATTCTAGTGGATTTTTAGAAAACAGAAAAACTATCTTAAAAGCCGTAAGGAATTGCAGAACCCAACTACGCACAATAATCTTCAAGATGAAAAGTTGGAGGCTTCGCAATCCCTGACTTCAAAACATACTACAAAAAAGCAACGGTTATCAGGATAATGTGGTGGTAACATAAGCATGGATACATAGGTCAGTGGAACAACAGAGAGCCCAGAAATAAACTCTTGGATATATCATCAAATGATCTTCAACAAGAGTGCCAAGATAATAGACCAGATAAAGTACAGTCTCTTCAACAAATGGTACTAAGACAAGTGCATATCCACATGCAAAAGAATAAATTTGAACCCTTACCTTGTTGTATACATAATGAACTCAAGAATAGATTAAAGACCTAAACATAAGACCCAATACTATAAATTCCTAGGATTAATCATGGAATAAAAGCTTCAAGACATTGGAACTAGAAATGATATTTTTGGATATGACACTAAAATCACAGGCAACAAAGGCAAAAATAGATAAATGTACTTAAATCACTTAAAAATCTCTAGCTAAAGAAGCAATAAACAATGTAAAAATGTAACCTATGTAATGGCAGAAAATATTTGCAAGACATATACCTGATAAAGGATCAATATCCAGAATTCCCATAACAACAAGAAAAAAGACTAAAAAATTCAGCAAAGGATTCAGAAAGACATTTTCCAAAGAAAACATACAAATATCCAATAAGAAAATGCAAATACACTCACCATCATCTATCAGAGAAATTTAAACCAAAAGCACAATGCAATACACTCATGAATCATTTAAAGACATGGGTATAGTCTGGTATGTACCCTTAGGTGTTTCTGTATTCATGCAAACACCATAAAGTGTAATTACACCGACCTAGATGTTATAACTTATTACATACCTAGAACAAATGGTACACCCTATTGCGACCACTCCCACATGTGATACATTATTGACCAAAGAATCATTAAGCAACAACTGATTGTATTGCCTCACACCTGTTAGGATTGTCACCATTAGTGGGGAGAAGGAAGGAAGGAAGGAAGGAAAGAAAGTAGGTAGGTAGGCTAGGCAAGGATGTGGAGAAACTGGAAACCTGGTGCATTGTTGGTAGGAGTGAAAAAGGGTATAGCTACTATGGAAAATAATTTGATGGCTTCTCAAAATGTTTAACATAAAATTACCCTATTAACCAATAATTCTATTCCTAGGCATATACCCAAAGGAAATGAAAAAAGAATTAAACAAATACTTATACACCAATATTCATTGATGCATTATTCACAACAACCAAAAGGTGGAAGCAACACAAATATTTATCAACAGACGAATGAATACACAAAATGTGATATATACACACAATGGAATATCATTCAGTCATAAAAAGGAATGAAGTTCTGATATATGCTACAACATGGATGACCCTTGAAAACATGAAGTGAAATTAACCGTACAATAAAAGACAATTATTATAGGGTTCCACTTACATGAAATAACTACAATAGGTAAACTGAGAGAGACTGAAAGTAGATTAGAGGATACCAAGGACTAGGGGGAGGGGAAAGTGTTGATGAAACAGTTTATGAAATAGATAGTTGTGATGGTTTCATAGCATTGAGAATGTAAAGTTCTTGTATTATACACTTGAAAACAGTTAATGGCAAATTTTATGTTAATATATTTTACCACAATTAAGAATGAATAATGTACTATACCATGAGCCATCAAATTGTATATATTAAATGGGTGACATGCATATACAAATTATACCTGAATAAAACTGTTAAAAAGATACTATAAGAAAGCTTCATTACCTAACCCACAAATCCTTTCAGCTATAGGTTGGGTCCCTTCCTAACATACCTAGACTAATTTGTACAATAACCATACTGTACTTGACTTACTTATCTATCTCTCTCATGAGATCTTCAGTTTTTCAAAGGCAGACACTAAGGCCTTCTTTCAATCTCTAGAAGCAGTGTCTAACCTGGTGACTTGCACAAAATATGTGCTCAATAAATGTTTATCAGATACATAAATTACTAAATGGTTTCAATGGCAAGTTGACCCAATATTTGTATTCTGAGTAGTCCCTTCAGTACAAAGGATGAATCAATGCTACCCACATTAGTCTCTAGACTTTATCAATGTCAGATTTTAGCAGATCAACAAAATCAATTTCTGCTTATTTTCTTTTCCCTCAAAAAATTCCCTAGTATCATCTTCTAAGCTGAATGTGAGTCCACTCTCTTATTAAAAGAAATAATTTATAGGGAACTCAAATACAAAAGTGACAGGATCCCGTCTTCAAGATACTTGAAAAGAATAATAAAATAACACACCCTTGGAAACTTCTTTTGGTCACAAATAGTTTCCTGGTATACATGCACTTCTTTACATAAAGTCAAATTCTAACAATAATAACTATTTTAACTAGAGATTCAAAACATTTCTATAAACTCACCTCATATACAGCAAGATCTATACCTGCATAAGGTATGATGCCTAATAAATTAGGAACATAACCTTTGTAAAAAGCTCCTATGCCTTCATGTTTCAAAATCTTCTTAGCACAATTGAATATTCCAGAGTATTGACCGGTTTTGCCTATAGCCAGTCTGGTTTTTATAACCTGGTTATAAAAGAACATACAATAATATTATTGGTCATTTTAACTCATTCATCACGGAATTCAAAAAAAATTAGACAGAGGATAAAACCTAACATGTTGTCACTAAAATGGCAGTCCAGTTTCTTGGTGTGTACTCCCTCACATATTATCTCTACTGGAGAGCTAATGCCAAAGCCAAGAAGACTCATTTATTGCAAAGAGGATCTGAATGAGGACAGTGGCAGATAAAATAGAAGATAATTTAGTGATGTCTTAACAAAATTGACTGGGTAATCTATTTATGGAGGGTGAGAAAATTATAGTATAAGGATGATTCCAGTATTCTTAGTTTTGAACATTAGGATGGGGCAGTAGAAAGGTGAAGGTGATGCTATTAACTGAGGTGGAGAAAGAAAGAGGAAGATTACGTTGGAATTAGGGTATTTTTGAGGGATGTGTGGAATAATATGATCATATTAAGAGGCATGTACACCACAAAGGTGAAAATCAAGGGTATATCTTGCTTAGGTATTATCAGTTACTAAAAACCCTTTGTTATATCAATAAAGAGATCCATATCTATATAGTATTTTTCCTCTAAAGCAGAAGCTGCTAAACTTTTTCTGTAAAAGATTAGATAATAAATACTTTAGTCTGCAAGTCTAAAATATCAGGTTTCTTTCATTCTTGTTTTAGGGTTTGGTTTATTTGTTTTTTAAGCATCTTTTAAAATGTAAAAACAATTCTTTGTTCAAGGGCTACCCATGTTTTGCTAATGGAAGGATGTCTAGTTAACCGTATCACCTAACCAAATCCTGAAGTTTCATTACTTTATGACACAAAAATTCTTTGGAGAGGAATGGGTATTATAACTCTCATCAGCCTTATAGCTGCCAGCCACCAAGATGCCCCTCAACTATCCTTGCCTCCTGGTATTCACACCCTGTGTAGTCCCCTCCCCACACACTACCAGGCAGGGTCTGGATAACCAATATAATACAGCAAAAGTGACAAAAGATTGTAGCTTTCATTTGGTTGTGTTCTGCTCGGATCTCTTTTTTTCTCACAGCACTGACTTGGGGAAAACAGTTACCATGTTGTGAGGAAACAACCTATGGAGAAGCTCTTGATACAACAAACTGATGTCTCCAGCCAATTTTCAGGAAGGCCTGGCAACTAACATGTGAGAGCTTGGAAGCGATCTATACCCAGGAGAACCTGGCACTGACTATAGCCCTGACCACTTGATGGTAGGCTGTGAAAAACCCTGAGCCAAAGGTATCCAGTTGAGTTCTTCATAGATTCCTGACAACAGGAACTGAGATTACAAAATGCTTGCTGCTTTAAACTCTTAATTTACAGATAATTTATTATACAACAATAGATGATACAAACACTTATAATAGTCCAACTTCCCAATGACACTTACTTCCATGGGATAAATAAAAGTCTGTGCAGTTGCTCCAGCCATGGAACCAGAAATAAATCTCTCAAAGGTCCCAATTTTTTGTCCTTCCACAGTAAGTAGCTTCTTGTACTGCATACAAAAAAATTTAATGCACATTAACACATGCTATAAACTGAATCATGCCTCCCACCCAAATTCATATAAAGCAATACTCCACAATGTGACGGTATTTCGAGACGGGGCCTTTGTCATTAGAGTTAGCTGAGGTCATGAGGGTACGGCCATTGTGACAAGATTAGTATCCTTATAAGAGACTAGTTTTATCTCTCCCTCCCTTCCTCCTTTTTTCTTTTTCACTCTCTCCACACATATGAAAAGTCATGTGACCAGAGTGACCGTTTGCCAGTCATGACGAGCCCTCACCAGAAACCAGATCAGTTAGCACCTTGATCTTCGACTCCTCATGTCCATAACTGCAGATATAAATATTATATTGCTTAAACCACCCAGTGCATGCTATTTTGTTATGGCAGCTCCAGTGGAGTAAGACAATACCGAAGTGAGTATCGGCTTCTAAATACAAATTAATTGGCAATGTGATGTTTCTCAGAAAGCACATACTACATTAACAATTCTTAGCAGAAAAGTAAGGCTTAAATAATACATTCAGTTTTCTGGACAGTGAGTTTCAAATCAGATGTCCACAGAACACAGATGTTCCACAGAAAGGACCCAGTTGTTCCTTTGCTTCAACTGACTAATAACATTTTTTCCCAGATGCACAGATGATAAACTTTTCACAATTTGGGGGTATTTTCCCCACAGTGTTTCTAAGATGACTTAATTTTTACCAGTACAAATAAAACAAATAAGAGACAAATATTAGCAAAACAATTTAGAAAAAGATTTTTGAAGCTCATTAACTACAATTATAGTACCACATCAACCCAGTGTCCACCTGGCCCACCAGTACCAAAGGGTAGAAATCTGACTCAAATGTAGCTGAAATATTTACAGGGTAATGATGTTAACATCATGGACCCCAGTCAGGCAAACCTGACCTCTGTGACCCTAAGCACATTCACAAACCTACCCCAGCTGCAGCTTTCTTGCCTGTGATAACAGTAGTTCATGGGGTTTGCTGGAAGGGTCACATAAGAAAGGCACAGTTGAAAGAGACAGTGTTGGGCACACAAAATATGTTCAGTTAAATACTGTTATTATTACTAACGTATTATCTTCCCACAATTTAGAAAGCAAAGTGCTGACTAAACAAAAACTGTGGTCCGAACATAAGCAAACCAGACTCCTTGTCATAGGAATATGAGGTGTGTCTACAGAGGTGGTTAGATATTGAAATATTAGGGAAAGGTGGACACACAGGGACAGGCCAGTGAGGTTCTACTTCCTGCCACTGTCTGGGGACCCTTCCCTTACAGCAGCAGACATTCCTGCAGCAACCTCATTCCCTGAGCCAGTGTCTGCTCCCTGGGATTCAAAGAACTCAATACAATATGGGAAAATACTCTCTTCTAATAAAATTGTATTTCTCTGCTTATGATGAAAAACAAATATTGTCATAATTTCACAAAGTTCCCTAGATAGTATATATTCACCCCAAGAAACTTCCAAGACATTTTTCATCAACTACACCAGCATGTTAAATGAAATTTCTTTCACATACATCCTGCTGATTTTCCTGCACATCAAATTATTACATTCATAGATGTAATTTGTTTAAAAATAAAAAAACTTTGGTGCACATTAGCAAGAACCTTGAAGTTACCTTTTATATCTTGTACTATCTACCCCTCAAGAGAATCTAACAAAAGTGCTCAGTTAACATTTAGTGACTGATGGAGAACAAATATTTAAGAGTAGACGCTTAGGGTTCCTGCAACCCCAAAACATTTCATACAAAAAGAATTGAGCACAGAGAATCTATCAAAGGTTAGGCACTGTATGGTGAGACTGTTAGAAATTTGGTGGTAGGTGTGCTGTATTATATTTTGATGAAAAGTGAAACTGTACATTTAAACTTAAATTATTTTAGAAATCAATATTACCACAATTTAAAAAAAAAAAAGATTAGGCACTGTACCAGGTATTTACTACTATGTTACCAAGTTTAATTTTCATCCTAGAGAAGAGGTTAACATTCAGAGGCCTTTAAGCACTTGCTCCAGGGTACAGAATTTGATTTTCCCTGAGATTTAACTGGGCTCTCAAAGTCACCTTGAAATCCTTTCTCTGTCTCATTTCTCTCTCCCATTTGTTAGAACACTCCCAACTTCCAATACCACTTCCTCCTTCACTCTCACAAGATGTCCCTTCTTGGGTAATGACAGAAAAATAAGAAGGCCACCAGGCAAGAATATCTCAGTATTCCTGCCCATGCACCACAAAATTATCCATACCACCTGGTATTTTATTTCTCCTCAAGATGATACAAAAAGAGAAATCCTTGCTGTCAAAGGTTAATCCTTCCAAGTAGCCTGTAGGTAGTACCGATTTCTCCCCTAGTTCTTCCACACTCCACCCCCACACCACAGACATATTTCCTCTGAAGAGGTGCTTAATCATCAGTCTTTCACCTGTATTTTAAAGTATTTTGAACTTTCTTTTAGGTACAGACATGCTTCCTTCAACAAGAGGGAGGTTAAAATTAAAATGATCAAAACTCTCCCTGTGTCATACATCCTTATCACTCTTTCCCTCTTCTTTGCAGTTTCACTTCAATGAAGTCAAACTCCCTGAAAAAAATATCTACACTGTGTGGTTTTCTTCATTTCCTGTCCATTTGCATTCATTTCAGTATGGAGAGAAAACCTCTGCCCAAACACAGACTATGCAGACTTCACTGAAATATTTATGCCAAGCTTTCTTATCTCTGAGTTAATAAATCTCAAAAGACACCTTCCTTATTGCATTTACCACCATGTAGCATTTGACCCTTCATGAAACCCTTTCCTTCCTTTGACTTCTAGGTTATCTCACTCTCTGAATTTCCTCTATTCCTATAGCAACTCAATCTCACTTTCCTTTGAAGCTTTTTCTACTTTTTTCTGGGCATATTGTAGAATTCTTTTCAGCTTTCCTGAGTGATTCGTACCAGTGGGAGGGTGGGAGCAGAGGGCAAAAAGATGACTGTAGTACTGAGGATACGTAGAATTTGAGACTTGCCTGGGATGCATATATAAGCTACAACAGGTGAATATGTAGGTGTAGAGATGAAGAGAGAGATGCTAGAATGGAAGGCGGTTAGTATAGAGTGGGCAGCTGAAACCAGGAGAACATGGTCCCACACCGTCATCTTGTCACTGATACAATAGCACTGTTATGGTAATGACAGGCCAAATGGACCACAGCTTTATCCTATATTGCTATATCTAAAAAGTTATCCTTTTCCTTTTCTTAGTTTTCTATTATTCAGTGAACAAGACCTATCAATCTAGAAGTGAGCTGGCTAGGTAACCTGGGAAATTTGAGAATACACATAGCATAATAGCTACCCCAAAGTCATTTACAACTCGCTAGCAAAATAATGGATTTTTTGATTACCCAGTGATAGGCTGACCAAATTTCAAAATGGACAAAATGGAACAGGGCTTTTTAGCCTCTTGAACAGACTGGGCCCGGGGCAACACAACTGCCCCGGTTTCCCTGCATTACAGACGGCCCTGGTTTACTAAAATCAGGACAAAATCGACGGCCAGGAAATATGAAAACAAATGTACTTTCCCATTAAATGGGACATATGGTCAGTCTACCCAGTGGAAAATTGGATATTCTGTAATACAATGCTATAAGGAAGCTGGGAAGGGGAGGGATTAATAGGAAATGCTTCTCATAGAAAACTGGCCTTAAGGGAGGCCTGTGGGAAGCACAGAACTTCAGCAGGAGGGGAGAAAATGCACAGGCATAATAGGCTCCGGACACCATGAGAACACTACACACACTGTGGAGAGCTTCTTCTTGGTGTCTAAGGAAAGCATGCAGAAATGAGAATATTGTTAAGAGGGTGCAGATAGGAGACTGTTTGGTTGGGGCAAAGGATGCTCGCTGGTAGTGCCCAAGTTAAGAATTTGACAAGCAGCATAAGTATAATGCACACATTTTCTTGCAATAACACGGGTTTTCAAAAATACCAAACTTCCTGCGCATTTAGATAATAGTTTATATTTGAATATTTATTTATTTTAGGCACTGGTTTTCCTATCAAAAAATCCAAATATGTGGTCAGAATAACCTATGAATATCTAAAATACTGGCTCTTATAAGTGATGATTAGAATTCTTAAGCATTCAAAGGAGGAAAAAATCATTTCCCAAGATAAACTCTAATAAAATCCTGGAGAATAGATTTTCTTTAGTTTCTCTATTTCCTAAGGCAAGAAAAGGATACCACTAGACTTTGTAATATTCCCAAGAATATTCAGTTGCTCAAGAACTAGTCTCCAAAAGAACAATTCTTTAAAAAACTGAAATATAAAATATGAGGCAGCATTAAGTTTCAAGGTTTTTATACATTCTGTGATAAAGTCTGTCTGTCTGTCTGTCTCTCTCTCTATATATATATGTATATATATAAATATACACACCCACATAGTTGTCTATATAAAGTCTTATAGTTTATGATAAAGAAATATGGAAAAACAATATTGTGGATGCTCAACAGTTCTGTTAATAACCATAATGAAAAAGCAGATTGTAAAACTCACTACTGTATTTCCTCTTAACACCAAGTTATGGTGAAGCAGCATCCTAACCAATGTTGGGTGGTTAGGAAAGTTGACTCACAGGTGAATGTATTCACTCATTCATTTATTTGCTTGCTTATTCACTCATTCATCAAACACTGAGTCCTCATTGCAGGCCAGCTTTAAGTGCTGAATTGCATAGAGAAGCAAGCACCTACCTTTATGGGACTTTAAGCAAAATTCAACTCACTTTTACAGCAAAGTCAAATACATAAAGGACTTCAATTTAAAAGTTTTCCTTCCCAGGCATGCCCTGATTGGGCAGCGGTTAGGTCAGTCACCTCTAAAGGACACAGGCCACATATCCCTAGATTTGAGTCCCGAATCCGGGGGGATAACAACAAGTGAAAACAATTAAAATGGAAATAAAATTAAAATGTGTCTTCCTACTCTCCTCTCTCTTCCTGTCTGTCTGTTTGCCTTCATTCCTACCTGTCTCTTGCCTTAAAAAAAAGTTTTCCTTCCAGATGTTAAATTAGGATATTTTCATAAAACTTATATTAGTGAATGACTTCTATTTCTGAATTTAAAATGAATAAGCTAACATTCTACATTTCTTTTAACAGTTGTTTAGAAAAGGACATGAAAATATTGCTTTATAAATAATTTTAAATTTAGAATTCCAGAATTTAGTTATGAGGAATGTGTGAATATATAGTCTCATCTCCTCCAGGAGAAATTCTTCAGGTAGTATATGTGGGAAATTATCATGTATCAAAGAAAGAATCAAAAAAGAATTTATGTCAATTTATTGAATAAATTTATTAATTACACTTTGATAATAAATTCCACAGGGGATAACAATTACCTGTTCATATGCCCAGAACTTAACGGCTGTCTCAGGAGCAATTTTTATGACATTTGTACCATTTCCTCTCCAAAGGGAACGGATACCTCCTTCTTTTACCATCTGTCGAAAGCCACCATATATGTTCATTTTGTGGGATTTTGAACCATGAACCTAAAAACAAAAGTCAAATGATATATAAGATACTAGTGGCAAGTAATTGCTACCATTGCCAAAGTAATTATACAAACCACTCTCTTCCCTTCGGTTCTGTTTATTACTATATGATGATACATTTGAAAAGAGAAAGTTGGGAAAATATCTAATGATGGGAAGAATAATTATCACCATTTTAAAGGTCTGACTCAATCTAAAACTAAAAAATGACTCAATCTAAAACTAAAAAAGAAAAAAATGGTGTTATCAGTGTGGAAAAGTAAAGAGGGAAAAATCTAAATTAAAATTATCGTAACATTCATATGATAATATAAACTAAATTATGTTAGGCTATGGAACACACTTTAGAATGTAAACAAGTTTAAGTATATATATATATATATATATATATACTGCAGATAATATATTATCTCTCTTCCCACTGACATGAAATAGAAAGGGATCTGAAAACAATTTACATGCTATGTGTATCATACCCATAGACACTAACACACACAGCCTTATACCAAAAGTAAAAACTGCACATTCTATGGTTTATCTACTCAAAGTAAAAAATTCATGACAACATGTATCAACTGCTTAACCCACTGAATATTGATGAAGTACTTGACTTAGACCAGAGATGTAATAGTGATTAAAATAAATAGCACCTCATTTTTGCCTCTGTATGCAAAAGCTGATTAAATCCATAAATCAAAAATAATTAAAGAATTGGCTATTCTTCTGATTAAGATAGGAGGGGCTAGAGCATAAAGGTCAGTCATGAGGGAAGCATGTGACTGAAACCCAGTATAAACCAAATACTCAGGTGAGCTTCCTTGGCTAGTGGGTAAGGCTATCTGCATATTGTCACACATGGAGGGAAGGAAAGTACCACATCATAACCCATGGGAGGGCACAAAGAAAGTCTCCATTTGGTACTGCCTTGCACTTCTTTCCTTAACTGATTTTCATTTGTATCTTTTCCCTGAAACAAACCATAACCATGAGTATAAAAGCTTCCAGTAAGTTCTACGAGTTCATCTATGAATCACTGAGCTGAAGGTAGTTTGGGGAATTCCTTGAACATGCACAAATTCCAGAGATAATCACTTTATTTTAAATAAACCTTCCAATAAAATATGATAAAGGAAAAGATGAATACTTATTCAGATGCTCTCAAAGTCAATTTACTATCATTCCTAAATAAAAACACACAGAAATTTCCTCCTCTCTTTCTTTAAAGCGCTATCTCTACCCCTAAATATGTTTTAAAAATTAAGTACATTCCGAATGTATGGTAATTTATAGCTGAAATCTTTTTGTACAAAAATCTGGGGATAAATATAAAATGTTCTGACCTTCTGGCATAACAAACACAATCTAAAAAATTTGTTTTAAATAAATATTATATTACAATAAGACATTACAGCACCACAGAAAATGAGACCTGAGGGATTTCATCAGTAGGAGAACACCGAATTTTGGAACCAAAGACATTCTATTCTATACAATTTATTGTAAAGGAAAAGTTACTTAATACTCTCTGCCTCAGGTTCCCCATGGATAATATGAGAATAAAATACTCACCTCATTGGGTTGCCATGATGATTAAATGGGTTACTATAATGAGCACCAAATAAGTATTAATCCCTTTCCTTTCTCTATCTTCCCACTCTGACCACTGCTAGGCTCCCCTGCTAGTAAATGCAAAGTCAGTCTATAAATTGAAGGATTTTTTTATGCTAGTCTCAGCTTCAGAAAAGCTTTAAAAATTACATTTTAGTTCCAAAACTATGCTACTTTGGAGAAAGTGCAAAAAAAGAAGCAAAATATAAATATTTTAAGGAGAATCTTACACTCATGGCTGGAGACCTTAAATATTTTTATAGTCACAGAATGCCAAAGATTAAAATTTCATCACACATTACCTGTTATTTAAGGTTTGCTATAACACTGAAACACTTACATGAACTGAATTTAGGGTTAATAGCAATAAATAGAATTTTTTTTAAGGTATGAAAGACTATTACTGAGATATTTTAAAACTTTTTTAAAGCATCCTATTTCTCATTGTTTTAGATCTTTAGGACTTAGAGCATAAAGTTCACCTGCATCATGACTTTCAGACGATCCAAGGGGGCAGTGCTTGTTCTAGAAACGGCACCAGCAATACCTCCAGCCAAAAGCTGCCTCCACCACTGCCCCGACTTTTTTTCATCTTCTGTGAATTCATCTGGAATAGTTAAACTATCTCCTATGTCAATACCCTGTTAAAATGAAAAAAGATCCCAAGGTTACTTCAGTTAAAAATTGATCACTCCAGATAATTTGTTTGAGATAAGAATCATATGTTACAGTTAAGATAAACGTCATGCCTTAGAAAGGCTACAGAACCAATTTGAGCCTATAGATAAATAGCTTATTCACACTAAATGAAGTAAGTTATAAGTTCATAGCAAATGAAAATTATCAGTAATTACATTTAGAAAACCAAAAATTATAGCTTTTCTTCTTAATAGATTCAGAGCTACTTTTCTCTTCTTGAGCTAAAGTCAGAATTTTATCAAACGTAGTGAATCCTTCATAGCTACAGAAAAAAATTAGCTTGTCACTTCTTCAAAAATACTCTAACTCAACATTATGTCCATATTATAATTTATACCATGACATATGCTTTAAATATGTATAAAAAATTACATTAGAATATGCATGTAAATATCACTGAAACTCATTTCCTATGTAGATTGTTCACAAATATATTTATAAATATGACATAATTTAAAACATATTCTATATAAAAGTTAGCTAATATAGTTTAGTATAAATAAGTATAGTTTAAAATAATCTGCCCTCCAACCTACTCTAATATTACTATAGGTAACAAATATATCTTGCGAAAAAAAGTTCTATAATGATAATACTTTTGCAAATTGGTTATCTAAATGATATTAGCATAGAAAATTTTATAGGAAAGGATATAAGGGCAAAAAGCTATGTTATAGTAGTAACCCACTACTCATTTTACTGTTAATAAACTGGATACAAGGTCATTGTGTTGTGTTATCAACTACTTCCAAAGATACAGTAAGAATTTATTTGTGTAAAATACAACTTGTGTAGGCAACTGAACTAAATGGTATTATTTTATAACTCATAGTTGAAAAGTATAATGAATTTATCAATAATTTTACAATGCTCTATGTAAGTTTAGGCATTGCTTTTGTGGCAACGTGTACTCTAGGCTTCATTTAGTGTATACAAAGTGCACTTACAGTAGAATGTTTCCAGAAACGGATAATTTCCTCAATGTCCGCAGCAGGATTAAATAAGAAGTAATCCCTCCATTCATTCCAATCCACTGTCATTGTCCCATCAGAATCAATGCTTAAAACAAAAAGAAACAGATAAAGGAACAAAAGAAAATTTATAAACTATTATTATTGTCCATTTTGCAGAATAGGTTTCTTTTCTACCTTAACATTCCTATTAAATTAAAAAATTCCAATTCACAATAGGTTGTTGAAAACAACAAGCATTTGATGGGTTAGTAGATAATTTTACATTCAGATATAAATAGACAAAAAAATAACAGGCTCTCACTAAAGACTACTGTCTGCATTCTGTCAAACTTAGGTCAATATCAATCAAACACAAAAGTTGAAAGATAATATATTGGAATGTAGTGATGGATGGATTTATGATCCTTTTTCTGTGTGTGTACTGGCTCAGGAAGATATTTCTTAATGTTTTGTTGTAAAATTTGAATATGATTTTGAAATATACTAAAATATGCTATCAATTTCTTTCTCCAACTTTCCCTGAGTTAAGAAAATTAGAGACTAGTAAAAAAAAATTTTAGGCTGATGATTGACTTTTTTAATTAAAAAAGAATCCTAGTAACTCATTTTTAACATTTAAAATTGATATATTACATTTAGGACATGCTGTACAGGAAGAAGGGTGTTAAATCTCTCAGTACTACAATAGATTCATTCATTTATTTCTGGAATTGTAACAACTAGCTTAAAAACTTTGGTCTTTGTGGTAAATTTCAAAATTTTTTGAAACTATTTTCATTCATGTTTATCTTATTGTGGTAAAAGACCTTTTCCCTGACCCCAATGCAAAAGTTAGTCTGCCAGCAATTTCCCATGGTGCTACAGAGGCTGTAGCTTTGTCCAAGGACACGTAAACATTCTCCCTACTCTGCAGCTATACATGACTGGTAAGAGTTGCCAGTAGAAACTGCATAGCCAAGGAGGTGAATCTCTATAAAAGGAGTATAAAAGGAGCTCCCCTAAACCTCTCATTGCTCAGCTCTGGGTAATAATACCCCTGGGCCAGTACCAATACAATAAAATGCTTTTCTCAACTTGAGTGCGGAGCTGTCAGTCTTCCGCAACCTGGAGGCTCTGCCATAATATTTTGTGCATTGACCAGGAATGCTGGCCCTTAAATGCCAATGCTGATGGGGGCCAGAGGTGAGTCCTCCCACCCAGACCACAGGAAGAGGGACAGTGCCACCAAGTAATTTCTGGGTCCCAGTCCATATCAGGCCCCACAGATTTGGATTCCCTTTTGTACCCCAGTGGAATCAGTAGAGAAAAGCCTTTCAGGACGACATTTGACTGGCAAGTGTCCCCGGGGACTCAATACGAGTTCAGACCTTCCATTCATGGTGGAAGAAGGGCTTGATCACCTGTTAGATAACCTTGTTGCCTCTCAGAGTAGGGACTTTCCTGGGTGGAAGTCAAACTCAAATGACTGGTGTGTGAATGTGAGAATGAATGTTCTGTTCAACGGCAAAAGCTACAGAGTCTGTTTGAGTCCCAACCTGCAGTTCCGTGGTGACCTCACATGGCTTAAAATGCTGTCAACACTTGGGGAAGTGAAGAAATCCAGTTTCTCCCTGCAGTGTTGATCTGGGTCTGGGGTTTATAATGACACACCTCTGAAGCTAAGAGGCAGCTAATCCCTGTGAGGGAAGTGGCCAGAAGGATGAAGTGAAAGTTTCCCTGTGTCTCCTCCATTCGCTGGAGTGACTTACTGTCCACAATCATGGGAAGCAATCCTTCTAAATGCACTGTTTTATAATGTATGTTAAAAAACTTTAAGAAGGGATTTACAAGTGATTATGGTATCAAATTGGCCCCTTGGAAATTATGCCAATTATGTGAATTAGAGTGGCCAGCCTTTGGGGTAGGATGACCATCAGGGGACCTTAGATCTCCCCACAGTGAGGGCTGTTTACAAAGTTGTAATGTTGTGGCTGACTTTCAGAAAGACCAAGCAGCACTCAGGAAAGAGGAGTCACAAAGTTTTATTACACCAGTGGGCTCAGAGGAATTGTTTCCGAAGTCTGAACCCTGATTATAGATTCAGTTACAAATCTGTAGGGTTGCTCTTCTGCATTTGTGGTAATTACAGACTTGTACTGGCTTAAAGCAGGAGGGAGGAAGAGACGGGAGATATCAGAGATATCAGTGCCAGAAAGTCTCCAACCAGATTCCATTTGGAGATTTATAATCCTCCTAAAGCCTCTGGCCATTCATGACAGATACCATTTGGAGACTTAAAATTCACCCAAAGATTTACAATCTCCTTATCAGTAGCAGGAGACCCAGGCCACACAGATAAGTTTCCATATATAGACCAATGGTTAGAAATTGCCCAAGGTAAGCCTCTGGTGGGTCTGGCCATGGGTTAATGGTCAAGAACAATGTAAGGTTTTAATAAACCAGGAAAGGAAACAGAGGCCTCAGAGGAAGCAGAGGCCATTATTCTTCCAGTATGATTCAGAGGAGTTTCCTCCGCACATCTCGCCACCCCCATATGCGCCTCAGGCTATTCCCAAGTGCCGCAGGACTCATATACTCCACTGGCATCAATCTCATCACCCTAATCCAGAGCCTCAGCTGGACTCTCCAGAGCCAGTCGGCAGACACCTGAGATGAGCTGATGAAGGGCCCAAGCCACCAGTGGCCATGAATGCCCCTCTGTAAGGCCAGGGGTTTTCAACGCCTGGCCCCAGATGGGACCCTACAAGAGAAGGATCAGTTTTTTATTATCGGCCTTTCACTATGACTGATCTCCTGAATTGGAAGCACCATACGCCAGCTTATTCTGAAAAGCCTCAGGCCATGATCCATCTCATGGAATCAATCTTTCAGACCCAGAGGCCATCATGGTTTTAATGATGTCAATTCCTTCTCATTCTCTTTAATACTAAGGAGCGAATAAGAATCATGACAGTGGCTAGGAAATGGCTTCAGAGTCAGGCCCAGGAAGACACCATAAACACAGAAAACTGGGTAAAAGAAGCCCTTCCAGATGATGCACCACCCCCCACCCCCCAACTCCAAGGGATCCTAACACTGAGGAAGGGAGAAATCAGTTGGAGAGCTATCACCAGACCTTCCTCTAAGGAGTCTGGGCAGGGGCTAAGAAGCCCAATAACATGGCTAAGACCCCAGAGGTCCTACAGAAACGAGAGGAAAGTCCAGCAGACTTTTATAAGAGATTTTGTGAGGCTTTTAGGCTCTATACTCCCTTTGATTCCAAGGCCCCAGAGAATCAAAGAATGGTTAATGCTGCCTTTGTTGCCCAGGATCTGCCCAATGTAAGAAAGAAACTTCAGAAACTGGAGGGCTTTGCAGGCAAGAACCCCACTGAGCTTCTGTAGGTGGAAAATAAGACTACGAACTTTATAGCTGGTATGGGGGCTGAACACTCAGTTATTACTCAAAGGCAATGCCTCTCTCAGAGCATGAGGTTAGCATCATAGGAACTAACGGAGCCAAGACCCACTCTGTGGCCCACACAGGTGCCGGTTGGGAAGCCACCGAGAAGTCCATGAGTTCTCGTACATGCCAGACTGCCCACTATCTCTGATGGGCAGAGATCTTCTGGCTAAAATGAAAGAAGAAAAAGCCTTTGCCCCAGTCAGCTTGGCACAACTGCACTTAGGTCAAGAGGCCACTCCAATGACCCTGTCCTTAGCAGTGCCGCAAGAGGAAGGATGGCAGCTATACCCCTTGTCGACTGAAGAGCCGTCAGTTGCTCTAGAGCTAGAAGCTGAACTCCCATAAGTCTGGGTGGAAAGAAATCCTCTGGGCCTAGCATATAAACATCCCCAGTGCTGAAGACGTAAAGCCTTGAGCACAACCTGTTAGGATCCACCAATACATAGTTCCAAGGGAGTCACACCTAGGAATCTGGTTCACTCGGAGCGACTATTCAAATGGGGCTTGCTAAAGTGGTCTCAGTCACCATGGAATACCCACTGTTAGGTGTACAAAAAAACAGGGATAAATGACTACTGCCCCGTCCAGGACCTAAGAGCCATCAATGAAGCAGTCGTCACCCTACATCCAGCACTGCCAAGCCCATATACCCTACTAGGACTCATACGATCAGAGGAGGAATGGTTTACTTTAGACTTTTTCTGTCTTAAATTGGCACCCAGTAGCCAGCCAGTTTGTCTTTGAGTGGGAGAACCCGAACACAGGACTAAGGAACAATTCATTTGGACCAGGCTGCCTCAAGCATTCAAAACTCACCAACCCTGTTCAGTGGAGCACTAACATCTGACCTTTCCAAGTTTCTAGGTCAGGATGTACAGTGCGTCTTACTCCAATATGCAGACAACCTCTTATTAGCCAGTACCACTCAAGCTCAGTGCTGGGAAGAAGCAAGGGTCCTACTGCAGCTGCTAACTGAAGCCGGCTATCAGGTCTCTAAGAAAAGCTCAAATATGCTTGAAAGAAGTCAAGTACATTGGGACAAAATGTAAATGTTAAGGTGCCCCATTCTGTCATCACACTTATGGATGTCAAGGGACAACACTGGCTCACTCATATCTGGATGACCCACTACCAAGGGATCCTGTGTGAAAACCCACAGGAGCAACAGGAAGCAACCAGAAGGTTTTTTAAGGTAAAAACCTTAAACCCCACCACCTTCTTGCCTGTTGCTGCAGGGACTCCAGAGCATAACTGCCTAGAGGTTCATGATGAAGTCTAGTCTAGCCAACCACACATGACAGACAAGACCCAGCAAAACCCTGACCTCATTCATTACACATGTGATAGTAGTTTCATTGATGAGGGCAAGAGACACGCTGGGTATACAGTTGCATCGGACTATGAGAGTATAGAGGCAAAAGCCTTGTCTGAATGATGTTCAGCCCAGAGAGCAGAACTATCGGCCCTAATCAGGGCATTAGAACTCAGCAAGGATAAACACATCAATGTCTACACCAACTCACGCTATGCCTTTGCCACTCTGCATACACATGGGGTTATATAGAAGGAAAGAGGACTTTCAACAGCAGGAGAAAAAGGAATAAAAAATGAAGAAGAAATCCTAAAACTACTAGAGGTCATCTGGGAACCCAAGGAAATAGGTCTACACTTCAAGGGGCACTAGAAAGGACAGGAAAGGCTCAGGATAAGAGGGAAACTGGCGAGCAGACGCAGCAGCTAGACAAGCGGCCAAAGAACAGACAGTACCGTCAGGATCATGCAAGTCCCAGAACTACCTACACCCCCAACATACACGGCCCAGGAAAGGAATGGGCCCAACAGGAAGCAGGAAGGTAACAAAGGAAGGATGGTGGCCGCTCCCAGACCACAGGATCTGTGTTCCAGGACAACTAGCACACCAGGTCGTCCTTCAGCAGCATGAACTTACCCACCCAGGAAAACCTGCTCTAGAAACTTTGTTGCGCCAGTTCTACCTGATCACTCGACTGCTGTCCCTCTGTGCCTCGGTGACACAGTGATGCCTCCTTGGTGCACAGAACAATGCCAGACAGGGTCCTGTTGGGCCAGAAAGAATTCAACACTGGCCAGACTCCTTTTGAAGATTTCGAGGTAGACTTTACTGAGATAGGACCAAGCAGAGGGAATATCTCGTAGTCTTTGTCTGCACCTTCTCAGGGTGGGTTGAAGCATACCCCACCCATACATAAAGAGCCACAGAGATAACCAAGGCACTACTAAAAGACATTATACCATGATATGGGAAGCCATTGACTATAGGATCAGACAATGGCCCAGCCTTTGTAGCAGAAGTAGTGAAATGAGTAGCTAAGGCCCTAGGTATCCAATGGAACTCACACATAGCTTATGAGCCCTAGAATTCAGGAAAGATAGAACACATGAACAGGACCTTCAAACGGACTATGGGTAAATTATGTCAGGAAACTAGTCTACCCTGGATAGATATACTGCCTTTAGCCCTCCTACAAGTATTCTGTGTTCCTAGGACCAGAATAGGATTTTCCCCTTTTGAGATTCTAGATGGTGGACCACCCCTCCTTTAAGTAGACCTAAGGGGGACCTAAAGAACTAGGAAACTTAGAAATCCAGAAACTATTACAGGGACTAGGAAAAACAATCCTTGAAGTACATAGATGGAGAACAGACTACCCATCCCCTTAGGGATAACTGTACACTCCTACAAACCAGGGGACCAAGTGTGGGTAAAGGACTGGAAAAAAGGAAGCCCTGAAGCCGACCTGGAAGGGGCCCTCTCGGGTCATACTAACAACCCTCATAGCTCTTACGACTACATGTCTCAACAACTGGGTCCACCATTCTTGGATGAAAGCAGGCCACGAGAGGAGTGACAGGCCACTTGAGTGGAAGGAGGACCCCTCTGGGCACTGTCCAAGCTAGACCGTCCAACGACTGTCTCCCACTCGTCTCAAGCTGACACTTATTCTGGAAGAGATTAGTGGAGACTAATGACCCATGTGACTCGCCAGCAGATGCCAAGCCTGACCCTGCTACTCCTTCTCATTTTGTTCTGGGCCCTGCTCCTCCCCTTTGCTCTTATTTACCAGCTTTGTGGGCCCCTAGCATGGGCCTGTTGCTTTTCATTCAAAACAGATGACTGGTACGGCAGACTCCTTTCTGCCACCACGCTACACTACTGCCAAAATATTTCTCTGATACCCTAAACATGTTTCCCTCATTATTGCTTATAGCTCTCCCCTTCATCCCTGGCACCTCGACTGGCAGGCCGGGATATCAGCCCTACGAACATAGTCCATTAAAAGACTGCGAATGTTTTAACAAGGCTCAGAACTTGAATCTCATAGATGATAACGCAAACTGTTAAACTTTGAGAAAATGCATCTGATCTTGAAAGCTCCTGGTTCAGAAACATCAACTGGTTAGCATGGCTTTTGCCCCTATCGGGTCCCCTCCTTGTATTGTTACTTGTACTCTTGTTTGTTTCCTGCATCCTGAACCTACTTACCTGTTTTATCTCCTCTCTCCTAGAGACCTTGAAGCTTCAGATGTTACTCCAAACTAGATCACTGAACTGTCATTAGAACCCCCTAGGTCAAGAAGACTTAAGCTGTTAAACCCCACTACATGCCCATTCAGCAGGACGTAGCCAGAAATACTCATTACCCCTGTTCCCACCTCCAGTTTAGAGTCTCCTGTATAATACTCAAGGCTGTAAATCATTTTGAGGATCAAGAAGGGGGAATATGGTAGAAGACCTTTTCCCTGACCCCAATGCAAAAGTTAGTCTGCCAGGAATTTCCCATGGAACTACAGAGGCTGTAGCTTTGTCCAAGGACACGTAAGCATCCCTCCCTACTCTGCAGCTGTACAAAACTGATGAGTTGCCACTAGCAACCACACATAGCCAAGGAGGTGAATCTCTACCTCAGAGTATAAAAGGAGCTCCCCTAAACCCCCCATTGCTCAGCTTTGGGTAACAACATACCTGGGCCAGTACCGGTACAATAAAGCACTTTTCTGAACTTGAATGTGCAACTGTCAGTCTTCTCACCATCTGGAGACACTGTCGTAACATTATAATCTATTCCGATAATTTATCAAACTATTTTGTTTAAGCTAACAAAACTTTTTTTCATCTGACAATCTGTCTTCTTATAAAACGTATACTACATTTTATTTTGATACAAATTAAAATTCTCCCATAATGGGGATCATAAAAAACAATATGCAATAGATAGTAATAGAGAACTGTTAGAAATATGATGGTGGGCATGGTGTGTTTTCATATTTGATGGAGAACCTGAGAATTTAAAAATTATATTGTGTTCTAAATCAAACTTCAAATAAAAAAATTAAAATTAAAAAAACTAATTAATGTGGATTCATATCACTGTTAAGTTATGAAGCGGGAAACTCAAAAAACTTCAGTTCACATCCTGATCTCACAAAACTCAGCACTGAGACCCATGGAAGTTTACAACACTGTGCTGCAGCATGCTCCCTGGTTGCAAAACACCTTAGACAATAAATTTAAGTTGATGGCTCTTTCTGCTTCTGTGAAACCCCGGATACTCCAGGCTCATCGAAGAGCGTTCCTAGCGCCTGGCTGACGCAGCTGATTATAAAAAATTTGGGACCTCAGATAACAGAAAAAAGTTAAAAATGTTAGTACATGGGAACCTGCTAACCATGGCTATTTGTGTCAAAAATCATTAACTGCCTTAGTTCTCTGGGTCACACTGTATGTCTATATAAGCCTTGAGCTGTGTACTCAGAGGGCCATCTGATTTGGGTATGTTTTTGGCCCTTACGCCTGCCAGCCAATAAAGCTCCTCTTAAACTCTGCTGTGTCTCTCTCTAATCTCGTTGGATACTTTGCAGTATTTGGAGGCCCAAGCAAGATTCCCAGGCTCTCTGGAACTGGATGAGAGGCATTTGGGATTGGACGGTCTCACCAGAGGCTGGGCAATCCCACCAGATCCCTGAGGAGAGGCGCCACCTGAGAAGTTCCAGGGTTCCCGGAATCACGAGAAATCAACAGCATCCTGAGACACCAACCATACCCCAATTGACACAAATGGAGGAGTCCAAGATCCCCGGGGTAACTCTTAAAATTTCTGTTAATTCTGGTTTCCGACGGGTTGAAAGCAAGGTCAGACGCGACTAAGACCATTCAGCTAAGACCATCTGAGAAGTCAGAACAATCTTCTGGTGGGACTTTCCAAGAACGCAGAACAGTTTTCTGGTGAGACCTTATAAGAAGTGGGAACGGTTTTCTGGTGGGATCTTCAGAGAACTCAGAACGCATTTCCAGTGAGAACGTCCGAAAAGTCGGAAAGGTATTCTGGTGGGACATTCCAAGAAGTCATAACAGTCTTCAGGTGGGACTTTCAGAGAACTTGGAATGTTTTTGTTTGGACCTTCCAGGAATTGGAACGCTTTTCTGGAGGAACCTCCCAAGAAGTCGAAAAGGTCTTCTGGTGGAACCTTTGAAGAACTCGGAATGTTTTCTGATGGGACCACCCGAGAAGTCGGAATGGTCTTCCAGTGGAAACTGTGGAGAACTCACAACGTTTTTTCGGTGGGACCACTAGAGAAGTAGGAATGGTGTTTCGGTGGGACCTTCAGAGTACTTGTAATGTTTTTACAGTGGGAAGTTCAGAGAAGTCGGACCAGTGGAACCTTGCAAGAATTCGAACTTTTTTCAGGTGGGACTTTCTAAGATGTCGCAGCGGTCTTTGGTGAGACCTTCCAGAATCTAGGAACGTTTTTCTGGTGGGAACTACAGTGAAGTTGGAACGGTCTTCCGATTGGACCTTTGGGGAAATCGGAACATTTTTCTGGTGGGACCATCGAAAGTCAGAATGTTCTTCCAGTGAGACCTACTGAGAAATGGGAACGCCTTTACTGTGGGACCACTTGAGAAGTTGGAAGTTATTCCGGTGGGACTTTCAGAGAACTCGGAACGTTTTTCCAGTGGGACCATCCAAGAAGTTGGAAAGGTCTTCCGGTGGAACCTTTGGAGAACTAGAACGTTCTTCCAGAGGGACCTTCAGAGAACTTGGAATGTTATTCCAGTGGGATCTTCATAGTCAGAACAGTCTTCTGTTGGGACCTTCAGGGAACTTGGAACAGTGTCCTGGTGGGACCTTCAATGTACTCGGAACGTTTTTCCGGTGGGACCTTCCGAGACGTCAGAATGTTTTTACAGTGGAACGTTCAGAGAACTCGGAACAGTCTACTTATGGGACACTCAGAGAACTCGGAACATTTGTCCAGTGGGACCTTCTGAGAAGTAGGAACAGTCTTCTGGTCGGACCTTTGGAGAACTCAGAAAATTTTTCTGGTGGAACAGCTGAAGAAGACTAAAAGGTCTTCTGGTAGAACCTTTGGAGAACTCGGAAGGTTTTTATGGAGGAACCGCCCCAGAAGTCGGAGGTCTTCCGGTGGAACATTTGGAGAACTCGAAACATTCTTCTGGTGGGACCACTGAGAAGTCAGAATGTTCTTCCGGTGAGACCTTCTGAGAAATCGGAATATTTTTACGGTGGGACTTTCAGAGAACTCGGAATGTTTTTACAATGGGACGTTCAGAGATGTCGGAACAATCTACTTGTGGGACCTTCAAAAAACTCAGAATGTTTCTCTAGTGGGACCTTCTGAGAAGTCAGAATGGTATTCTGGTGGTAAATTCAGGGACTTGGAAAGGTGTCCTGGTAGGACCTTCTGAGAACTCGGTACATCTGTCCGGTGGGATATCCCGAGAAGTCGGAATGGTCTACTGGTTGTACCTTCCAAAACTTGGAACGTATTTCCGGTGGGGAACCTCAGAGAACTCAGAACGTTTTTACAGAGGGACATTCAGGGAAGTCGGAACGGTCTACTGCTGGAACCTTCCAAGAACTCGGAACGTTTTTCCCATGGGACCTTCAGAGAACTCAGAACGTCTTTCAGGTGGGATCTCGCGAGAACTTGGAAAGCTTTTCCAGTGGACCACCTGAGATGTCGGAACGATATTGCGGTGGAAATTTCAGAGAACTCGGATCGTTCTTCCGATGGGACCTTCAGAGAACTCGGAACGTCTTTCCGGTGGGACCTACAGAGAAGTTGGAATGGTCTACTGGTTGGACCTTCCAAGAACTCTGAATATTTTTCCAGTGGGACCTTCCAAGAAGTCAGATGGTCTTCTGTTGGGACCTTCAGGGAACTTGGAACCGGGTCCTGGTGGGACCTTCCAAGAACCCGGAAAGTCTGTCCGGTGGGACCCCCAAGAAGTTAAAATGTTCTTATAGAGGGACACACAGAGAGGTTGGAACGGTCTACAGGTAGGACCTTCCAAGAAAGTTTTTCCGGTGGGACCTGAGAAGACGGAACGTCTTCCAGTGGGATCTCCCAAGGTGTCGGAATGGTCTACTGGTGGGACCTTCAAAGAACTCGCAATATTTTTCTGGTGGGACCACCAAGTCGGAATGTTCTTCCTGTGAGGTTTTTCCGAGAAATTGGAATGTTATTAGGGTGGGTCCTTCAAAGAACTCGCAACATTTTTACAGTGGGACGTTCAGAAAAGTCGAAACAGTCTTCTGATAGGACATTCAGAGAACTAGGAATGTTTTTCCAGTGGGACCTTCTGAGACGTCGGAACTGCCTTCCCGTGGGACCTTTAGAGAACTCGGAATGTTTTTACGGTGGGAACTCCCAAGGAGTTGGAATGATGTTCCAGTGGAAACTTTGGAGAACTCAGAACGTTTTTTCAGTGGGACCACTAGAAAACTCGTAACGGTCTTCCGATGGGAACTTCAGAGAACTCGGAACGTTTTCCCAGTGGGAACTTCTGAGAGGTCAGAATGATTTTCCAGTGGGACCTTTGGAGAACTCGGAACATTTTCTGGCGGGACCACCGAGAAGTAAGAATGTTTTCCTGGTGGGACCACCATGAAATGGGAATGTTCTTCCGGTGACACCTTTTGAGAAATCGGCATGTGTTTACGGTGGGACCTTCAGGGAACTCGGAATGTCTTTACAGGGGGACGTTCAGAGAACTTGGAACGGTCTTCTGATGGGACAGTCAGAGAACTGGGAATATTTTTCCAGTGGGTACATCCAAGAACTCGGAACGGTCTTCCGGCAGGACCTTTGGAGAACTTGGAACGTTTTTCTGGAGGAACCGCCCAAGAAGTCGGAAAGTTCTTCCGGTGGAACCATTGGAAAACTCAGAACGGTCATCCAGCGGGATCTTCAGAGAACTCAGAAGTTTTTTTCTGGAGGATCTGCCCAAGATGTCGGAAAGGTCTTCTGGTAAGACCTTCTGAAAATGGCAATATTCTTACTGTCGGACCTTCAGACAACTCAGAGCGCTTTTCCAGTGGGTCCTTTCGAGAAGTCAGAGCGGTATTCCAGCGAGACCTTCAGAGAACTCAGAATGTTTTTTTCCAGTGGGACCTTTGGAGAACTAAGAACGTTTTTATGATGGGACCATCGAAAAGTCTAATGTTCATCTGGTGAGCTCTTCCGAGAAATGGAAACGTTTATATGGTGGGACCATTAGAGAAGTTGGAAGTTCTTCCGGTGGTAACTTCAAGGAACTAGGAATGTTTTTCCAGTGGGACCTTCAAGAAGTCGAACGTTCTTCCGGTGGGACCTTTGGAGAACTCGGAACGTTTTTCTGCAGGAACTGCCCAAGAAATTGGAAAGGTCTTCCGGTGGAACCTTCGGAGAACTCAGAACGTTCTTCCTACAGTACCTTCAGAAAACTTGGAATGATTTTCCGGTGGGACCTTAAGAGTTGTAGGAACAGTCTTCTGGTGAGACCTTCAGGGAACGTGGAATGGTATCCTGGTGGGACCTTCGAGAACTGGGAACGTCTTTCCGGTGGGACCTCCCATGAATTCGGAATGTTTTTACAGTGGAAAGTTCAGAGAAGTTGGAAGGGTCTTCTGATGGGACATTCAGAAAACTCAGAACATTTTTTCAGTGGGACCCTCTGAGAAGTCGGAACGGTCTTCCAGTGGGACCTTTGGAGAACTCGGAACACTTTACTGGGGGAACCGCCGAAGAAGTTAGAAAGGTCTTCCAGTGGAACCTTTGGAGAACTCGGAATGTTTTTCTGGTGGGACCACCCGAGAAGTCGGAATGAACTTCGGGTGGAAGCTTTGAAAAAATTGGAACATTTTTCTGGTGAGACCTTTGGAGAACTTGGAAGGCTTTTCTGGAGGAACTGCCAAAGAAGTCGGAAAGGCCTTCCGTTGTAACCTTTGGAGAACTCGGAACGTTCTTCTGGTGGGACCACCCGAGAAGTCAGAATGGACTTCCAGTGGAACCTTTGGAGAACTCAGATTGGTCGTCCGGCGAGACCAGTCGGAACTGTCTTCCGGCGGAACCTTTGGAGAACTCAGAACGTTTTTCCAGAGGGACCTTCTGAGAAGTCGGAACAGTCTTCTGACGGGATCTTCAGATAACTTGGAACGTTTTTCCGATGGGACCTTCGGAGAACTCGGAACATCTTTCCTGTAGGACCTCCCGAGAATTTGGAAGGGTATACAGGTTGGACCTTCCAGGAAATCGGAACATATTTCTGGTGGGACCCTCCGAGAACTTGGAATATATTTACAGTGGGAACACCCAAGATATCAGAACAATCTCCCAGTGGAAACTTCAGAGACCTCGGTACATCTTTCCAGTGTGACCTTCTGAGAACTCGGAACGTCTTTCCGGTGATACCTCCCGAGAAGTCGGAAGAGTCTACTTTTGGACCTTCCAAGAACTCGGAACGTATTTCTGTTCGGACCTTCCGAGAACTTGGAACGTTTTTCCAGTGGAACACTCAAGAAGTAGGAACGCTCTTCCGGTGGAAACTTCAGAGAATTCAGAACGTTTTTCCGATGGGACCTTCAGAGAATTCGGACCATCTTTCTGGTGGGACCTCCCAAGAAGTTCGAACGGTCTACTAGTAGTACCTTCACAGAACTCAGAAAGCTTTTCCGGTGGGACCTTTAGAGCTCTCGGAATGTTTTTCCAGTGGGACCACCCGAGAAGTTGGAATGATCTTCCGGTGGAAACTTTGGAGAACTAGGAACGTTTTCCGGTGAGACCTTTTGAGAAGTCGGAATGGTTTTCCGGTAGGTCAAATTTATTGTCTTATTGTCTGCTTTTTGTTCTTTTTCCTGTCTGTCTTTGTTTTCTGTACTTTTATTTGAAAAATGGGGAATGGACCTACTTCTAAAAAACGACTTTGGGATGTCTCCTCAAGCTCTTTTGTGATGCCTTCCCGGATGATGGGGCTTATGGAATACCTTCATCGTCGGGAACTAGCCAGACCTTCTGTGAATTAGAATGGCCTACTTTTGGTGTAGGATGTCCTGATGTAGGGACTTTTGATGTTTCCACCATAAGGGCGGGCTGGGAGGAGGTTACAGGGAACCTAGGGCACCCAGATCAATTCCCCTACATAGACTGCTGGTTGGGTCTGGCTGAGAATCCTCCCCCATGGTTAGCTTGTGCTCTTAAACGAGGATGTCAAATCCTTTTGGCTCACCCGGTTTCAGATAAATCTCAGCAGAAGCCAGACAGGTCTTCTCAGGGTCCCCCTGTCCTTGCTGCTCCCGCTGAGGAAGCTGACCTTCCTCTGTCATATAATCCTGGGAACCGACCTCGGCCCGAGCCCCCTCAGGAGGAGACGACCTCCTCGACCACGCTCTCTACCTCCAACCCACCTGAGGGCTTGAAGACCGATCCCCTCCACCCGCTCACCCAATTTAGGGTACCCTGCCAATGGTTTCTTCGACTGTTCTCTCACCCCCACACATGCAAAGCGAATGGGAATATAATCAGCTGGGGGCTCAGCTCCTGCTCTTTCCCTGAGAGAAGCCTCCCCATCATCAGTGACATGGGGTGGCCTTTCTTAGTATATGTTCCCTTCTCCACAAGTGATTTACATCATTGAAAAGCTCACAATCCCCCGTTCTCAGAGAAACCTCAAGCTCTGATTAGTTTGGTAGAGTCCATTTTGCAAACACATAAACCCACATGGGAAGACTGTCAGCAACTACCAAATACATTATTTACTTCTGAGGAAAGACAAAGGATTAAACTGGAGGAAAGAAAGGCGATGCTGGGGCCGGGAGGGCGATCTTTGGAAGAAAATCGGGACTGGATTGAGGACGCTTACCCCTCAACTAGCCCTGATTGGGACCCGAATATGGGGGAAGGGAAGAGGTCCCTAGACAATTTTCACCAGCTTCTGTCGTCTGGATTTAAAGCAGCGGGATTAAAAGCCAACAAATCTCTCAAAGGTTTCTGAAATTATTCAAAACACTCACGAGTGGCCAGCGGCTTTCCTTGAGCACCTCTGTGAGGCATACAAGGTCTATACCCCTACAGACCTGGACGCCCCAGAGAATAGTAGAGCGGTGAACCTGGCTTTCGCAACCCAGTCCACCCCCGATATTTGGCGGAAGCTTCAAAAGCTAGATGGCTTTGAAGGTATGAATCAGTCCCAATTAGTAAGCATAGCCCAGAAGGTTTCCAACAATAGAGATAAGAAAAACAAAAGAAGAAAAACAAAATAAGTTGACAAGAGTAATGGTGGCAGTGCTCAGGGAGGTAAACAATCCCCCTCGGGGGTTAGCATGAAGGAAAAAATACAAAAAGACTAGAGAAAGAGAAAAGCACAGAGCCCCTTCAGGAAAAAAAAAACAAAACTGTCCATTGCAAAGAGGAAGGTCACTGGAAAATGAATGTCCAAAGGGACCAGGAAAATGCAACCCTCAGGTCTTAAATGTTGAAGACTGGCAGGGCCATGGCTCTTTCTGAGTCCCCAGGAGCCAATGGTGACTGCAAAAAATTGGGGGAAAGAAAGTAAACTTTTTAATAGATACTGGGGCCGCTCATTCAGTTTTAACAGAGCCCCTGGGACCCATCACGCTCCATAAAACTCCTGTGCAAGGAGCTACTGGGGACACTGTTCACTATCCCTGGACTACATAGTGAGTAGTCAATTTAGGGCAAGGAACGGTCTCTCATTCCTTTTTGGTTATGCCAGAATGCTCCTATCCACTGCTGGGTAGAGACTTACCACTAAAACTCCAAGCCACAATCTCCTTCCAGGGGAAGAAAGCCACTCTAACCCTCAGAACCCCACAAGGGGAAGAAACAGAACTACAGGTGCTTTTAACATGCCCCCTCTCCGAGGAGTACCTTTTATAGGAGCCCGTCACCCTGGAAGAAACACCAGAAAATTCCAGCCTTCTCCAGCAGCTTCAGAGTGCCTATCCGACAGCGTGGGCCAAGAAAAAAACCCCAGGACTGCAGCTCCTCTCATCGGCCACCCCCATCACGGTAAGACAATACCCCATGAATCAGGTGGGCCAGGGAGGGAATAGCAATTCACCTCCAACGCCTCAAGCAGGCTGGAATCCTGGTACCCTGTCAGTCTCCCTGGAACACTCCCTTACTGCCAGGGACAAAAGACTATAGATCAGTCCAGGACCTCCAGGAAGTCAATAAGCGAGTGGAGACCACACACCCAACGGTTCCCATCCCCTACACCTTACTCAGCCTGCTTCCCAATCCACCAGATTTACACAGTGCTAGACTTAAAGGATGCTTTCTTCAGCATTCCGCTCGCTCCAATCAGCCAGTTCATCTTCGCATTCAAATGAGTCGATCAAACAGAGGGGATCTCTGGTCAGCTCACCTGGACCAGACTTTCCAAGGGTTTTAAAAACTCCCCCACCTTGTTCAATGAGGCTCTCGGTGCCGACCTGATAAGCTTCCAAAAGGCTCACCAGGACTGTACTCTCCTTCAATATGTTGATGACCTTTTACAGGCAATGACCACCAAGGAACGCTGTCTCCAGTCCACCCGAGAACTACTCAATTGCCTCCAGATGTTGGGCTACCTAGTATCAACCAAGAAGGCCCAGCTCTGCTGCCCCAAGGTAACATATCTGGGCTATCAGATCGAGGAAGGGAAACGGATGCCATCCCCGGACCGCATAAGAGCCATCCTCCAGATCCCTCTTCCCACGACTAAGACGCAAGTATGGGAATTTCTGGGGGCAATGGGATAATGCCGATTATGGATCCAGGGATTTTCAGAGCTGGCAAAGCCACTCTACGCTTGTACTGGTGGCACAGAGGACCTGAAATTAACTGAGCTAGAGCAAAAGGCCTTTGAAAACTTTAAAAACTTTAACTTTGGCCCCGGCTCTTGCCTTGCCAAACATACAAGCCCTTCCAGCTTTTTGTATACGAGGCCCGGGGAAACGCCAAGGGAAAGCTGGTTCAGCCCCTAGGGCCCTGGAAGTGGCCAGTGGCCTATTTGTCCAAAAGATTAGATCCTGTGGCAGCGGGGTGGCCCAGCTGTCTCGGAACAGTTGCTTCCACAGTGGTTTTGGTCAAGGAGGCCAATAAGGTCACTCTAAGGCAGGAACTGTCACTGCCCCGCAAGGTGTAGAGGCCCTCTTGTGAGGGAGCCCTGAAAGACGGATGTCAAACGCCTGTGTAACTCAGTTCCAAGCCTTACTTTTGGACTAGCCCCACATTAAGTTTCAGAAGATAACTATCAGTCCAGCAAGTTTGCTCCCAGATGACGACCCAGTCCTGCCAGTGCACGACTGCAATGAGGTAGTAAGTACCTTGCAGGCTACCCGGCCAAACCTAAAAGACCAGCACTGTCTGAGGCCGATGAAATCCTGTACACCGGTGGAAGCAGTTACATGCACTTGAACATACCATTTTACCTTTTTCTTTCTATTTGTCTCTTTCTATGATTTTCCTCCTCTCCTTTTTCCTCTCTGTTGGACTTCTGAATTTCATGCTTGTTTATTTTGTAATTCCATTTCTTCTCTTCCTGACCGGAAATTATGTATTCAATTTCAATACTTTCCGTGGTTTAACATGAGTTTTTGCCATGTATATACAACAAAATCTAAAGTTAGTATTTGATCCCATTCTCCTGAATAAGAACATCAGCACAGTTCAAAACAAATTAACCTTTCCTGACCTACACGATTATTACAATCATGTCTGTTTCTAATTAACTACTAAAATAGCTCATGGAAGACTAGCTAAGACAGACAACAGTAGTCCAGAGGGCATCCTAAGGAATACTGCTCAACTCATTCCCCAAACACACCGTTCACAGGCTTCCAGGTCTACATAAGTCCTTTCCTCTACCTAGAGTGTCCTTCCACATACCGTGTTTCATTCACATCAGTTTCTACTCATTCTTCAACACATTGATCAGGGATAAAATAGCTAACAAGATAGACATAAGTCTTTGCCCTCAAAGCCTACAATTGAGGAAGTTAGTTTATATTCACTGAGTAATTACTAGGCATTGTTCTGCTGGGATCAATAAAGAGGAAGCTTAGTTTAGATATGTAAAGCCAAAGCAGAGTAAAACAATTACCCAGGCAACTGAAAAACCAGAGGCTTGGTGAGGAGGTTTTTGTTCCCTGCTGAGGCTCAGGAAGAAGCCTAGAAGCTAGATAGTTATCTTAAACCTTTTAAATGTAAAATCACTCTGTAAACATTGTTTGTTAGAATGGCTGATTTACTTCTTGCATTTTTTCTGTAAAGACAATAAATACACGAGGAGTCAGTGACTCTTGGTAGATATTTGGGCAAGAGATTCCCTGATATTTTTTACCCCCTGACCCTGCTTTCTTCTGTTTTGGTCTGTTTCATTCTTTCCTCCTTTTTCTCAATCCTTTGTAGTCCCTTCCTCCAGCCCTGACCTTAGGAGTTGAGCCCGACATTGTTCTAATTTCACAAGTAAACTCATTAATCCTTTAAAGAAGACTATGTACTTAGCATTGTCTCCAGTTTATTGACAAAGAGAGACTAAGTATTTTGTCTTAGGTCACAGAGCTAGTAAATACAGCAGAATAAAGTCTTACAATCTAGACATTCTAATTTCAGAAATAAACTCATGTCTACAATTCATAAAGAACCAATAAAAAGAGAAACAAGTATCTTAAAGAATAACTACATAAGAACAGGAGAGGCCTAATTTAAATAGGGTTATAGATCTCTCTGAGGTGAAAACAAATAGCTGATGAAGAATGAGGGTGGGGTTTAGTTCCTCAGGCAATGGGAATAGCAAGTAAATGGCTCCATATTAGAAAAGACTTTAGTGAATTCATAGGACTGAAAGCTGGACCATAAACAACAGATGTCAACTCTACTTAGCTTAATTTTATCTTTGAATAACAGAGAATGGTCAGTCATTATGAGTGGGAGACTGGAATAACATGATAAACTTTTGGAATACTCACTGTGGGGATGAAAGATAAAGGTGACCAGGAATAGAGATACAGAAAGCTTCAGCATGAAGGTCTACTTTAAGAATAAATGCTATATATTTTAGGAATTCTAATCTGTATGGTGTCATTTTTTCTCTAGAAATATATAATAGTACAAATATTGGGACAAAGAGATCAACTTGTAGGATGCTTCAGTGGAAAAGAAAGTCAGAAAGGTAAAAGGGACCTGATCAAGAGGAGAATGACAAACTGGTGGAAATAAAAAACCCAGAGGTTTGTAAGTCAAAGCAAGTACAGTGAAAGTAAAATTTGGAATAGGGGTCAGAGGTAGGATACATTGTTTAAGAGTTCAAAAGAAATTAATCCCTTCAGGTTAGGATACAATTCTGAAGGAGTTAGATACCAAACCAAAATGGGAAATGTAAGTTTTAGGGGTTTTGAGAATAGCTAGGAACACAAAGGGAAAAGATGGGTCAACAGCTTGAATATGGAAATGTCCTGGGGTTTAGGGTAAAAACAGTTGCCTGAATCCTCAATAAATGTGGATAGAGAACTAGAGATAACAAAAGGAGAGGAAAGAAGGATGGAGATGAAAGCCTAAAAGGAAAAGATTTTAACTTTTACATGATAACTATATCATTCTAGTAATTCCCTCTGTAGGTATATAATGATATATACAGCACATATATCGGAGAGACTGTTTCATCTACTCTCATCCATATCTTCTGCTGAAAAAGTAGAAGAGGCTACATTTCAAGCAATGACTCCTATCTCATAATCTGATTATCTAGCCACAGCTGTTTCAATCTGCACCATTCTGATTTCCCTCTAATGAATTCAGATTTGAGACACTAGAGTCAGATGGATTTTTTTTTTTAATCTGACATTGGAAGCATAGTCATCCCTCAGTATTTGAGGACGATTGATTCCAGAACCCCACATGCGTATGCTCCCTCACCCAGCCTGCAGCTACCAAAATTCCCCAGTGCTCAAGTCCTTTACATAAAATGTTACATTTTTTGCATATAACAGATGCACGTCCTCATGTATACTTTAAATCATCTATAGATTACTTATATTACCTAATATAATGTAAATGCTATAAAATAGTTGTTACAGTACATTGTTTAGAGAATAACAAGAAGCAACATCTGTACAGACATAACCATCATAGACTTAAAATCTGCAGTTGGTTGAATCTGTGGATATGGAACCTGTGAATAGATAGGACAGTGAGTCACACTTATGCCTGAACACTCAAGGGAAGGTCCATGATTTCACTTCTGAAAATCCTAATCACATTCTGCCTTTTAAAATATTGTAAGATAACATAAAATGTATATATAGTCTCTACCCCTAGTTCCTGGCATAGAGCTCCTAAAACTATTGTCATTTCTGATACAGGAGACAAAAGAAAACAAAAAACTGAAGGTTGTCACTTTGCAACCAAGCATGAGAAATGGAATGTTTTGCAGTCTGAAGCAAGACCAGATGCTGTTCAACCCCCCTCCTGTTTACCGAACTCAAGGACTCCACCCCCATCCTTCTATGCTAGCTTAATATTCCAGCCCATCGACTCCCTACTCCTAATCAACAGCTAATCAGGTAGCATTATCGGGATTCCACCCCTACCCACTGCTGTGCTAGCCTGAGCCTGCCCCGTTAAAAGACCCTCTCACAGCTTCCCTCAGATTTCTCTTTTCTGTCTCTTCTCACAGAAGACATGAGACAAAAAAGTCTCTCAGAGTCTATCAGGATCCCTTGTCTCTGCCTCTTATTGTCGAACTGGCTTACAATTTCCTAAACAATAAACACACTAGGAGCATCTCTTTGTTCTAATATTTAGTGTTTGACTCAGTCCCTGAGAAAGTGTTCCCAAACTCTTGTTGTAAATTCTTATCCATTGTAAATTCCAAAGTGAAAAGAGAACTAGGAGGATATTTTCTTCTACCAAAGTTTCCTGCATGGCTCCTTGATAGGGGCTGGTTACCAGAAGATAAAGTTATGATGATAATTTTCAGCCCTCCTTGTTACTTCTCTAAAGAGCGGGGAGAGGCTAACAATGGTCTTAACTGTGTTGACATGAGGAAGCTCCCATAAAAATCCCAATAGTACATGTTTCAGGGAGCTTCCAGGTTGGCAAACATGTGCACATACTAAGAAGGAGACATGCATACCTCCATGAGGACAGAGGTCCTTTGATCAGAATCCTCCCAGACCTTGCCCTACTTATTTTGTGATTTGCTTGTTCCTCTGTAACTTTTATCATACTCTTTAATAAAGTAAATACACATAAAATATTTCCCTGAGGTCAGCAAGCCTCTCTAGAAAATTAATAGAATTGAAAGGGGAATCATGGGAATCTCTGATTTGTAGCCAAATAAGACAGAAGTTGAGGGTGAAGTGGGGACCTATTATTTATGGCTGCTGTCTGAAATAATGAGCACTATCATGGGACTGAGTCCTTAACCTATAATACCTGACACTATAACTAGGTAGATAGTGTCAGAATTGATTTAAACTGTAGGAAATCCAGCTGGTATCATAGAGAATTGCTTCTTATGGGGCAAAAAAAAATTTATTTGGTGTCCAGAAGTGAAATGTTCTGTGGGAGGAGTAAAAAAGGAAGACACGTAGGAGAGAAAACTGAGGTTCTTCTAATATATATTTTAGTTATTTTTACTGAAGAAGTACAAATGATAATAAAAATAACAGCCCAATGTGCAAAGGAAAATACAATTTATTAGCCATTGGGGAAATACAAATAAAAACTATGATGAGATACCACTCCAAACCAATGATTATTAAAATCCAAAGACAGATAACAAGTATTGGAGAGTAAGTGAGAAACTGAAACCCTCATACATTGCTACTGGGTTTGTAAAATGGTTCAGTCACTTTGGAAAACACACAGTTCCTCAACTGTTAACTCAATGTTAAACAGAGCTATATAACCTAATAATGACATCCCTAGGTTTATACCAAGAGAACTGAAAATAGATATCCATAAAAACTTGTACATGAATGTTTATAGTGGCATTACTCATAATAGCTAAAAAATAGAAACAACTCAAATGCCCATCTATGGATGAGTGAATAAACAGAATGTGATATATACATAAAATGGAATATGACAGTATAAAAAAATGAAGTATTAAGACATTTAAATGTTAAGTGTAAAGGCCACATATTCAATTATTCCATTTTAATAAATTGTTCAAAGCAGATAAATCCACAGAGACAGAAAGTAGATCAGTGTTTGCCCCAGACTTGTAGAAAGGAGTAAAGAATAATTGCAGGTGATGAAGATGTTCTAAAGTTAAATAATGGTAATGGTTGCACAACTCCGTGAACATGCTATAAAAAAATCACTGAATTGAGCACTTTAAAAGAGTGAATTTTATGATCTGTAAACTATACAGTCATAAAGCAGTCTAGCATATAATTTTTAACATATAATCCGCCCCTTTTAAAAGTCCATCCCTCTGAATTTCTGTTGTATATTCTGGAGCATGGGCTTGGAATTTGCGTTATCCTTAAAGACGTCATAAGGAATATAGAAATTTCTGACCTGAGACCAGAGAAAAACCCTCACTTTCCTGAAAGAATATGAGTTTAGAAGCAGAATATAACATGCTCCATATCCCACTGTTAAAATGCTATCTCTTTTTTATTATCTCACTTTTCATTTACCTGAGAAAGCCTTTCTCATCCAATGTTAACAAAAGGAACACCATGCTCAGCTCTGAGACTTTGGGCTTTCCTATTGAGTAGTTTCTTATGAAAGAAATTCTGAATAGGTAAAAAAAAGAGGAATATGCTACTGGTGCAGATATAAAAGAGAGAAATTTGACAAGAAAGTCATTTAGAAGAAACCTTTTAGATAAGATTGAAAACTGAAAATCTTCACAAAAATATTGGTATAATGTAACCACCTTTCCTGCTTTCTGTTAGTTAAAAGATTTAGTCCCTATGGTGCACTTGTAATACAAGAGTCTTCAAGGGCACTTACACTTCACGCTTTATTCTGTGAAATAAAACAGTAAGACTGTAAAGGAAGAAAAGAAGATAAAGATATTAAATGTACTGAATGAGGAAGGGTGGGGTGCAGGGAGTTGTTTTAAGCCACACTTACAAATGTAAATCTCTAATATAAGATATTAAAATAAAAGTAAAAAATGACTGTCAGTAAGATGAAGAGCTTACCTTTGAAGAATTAACTCCGCTTGTTGCTCAGAAATAGTTAGACCTAGTATCTGGAGAGACTGAATAATTTCTGAAGCGTCAATTTTTCCTTTAAAAAAATTAAAAGAGCATGAGCTCATTCAAAACTGGTAATGACCTTAGAAATCACAAATTTCAAATTCCTCATTTTATACGGGAAGACTTGAATTAAAGTAAAATTCTGAATTTAAGTGAATTATAGATTTGCTTCAATACATAGTTCAACACTAGCTCAACATTTAACAAATACACTAAATAAGTAAAATACACATTTCATTTCAAAATTTAACACTTTATAGGTAAATGATGATATTCCATCTAAAGACAAAACAGCTATGTAGCCTTACCAAGTAACAACATTAAGCAGCAACATAACTATGATTCAAATCAAATACTGAGGTAAATTTAATTAAACTTAGACCTATTCACTTTTAAATTATGCATTTAAAATTTTTAATAAATTACTTGATATTTATTATGCATAAAAATGTATTGCGCTGGGTTAAAAGGAAATAGAAAATGGCTAAATAAAGTCAAAGAGTACGGACTATTCTTCTGAGAAATCTGGAAGTCAAAGCAGAGGAAGGATAGAAGGATGACAGAAGAGGGGAAATTACTAGAGAAATGAGAGCATGTTTGTAGGCAGATGGAGAAGAATCAGAAGAGAAGTAGAAAAAGAAAATATAACCACTAAATGAAAGCAATACTGCATATCCCTCAGGCAGCTCACAGACTCATGAGGATCCTAGGACTAATATGCATGGAGTAGGATGAAACAAAACAAAGTACGAGAGTCTGATGCCAAATCAATATTAATGTCAAAAATCTTCAGGAAAAGCAGCAGCCAAAAAGTATAGAGATGAAAGGATAAACTTCAATTAAGAGAAGGACTTTGAAGAAATGACAGAACTGGATGAGAATTCTCCTGGGGAGAAGCAAAATAAGAATGTGGATAATGTAAGAATACTTAGAGGCACCTATTTGCTAGTAATAAAATTCCTTAAATGCCACTCTGAATATTCTCCTTTGTCAGTAGACTCTCAAACAGACATAATCAATTCTCATTATTCACAACAGTTACCTCCTATAAGGCCACTGTGAATATTGAATCAGCTAATACTGAACCACTGTTCCTTTGGGGAAGTACAGAGTTAGGTTCTTTGTGAGCTTGTGATCACATTTTCTCCAACTGATCAATATATACACTTGTTTTATATGTGTTTCTGTTGAAAGTCACTCTACAGTTGATGCATGAACATTTAACTCAACGGCCAACAGCACTGTAAATCAAGTCTATATGAAGCTTATCTAACATATGTATTTCCACATATTTGCACATGGGCATGTCAAATAGCACTTTATCACTATGCTTGGGAGTCATTTTTAACAGCAAAGTCACCAACAAAAATAGAAAACACATGGCGCTAACTAGACTAGTTTACAATCCAACAGCTAAAACAGGAAAACAGAGCACCATTTTATTCTATCTCATCAGGAAACAAGCAACTGAAATGTTTGCTGTCTAAACATGTCCCTGAACGACTACGAAAGCACTGCAATTACTGACATGGGGGCTACTTTTGGAATTAAATGTTAGCAAGCAGGAAAGATTCCCAGTAGAGAAACTCCAGATAATGAAATTGTACATGAAATTGTATATGCTTTAGTTGCATTTGCCTTAAGAAAGTCTGACACACAAAAATATGAATCTATTAAAAAATATGAACTTATGAATCATTTTTAAATATACAAGAAAGACAAGAGGAAACAGTTTGCATTTACTATAAGTATATCATTAAAATTTCACCTTTAATCATTTCCTCTGGCCCATTTAGAATTTTCTGAAATAGACAACTGATGTGGGCACAACTTACGTACTAGATGACTGACCTTTACCTAGCTGGTATATGATCCTGAGGTAACTTCATCTCCTTGCTAACCACCTGCTTAACACTATACAGACAGTCCTATCTCTGCAAATGAAATGGTATATGGAGTGGGACTAAAGTTTTCAAGTAAGAAAGTTGATTATAAGCACTGAATTCTGCTGGAAGACTGGACTAAGGCTAGACTTGAGGGCACAAAATGTAAGGTTAATAGGCTATAACGAGTACTCCAGGAACACTACTTTCCAAACTCGGTGGTTCCTGACTGATTATAAAAGATTTAAGCAGTCATCAAAGGGTTTAGTTGAAGGAACTTGCCTTGATCTCACTCAAGTTAATGTTCAGTATAAACCCTGGGGCAGCAAACTCTAAATCTCCAGTCAAATAAGACATGTTGTCTATTTTTATAATGAATTTTTTTTACACAGCTATGCCCATTATTCACTTACATATTGTCTATGGCTGTTTGGGGGCTCTGACAGCAGAGGTGAGCAGCTGCTGATGAGCCCTCATAACCCACAAGCTGAAGCAGTATACTCCCAAACACTGCTATGAATCATTCTTTCACCCAATCTGTTTGTTCAACTTGTTTCTTGACTAACAAGTCTTGAATGGAATGACCTTTACTACTCATATGAGTATGCAAATATTTTTTTAAATAATTTCCCTTTTCCGAACAAAGGCTGCCTCCAGTGACAAGGGTTTCATGACTTCATTCCCCTATGGTGTCCTTTATCTATTGTTATAGTGAATTGAGAATTCTAAGTTATTAATCTGTGTAAAGAAACAACTATATCAATTAAAATATATAAATGCCTAAGTATTTTTTCTAATTTTCAAAATTGTCCAAAGAACAAGGAAACATGATTATGTTTAACCCATAGCTTTAAGTCAAATCAACATATTTTCCATAACTAATACTTTACAAAAGGTCTTACGCACAGTTTGTCCACTGAATTAACAATAACAATAAGTTTTCTTAAATAAAAACATGAATTCCATATAAAAGTCACATTGCTAACAAAAACACTAATATAAATATTAATTATCATCTAAAAATTAGAAAGACTGCATTATTTAATTAGATTTTTGGGCGCATGAGAAATGCTTCTTCATAGCTGGTGATGAATAAAAGAGAAAAACACACCATCATCATTTTTGTCCAAAGTCTTAAATGCCAACTTCATTTTTCTTTCATGGTCTTTAAGATATTTCATAAATTCTTCAAAATCCAGTTCCCCATCTTTGTTGACATCACCGGTAGTAAAGATTTTCTACAAAAAATAAAAAATAAGAGGTATTTTAACATGGGCTAAAATATTAAATTATTTGTACATAAACTTCAAACAGATTGGCTGTTTTCTGATTAAAATAAAGTACCAATCTCAAATCAAATACTATTACCCAATATTCAATCAGTAATAGTCACTATACCACTGCTAAAGGATTCAAGACCTTGTGTTTTAGTTTTAGAAAAATGATGCATTGATTTCTATAAAACATGGTATTTTTAAGACTAATGTAATTATACTCTAATTTCTTGATATACATTTTATAAATCTCAGGATGAACACTTGACCTAGCATGGGATTTAAATGTCTAAAACTAGTTTTCTCTTTGCTTTCAAAAATTAACCTTTCCTAAAGCTGATCCTTATAAAAAATCATCATATCAAATTACCACTATTAACAGACTCATTGCTTTGAGAAACATAAATACGTATGATATTTGACATTATATCTAAGTCATCTCTCATCACCAAAATTCTAATGATTTGCTAATTATGTTCTTCTGGGAAAATCAAACTTCCTTATGGCAGAACAGTATAATGGCCAAGCTTGGACTCAAAGAAAAATGTCAAAATTCATGAGATGCAATAAAAACTTAGAGGGATACTTATGGGTTTAATGCATAATTAGATAAGAAGAAAAACTGAAAATTAATGATGAGTCATTGAAACATCTTAATCTCAAGAAACTAGAAAAATATATAAATTGTATAATTATTATATTACATTATATCACATCATAAACAAGATGAATATATTCCAGCAATGCCAGGTGGTTAGGGCAATACTTCTTTAATCTCATAATTTGCCACATAAACAGAATAAAGGGGAAAAACCATATGGACATCTTAAATGCAGAAAAGCATTTGATGGATTCAACATCATACATGATTACAATTTTTGAGCAAACTAGGAATACAGTGGTGCTTCTCTAATCTGACAAAGATTTTTTACAAAGAATTCTAGTAGCCTTTATTGTTTAAGCTGGTATGAGTGGCATTCTCTTAACAGCCACTGAACAGCCTTGATTAAAAGACTATCAATTAGGAGAGATCGACTTCATAATGGTAACTCGATAGGAAGTACTTTCGCTCCCCACAGACACCAAAAAACACAAAATATCACCTATTTTCCTGAGACAAACACCAAAAATGACTGACACTTCAGCTGGAGACAGAACAGCTGATGACTAATGGTAGGTGAGGGTGCCCAGCAGGGTTCTCAGCTAAGCTACAGATTTGGAATTGCAAGAGTTCAAAAGTCTCCAGACACGCGGTGGGGAGGAGGCTAGGGATTTTAGAATCAGCTGCAGAGGCAGCCAGAGGTGGGCCCAGTTGGGCTGAGACTCTGAGTCACGAAGGGTCTAGTTGTGAGGGGTGAAAGGAGAGCCCAGTCACTGGGAGATGAGCTGGAGCCCGCCAGGTGAAATTGCACTGGGCGCAGTCATAAGCGGAAATCAGTCAAAGAGCTCAAATCCCTCCCACAACCATTTCATGTCAGAGCCTGGGTTCGGTGGAGTGGATATCCCACCCGCTGGATTAGAGAGAGAAGGCAGTCCCAGGCTACCTGCTAGCACCACCTTGTGGGTAGAGGCAAAACTGCAGCCTGATTGCCTGTCTTGGGCAAGTCAAACCTACCCAATACCTGGGAAGCCAAACCCTCAGAAATATTAACAGAATGCCAAATAGAGCAAAGGCACAGAGAAATATATGTGAAATGACTGATCCAATAAAAAACCCAGGGTAAAATGTGAATACAGTAGATGTATATAAATTACCTGATGAGGAATTTAGGGTAACAGTGATTAACATACAGGAATCCAGCAATCGGTAGAGGCAGTAAACGAGAATGTCAGGAATCAAAGAGAAAAATTAAAACAAGACATCAAACAGGTAAGAGACACAATGGTTGAATTAAAGAACTCAAAAGAGGGATTCAACAATAGGATGGATAAAGGGATAGAAGACCCCAAACCAACTGGAAACAATAGGATAGAATCAGTGATCTGGAAGATAGGACAGAGGAACACAATCAAGTAAACCAGCAAAAAGATAAAAAAAAAAAAATTCAAAGACTTGAAGACAGCATTTGAGACCTCTGGGACAACATAAAAAGGAACAAGATTTGCATCACAGGGGTTCCAGAGGAAGAGAGTGAACAGGGGGCAGAAACCATATTTGAAGAAATAATAGATGAGAACTTCCCCAATCTGAAGAATGAAGCAAGTCTCCAGATCCAGGAAGTTCAAAGAGTTCCCAATAAAAGAAAACCCAAACAGAAATACACCTAGACACATTGTCATCAGAATGTCAAAAACACAAGATAAAGAAAGACTATTTAAAGCAGTCAGAGAAAAACATGTCACATACAGTGGAGCCCCCTTAATATTGTGAGTGAACTTCTCAAATGAAACTCTCTAAGAAGGAAATGGCATAATATATTCAAAGTGCTGAAAGAAAAGGAATTTCAACCTAGGATACTATATCTAGCAAGATTATCATTCAGAACGGAAGGAATGATAAAAAAAAAAAAAAAAACCTTTATAAGCAAAAGTTAAAGGAGTTTATCACCACGAAATCAGCTATACAAAAAATATTAAAGGATGCTCTATAAAGTGCAAAGAAACACAGAAAAATAGTAAGACAGCAAATATTAAAAGTGGAGAGGAAGAGAAGTGAATAAAAATGTGGATAAGTAGAATTCTGAGTGGAGACGAATATGCTTTCAAATAAAATTAGGCAGTAAACATAGAACTGTGAATGCTAACTTCAGGGTAACCTCAAAATACATCCCCAGTGAAAAAGCGAAGATGAAAACAAAAGGTAAAATCAAAACATAACGGCACCCATTCAACCTAAGAAGAGAAAGAGAACAAAGTCATCATCTGGCGCTACATACAAAAGACAAATGATAAAATGACACTAAACAGCTATATATCAATAATCACCCTAAACATGAATGGACTGAACTCACCAGTCAAATGACGCAGAGTGGTTGAATGGATTAAAAAGCATAACCCAACCTTCTGCTGCATTCAGGAAATCCACCTTCTTCCAAAAGGTAAAGACTCAAAGTAAATGACTTAAAGACAATCCTACAGTCGAATGGCAACCACAAAAGAGCAGGAATAGCTATATTCATATCAGATAAAACAGACTTCCATCTAAAAAGCATAACAAAAGACAGAGGTGGACACTATATAATGATTAAAGGATCAATTCAGCAGGAAGACATAATGCTTATTAACATATATGTACCAAATCAAAGAGCAACAAAATATATCAAGCAAATGTTATTAGACCTGAAGAAAGATACTGACAGCAACACAATATATTGGGGGACTTCAACACACCACTTACAACAATGGACAGATCAACCAGGCAGAAAATTAACAGGAAAACAGTCACTTTAAATGACCAGCTGGAACAGATAGGTCTAATAGACATACCGATCACTTCAGCCAGCGACTACTAATTTCACTTTCTTCTCAAGCGCTCATGGAATATTCTCAAGGATAGATCATATGCTGGGACACAAAACATATCTCAACAAATATACAAAGACTGAAGTCATACCAAGCATCTTCTCTGACCACACTAGCTTAAAACTAGAAATCAACAACAAAAAGAAAACTGGAAGACCCAAACCAACTGGAACCTCAACAGCATGCTCCTAAAGGACTCGAGTAAAAAGAGGAATCAAAGAGGAAATGAAAAGTACTTAGAGATACATGAGTTGAGGACACGAACTATTAGAATCTATGGGATGCAGCAAAAGCAGTACTAACGGGAAAGTTCATGGCAATCCAGGCCTGTCTCAAGAAACAAGAAAAATCACAAATAAATAACTTAACTCTACATTTAAAACAACTAGCGAAAGAAGAACAATTAAAGGCTACTGCATGTTCTTGGAACTCTTGTTGAAGATCAACTGATTATGGATTTATTTCTACATTTTCTATTCTGTTCCTTTGTTTCATAAACCTATCTTTATTCCAGGACATTACTATTTTAATTACTGCAACCATATTGTATATAGCTTTGAAATCATAAATGTGTTACTGTTTTGGTTTTGTAAGTTCTTATGTGATTCCATATGAATATTGGGGTTGGTTTTTCTCTATTTCTATTAAAAAAAATTAAGCATATGGAATTTGATAAGGACTGTAGCAAACCTGTAGATCATTTTAGGAGTAAAGAAATTAGCCATGTCAATTGCATTTTGGAAAAGACTCAAAGGCAGGCAGCAGGAGAAAGCTGTAGAAGAAGCGAAGGCCCAAGTATGACCTAACTGGAGGCTGTTGTTGTCCTGGGGAGTTGGAGTGAGCTAACAAGAAGTGGGGAGTCCTGTGCAATTGATTAGGGGAGTATACTGGACTTTCTCTGCTTGGTCGTAAGTTGCCCATTAGCAACCAATTCCTGGCTATCTGGGGCTGATTTCTATAGAAATTTAGCTTCCCAAATTGTCACTAGAGACAGCAATCTGGCTTCCTGTAAATAGGATTTATAAAAGACTGGTTTCCTGGGCAGCATGCTACAAGCTATATGAGTCAAAGTTTAATTTAGATATGGCTTAACGATTAGCCCTTTATATATTTAGTCTCTTATCCTTTATAGTAAAAAATAAAAGTATCATTTAAAAAATCTATTATTATGAGAATTAAAAGTTACATCTTTTTTATATCATTACTATATAAGTTCCATTTCTATATTTTTACAAATCAATTGAATTCTCAATCTATATAAATGAATTTTCCACAAGGGAAATTGTAGACATGTGGGAGAAGTCATACCAACACTTCTAGAGATGTCACTGTCACCTCAAGAAAAGCGACATCACTTGAAAAAAAAAAGGTTCTGTGTGATTAGTGCAGGGCCCTCTGGAGATGCCTCTTCCATGGTTTTGCTGTGTGAGCCTTCATCAGTCCTCACTAAATATACAAAAGACTTTAGATGGCGCAAACATCTCTTACCAAAACAAAATACAAATTTGCAAAACATTGTTTTAATAAGGAAGAAATGTGCTTCAAAATATTGAATTTATGGCCTATGAGTTTATGGCCTAAACTAGAATTATTTTTAAAAGGTTAGTTTATACCAAATAAGCAAATACAAGCCACACTTGTAAATATAAGTTCAATAGTAGTTAGTTGTTTTTTTTAAAAAAAAGCATTGAAGGGCATTAAGCTTTAAAAGGGACTACACTTCCATGGGTTTTTTTGGTATTGTTTCGTCATTGTTGTTGTTTGGTAGGAATTATAAAACCCAAGCAATTTTACAGAGATAACATTTTGAACTAAACCAGTCCACATATAGCATCCAGTTCAGTCCTCAAATACTACAAATGAGAAAGGCAGGGCATAGGGATTGGGATATAGAATGTGCTCAAAATACAACAGCTCAGTGACTAAAAAGATGCTGAAAATAAAAGACTCCCACAGTTCATATAACTAATAGGAAGAGTTTTACTAAATCTTAACATGATACAACTCAACCAAAATTTTTTAAGTATGAAATGCATTCAATGGTGATTATGCAAATGAACTTCTACTGGATAAAATATTCAAAGTTCAAATATAATCAGAAGGTAAGATCTATATGCAACAATTTCCTAAAAGAAAATAATTTGAAAATACAGTGATAGATACATGCATGAGATATTACATACTTAGGATCCTGTAATCTAGGCTGCTAAGGAAAGGAAGAATTCCCACAGGCAATAATGCCCAAGCTGTCTTTAAAAGCCTGGTAATAAAGGCATGTTACAAATAAACATTAGCACTGTTGAAATTCCAAGTGTACAATCCACTCACGCTGATTACCTTCCTTTTAGGAACAGAAACAAATACATAATATTAGAGAATTTCCAACTACCACTTCATTCCCAAACACATTGATTATTCCAGTTTCCCAAGTGGGGAGGGAACATATTTGACCGATATGCCTAGGTTATTAATAACAAGTGAGTACATTGAACGAGAGTGCCCCCAAAACAAAGTTGCAGTCAACATCTTGACAACAATCTGAAGTTGGAAGTTTTCTTAGAGCTAGGGAGAAAAATGCTGGAGAAAATATTAGCCATGTTGAGTCAGAAACATTTATAGACCAAAAATGATAGTGGGGCCCAGGTCAAGGTCTAGATCATGTATATTTAGGCTTTATCACTCTGCCCAAAGTCTTTCTCGGACTCCCAGTCTCAATATCTCTCTAACCACAGACACAGTGAGGCCCACCTTCCCATCATTCTGGAAATTGATGACCCCCTACATCCTATGGGCCTCCCCGAAGATCTAAGATGTCCAGGGTCCTGTCCTAATTATGGTCCATATATCAAAAAAAATTCATCATAGAGAGTGTCCATCTGCAATGTCACTGGCAGCAGGGGTGGTCTGTGCTGTGTCTCAGGTGAACTTCAAAGGTAGAAGTGAGAGGAAAGAAAAAGCTCTCTATTCATTCAGGATGAAAAAAAAACCTTCACAAAAATTGGAATAGAAGGCACATATCTCAACATAATAAAAGCCATATATGACAAACTCACAGCTAACATCACACTCAATGGCAAAAAAGCTAAAACTTTACCCCCAAAACTGGAATAAGACAAAGATGTCCACTCTCGCCACTACTATTCAACATAGTTCTGGAAGTCGTGGTCAGAACAGTAAAGCAAGAAATGGACATTAAAGGAATCCAAACAGTAAAAAAGAAAGCCCACAGTATTTGCATATGACATGACAGTATACCTCGAAAATCCTAAAGACTCTACCAAAACCTGCTAGAAACAATAAATAAATACAGCAATGTGGCAGAATATAAAAACAATACACAGAAATCAGTAGGATTCCTATATGCAGACAGTGAGCTAGAGGAAAGAGAAATTAAGAAAGAAATCTCATACATGATAGCACCAAAAAAGATTAAATACCTGGGCATAAACTCAACAAAGAAGGTGAATATCTCTACACTGAAATCTACAAGACAACAGCAAAAGAAATAGAGGATGACACAAAGAGATGGAAGAATATTCGATGTTCTTGGATTAGAAGAATTAACATAAAATAGTCATCCTACCCAAAGCAGTCTACAGAAATAATGCAATTCCCATCAAAATTCCAGGGAAATTTTTTAAACAAGTTGCACAAACACTGAACTTTGTATGAAACCATAAAAAGCCTCAAAGAGCCAAAACTATCCTCAAGAAAAAGAACAGTGGGTAAGCCCTTGTGGAGCAGCAGTTTGCTCTACCACCTTCCACCGAGAGCAGTCCACATACATCCCAAGAACCTGAGTTCAGTTTGTATGCTAGGGCTGGGGGGAGGGAACAGTCAAAAAAAATACAACTAAATAAAAATGTTTCTTCAGTCTCTCTCCTCCTTCCTGCTGAACTACTTGCCTTCATTTCTGCCTAAACCTTTCCTTTGAAAAAAAGAAGAGCAGAAGAAACATACTCCCTGACTTCAAACTAGACTATAGAACAACTGTTATATAAAACAAAATAGCATTGGAACAAAAAAGACAAGAGACCAGTGGAATAAAATTGAGAACCCAGAAACAAAAACACACTTATATGGGCAGATAATCTACAACAAAGGACCCCAGAGCACATATGAAGGAAGAAAGTCTATTCAACAAATGATGCTGGGGAAACTGGACTGTTACCTGCAAAAACAAATTAATTAATAATTAGAAAATTAGATTACTCATTAGCACCATATTAATTAACTCAAAATTAATTAATAAAAACTCAAAATTTATCAAAGAGTCCTGGACATAAGATCCAAAACCATAAAATACATAGAAAAAAATGTAGGAAAAATCCTCTATGACGTCAACCACAAAGATGTCTTTGGGGAAGGGATATCTACATAAAAAATAGACACACAAAAACCAAAGTAAAACTAAACAACTGGGACTACATTAAACTAAAAATCTTTTGTACTGTAAAAGAAACTACCACTAAAACAAAAAGGAAACCCACAGAATGGGAGAAGACATTTGCACAACATACATCCAACAAGAGTTTAACCTCCAAAATATATGAAGAGTTTATACACCGCAACAAAGAACAAATGACTCACTCAAAAAAAATGGGCAGAAGAGCTGAATAGATACTTTTCTAGAGAAGACACAGAAATGGTCTACATACTTGAGTAAATGCTCTACATTAGTCATCATCAGAGAAATGCAAATAAAAACCACAATCAGGTATCACTTCACGCCAGTGAGAATGGCTTATATCAAAAAGACTAGAAACAAACATTGAAAGGGTGTGAAGGAAAGGGAACCTTCCTACACTGTTGGTGGAAATGTAACTTAGTGCAAACCCTTTGGAAAACCGTATAGAGATTTCTCAGAAAAAAAAAGATGGATCGACTATTTGATCCAGCAATCCTACTTCCAGGCATATACCTACAAAACACAAAAATTAATCAGAAAGTATATAGAACCCCTATGTGCCTAGTAACATCATCCACAATAACCAAGATATGTGAACAACCTAAGTGCCTGTCAGTAGATGACTAGATAAAGAAATTGTGGCATATATATGACATGCATATTTGGAACTCTATTCAGCTGTTAAAAAAGATGAAATGTGCCCTTTGCAACAACATGGATGGAACTGGTGGTGGGAATCATGCTAAGCAAAACAGGCCAAAAGGAAAGAGAGGCTAAAAAGTGAAACAGGATAGTTTTACTTATATGTGCAATATGAAGTAACAAACCGACAAATCTCAACAAAATTCACAGGATACAAAACTGTGGCTACTTGTAGGGAGTCAGGGGAAAGAGAAGGAAAGAGGAGCCAAGTGGAGGTAAAGGATACTAGAACCATGGTGGTGGGTGTGAAATATACGCAGACACAGGTGTGATTCCAATATCCTAAAAAGCATATGGCAATGTAAATAAAACAAAAAATAAAGGAAAAAATGTACAATGTTAAGAGTAAATCCTAAAATAGAATAATGACTTTGGGTGATAACGATGTGTCAATGTAGGTTCATCAATTGTCATAAACCTACTACCTCTCCTCTCTGGTTTCATAATGGGAGAAACTACGTACATATAGGGTGTCAGGGAGGATGTGGGAAATGTCCATACCTTCCTCTTAATTTTGCTGCTAGCCTAAAATTGCCTTAAAAATCTTTTTAAAAAAATTCAAACAATTTAATCCAGCCATTGCCTATTAGCTCCTTGCACTACCCACTCAACATGTCAAGAACTGATAACATAAAGAGGATCGCCACATGTCCTTGAAATACCCATTGGCTTCCCTTTAGAAAGAGGTTGCACCATGGTTAGTCATAAAACCATAAGCTTCATAATAGACATTTCCTCCTAGAGCAGTTGAGCTATAGCAACCCTCTAATGCTATTTCATAAGATGAACGGTGTCCCAATCAAGAACAAATGCTCCCACAAAAGAGAATTTTACAGTCCACAGCCAGTGGTTCTTCCCTGTGCATTGCAGAAAATGCTAGTATCAGCCAAGTCATAGCAACAGACATCCAGGCAGGGCACAAGGGCCCACAGAGTCAACTAGAAAAGACAGAAGTCACGGCCAGGAAAAGAAGCTGACAGCATTTTACAGAATTGATAGGAGGAAGCAAAAAAAAGTTGATAGTATTATCTAATAATATTTTTGAAAAGTTCTTTTCGCTTTTAAAAATTCTCCTGTTCATTATTTGCTTATTATTTATTCTCACTCATTTGCCCATCCCTAAAGGCCTTCAACAGAGAAATAGTTGAGAATACAGTTGAAGGAACCTACCTATCTTGTTCACTACTATATCCCCAATTCAATGATAGTATTCAAAACATAATTTAATATTTGTACTAAGTTACAGTTTACAGTTTACAGTTGAGGTTTCCAGGCACTAAACAGCTTACGCAAGGTCACAAGTCTATTAAGTTCTGAAAATATTTGAACTTTGGTCAAACTAATTCCAGTTTTAATAACCAGTTAATTACACCTGTTAATGAGGTTTCAAACTTTCTCAACAAATTCTTTTACTGTTTTTAAAACTCCTATCAAATAGCTCAGTGGACTTGATGTGACACTCAAGAAGGTAAGATTTTTGAACTCAGAGTGGTCATAAGGAAATAAACACCACTCAGAGAATGCCACCTTGTGCAAGTTTATGTATTTTTAAATGTCTTCACTGGGATGTGATAAAATAAATAATTCTGACTGGACTAGAGTGAAATTATAAATGTGAGCCTTAAAATGGGTAATAAGTGCCAAGGCAGAAAAGGGGGCGTGAAATTAATCCCAAGCAGAGAGAAAAAAAATAAGGGGTTTAAATGCACATGGTTATGGCCAAGTCAGGGTCATAGAATGTTGAGGAAAGAGATGTTAAGGGAGACTGCTATCAAGATGGAAAGACTATTTTATGCCTTACTTAGGAATTCTTTAATTTTTTTCATTCTTTCAGAAATGAGCACCTCAAAAAAAATAAAAGCATCAGATTTTAGACTTATATGTCGGGAGAAAACACACCAAAAAAATACCAATGTTACAATGTTTTAGAATATTTGACACATATGTAAGTCAAATTTAAGTGTTTTCTTGTATCATAATCCCCCTGCTATCATGGTTTAAAATGCATCTCTATGATTTGTATATTGTATTTCTTTTAGCAATAAAGCTTCTGACACCAAAATGCTAATACATTTAAATCTCCTTGTTAATTATCTCATGGAATGAAACTGTAAAGAAAGCCCATTTGAAGTAGTAAACATTTAAGTTAGTTTTTTTATGTGACTCTATTCCATCTGTAGTTATATATATATATAAAATTTAAAAAGAGAATCAAAAAAATCATAGAAAAATAAGAGTTAGAAGTGCTTAAAAACCAAGTTACTCAGTCCAACTACTCCTATGACACGCCCTAATCATTCAGCATATACTTGATACAGAGACAGAGGATCCTCAAGGACTTAGCTACCTAGCAATGTGATATCACATTGTAAAGGAGTTTTTTTTATGTGATCTTTCATATCCAATCACAAATGACTTGACCAGGTTTACCTGGTCCATTTCACCAAGTATGGAACTCTTGGAACATGATACTTCCTTTCTTGCTCTTGGTAATCCTCTCAGCTGTAAGAATCCTGTCCCTTGTAATTCTAAGTCTCTCCCAAGAAAGTTACAATTAAGAGTCTGTTCCTGTGAAAATATAACAACAACTTAGCTTTAAAATACTCTTTAATGGCTTAGGTTAGCTGAACATACTTGTTAAATCTGTTAGCCTAGAACTGGAGTAAAAGAATGCCTTCTACTCTACACAATCTGTCCCATTATCCCCTTTCTCTTCCACATACTAAAAGAGTTGTCACTAAAACGATACCAGGATTCAAAAAGAAAGAGAAAAAATTACATAATTCGATTGGGTAAGACCCCCTTTATTCATTTTATTCCCTTAATTCTACATACAGATTTTTTTGACCCTAAACTGTTCTGAATCCTTCCAAGACTAAATTGAACCAAGATAATCATACTTCCAGATAAAACTGATGAGTCTTTACCATCATTTTATTTTTCTCTTGATTTCCACTTCAGTAAATTAAAACTAAGGTTATTTACTCTAGTGTCCTGAAATTTTTCCACCTCAAATGACATCCAAATATTGAGACTATCTTTCAAAGCACTGGAGTGTTCTCTTGATGAAAAACAAGTGGGTATGGGGAAGGAGGAGGAAGGAGAAGAAGAAATACAAAGTATTCTTAAAAAGCTGATAGGATTACTGTTACTAGATCGTTACAGGGGTGTTAGTAATGACTGCTGTCTTTCCTTGTTCCTTATACTGCATTGACCCTCATTCCATATTCTTACATCCCTGAGTCCTCGAAAAACTTGAGGTGAATTTTCTCTCTTCTAAATTAGTAATTTCATAATGAGGAGGTATGAGAACATAAGGGGAAAAGTGGTCAGTCAGAAGCAACCAGAAGTTTCACTCTAGCTAGTTTTTACTTTTGTATTAGTTATTTTTTTTTTTGTACTTTTTTGTATTTGTTTTTAGTTTTGTCCCTTCCTCATGTTCTGGAAGTACCATGAAGACTTGCCCTGAAGTCTTTATCCTTCCCTGGATAATTCTGGAACACTTAGTAAGAGTTAATTATTATATTCCTTATGCCTATTTCCTACATTCTACTCTTATATTCCATGTTGTTTCCAACTAAGGTCTAAAGGAATTTAAACCAAAAATATCTCTTCAAAATGATGAATTTATTACAAAAACAAAGATCAAATCAGGTGGAAATTCATAGAGATTTTACACTGAAGTATTTATATTTGTATTTGTCTTAGATACAAATTTATTATCTTGAAAACTTCCTTGAAGAGTCACCTCCAAGTTCTCATATAGAGACTCAAGTAGACAGCCTCCCTAACTCCTGATGTTAGGTAAACCTTTGACCTACGCCTCTGAAATTTTCCTACATGAAGATTCACCATGTAATCCTAATCCCAAGCATTTGACTACTGTTTCCCAGGTTTGCCTCATTGCTCTCCCTTCCTCCATTTATTTTCCATGCAGTTACCAGAGTGGTCTTCCTAAATCTAAGTCTTCCTGTTTCTCTCTGTTGCCTAAAATCTCTCAAGGCTTCCATCAGTCATATAATAAAAATCCAGACCATACAGCAGACTCACAATATCTTTCATGATCTAGACCTCACATGCCCCTTATTTGACACTATTTTTCAAGAAGACCAAACTGTCATTAGGTAGAAAGTCAATTACATTGTGCACCTTCTGGAAGGTCCATTTTCTGAAAGGGATGGGGATTCCCTTTCATATCCAGAAAGGTTCAGCTAACACCACTATCTGGGGGTATATGGAATGCCTGGTCCACAGGCATAAAATCCACACAAAACATAGCATCTGACCTGGTAGTCTGCTTCATAGTTAAAGAGGTATGGGATCCGACGACCAAGGAATCTACTGGCTATCTCACACACCACACCATACAGAAGCAGCCAACCTCACAGAATGCTGGAAGGGCCCACTGAAGACACAGTTGAAGCACCACCTCGGAGACCAAATTTGGCTAAGATCAGGATGCAGTATAGGCATTAAGTCAGAGGCTTCTACCTGGCTCTGTGGCCCCAATGGGAATATTACAAGTACAAGAATAAAGAGGTGGAAGCAAGATCTGACACACTATCACTCCCAGTGACCCCTGGGGACTTTCTACTTCCTGTCCTCACAATTCTGGGCTCTGCAGAGTCAGCTTCTGGTTCAAAGACAGAATATATCTTGTTATATATAGCACACAGCCCACGTCTCACTCGACTACAAGGTACAACTGCCACCTGGACACTTTTAACTGCTTGTGTCCAGAGAACAGATGAGAAAAGAAGTCACCATCTTAGTAGATGCAACTTATAAGCAGCAGATTCTTCTGTGAGAGCAGAGTTGACTATGAGCTTAACCACCATACCTTTGAACCTTTGAACCTGCTGAAGCACTCACACCAAGTTCCTGCTTGCCCTGGGCTGTCCTAGCCAATAACTAGCCACAACTGAGGGACTAGCACTGTGCAGCCAACACAGGTCCCCTAACATAACATTTCCTCAGTGAGTCCCCATTAGCCTAGTTGAGATTTTCTAAGAACCATGCTTCGGTCTGAAGTTCTTTCTAAATCAATCCTTCTTCCTTGCTCTCTTTTTATGGGGTTAAACTTGAATGATGAGCTGAAGACCCCCTCCACTTATTCCTGTTCCCTCTCCCTTGAATCTTTTGCACACCCAATCCCATCTTGGTTTCTGCTCTTTAGAGAACCAGAACTGATACAGTATATGGGTAGTCGATGACAAGAGGCAGTAATCTAGGTTTGGTAACTGCTCACTTACGAGCAGGCAAGCAGAGAGCCTAGAGTGGACTGTGGAACAAGAATAATGCCTTATACAAGGCCAAATGTTGATGATTTCCCAGTGGTGACTTGGGAAAAGGACCTAGTTGAGAACACCCTGGTTAGTGCAATGATTCCAACATTTGGAAAGTATGGGAGGAACTATTCATAAGGGCAGAAAAGAAAGGATAATGATAAAAGGAATAATTCACCAAGAAGATACGACAATGCTAAATTTGAATACACCAATACTGTAGTTTCAAAATATAAAAGGGGAAAATGGACAGAACTATAAAGTTGACAAGTCCTCCATCAGGGGGAGATTTTGACACCTCCTTTTTCAGTAATGATTGTAGCTCACAATATAAGAAAATTTAAATGACAATTGTTAACTGTTTATTCAGTACTATGTATTATTCTAGTACTTCACAAATTTTAATTTACTTATTTTTCACAATAGCCCTATGAGATAGGTACTAGTTTTATTTCTGTCCCAGATGAGAAAATGAGATTCGAGAAATTAAAATTGCCCAAAGTTAATTAGTAGGTAGCAGAACCAAGATTTAAACCCAGGCAGTTTGACTAGATTTTTCTTTTCCTACAAGCTTATCTATGCATGTAAAAAAGTTTATCTGACAAAACTATGAAGATGATAAAAAAAAAGATCAGTGGTTGGAAGTCGGTGGTGAAGAGGCAAAACAGTAATTTGGAGGAACTAAAAATGCTCATATGATGCTGTAACGATGGATGCACATGCTACATTTGTCCAGGCCGAGAGAATGTGCACCATTATAAGTAAACCCTAAGGTAAATTATGGACTTTGACTTATAATTATGTGTCAGTGTAGGTTCATCCTTGGCAAAAATATGTCCCATTCAGGTATAAAGGGGGATGTTGTGCATGTGTATAGGTAGGGAGCATATGGGAAACCTCTGAACCTTTCTTTCATTTCTGTTGTAAATCTAAGACTTCTCTAAAAACTTAAGTCTTTTTTAAAAAGATGTTGATCTTACTTAATCCAGCATTTTTCAGGTGTCATGTAATAGGAAGATTTTTGCTTAGCTTGTCCTACTTTTGCTGTTAACAGAAGCATTAGCAACTGCCTTACGATGAAATTGCCTTGAGTTATTTTAAATGAGTCAATTGCCTTGTTTAAGGCATTTCAAATCACAGCCTTAAATCTTCATGTATTGCTTTGTTTAGATGACTAGGACATGATCTTCATCCTCATGATGCTTGTTCTTAGTGGAAGGCACTAAGTAAAAATACTTCTTGAAAACTATACTAGTGATATGTGAAACAAAGTGCCTACACAGAATAGGATGTGAGAAACTCTTCTATCGAGGGAAGTCCAGGAAGCCTCATCTTAGAGGCGGTGATATTCCTCCAAAATAAAAATAACTTTTCCTAATCATAATCTTTTTTCCTAACTATTATTAACCTTGTATTGAATAATGTACCAGAGTCCTAGGAATAGTCAATATCTGGCATGAATACAGGGAGTGATGTTATATATGGCATATTATACATAAAAATATATTTTATGTACATTTTTAAAATACATACACATAGAACACAGTAATAAATACATGCCATCCCCTTCTATGTGTTTGCATGCACACAGTTTCTTATGACTTATTTTATAATTTGTTCTTATATAAATTTTGGAAAAAATAAAAACTTTTTACTCCTTGTTTTGAGTTCTTTTTCTTAATCTTGCTAGGGAGGCTTTTCTGTTTTATTTATAGTTTCAAAGATCAAAACAAAAAAGCATAGACTTGCAAATTTAAACCACGCATTTAAATAATTCATGAGTCAAAGATAAAATCACATTGGAAATTAGAAAATACTTGGAACTTAATAATAACAAGAATACAATCTTGGGAGATGCAGCTAAAGCGATTAAAGAGGAATTAGAGCTCAAAATTAATAAATCAAACTTTCAAGAAATTATCAAAAGAGTAAATGAGTAAATCCAAAGAAAGGAGGAAGTAAAACAAATATATTAAGGGAAAAAATAGATAATTAGAAAACAGTACCCAGAGTTGGTTCTTTCGAAGTATGAATAAAATAGACAAATATTTGCAAGACTAAAGGCAGCGGGGATGGGAGGATATTGGGAATGAAATACAGAATGGAACTATAGGTAGTTATAAAATCATAAGTGACTATTACGAGCCTTAAACAAAATGGGCAGTTTGCTTGAAAAATTGTGATTTAATTAAAATTGACTCAAGAAGAAAACAGTAAACTGAAGAGACCTATAGCTACTAGAGATATGAAACAGCTGTAGGCTCTTCCCGCTCGCTAATCACTTTCCCTCTCGGGATAGGGAATGCCAAAGACTCTTATGTTTCAGTGGGGTTGGAGAGATTCCAAACAACTCCACCCTCCAATAGGGAGTGTGTGTTGGGGCGGGTCGCTGAACCGCTGAACTCTGAGGACACAATTAAAATGACTCAGAGAAGTTGAAACTGCTCGGAGATAAGTCAAACCTTCAAGTTAACGTAAATGCTTAAGGCATTAGCATGCCTTAAACAATGGAATGCGGCCTTCCTTCCTCAAAAGGAAGTTGGAAGAAAGAGAATTGGCTTTCAAACAGTTCTGAAAGTTGACAAAACTGGCGAGTAAGACAAAAGAGCTTTGGGCCTCGGCACAACTTGAGGCCCAGTGAAATCTGAGAGTTAAAAATCTGATCCTTTGCAAAGGCTGAGCACCTAAAAAAAAATAAAATTTAAAGCAACTTGATGTTTGTGGAGGCGCAAGAAGGCAAGTAAGGGACTTAAGATGCGTTTAGACCAAAGGTATTGGATACAGGATTTAAAATGGTTAGTACAGGCCAAAGTGATCCCAGAACTAATGTCATGTGGAAAAACACCGGTAGCCTTTTCAGGGCCTGGCGCGCTTCCGGTAAGGGGATAACTGGCCGCGCGCTCCAAGCTGGAGCTTCTGACCCCTCCTTCCTGGCAGAGCGGCGGCCACCGCCCTCAGTCCTGCCTGCGGTCCTAGTGGCCGCAGCCCTCCTGGCTCTTAAGCCGCGCCCAGCACGGACCCACCTCCTCGGCGTCCCGGCCCAGAGGGATGCCCAGGTTCTTCAGTCCTTCCTGCAACTCCTTGATGTCCACTACGCCGTCCTTATTGTGATCCAGCCTCTCGAAGAGGGTCTCATAGCGCGTCCTGTGATCCGCGTCCTGGCAGGCCGCCGCGGGCAGCACGAAGCCCCGCAGCCAACGCAGCATGGTTCTGGGGGCGCGGGGCAGCCCAGTCAAGGGAAGTCACGGGAGACCGCGGGCTATCTGGCGCGACGAGGACCCGAGCAACGACCGCCGGCCTGACTGGGAGCGGTTCGCCGCCAGACAGCGTTTGGGTGCGGCTTCAGCGCGCAGCGCAGGGCACCGGACGAGACCCCACCCGAGCCCGGCTGGGCGCGCAGGGAGTGGCCGCTCCAGCTGCTGCTTGGGGAGGAGCCCGCCCAAACCAACCTCCCGAGGCGCGGAGGGACGGGCCTGGCGCTGCCAAAGGCGGGCAGGAAGTGAAAGAGCTACGGGTTGGTCTCGAGCAGGTGTGGCACTGGAGAGTGAGTTTGTCCTGTGCCGAATTCCCTTGTTAGCGGTTGGAGCAGCTCCACTGGCCCTGGCTTTCAGTGTCAGCCTGCAAGGGGTTTGTGGCTGGGGACTAGTTTGAAGCTCAGCTCAAGTTATCACACACGCGCGCACACACACACCACACACACACACACACACACACACACACACACACACACACACACACACACACACCCTTTCCTTACTGCTCAGAGGTGGTTCTCTCGCTGCAGGGAAACTGGGCCACATTGGGCTGTGTCTTGCACAGCTCTCTGGCTTTTCTCATGTAACTCCACAGACACTATACCTCTCTGGGCCTGTTTTCCATGAACAAAAAAGATACAGTCGCCTGGTTACACACTTGGGCAAAGGTGTTAAATATGAAAGCAATTTTGAAAGGCAAAATAAAAAGAAATAGCTAAAATTAATTTTGTATGTCAATTGTATCTTAATTAAACTAGGGAGAAACAAACAGGAAAGTTGAGTCTTGCAGAGAAGTTCAAGGTCATACAGGTGGACACTGGAAAAACAAACATTCAACAGCTTAGGCAGTTTGATCTTAGGTAGCATGTTCTGCCTGTGACTCATCATCTGCCTATGGTAAGTCACAGGCAGCATCTGCCAAAGCACTTACCAAAAAAGCCTTAGAGCCTTCCCTTCAAGATAGGTGCAGTTCAGAGGCTTGTTTATTGCCCAGGTGAGACAGAAATTTTTATGGCATAACATGGGAATAGGCATCACCTCTCTGAATAGCCTCTCATTAGTAAAATGAAAGTATGAACAGCAATTGCACAAGTATTGTAAGCGAAAGGTCTTTATACTCTAAAGTACCAATCACTAATTTTAATACCTCGGTTCATCTACAACTGCTTGATAGAAACTATCGTATTCCTATTATCTACAGGAGACACATCTCTGTACTTGTAAATGAGGCTCACCCCACATCTTCTCAATCACTAAACAAGGATCTGTCCAATAAAACCTAGGTGCCCACACCCAGAATTTACCTTCCTTCATACCATTTAAGGCATATGTGAATGCAGAGTTTAGAAGCTAAGGATTCTTTTTAGTCAAGCTTCTTGAAACCGATTTATTTACTTATATTACTTCTACGTCTTATTAAAAAGTATCCTCCTCTTTTGGAGAGACCTTCAAATTTCCTCAAATTTTATGCCCTGGAAATCCTTTTTACCCCTACTGTGGGTATTTTGTGCTTGAAGAGACCACCAAAATATTCACCAGACTTTAAAGTTTTTATTTTCCTCTCTTGGGAGGGGAGGAGCGTATTGGAGAATAGTAATTAGAGGAATTAACTGGCAAAATTTTGGCTGTGAAAAATTATGTTCATGAAAAATTAGGTTCAAAAATATATACAAGAATGTTTATAACAGTTTTATTCATAATTGTCAAAACCCAGAATCAATCAATGTTCTCAAATGGGCAAATTGTGTTGCATTTGTACAGTTGAAGGAATGAACTACTGACACCTGCAATAATACATTATATAACATTCTGGAAAAGGCAAAACTTTAGGGACACAAATTGGATCAGTGATTGCCAGGACCTGGAGGGATGGGGATATTGATTACACAAGAGCATGAGGAAGCTTCTAGGGGTGATGGAATGGTTCTGTTTTGATTATAGTGGTGATTACAGTGTATACATTTGTCAAATGCACATTATTCCCCCAAGAAAAGACTGCGTTTACTCAGTGGAAATTATACAGCAATAAATATGATTTAACATCTGAACTAAACATGAATAAATTGGATAAGGATCCTTAGCTCAAAAGATCACTGTAAATATCAAAATAGTTTATGGAGTACATAAACTTTAAGACATGTTGCACAAGAGTGTGACTGAAAAACCAAACAAAACAAAATACTTTTCATCTACAGAATTATACTAGTGGATACCATAAAGGGGGAAATAAGATAGACAAATTGGGTAAAAGGTGTCAATTATATGGTAAAGGAGAGAATTTAAGAACTGGATTGTTGGTGATAGATATTAGATATAGATACTGATTTACAATGATACATATCTTAAGCTTATATATTGTTAAGATGCAATATTCTTTCCGTTTAAAAAAAGTGTGGCTTCAGACCAGCAGCCACAGCATTACTTGGTAGTTTGTGAGGAATACAGAATCCCAGACTCACCCAAGACCTACTGAACAAGAGTTCAGGTGATACATTAAAGTTGGAAAAGCCCTATGTTGGTAATTCCAAAAGATCAGTGGTTCCTACAGAAGTCAAGAGTAGAAATTTGGAACTCATACTTCCTTAACCCAATTAATTTCTGTGGTCAGAACAGAAGTCTAGGGTTCAACCCAATTCATAGCATGCTTTTATTTTTTCCCAATCCCCCTTAGACTTCTCAAGTATTATCATTTTCCATTGGAACAACATTCAAACTTTAATAATTTTTTTTATTTTGGTCTTTGAAGACATCTTTCAGCACGTATTTTTTAATACCTTGTAGTTATCAGGGATCTGCCTGAATAATCAGTCATTCTAGATTGTCATCATTTTAGCTGGCAAACAGATTTATCTTTATTCCTACTGGACCACTTAGTTATTTTGTGGTACTAATAAGACCAAAGCTTTCAACCTCTGTATAAGTACCAAATCTATGCCGAAGTCCTGGTCATTGCTGTCTCAAATTGAGTATAATCATCCATCAGTGATCACAAAATGAGTATGTAAAAGAATGTGATTGCTCAGTATAAAGCCATCACCACCACTGACAAGATCATTTGATCATACAATGAAATTTGAACTTGAATATCTTAATCGTCTTTAATCATTTTAAGCTTTGACTCATTTATCATAGTAAACTGAGTAGATAATCTCTCCAGATTTTCCAAGTCCTTTAGGAGACAGAATTCCAGATAAAGTGAGTCTCTCTCTTGCTCAGGCCAGCCACTATCCCAAGTCCCACAAAAAGTAAATGCAAGCAGTTATCAATAATCTTAAAAACATAGCACTTACTGAAAATTTACCATCATTACTAAATCATGTAAATCCTATTTCAAAACAATTGTGTCAGATTCAAACTGACTTCAAAACCAGATACGCTTTGAAAATAATTATGTGAAATACTTTATTAAGACTGTCCTCAGTTTGTGAAAAATTACGTAACTTCTGTTGTGAAGAGCGAAAGCTTTAAACTGCACATCTAAGTGCGCCCTGGTGGAGCAGCGATTAAGTAAGCTGCCTCCAGACGAGTGCAGTCCACCAGGTTTTTATCGTAGGTCAGGAGGGGGAACAACCAAAGTGAACAACTAAATAAAGACAAAAATAAAATGTTTCTTCTCCTTCTCCTGCCTGACTGCCTGCCTACTCTCCTTCTTTCCTGCACATACCTTTCCTTTAAAATAAACTGAACATCTACTGAGAATCAATAATGATGGAAATTAGATCAAAAATATATACTGATATTTTCATTTGTAAAGCCGCCTCTCTCCTTCCCTGAATCATCAGTTAAAAACTATTAGGCAGGCTTAAGGAAAGTTGTCAAGCATGGGTCAAAGTTCAAAGAAGGAAGGTAGCTGAGCAGGGCAAAGGCCTAATGGGTTGGAAGATTGATTACATATAAGGAGATTGAGCAAATAAGTATATTGAGGATAATGAGAGCAAGGCTTCTTACTGTCAGAGAAATGAATTACAAATATACACAGAGGAAAGTTGGATAAAGTCTATATTTCTGGATTTGAATTAGTGGTATTGGAATGGATCATACTTTTAAATCTTTTTAGATAGAGAGAGAAACATAAAGGTGAGGGTATGTGTGTGTCTACACAGACCTGCATATACTTATTTCCTAGCTCAGTTCATAGAGAGAGTAACAGTAACAGTCACATCACAATGAGTACACCTAATACCCAGATATTTCTAAATTCTCTTCTCCCAAAGGAATTAGCATTCATGGAGATATGGCTGATTCCAGGTCCAGAGAAGAAAATGTACAAGATAAGCCTAAAATATCATGTTTTACCACAAAATCCACAGAACACAAGACTGTGTTGAGGAGGAAAGAGGTAACAAGGTGATGGTAAAGGACACCAGAATTCTGGTGGTGGGTGTAGTGTGAAATATACACAAAGTGAGGTACAATTTAAATATCCTAAAATGCATATAGTTATGTAAACAAGCTATAATAAAAATATTAAAAACGTATTTTGTTTTCAAAGAAAGAAAGGAAATGCTTAGAGAATGGCAGTATGTCAAAAGACAAAGTCCATTTGAAGGGGCAGTCAAAATTAAGAAAATTCAAGTATCAAAATAAGTGGTGTTATCAGATTATATCCCACTGAATAAAACAGAAATTCACCAGCAGACATAATTGCAAATGCATACACAGATGTATGCATACAAATGGAATAAGAGAAAACTTTCTTCTTTAGTAAAATGCCAAATACCAATGTTGGGAAATAATGGAACTAGAAGATCACTATGTGACAGTCATCTTGGCAAAGGTAATTTAATTCAAGCAAGAAACATCACCAAATGCCAGCACCATTGGGTAAAGACTGAATGAAGAATATGATGGAGAAATATAATAAATGCCACCTTATTCAAATGACTAAAGTTAATGCCACCAGTGATGGCACAGATCAATGTCATGGGCCACCAAGATAGGATGAAGAGAGACTACAATGTCACTTTTGTGATTTTCCCAGCAAAATATTCAACTTCCAGTTTTTTTCATGCACAACATAAATCTACTCAGCAGAAAACAGATAAACTAAAATTGATGACATACTATAAATTAGTTGGCCCATAATCCTCAAAAATATCAATATAATGAAGGTCAAAGAATGACCAAGAAACTGCTTTGGGTTGAAAACAAAGAAATATGGCAAGTAAGTGAATAACCAAGATTATTTCCTTAGGATAAATTTCTATGAAATTGTTCTATATGGCTTTTTCTGCTTTTACTACTGCAATAAGCTTGTCAAATTGATTTCCAATAAATCAAGATTATTTTACACTTCCATAGCCAGCATATGAGAATACGTTATTTAATTTGCCAGAAAGACGGAGAATGGACATATTAGATAAAGGGGTCAATTATACAGCAAAAGATAGAATTATACTACTGGTGGTGAACTTACCATATTGATGTTGATTTACAATGATGTACACACCTTAAACCTATATATTATAATACACTGTTCCTTCAGTTTAAGGATGCAGGTAATGGGTATTAGAATATTACAAACTTTTTCCATTAGAGAGATGGAAATGGTGTCTAATTTTAATCTGCAATATTTTGAATAGTACTGTTTTAACCTTTACATTTAGATATGAACTTTGTCAGCTAACTTTTGTGTAGTATACAAGTTAGAGGGGTTGAGGTTCATATTATTCCATATGGGGCTCTATTCCCGATATCTCTAGTTTGTTCATTCATCTGAATGTCTATCCCTATGTCAATACCACCTTATACTGCTTTAACAGTAGTCTTAAAATGAGGTAGTATTAGTCCTCAAACTTTGTTCTTCAAAAATATCTAGAATATTCACAATGGAATAAAATTGGAAACTTCATAGATCAGAGAATATATCTTGGTTTTCATTCTTTTACTTAAGACTTCTTTTTTTAAGAAAAGGTGCATACAGTAATGAAGGTCAATAGGCAGGCAGGCAGGAAGAGAGAGAAGGAAGCATTTTTATTTACTTTATTTTAGTTGTTCAACTTGGTTGTTCAATCAGTCCTGGTACTTAAAACCTGAGTGCTATGGACTACACCCAGCAGCAGTGGACCTAATTGCTACTCCACCAGGGCACCATTGAGACTATTTTTTACCCCAGAGAATGTTCTATTTGTACTTAAGAATGTGTGTCTGTTGGTCATTTGGTGGAGTGCTTTATATATGTTAGGTTTATTTGGGGGTATAGTATAGTTAAAGTCTTATATTTTCTTGTTAATCTTATGCCATGTTGTCATATCCTTTATTAAAAGTGGGATAATGTTGTGCCCAGTGGCTCAGATGCTAAACTGGCAGCTGGGGCATGGACCATGTAAAGCGTAAGGACCTGCATTCATAGCCCAGGGCCAGGAGGGAACAACCAAAATTAAAAATAAAATAAATAGAAGTCTTCCTCTCCCACCCTTCCTCCCTCCCTTTCTCCTCCATCCCTCACTCATTCCCTCCATTTCTTCCTTTTTTCCTTCCAAATGTTTCTTCCTGCTCTCCCTTCCTTCCTCTCTTAAAATAATAAATAAATAAATAAATAAATAAATAAATAAATAAATAAATAAATAAATAAATGGATATTAAAGTATACAACTATTATTATTGAAATGTCTGTCTTCTTTCAATTTCATCAATTTTTGCTTCATATCTTCTAGGACTCTGTTGTTGGGTGTTTTTAATTGTATTCAAATTCTGAGGGACTGAAGATTTGTTATATATGTATCTATCTCTAGCAACTTGTTATTTTTAAAGTATTTTGTGGAGAAAGATAAACACCATATGATTTCACTCATATGTGGTAGGGAAAAATGAACTTAATAAAACAAAAATATACTTTTAGACTATTAAGTTCAAATTAGTGGTTACCAGAAGGGAAGGGAAAAAGAGGAATGTAAATTAGGTTAAATGGGTCAGTTGTGTGGTGAAGGATAGAAATGGACTTTTAGTGATGAATGTAGTGTAGACAGATGCTGATTTATAATTAAACACATCTGAAACATATTATGATGTAGTGTTAATTTAAATAAAAATTTTAGTAATATTTTGTCTGATACCAATATAACCATTCTTTCTTATAATTGTGATTTATATGATAAATTTTCCATCCTTTCAGTTTCAATCTGTTCAATTTAATGTATGTCTCCTTGTAGATGTTGTATACTTGGATCTTCTTTTTTTATTATTTCTAATAATTTCTATCCTTGATTGGGTGGTTTCATAAATTCACATTTAATATTATCCTTCATCTAGTTGGATTTACATCTGCCATTTCACTTTTGTTTTCTGGATGTCTAATGTGTCCTTTCTGTTACTCTTATCTGTTTTTACTGTCTGACTTTGCATTAAGTGAATATTTTCTATACAGTATATACATATCTTAACAGGGTATTAGTTCTATAAATAATTTTTCTTCTACGAATTCACTAAATACTCAACAAGAGATTAGTTTAGGAAAAGTTATATTGCTCTGACATAGAGACACAAACCGTACCTACCCAGCTCAAAAGTAGTTAGCTCTCACTCACATAATAATTATACGCAGGTGTTCAGATCACAGTTATCTCTTCTCTGTGCAGTCTCAAGCCCAGAAATTGAACATATCCCCTCTGCTCACATTCTATTAGAAAAAATTTAGTCACCTGTCCACTCCAACAAATGGGGAACAGATTCAGTCACCTGTACACTCCAAAAAACAGGGGTACTGTTTATCTACACTCCCAGAAAAAAGGGGAGGTTGAAGTTTTTTGGACAGTTAGACACTCCTAACTCAGTACTATGCAAAACTTGTGGGAAAGCTTTCTTCTGGATAGTTCAATATTCTGGCATTAAAACTCTCCAATTTATGACACTTTTCTGAAGAGGATATACAGATGGCCAAAAGGCACATGAAAAGGCGTTACTTCTCCCTGGCTATCAGGGAATGCAAATCAAAACAATGAGATAACACCTGAAAGACTGGCTATGATCCAAAATTCTGGGAACAACAAATGTTGGCAAGGATATAGAGAAAAAGGAAAACTTTTACACTGTTGGTGAGAGTTCAAATTGGTGCAACTGCTATGGGAAAACAGTTTGGAGTTTCCTCAAAAAGAAGACTTTCTTCACTTTTAACCTACTGCCCTTTTTATTTTCCAGAGTCTCACCCAAGATAACACATTACATTTAGTCATCATGTCTCCCTTAACCTTTTGGCTTGGTTGTAACCGTTCAAATTTTCTTGTTTTTTATGACTCACAGTCATGAAGAGTACTCACCAAGTACTTTGTAAATTGCCTCTCAATTGGGATTTCTCTGATGTTTTACCCATAATTATTAGTAGGCTGACCATATTTCCTTGAGACAAAAACATTGGGATGGCAAAAACAGGACAGGGTTATGCATTGGAGAGGGGAGGGGAGGAGGTGTAGCAATCCGAACAAGAGCAGAGCAGCCAGGCCAACAAGTACTATGTGATGCCAATCGGTGATCACATAGTAATGACATATGGTCCCACAGCACTTCATACAAACAGTCAAGGCCAATGCAAGGAATTTTGGCACCTTAGGTGAAAACCAAATTTTGTGCCCTTATAAACTCAGCTCTAAATGTCCTGCCTAAAATACATGGTGCTTCAGTCATCCCAGTGCCAGAAATGCCCAATAATCCTCATAGTGCCAGAGATAATCCCCTGCCACTTGATCACAAGCCCTCTTTGAAGAAACAGGAGCACACAAGGTGGAGGGAATCCACATCCCTTGGCTCCTGCTTCCTCTCAGTGGCAAGAACAACAATAGCAACTTTGGGAAGAGCAGCCTTTGGCCCTCCTCAACAGACAGGGCCATGGCCAACTCAACTGCCCCTTTTGCCCCATAGTAAAGATGGCCCTGGTTTATTAAAAATGAGACCAAATTGATATGGGTTGGGATGGTCAGGTTTTTCCTGGGATGGGATGGTCAGAAAATGTTTTTTTTTTTTTTTTTTAAGTGGTACTGTTCCATTTAAAATGGTACATATGGTCAATCCATTATTAGGTGATGGGTTTTTAGAAGGAAGACAGAGGCAAAGTGTCATTTTCATCACATGACATCAATAGTATATGCTAGCAATACATCTTAGTTGATATTGACTTTGATTGCCTTGCTAAGGTGATATTTGTCAGATTTCTACTATAAAACTATCTTTTTTACCCTCTTTCCATATTGTACTCTTTGGAAGTCACTATTCATAGCCTACATTTAATGAATGGGGAATTGAGGGAAGAGTATGTAAATTATTTGGAATCCTGCAAAGAATATTGGTGGGTTTAAAAAAGTCTCAATACTATTACTTTGTTTAATGATTATAAGTAAATGACATACTGATAGCATTATGTATAGACTTTCACCATCCGGTATTTTTCTCTCCAAATGCTCTTTATTTCTTTCATTTTTTTTTGGTCCTTACCAATCCATTCTTTCATTGTTGTGTATTTTGTTCCTACACAAGCATTTAAATATTAATTCACAAAACAACAAAATCACCCTTGCACCTGTGAAGATCTACCCTGCGATACATAAACGAGTAAGAAAACAAGATTGTCTGCAATGGGAGATTTGAGGCTAAATTATTCATTTTCTTGGCAGTCAGCTCCAGAGAGTCAGTCCTTGGACTGAAGTGGACAAATGATGAAGACATTTATCAATTCCAAGCAGAGCACCAATGGGAACCTTTCTCAGGAGCCTCTCATTCCTCTAACTTTCTTTCCTGATATTAATCACATGCCATTTTGAGGCTGGAAGTTTATGATCCATTGTCTACGATAATTTTTGCCAAGGTCTTCCCTTATTTGTATTGCAAACATGTGACACAGCAGTCACTATCTGCTTTCTGTCGCTATAAATAAATTTGCATTTTCTATAATTTCATATAACTGGAAATAACACTATGTACTTGGGTTTGTTTGGTTTTGCTTTGGTTTGGTTTGACTCCATTTATTCAGTCTAATTATTTTGAAAGTAAAGTTTTGTGTATACAAATAGTTAATTTCTTTTTATTTCTGAGTAATATTCTATTTGTATAGCTACACCACAATTTATGTATCTCTTGGTGAACATTTGAATTATTTTTCAATTGCCAACTGCAAACACAGCTGCTATGAACATTGTGAGAAGTCTTTGTATGGACATATACTTTCATACCTCTTAGGAAAAGGAATTGTCCATTGGAAGTGAGATGATTGAGTTATTTAGTCATGATGTTTAATAAGTTAAGAAAATGACGACTGTTTCGAAAGTGGTTATACTGTTTTACATTCCCACCAGCAGTTTATAAAAGTTCCATTTACTCCATATACTTGCGACACTTGATAGGGTTATTTTTTCAATTTTAGGCATTCTAGTCGGTAATAATGATATGTCATTATAGTTTAAATTTGCATTTTCCTAATACTAATGGTATTGGTCATTTTCCTTGGCATATTTTCATACCCATACATCTTTGCTGATGGCTTTTCAAATCATTTGCCCCTCTTTTTTTTTGTTTTTGTTTTATTTTTGTGTTGTTAACTGCTTAAAGAAACGTAAACTTATTAGCTCACAGCTTTGTAGTCAGAATTCCAGCATGACTCAGAGGGTTCTCATCCAGAGTTTTGCTTAATAGGTGATGAGCAGCTGGACTCTCATCTTGAAGCTCTGAACAAGTCACTTCCAAACTCATTCAGATGTTGGCAGAATTCAATTTGTTGGCAGTGAAGGACTGAGGTCCACATTTCTTTGCCTTTGAACTTTTGGAGAAGTATTGTAGGGGTCAAAGGAAAAGTTCCCCCATTCCTCTGAGGTCTTCACGGATGAATGAATAAATTAACATTTGGTGCAATCAGTACGAGAAAAGTCTAAATGTCATTATATATATATATATGGATAATTACATGCGGGTAAATTCTGAGGCAGCTGGAGGAGACCCACATTTATACCTGGAGCTGAGGCATGGAAAAGGGACCTGTTGACTCAGGGGAGAGAAGAAGGGGTCACCACGTGGCAAGGAGGAGTCACTCACCCTTATTCTGAAAATTAAGATAAATCCCCTTTCTATATTTTTCTAGAGAACAGGGACAAAAGATCATTTCTGGGTTAGAGGATAGTGGACCAGTGGGTAGTAGATGACTTCTTTAGAGAAGGGTTACAGGTTTAGAAGAATTGGAACTTCTTTGCTTTTGGGACTGTCATTCGCTATCCTTGTTTCTTCATGTCAGAGTGGGGCATATACAGGAGACCAGTTCTGAGAGACTTGGGGTGCTATGTTTTAGTCCCCTCCGTTTCTCCATAAATTATTTAGATTTCTTCTGCATAAAAGATTTGTCTATTCTCAATAATTTATTTGTTCAATCAATTGTATCAGTATAAACTCATGGATATTTATTTTATATGTCAGGTTATAATCCAGTACTATTTCATAAGCTTGTTACTCAAATTGTCCCAGTTTTGGCCATTGAAGTTCTTTCTGTGGGCCCCATACCCCTTTGACATATCCCCATGGATGTGTGCAGGTATATGCATTTTGATTTTTTGTTTGGTTTGGTTTGGTTTAGTGAGTGCTTCCTTACTTACTGGCAGAGTTTTGTTTTGCTTTTTTTGTGGTGGGTGGGGGATTGTTTTCTTTTAATCTGAATACAAATTTCTCTTAAATCTTTGGCTGACTCCCAATTAGATATGAGAAGGAAAACACTCTAAGGAATAAACACTCTAAGGAATAAACACTCTAAGGAATAAAGCAAAAAGCAGTATCTGTGAGGCAGGGATTCAGCAGCTGCTTTATACTGGAAAGACTTAGTATGAAGTTCAAATCTTGCCATATTAGCAGGACTTGGGTAAATGACTTTCCATTGTGTCTCTCATTTGTGGCTCCCTTTCTTTCTGGAGTTCCCTGATTTGTAGCTGATATTTTAGCTAAAAATACCAACCTCTGTCTCTTCAGACCAGTCTGTTTAAAAAAAATAATAAAAGGAGTTTATTTTAAAGACATGTGGAATTAAAATGGGAAACAGGGTTTCATGAAAATCATCAATGAACCAGGACCAAAAAACAGGGCCAGGTCCCAAGGATCCTGGAATGGGGGTTGGGGAAGGTGGAAATTGTGGATGCATGGTGACCCATTCCATGCCAACTTCCAGGCCCTGAGCCACAAGACACCCCTGCTTGCATCCTCAGCCTCAACTCAGACCCCTGCCTCTGATCAGAGTGTGTTCTACCCAAGCCCCCTTCAGCCCCTTAGTGTTCCGTTCAGGTCTGTTTGGACCTCGAACCCCGTGTGTTTTGCCAGGAACCAGGAAGAACCCTCAGGGGAAATTTAATGTGGCACTTAACCTAAGTTTGTTTCTCTTCATGATCACATCTTCTCCAAGTTCTCTTTTGGGCTATTCTACAGGGCTCTCATTTTTTTTTTCATATTTTATGCAGTTTTCTATTATTGGTTGGATTGCTGGTCCAATATAAGCTATTCTGCTATTGCCAAAAGTAAAACTATCCATATTCTGGGTATATATTAACATAAGGCAGAAATGATGGGAATGACGATGTAAAATGGCAGGAGAAGACATTCCCTGCTTCACTCCCCAGAAGAATAACTAACAATTATGCAGATGAGTCAGCACCTAAAGGATCCCACAGTATGGTGATGAGGCTGCAGCATCCCCTGCATCTCAAAGACCAACGTGGACTGTACTAGAAAGGACACTGAGGAGATTCATACACCACTGTAACAGGAAGTGGGCAGAAGGAAACAACTGAAAGTGGTGGTCTTAGGGGTGACAGAGATGGAAGGACAAACAGTCCAGCTAGGAATCCTGGGGAGGAGAGATGAGACTGTGGAAGCATATACCCGTGGCCTAGGTAAAGCCCAAAGCAGAGGAGCTGGGGGTGCAACAATAGGCTGGCACCCTAGCAAGGAAGACAGCAGAGACAGCTCTTTAGACTACACTTCCCCTCCCCAACCTGGCCCTGCAGGGTTACTATCGTCCTATTTGATGAGGACTGTCCTGGTTTAGCAACACTGAACTGCTCTCTTCTGAACGCCCCCACCCATCTGTGCCATCTTGAACTCCCATCCTAAACATCCCCCCAAGTCCTGCACCACTTGAACACACACATGAAAACACAAACACACGCAAAAACACACACACCAACCACTTCTACACCCACCACCTGAACTCCCCCTCACAAGCCTAGTGATGCTCTATATGCTCAAGTCTAAAAATTATGGTAAGTCTATGTACTAGTACTGTGAAGCACACAATAGCTAACAGACTGGAAAATATCAGATTTGGGACCCCAGAGAGGAGAAGAGTGGTGACACATGAACCAGACTTAGTATGGCTGTGATGGCAGCCAGCCCTCTGGCCTCCTCCATACCCCTCCTCCACCCCCACTGACACAGAAGTAGCTATTCATTTGCCTAAGCAGTAGCAGCAGCAACAAAAACAAAGCCATAGGAACCACTTTCTGGAAAAGTAAAAGCAGCTCAGTTCTAAGCGGCTGATTCAGATTCCTAACAGGGACAGACAAATATATAACAGGATTTAAGACCTCATTACTTCAAGGTAATATAAGGAGAAGACAGCTCTCAGAAAACAAACTCAAAGATATAGACTTTTCTGACAAATAAAGAATTCAAAATAGCTATTGCAATAAAGTAAATATCTGCTCTGCTCTTCTGCTCTTACCTGTACTTGTCAGCTCAGGCTGACATAATACCTTAGAATAAGTTTGCTTAAGCACCAGAAATTTATTTCTCACGGTCCTGGAGGCTGGGAAATCCAAGATTAAGGTACAGGTCAATTTAGTTCATGGTGATAGTGACCTGACTTACAGATGCCTGTCTTCTTATTGTGTCATCACATGTGGAGGAAGAGAAATGTCTCTTTTCTTACAAGGCTACCAGTCTTATAAGATTAAGGCCCCACTCCTATGACTTTATTTAATTTTAATTACCTTATAAAAAAATCTTATCTCCGAATACAGTCACTTGGGGTGGGGAGTGGTGCTTAGGGCTTGAATTGGGACGAGAGTCACAATTCAGACATTACTTATCCTTGAAAAGTCGCCAGCTTTCAAAAACAGCATCTTCTAGACTTCCAGGCTGGAATTTTTATAAACAAAAACTTGTCTTGGATTACATAGTGCAATTCATAAATTAGCTCCTTAGATTCATTCTATTTCAACTGTTCTCTCACTGTTCTAATGGATATTTCCCGCACACTTTCGTGCGGTCTAAGTTTATTGTATGATTGTGGAAAGAGTATTAGCTTTGTACCAATAGAACTCAATTTTAATTACTAACTGCATTATTCAGATAAGTTATTTATCTTTCTGGTCCTGTCTTATTTGTAAAATAATGGTGACTTATTTTATAGAAAATTTAAGAGAATAAAATGATGCAAAGTATGAAAAAAATGTAGTGGGGTTACGATAAATTGCAAATCTATGCAGTTTGCAAAAAAACAAAGATTACAGAGAAATGGGTCCATTCTATTTGGAGCTAAAATTTAAAACTTAGTTATTAGCGATAAGTAAGTTTAGACTAGCAATTTATTTCCCTCAGTACTTGGGATATTTTAGGCTCTGTTCAAATTAACTGCTGTCTACCTAACATTAGAAGAAATCATGCCATCATTTTGGTTATATCAAATGTTAGAAAGCCCCTAAATCTGTGAGTTAGACTTCAGGTTGGAAACAACCTTGCAGAAGGTGAAAAACAGAAATGTCAGTCTTAAATCTTTTGCCTACAGGATATTATGCAGCTGAGACCTTCAAACTTTTCCAAATCTAGTACAGCCCAGGTAGTATTTGACTCATTCTTTAACAAACAGTGATATATCAGGGAGAGGCCACTTTGTACATTATGTAAATGATTTTGGATTTTATCAAAATTACAGTTGTTTATTTTTGAAGTCTAAGCATCTCCTACAAAGATCACATATATTTTCCTCATTCTGAATGAAATAACATACTAAAGCTTATGTGACTGTTCATATATTATGAAGCACCTTCATATTCCTTATGTCATTTGGTTCTGAAGACAATCCTATAAATAAGGTTTATAAAAGGCATTATTATAGCTAAGAAATATAGCTTAAATTTTCCCATCAAAAATATTTTTTCCTACCATGGACAGGGATAGATGTCAAATAGATTTACTGTGTTAATCATTTTATAATGTACACCAATTGTGTATCATTATATTATACACCTAAAACTAATACGATGTTGTATGTCTGTTGTATCTCATTTTTAAGTAATTATTATTGTCCCTACTTTAAAAATATGGAAACAAACTCTAAAATCAACTGAATCTCTAAATATCAAAGATAATGAGTAACAATGACTGGAAATGAGTCATTCTGAATAAAAGTACCCTAACTTTCTACCTCACCACAACACACTATTTCCCCTAAAATTAGAATATTCTTATCTAAGGTTTGCAATTTTTAAAACACTTTTATGTCCATTATCTCATATAAGTTTCACACTAGCAGGCAAAATGTTACATGAAAAAGAATAAGAGATATTGGTCTTAATGAGGTGAAGTATTAGAACTGAGACCTGTGCATAAAACTGTAAACCTCAAAGGGATTTTTGCACACGCAGTCACATTAAATCTATAGCTATTGGTGTGCCCTGGTGGAGTAAACAATTTGATCAGCTGCCTCCAGCAGAGAGCTTAGTTCACATACTGAGTCTTCATACAAGGATCCTGGTTTGCATCTCAAGAGCAGTGGTGCGAGGAAGGGGGAGGGCAGGCAAGATGAACAACTAAATAAAATAAAGCACCTCCTCTTCTTTGTTCCTGCCTGCCTGCCTCTGCTTGCCTTCATTCCTGCCTGCACCTTTGTTTTAAAAAAAAAGAAAGAAAGAAAGAAAAGAAAAGATTATAGCTGTCTAGTTTCTGTAAAGTCAGAAGTTTCAGAGGAGAAGGAAAGGTAGTCAAGATCTCTGAAAACAGAGTAGACCCCAGGCAATTGGTTCTTTTCCTCAGTGCCACCACAGCAGGGAGCTAGATGGGCAGACTGCTCCTTCTTGGCTCAGGGCAGTATACAGTGAACTGTTAGATAACTGTTATGCTAAACATAAAGGATCTTTAACACAGTATCTGGCACATATTTGTTGAACAATAAACTAAATTTGACCCCTGGAGGGAGACTCCTGCTAGTGGGGAGGACTTTGCAGTAGTTTTGCCAGTCTGGATACCTTTTGTCCTGGGGCACAGTGATACTGCTTCTACAAGGTTGGTGATCACTGAGAACAGATGTCTGAATAGTACCAGAGGATGAATTTAGGGTGACAATGATAACATAGTCATGGAAATCAAGAAAACAATAGAGGGAGAAAAAGAGAACAATAAAAAGACAAGAAATAAAACAACTCAAAACAGATGTCAAAGAAATAAGAAACACAATAGCTGACCTAAAGAATTCAATAGAGGTACTCAAGAATACAACAGATGAAGCATCTGATAGAATCAGTAAGTTAGAGGATAGGGCAAAGGAATGCACTTAAGCAAACCAGCAAAGAGATAAAAGAATGCAGAGAAATGAAGACAGTATTTGATACCTATAGGATAACATCAAAAGAAACCACATTTGCATTATAGGGGTCCCAGAAGGAGAAGAGAGCAAAAAGAGGGCAGAGACTGTATTGAAAGTAATGATAGATGAGAAATTGCCTAACCTGAAGAATGAAGCAGGCCCTTAACACCCAGGAAGCTCAAAGAATCCCTAATAAAAGAATCCAAAGCATACTTCCATCAAGGCACACTGTCATTAAAATGACAAAAATACAAGATAAAGAAAATATCTTAAAAGCATCCAAAGAAAAATGAGTCACATACAAAAGAGTCCCCATAAGACTGTCAGCAGATTTCTCAGTTAACTCTATCGGACAGGAGGGAATGGCATGATATATTCAAAAGACTGAAAGAAAAAGATTATCAACCTCAGATATTATACTTTGAGAGATTATCATTCAGAATTGAAGGACTAAAAAAAGTTTTTCAAATAAGCAAATTATCACCAAAACAAATTCTACAAAAATTACTAAGAGATGCTACATAAAAGTACAAAGAAAGCCTACTTAGAAAGAAGAGAGCAAATTTTAAAAGTGGGGAGCAGGAGAAGAAACAAAAATGTGAATGGTCAGAGAGTGGGAGACTACCCTGTTTTCAAATAAAAATATAAAATAAACATAAAATTCTTAATGCTAACTTTATTTGGGTAACCTCAAAATACATCTCCAAGGAAAAAACAAAAAAAGCAAACCAATCAAAAAACAACTACACCCAACCCACCTAACAAGACAAAGAGAAGAACAAAGACTGTCTGAACAAGAAAAAAGGCAAATTACAAAATGACAGGCACTAAACAGCTACATATCAATAATCACCCTAAGTGTTAATGGACTGAATTTACCAATCAAATGACACAGAGTGGCCAAAAGGATTAAAAAACAAAACCCAACCTTCTGCTACATTCAGAAAACTCACCTTCTTTCAAAAGATAAAGACACAAAGTCAACAGTTGGAAAACAACCCTACATCAAATAGCAACCACACACAAAAAAAGGAATGGTCACATTTACATATGATAAAACAGATTTCCAACTAAAAAGCATAACAAAAGACAGATATGGACATTATGATTATAGGAAGTCAAACTAGCAAGAAGACATAACACTTATAAACATATGCACCAAATGAAGGAGCATCAAAATATATTAAGGAAATATTATTAGAACTAACAAGAGACATTGACAGCAACACAATAATACTAGAAAACTTTAACACCTCACTTACAACAATGGACAGGTCAACCAGGCAGAAAATTTACAAGGAAACAACAGCTTTAAATGACCATTTGGAAGAGTTAGTTCTAATAGACATATAGTAAAGACTTCATCCAATAACTGAAGATTTCACTTTCTTCTCATTGAGCATGTATGTAGCATTCTCAAGGATAGATCATATGTTGGGACACAAAGTACATCTCGACAAATTTACAGATTGAAATCATACCAAGCATCTTCTCTGACTACAGTGGCTTAAAACTAGAAATCAACAACAAAAAGAAAGCTGGGAAACCCCAAATCAATTGAAGACTAAACAATGTGCTTCTGAATGACTCTTAGGTAAAAGAGGAAATCAAAGAGGACCTTAAAATACATTTAGAGCAAATGAAAATGAAAATCCAAGCTAGCAGAATCTCTGGGATGCAGCTAAAGCAGTAGTAAGAAGGAAGCTCATTGTAATTCAGGTCTACCTCAAGAAACAAGAAAAATCGCATATAAACAATCTAACCCTACATTTAAAACAGAGAAAGAGATACAACTGGAGACAAAAATCAGTAGAAGAAAGGAAATAATCAAAATTCAACCAGATATAAACTAAATAGAAAAAAAATTCAGAAGATCAATGAAACCATAAGTTGGTTCTTTGAAAAAATAAACAAAATTGACAAACCACTGGCTAGACTCACAAAGAAGAGATAAAACTCTCATAACTAGAATCAGGAATGAAAGGAGAGAAGTTACAACAAATACCACAGAAATACAAAACACCATAAGAGACTACAATGAACAACTCTATGCCAGAAAGGAGACATCTTTGAGGACAGGGACAGATTTCTAGAAAAATACAGTCTACAGTGAACCAGGAATAATTGGAAAACCTGAACAGAAATATCATAAGCAAAGAAATTGGAGAGGTAATCAAGTCTTCCTACAAATAAAAGCTAAATAGAAAACACTTTTCTAAAGAGTTTTATCATCCCTTCAGAGAAGAATTAATACCTATTCTTCTCAAACTCTTCCAAAATATTGAGTAGAGGGAACACTCCCAAATACTCTCTATGATGCTAACATAAAATTGATATCAAAAGCTGATAGAGATGTAACCAAGAAAGAAAATTACAGGCCAATATCTCTAATGAACATAGATGCAAAAATTTTCAACAAAATATTAGCAAACCTAATTCAACAATGCATCAAAAAGATCAGACATAATGATGCAAGGATGATTCAACATATGTAAACCTAATAATGTGATAAACCATATCAATAAGAGCAAAAAGAAAACCACGTGATCATATCAATAGAGGCAAAGAATGTTTTTGACAAGATTCAATACCCATTTATGATTTTAAAAAAAACTATATAAAATGGGGATAGATACCTCAACTTAATAAAAGTTATATATGACAAACTCAAAACCAGCAATATAGTAAATAGCAAAAAACTGAAATCATTTTCTCTAAAGTCAGGAGCTAGTCATGGTTGTCCACTTTTACCACTGCCATTTAACACTGTACTGGAGGTCTAAGCCAGAGCAATTAGATAATATAAAAGAAATAAAGGGAATCCTAATTGGAAAGAAGGTATGATTTTATTTATATATATTAAATACCTTAAAATCTCTGCCAACAACAACCAGAACTAATCAATTAGTACAGTAAAATGACAGGCAACAAAATCAATGCACAAATACCTATCACATTCTTATATGCAATCATCACGCTAGAAGAAAATGAAATCAAGAAGACTATATCACTTAAAATAGAAGTAAAAAGAATCAAATATCTTGGAAAATACTTAACAAAGGAGGCCAAAGACCTGTACAAAGGAACCTATAAGTCCTTCTTTAAAGAAATAGAAGAGGAAACAAAGAGATGGAAAGACATACCCTGCTCATGATTGGGAAGAACCAACATCATCAAAATGGTCATCCAACCTAAAGCAATATGCAGATCTAATGCAATCCCCATTCAGAGCCCTCAGGCTTATTTCCAGGAAATAGAACTGAAAAATCTTTTATTTGTATACACCAACAAAAGACCTTGAACTGCCAAATTAATTATGAGAAAAAAGAATAAATCTGGAGATAATTACACTCCTAAACACTGAGCTATACCACAAAGTGATAGTGATCAAAACAGTATGGTACTGGAACAATAACAGCGGCACAGGCTAGTGGAATAGAACTGAATCACCAGAAACTGACCTGCTCACTTACAGTTAGTTAATCTATGACAAAGGAGCCAAAAGTCCTTTCACTAAATGATGCTGGGATAACTGAACAGCCACATGCAAAAGAATCAAGCTAGGTTGTTCTCTAACTTCGTTCATAAAGTCAACTCAAAATGGACTAGAGACTTGGACATAAGACCAGAAACCATAAAATTCTTGGAAAACAACATAGGAAAGATATTTGTATTTCATATTTCTGACAGGGTTTAAAATCTATAGTACAGAAAGAACTCATAAAACCCAGTAACAGAAAAATAGGCAATCCAATCAAAAAATGGGAAGAGGAAATAGAAAGCCATTATTCCCAAGAGGATATACTGATGGCCAACATGCACATGAAAAGATGTGCTTACTCACTAGCTATCAGGAAAATGCAAATTAAAACAAAAATCACATTATCACCTTACCCCTATGAGACTGTCTATCATCCAAAAGTCTGGAAACAAAAAATGTTGGCAAGGATGTGGAGGAAAGAGAACACTTTTACATTGTTGGTGGGAGTGCAAATGGTGCAACCCTTATGGAAAACAGTGTGGAGATTCCTCAAAAATTAAAGATGGAAATCCCATATGATCCCACCATCCCACTTCTATTTACCCAAAAGATACAAAAACATTCATTTGCAGAGATTTATGCACCTCAATGTTTACTGCAGCCCTCACAGTAGCTAAGAACTGTAAACTACCTAAAAGCACAACATCAGATAAATGGATCCAGAAGATGTGGTACATATATACAATGGAATACTACACAGCCCTTAGAAGAGATGAAATCCTGTCATTTGAATCAACATGGATGGAACTAGAAGAGATTATACTAAGTGAAATAAGTCCAAAGAGAAAAGATAGATACCAGATGAACTCATGCATAGGTGGAATGTGAATAGACAAAACACAGGAGCAGATCAAATAAAACCAACCCTTGGACACTTGCAATAGAACTGAGGTTACCAGTAGGGAATGGGATTGGTAGGGGGTTGGGATGGTAAAGAGGTGGGAGAACCCACTGCTCAATGATAAAGAATACTTGGCAATTTGGTAGAGGGCAGTGTGTGTTGATATATATCTGAGGAATGGGGAACATAAACATATGAGCTTATTTTAATGTGTAGAATGTTACCACAAGAAAAAATGAAAAAACAAAACAACCAGTGATGAATAACCAAATAAAATAAAGTGCTTCTTCCTCCTCTTTCAAGAAAAATCTTACTCTAGGAACATCTATAACAATGAGACCTATAAACTGTAATTTAATATGACTTGGGTTCATGTTGTGCTCATAAAGTAGTTACATTAGAGGAGCTGTGGGGATAGTAGTAGGTTCCAGTATGCTGTCTTTGATCAATATTCCTATCCTCAACAGCTGTCCCAAGAGAAACCTCACTCTTGGGCCTCCTAATTTCCACTAATTTAAAATTAGGAAGTTCCTTATGTACTTGGAGAAATGGCTCACCAAAACATCCGAGACTGAAAAAACAAAATAAACTTTGTCTTAATAAGGTAAACTGCATTTTGATGGAGCTGCCTCTTGACAAGCCATTTGGAAGCTCTTTGTTTTAAGAACTTCTCTGGAAGACTCCACACTTTGGATAATCCCATTCTTAAAATTTCTGCCCTCAAAGGGCAGTACACTCTTCTCTTGCCTAAGTAAATCTTTTTTGTCAGCTTCACTGGCACATTTTCCTCTCTAAATCAAGACCTTCTCAAAAGTTTTCTCAGAATTAAAAATATACATACTTTTTTGGTTAGCTTCAGCTAAAACTTCATTATAGATGACACACCAAGATTTGAAACCTCTCAATTCTCAGTATCACAGAATTTGCAACTGCTTGATGAAAATCATCAAATTGGCTTTCCACCAACAACTCAAATTAAATATATACAAACCTGGATCAGCATCTCTCAGACTTTGGATTACTGCCTCTGTCCTCTACCTCTGTCAGAGATAAAATTCAGACATAATTCTCCTAAACACACAGGCACAGAACCCAGATAGAGCTTGCTTTCTTCTTTTCCCTTTCTCCTATTTTCCATTTCTCTAATTTTTAGTGCTCAAGACAGTTGAAACATAAATCAATTTTCCCTAGTATCATATTTCCAGTCTTTATTGGAACGTCCCTGAATGACGGCAACCTAGTCATCTCATTTTCCCAGTGTCTACCAAGTTTATATTTCAGACTCCAAAGTCTTTAATGGCTTCTTTTATTTTTTTTAAAGGAAAGGTGCAGGCAAGAATGAAGGCAAGAATGCAGGCAGGCAGGAAGAGAGAGGGGGAAGCACTTAATTTTTAAAAATTAATTATCTGTATTTTTACACACTAAGATAAACTAATATGTATAGGTTTCCCATTCCACATATATGTGTCAACACACCCTGATCTCCACCAAATGAAGCACTTTATTTTTATTTAGTTGTTCACACTGGCTGTTTCCCCCTGACCTGGGACTCAAACCTAGGAGTACATGGCTTGTTCCTTTGAAGGGGACCACAGTTCCACCAGAGCACACCGCCTTCTTGTTTTTTAAGAAATTAAATTCCTTAAGCAGCATTCAAGAGCATTTCTGGCTCAACCCATTCAATTACCTAAGGTATTATCCAGTCCTAGCCTAAATACTTGTATTTTTACCTCTATTCCTTTGCTCAAACCATTATTTCCACCTAAAATGTCCTTACCATCATCTCTGAATGCTCAATTCTAAGTCAAATTCATTCTACTCAAGTCTTTCACAAAATCTCTAACTGGGAATTATTTCTCCCCCTCTGAATTTTCATAGCACAGCATATTGATCTCTCTTCTAGAATTTATATTTTGTATTTTGGATCATCCTTATTAATGTACATGTTTTGTCTCTCCTGACAGGCTATAAACTCCAAAATCAAAATGCCTCTCTGACTCTTCCGTAAATCTACAAGACCTTAAACTTAATGGATGTGTAAATTAAATCTGCTTGATTAATAAATATGTCATCCTCCTAGCAATCAATCAATGAAATTATTTATCTTGGTATGTCTACAATAGGACCTTTATCCTAAACAAAATAAATATATTGAGATCAACTAACACTTGATATATTTAAGTTCTTCAACTATAAAGCTGATTTATTTATACACAAACCTGATATGGGATTCACTTATAAAAAGAAAGTTATAATTTGCTTGAAAGGTATTACTTTAGTTAAAATTTTATAATAATAACACATACCTCCATGGGGTAGATAAAGGTCTGGGCAATTACACCTGCCACTGAACCAGATATAAATCTCTCGGTAATGCCTATTGTAGTACCATCAAAACTGAGCCATTTCTTATACTGTATAAATATAAATATTGAAATATATAATATTACTGAAATGGAATACACATTGCCTCTAAGTTTATAAAATTAATTAGCAGTATGAAATTATACTTTAAAAGTATTCCCTATACTTGACTTTAAAACTTAATAGGATATTTGATTTTAATTATTTATGCAATTAATTGAAAATAAAGACTCCTCCATCCCATCTCCCTTTTCTTTCTTTTTCCCCTATATAATAGGTAAATTAAATCTTTTAAGTTTATTCATAAATGTGCTATTTCAAAAAGGGCATGCAAATGACACAAAGGACACAGGGATTGTATCTTTTATCTTCTTTTAGCTTCATGCCATACATGCGAAAGTTACTTAATAATGTTTAGTTGCAAGATAGTAAGGAATAGTGACTTAGTGTGAGAAGCTCTTTGTTACAAAGAATAGTTTATTCTAGTTAGCTCACATAGCAGGGAGCTTATTACAATAACATATGGATATCAGAAAAACAGAAATACAAACCTGAAAGTCAGGCTTCACAGGCACAAAAGTAAGTTGAATTTCACAGAGACTGAGACTGGGAATCATTTTAGATACAAGATAGTCTTAGCAAGCAGACTCTCTCAGTCTCTGAGACAAGATGTTTTCTCATTTGCCTTTTCTAGTGGTCTATCATTGATATGATTCAGTTGCCCTCTACAAATTCTCTTGTTTTCAAATCAGTAATACTATCAGACAGTATGACTAATTCAGTAAATATGGTAGAGACAACTATCTGCTCCTAAACCCATTACAGTCATCTTTCTAATAGCTGACTCAGTTACAAACTCCATTTCCCTCTTTTCACTTGCAATTAGGCTGTGCAGCTAATGTGATACAAGGGGATATAAATTCTAAGACATGTCCTTGAAGATACTCATCCTGTACAACCTCCAAAACTGAACCAGGAAGACACAGACAGTTTAAACACACGCACAGAAATTAAAGCACTAATAAAAACTCTCTCCAAAAAAACAAGAACTCAGGTACAAATGACTTCACTAGTGAATTCAAACATTCAAAGAACAGCTAATACTCCAAACTCTTCCACAAAGTTGAAGAGGGAAACTCCCAAATTCATCCTATAAGGGAAATATAACCCTGAGTTCAAAATTAGATATGCCAGCACCAAAAGAGAAAAATACGTACCAATATCACAGACAAATGTAGATGCAAAAATCCTTAACAAAATTCTGGCAAAAAGAATTCAGCAACACAACAAAGAAATTATACACCATGATCAAGTAGAATTTACTCCAGAGATGCAAGGATAGTTCAACATATGCAAATCAATCAATCTGATACACCACATCAACAAAGTAAAAATCAAAAACCATATGATCATCTCAATAGATGCAGAAAAAGCATTTAACAAAATTCAACACCCATTCATGCAAAAAATTACCAAAATTGGAATAGAAGGCACATAACCTCAACATGATAAAAGCAAAATATGAACAAACACCCAGTCAACATCATAATCAATGGTGAAGAACTTAGAGCCTTTCCCCTAATATCTGGAACAGGACAAGATTACCCACTATCACCATTACTAATCAACGTATTTCTGGAAGTCTTGGCCAGAGCAATAAAGCAAGAAAAGCACATTAAAAGAATCCAAATTGGGAAAGAAGAAATAAAACTATCAGTATTTGCAGATGACGTAATATTAAACCTAGATAAACCCAAGGTCGCCACAAAAAAATTCTAGAAACAATAAATACAGCAAAGTGGCAGGATATAAAATGAGCACACAAAAATTAGTAGCATTCCTATATGCAAACCATGAAGCATAGGAAAAAGAAATTAAGAAAGAAATCAAATTCACAATATCACCAAGAATGATCAAACACCTGGGAATAAACTTAACAAAGCAGGAGAAAGACCTCTACAATGAAAACTATAAGATTCTAACAAAGAAACAGAAGACTCAATGAGATGGAAAAACATTCCATATTCATGGCTTGTAGGAATTAACACAGTAAACAAAAGCCATTCTACCCAAAGAAATACACAGGTTTAATATGATTCCCATCAAAATTCCAGGGATAATTTTTTAAGGAAATGGGGGAAACAATACAGAGTTTATATGGATTCACATATAGCCAAAGCTATCCTAAAAGAAAAAAAGAAAAGTGGAGGAATTGCACACCCTGACTTCACACTATACTTCAGAATTATCATCATCAAAACAATATAGTATTGAATAAAAACAGACATGCCAATCAAATTAAGAGCCCAGAAATAAAAGTTACACCCATATGAACAGTTAATGTATGACAAAGGTGCCAAGAGCATACAATGGAGGAAAAAAGAGTTTTCAATAAATGGTGTTGGAAACTGTAAAGACATCTACAAAAAACTAAAAACTAGATTACTTATTATTTCCATACACAAAAATTAATTCAAACTAGATTAAAGACCTGTACAAAAGACCTGAGACCATAAAATACTTTTTTAAAATGTGGGGAAAACACTCCACAACCTCTACCTCAAGATGTCTTTGGGGAAGGAACAATGACAGCAAAAGGAACTGAACCAAAATTAAACAATCCAGACTACATCAAACTGAAATTCTCCTGCAGAGCAAAAGAAACTACCAATAAAACAAAAAGATAATCCATGGAACTGAAGAAGATACTCACACAACATACATCAGATAAGAACTTAATCTCCAAAATACATAAAGTCCTCATACACCTTAACAATTAAAAAAGCAAATGACCTATTTGAAAAGTGGACAAAGGAACTGAACACTTACCTAAAAAAAATACACAGGTGGCCTTCAGGCACCTGAAAAAAAGTTCTACAGCACTCATCATCAGAGAAATGCAAATAAAAAATACAATAACTCTCAAAACAGTGAGAATGGCCTCTGTCTAAAACACTGAAAATAGCAGGTGTTGGAGTGAGTGTGGAGAAAAAGGAACCCTCCTATATTGTGTTGGGATGCAAATTGGTGCAACCTCTTTGGAAAACAGTACAGAGATTCTCCAAACAAATAAAGATGAATCTACCATTTATCCATATATTCCACCTCTGGACATATATCCAGAGGATACAAAATCTCTAATCAGAAAAAAAAATGTTTGCGCCCCTGTGCTCACAGCAGCACAGTTCACAAGAGCCAAGGCATGGAGAGAACTTAAATGTTCATCAGCAGTTGACTAGGTAAAGAAGCTATGGTACTTATACTCAATGGAATTCTATGCTGCTATTTTAAAGATGACATTGATGACATTGTGCCCTTTACAGCAATCTGTATAGAACTGGAGCGGGTCATGTTAAACAAAATAAGTCAGAAATAGAAAGACAAATACAGGATGATTTCACTCATATGTAGAATAAAATGAAATGAAATGAACATACACATCTGAACAAAAATGAAAGGATACAGGACTGCGGTTACTGGCGAGGGGTGGTAAAGGAGGGGTTGTAAGGAAAAAGGGAGAAATATGGTGGTTAAAGACACTGGAACCCTGGTGGTGTGTGTGGTATGAAATACAGACTGAGATGCATATTCAATAACCCCAAATGAATATAGCATTGTGAACACAAGAAATAATATCACTATTTTTTCAAAAAGATGTGCATTACAACTAGGTCTAATATCCTGCTCATCCATGTAATTGCTTTTCACCTATCTGAGTTAATAAAGAATAATAAAAATATTTTATATTTTTGTAAAATTTTGAAGTCTTCTGATCTCGCCAAAAAAGTTTCTATAAAAGAAACAATTTAATACCAAAAACCATTAAAAAATTTAAGGACAAAATAATTTCTAAAAAATTTAGAGAAAATGTGAAAAAATTTAAGGCCCACACAAAGCACTCTTGGACTCTAATGTGATGCTAATACTTATACTTGAGAATAGGTATAGTTCATCCCAAAGTGAATAATTTAAGGAAAAGTAAAATCCTAAATAAGGATGACAAATATTAAAACATTGAAATTGTTCAAAGGAAAAGAAATATTGACTTGTTTTGTGAGGTCTTCTTACACTGACATTGAAATTAAAAGAGCTACTATTAGACATCAATTTCAATATATTGCAATTCATGAAATAGCTCTTGTCAATAAACTGTATGATAACAGCAAAAATAACCAAATGAGGATAAATAAAATCACTAATATTTACACTGGCACCTATTACTTGTATGTTATAGTTTTTCAGAAAATTCTAGCTACATTTTCTAAATTAAATTAAATTTAAATCTAATTATATCAATCATATTAATCACATCTGATCTTTGTACAATATTCTATAGAAAATAACATGTTACCTGTTCATAGACCCCAATCTTGAGTGCCATTTCTGGTGCAATTTTTAAAACATTTACAGCATTTCCTCGCCACAGAGATCAAATTCCTCCTTCTTTTAACATCTGCTCAAACCCACTAATCAAACTCATTCTCCTTGACTCAAACCCTGAACCTAGAAATGAAGAGTACATTTATTTATTTTTTGCTGTTAATATGGCATTGATATTCTTTTGCTAATAAAATATGTGTATAAATTTATTATTTCAACACCATTATTGTTTTCCTTTAGACATATAAAATTGATGTATTAATTTTTATTGTCCCCAAGTACTTACATACTTTAATAAATATAATATCAAAGAAGAATAAAAAAGAAATAACCTAATTACCAAAAATTTCTATATATATATATATATATATATATATATATATATACGAGATGTGTTGTAGCTGCTAAAATATTACACAATTATTAAAGAATATGCTGAAAATACCCTGGAAGATACCAAACTTTCAATAATGAGTAATACTGGATAGCAAGGTATTATAGGTTGGATTGTATCCACCACTACCATACCTCCTGTCAATTTATATAGTGAAGTCCTAATTTTCAGTATCTCCGAATTTGGCCTTACTTGAAAATAGGATCTTTACAAAGGTAACCAAGTTAAAGTAGGTTCATTAGAATGGGGCCTAAATATAATGACTGGTACCCTCACAAAAAGGGGAAAGTTGGACACAGACATACAGAAGACAATATGAAGAGACAGGAAAAACAAAGTCATCTACAAGCTAAAAGAGAAACCTGGAACAGATCTTTTCCTCACAGTTCTCAGAAGTAACCAACCCTGCCAACAACTTGCTCTAAAACTGTAAGACATTAAATTTATGTTGTCAGTTTGTGATACTTTGTTACTGAATTCCTAGCAAACTAATACATGAGGATTACATGCCTTTTTAAAGTCTTCCTCCTTTATAATGATCTGTTTTCCCTTTTTCCCTAGTGTAATGTTTTATGATAAGAAAATGTTATTTTTAAGAAAGTGAAAAATGAAACATTAATAGAATACCTGCCTGTCTATAATATAAAAGAATACTGTCAGAAAATGATGAAATGGGTATTCTCATCTCCTGTGGGTATAACAAGTTTTGAAAACTATTTAATATAAACAATGTAAATAGAAAAGTCATTTAATAAAAATGTAACAGCCTTAAAAATGTTCTTATCTTTACTTCTGCAAAGTTTTCCTAAATAATCCTAAATATTAAAAAATTATAAGCAATGGCTTTAATAATTATGAGCTATTATAGTTTTTAAACAATTTTAAACCACCTACATGTCCAAGAACAAGAAAAAAATTTAAAAAATAAATTATGACGTACTCACTTGAAATACATAGTAATTAAAAACTGTATTTGAAAAATATTGAGTAAAACATGCTCATGTTTTACTGTTAATCATGAAAATGATCAGCAGAATATTAACTATTCATAAAATAAGCAATACTCTGTGAAGTGTACTAAAGTATTAATAATTAACAATTGCATGATAAGACAGTTACCTCTTCTACTTACCAAATTTTTCCAAATAATTCCTTTTACTTAGAAAATACAACTTTTAAGAGACAAAACAAGTAACTGTAGAAATTTTAATGTAGGTTTGATAAAAATAATAAGTGTTATTTACTCATCTTATTTCTCTATGAAAATTATAGTCTTCCTTTTTTGTGCACAGACTATGTGGCAGGCATTAAGGTGAGCACTTCATAAATTAATATTTAATTCTTAAAATAACCCTGGTATACAAACCCCACTTTAAAGACCCCAATGGGAAAGATCACATAATTTGACTAGTTACAAAGTAGCAAAGGAAGAACTCAAACCCAGGGTTCTCTGACCTGCTATTAAACTATATTAACTACTTCTGACAATACAATATATATCCTCTAATTCTCTTCCAGTTTTGTGAAGTTCACACAGTAACACAACAACTATTAAGAGGACAAGTTCTAATAAACCCATTTCACCATTAAATATATGTATAAATGAATGCTTTGAAATCTAGTCCAGAATGGCATAAGAGAGACAGAGATTCTCCTTCCTTTTGCTGTTCATTGTATTATCCCTCTGTCCCATTTCTAACTTATTTATTAAATATCATAGTCCCTATTCTCCTTTTTTCTATTTCTTCTCCATTCTCCTTTTCTATCTCCCACGCTCTTCCTACTATATTCCACCCTGTCCCTTTTATTCCTTCCTCTTTTCACTCTTTTCATATCCTCCTATTTATGACATATTTCCCATTCTCTATATTTCATCTCCTTGGAGAACTGATCTTCCTTACCCTGTATCCATATATTAACCATATATACTTTTCTGTCAGGTAGCATTGTTATTCTCAATATCATCATCACACACAAAGATATGTTGTTTATATCTTTATAAAGTTCTGTAGTATAATAAATGTGCTTTTTTATCTACCATCTAGCAATTGATGGGCATACAATAAATATTTCTTTATTTTTCTTCTTGGTCCATTTTCCAGCTTTCTCTTCTTAAATGTCTCCATCTCCATGTAATTTGTACTGTGTCTATATATTTTTCCTCTACATCTTATTTTTTATTTTCTGCTAGGCCAACCACTGAGGAAGTTGAGTTTTCTATTTCTATGTGCAAAAGGGAGTTTTCAATACCTGAACTTCCTAACAGCTAATTAAATTTAGTCACCTGACTAAACAGAACATAGGTTACATATGGAATCAAACATGCAGAAGGATGGTGGGTTGTCTTACTCTCTTATGACATTCATGTGTTCTCTACTTATACCCCATTAAATTAGAAGGTCTTTCACTAGATGCATTAATCAAGATATAACCATATATTTATGTGAGAAATAATAGACTGGGGCAGAAACAGCATTCCTTCGTGTTTCCTACTATTAAATGTATCTGCTGTTTGGGTATATAACATCACATTTTATTAATTATCTATGTTCTATGACAGAATAGAAAAGTTCTGTAACGGTAAGAACTTATTGCCAAAACCACCAATTCCTATCAAATATATATGACATAATAGGATCTAAATGAATATATGTGAAATAAAAGAATGAAGTCTTTATTTCCAAAAGATGTTCTTCTAACAGACTTCATTTTCTAAACATGACATCTATATAAATTTAGTTACTAAGATGATATAACCTGTTTTCTAGAATGAGGCAAAAGTATAAATTAAATAGTTCTTAATTATGTAATATTGCATTATGTAAGATAACTAACTTACATTGTATAATGATAACTACTTGGCACTTTTTTATGGCACCTCAGAGGAAGTCAGCTATTTCAACTTGAAGCTGAACACAACATTCACAGCCTCTGGCTCCAGGAAACTCGTTAAAGTGGAAGATAAACACAAATTTCCTACCTCTTATAAGAAGTATAAAGACACAGAAATTGTGGTTGATGCACTGGGTGAAGAATAGGTTTATGCAGTCAAAACCAGTGGTTAGGATGGCAAACAAGGTTTCCCTATGAATCAGGGTGCCTTGACTCACATCAAGTCTACCTGCTACTGAATAAAGTATGTTTCTATAGTAATAGATCAAGGAATACCGGAGAAAGAAAGTACAAAACTTTTCAGAAATGCATTGTAGATGGCAATCTGAATGTTTTCAACTTTGTTATTATGAAAAATAATAATAATAAAAGGGTCCTGCATTCATTGATACTACTGCATCTCATCACCTTGGGCCCAAAACAGCCAGCAAAATCTGCAAAATTTTAATCTCTCTAAAGAGAATGATGTCCACCAGTATGTTGTGAGAAAGCCCCTGAACAAAGAAGCTATGGATACCAGGACTTAAGTGCAGAAGATTCAGCATTTTGTTGTTTCAAATATCAACATAATGCTTTGAAGAAGTACCCTACTAAAACAAACAATAAAGTTCAAAGACTATGCTAAACATTTGGACAAGAGAATAAAGGAAGCCAGAGAAAAAACACGAGGAACACATTGCCAAAGAGGTAGGTATCCCTCTTTCAGAGTTCCTACCTCCAAATCTGAGTCCATCAAAAATAAGGTATTCTAAGAGTAACAAATAAATAAGATCAGACATCAACCCCAAAAAACCTATTCATAATTCACTACAAAATGTCACCAATTTTACCAAAAAACCAAACAACAATATAACAACCAGCGATGTAAATTTGACTATAAGTTTAAAGTCACGAGATTCTCTATTATTAATTTTTGTATCCTTGCAGAGAAAAGATTCAACAACTATCAGTAACAGTCATAAAATATTAAATTTTAATATTTAACAGATTAAAACATGTACTAATTAAAATGTACTAATTAAATATTATTAACAATCCATTACTCAGTAAAATACAATTAGACAACTATGAAGTATTAGTCAATAATACAATGTAATTTATTATCCAACATTTACAAATATTCTTTGTACCTAGATAGTAGAGCAGAACCATGCTGTTTTATTGATAGCAATGGCTAGACATAACCAACATATTAAACTAATGGAATCTTACCATTTCTTTAATAGATTTATATTTCTGATAAAACTTCTAATAAAGTGATTCCACAATTAATTCAGATAATATTAATCTAAGTAGTACATAAACATATTTATGAGAATGAGGAAATACTTTAACAATGCAATTAAGCAAATTTATGTTTCTGGGGAACAAGAGACCACCTACTCTGCTCTGCATGGCCCAGAACTGCTGCCTGCAAAGATTCAGCTACCTGAATCCACCACATTTTAGGCCTCTGCTCCCCAGACCTGTGAACTATCAGCTCCACCCTGCAACTCCACAGTACCACAATGACCGGGTCTCAGGTACCATATCCTGTCCCTAGTCGCTCCTTGGCCCAGAACAAGGTACCCTAGATTCCACGTCCCTCAGACTTGTAGGAATCAATCCAGGCCCTACCACGTCATGGCTGGCACCAATCCACACTAATCTTCAGGTCCTGTGAGCCATCAATGCCCACCCTGACCAGCCACTGCCATGAAAAAGCACCCACTAGGTCACAGGATCTATGGACACCCACAGTGTCTCAACCCAGACCCTGAGATCCTAAAACACTTATCTGCGCTACTGGAGAGCTGTGCTTGGGAACTGCACCTAGGCTGCCTAAAACCTCCGTGCACCGGAGAACTGCAAAGCCTACTACAAACACCACCTGAAACAGCATCAGTAGCCCACCAAAAGAGGGCATCCTAGAAAGAAGAACCAGTCCCACCGCCACTGAAATCAGGTGCTGGCACCTGCCACATCATCATACAGGTAGGAAGAAGTCTAAAGTATGATAAAAAGAAAAACACAATGCTAAATTCAAAAAGAAAAGAAAACCAAGCCAAACTCTGTCACACACACACACACACACACACACACACACACACACACACAAACACACACGCACAAAATGAATGGACCAAAAAGAGAAAACCTAATCAGGAAAACCTAATTAAGAGTTCAAAATAATAGTTATAAAATAGCTGAATGAGGTACAAGAGGTATACACAATTACACAAAGACAATTCAAAGAATCCAGGAAAGGTAGAGGTGAAAGACAGTCAAGAAATTGAAGATAATCATGGAAAGTTCCATTAACAGACTCAGTCTCGTAGAGGAACAAATATCAGAAATTGAAGACCAGATTACATAGGCAAACTTCAATGAAGCACAGAATGAATTAAAATCGAGAAAAATGAAGAAATCCAATGAGAAATATCAAATACTACAAGAAGAACAAACATAAGAATAATAGGTGTCCAGAAAGAAAGGAGAAGAAAGGAACAGAAAGCCTATTCAAAGAAATAATAGCAGAGAATTTTCTACATCTGTTACAAAAATTAGCCACTGAGATTCAAGAAGCAGAGAGAATACCAAAATTTCTAAATGCAAATAGACCTACATGAGGATACATCATAATAAAACCAGCAAAAGTCAACAACGAAGAAAAACTACTCAAGGCTGCTAGAGAAAATGAAAATATAAACTACAAAGCCTCACACTTCAGATTATCATTAGACTTCTCAAAGAAACCCTACATTCCAGTATACTCCAGAGAGTATAATGACATTTTCAAAATACTAAAGGATAAAAACTACTAGCCAAGGACACTCTACCCTACAAAATTATCATTCAAATATGATGGCAAAATAAAGGTCTTTGAAAACAAAAAAAGTTAATGAATTTTTTTATTACCAAGTCTGCCATTATGAAATATTGAAAGGGGCCCTACAATACAGAAAAAGAAAACAAAGATTCACCAAGCTTCAAAAATGGTGATAAACAGGAAAACAAAAGTCTGAACGAAGGTGAGAACAACAACAAGACCACTAAAAGGGGGAAAAATATATATTCTAAAAGATAGAAGAGTACTGCTAGAGACAATACATGGGACAGCTACAAAACCCAGATACATAGCCAGGAAGCAGACAAAAATGACAGAATGAACACTGAACCAAAAGAAAAAACACACTTAAACAAATAAGAAATGAAGTAACAGGCAGAGAAAATGAACAGAAGTCAAAGACTCAAATGACAATAATAAAGCCCTACATTTCAGTCATCACCCTAACTGTGAATGAACTGAACTGAACTAACCAATCAAAAAAGAGTGGCAGGATGGATCAAAAACACAACCCAGTAATATTATGCCTAAAGAAGCTCATATCATATCCAAAGATAAACATAGGTAGAAAAAACAAGGGCTACAGAAAAATAGACAACAGTGAAGAAAGGAAATCAGGAACTGCAATACTAATATTAGTCAAGACAAATTCCCAAATAAAAATGGTATTACAAAGCAAGGCTGGATACCATATTATGGCCAAGAGGGTAGTCCATCAAGAAGAAATAACAATATCAATATATGTGTACCTACTATAGGACCACTTACTATAGAAAATAAATACTGACAGAGCTAAAGGTAGACATCAACAGTAACACAAAAATAGCAAAGGCCTTCAATATTCCGCTTTGATCAATAGATAGATCAGTCAGGCAGAAAATCAACAGAGAAATTAGGGCCCTAATTTAAATAATAGATCAAAATGTCCTAACAAATATATACATGATATTCTACCCCAACAAAAAAGAATATACATTCTTCTCAAGAGTACATAGAACATTCTCAAGGAGAGACTACATCTTGGACACAAAACAAGTATCATCAAATTAAGAAATATTGAATTATAGAAAGCAGTTTCTCTGATCACAGGGGGTGAAATTATAAGCAAACCAAAAGAACAAAATTGGAAGGACCACTAAGATATGGAGACTAAACAATATGCTATGGAACATCTCCTGGACCATCACTGATATTAAAGATGAAATTAAGACTCACCTGGAAAAAATGACAATTCAGAGATGAGCTACCAAAACATATAGGATGTGGCAAAATCAAATTTGAAAGGAAAGTTTTTGGTCATACAAACATGCATCAAAAATCAAGACAGAGCTCAAATTAAATATCTATTAAATAAAAGAAAAGCACAGGATGGTTTCACTCACATATGAAATGAAATGCAACAAACATAAAAATCTCAACAAAAATAACAGGACATAGGACTAAGCTTATTTGTCGGGGATGGTAGAATGGGAGGCATGAGTGGAAAGGAAAGAGGGGCAAAATATATGTATACTGGTTAAGGACACTGGAACTCTAGTGGTATATATGGTAGAAATATAAACTGAGATGAACAATATCCTAGAATAAATACAACATTCTGAACAAAATAATAAGTTTTACTATTGAAAAGCCAAAAAGAGAAAATCTACATATTAAAGAAAACTATGCAGTTTGAAAGGTGCCAAAACATTAAAAGTATTTCTTTTTAAAATTATAGAGGAATTTTCAAGTTACTTTAATATCTATGGGATATTAAAGTGTGCAAATTACCTGCATCATGACTTTCAAACAGTCAAGAGGTGCCATGCACATCTGTGCAACTGCACCAGCTATTCCTCCTGCCACCAAGTGCCTCCACCAATCTCCAGAACGCTTTTCAAGTTTAGAAAATTCATCTGGAATAGCTATACTCTCCCCTATGTCAATTACCTGACAAAATGTAAAAAAAAGGAATTAGACAATAAAGAAATTATAAATATTTGAGAAATTAAAAGAATAACATTTCACAAAGACCAAAATTCAAGACGATTTTTCAAATCTCATCTGTTAGAGATTGACAATTTTCTTATCACTTATACTAAACCAATAACATATTCACATATATTCAATGTAAAACATATTCCTATTACGTTAGAATTATTAATTTTAAGTTATCATACTATTTTATTTCTTCCATGAAAAATGCAATCACTCAGTGCATAGATAATTCCCTAATCACTCACTGTGGTGCCTACCACACATAAGGTAAAGAATATATGCTTGATTAGTTTTCCCCTACTTTATTTCAAATTCTCTCAAATTCCACAGTGTACTTAAGTCAGAATTCAAGAACAGCGTTTTATATGCTTGATTAATTTCTTCTATTGTTTACCTTTTTCTTCAAATATCAGTTTTCTTCCAAAAGCATGAACTCTAATAAAGTTTTGCATTTCACTTTATTTTCAGATATCAGTCATGTTTTTGCTAAGACTGCTTTTACTATCTGTGGAGGCAATATGGGAAGGGCCCAACTGGACTTAGAAGCTGTGGGTTCCATTACTTGTCAATCACAGTGGACACTTTTCTACTTCTTAGTTTCCCTCCTTCATTACTCAACACATTAGTGCTACCTCCACTGGGAGGTAATCCTATAATAGCGACAATGCATCTTCTCTTGTGCACTCTTGTAAATCTAGCTCCTTTTTCAGTGGAGATAAGGGTACTCAATAAATATTTGTTGAATTAATATATTAACATGTCAGGCCTTAAGCTATGTAAGACCAATATAATGATGCAAAGTTAGTTTCTGCCCTCTGAGTTTACAATACAATATGAAAGACAGGAAACAAGCAACAATTACACAGAGTAATATGCATAAAAACAAGGGTAACAAACAGAAGTGTCCTAAGATCACAGTGTAATTTTCTTTTGGTAGAGGGCAGAGGAGAGAGATGAGTAGATGAGTTGAATTATCAAGAAACACTTTCCAGATAGTGATTTAGATGCAACAAAGCCTCCATCTGAATCCAGGTATTCTGACCTCAAAGACTACTCTTTTTTCTATCTTACTCTAACATCTTACTATAGAATTGAAGGGAGATGTTCTAGGAAAAGAAAATAGTTTGTTCAAAGATATTACCCACTCTAAGCCTGGAAGACAGTGTGAATGGAAGAAGGATACAGGAAAGCTCGAGATTTAAGAGTAACATTGATACACCTTGGTGTAGTAGTGGTTTGGTCAACATGTTACAGTTTTTCAGGAGAAACCAAGCGAGCACTCTTTGAAAGTATTTTAGGCAGATTTATTACATGTGTGGTCTTAGCTGGGATTTCTTCCTCAAAGAGCTGAGCCCCTATTTCTGGTTAGAACATGCTTATACAGGCTAGAGCAAATGCGGGAAGAGAGGGATGTAGATTAGGGGAAGGGGTTTCAAGCACAGGAAGTTCATTGTCTGCTGGCAAGCAAGCTCAGGTTACAGGAGGGGTCATGGTTTTCCTTTATAGTTGCTGCAGGTGGTAGGCAGGCCCCTCCACATTCCCCCATTTTGTTTTCAAACTGATGACGATTAGCTGTGATGAGGAATTGGGGCGAAGACTCAATCTGGCTGCTTCCTGCTGGATGGGGCCATAGTGTGTTGGGGGGAGGGGAGCAGCATCTTTGACCTTCTGAATATAGAACAGAGTATAGTTAGTATTCTTGTTCATCATTGTGGGGTATGGGGTTATAATGCTGAGCCAGCAGACATGCTTCGTTGTGACCTGTTGACCAACTGTGTTTTCAGTGGATGAAATCAGTCCTATTATGCCAGGTAGAGGACAAGGGGAGTACTAGGCAGGCTCCCTAAAATGAGTCCCATGGTTCCTAATAAATCTTTAAATCCTCTAATTCAAGTAAACTGAGAAAACCATTTTTAGCCGAAAGAGGCTCCCATTTTTGGACTGGAACATGGACTATTTTCCATATGCCTCTGGCAATATCTTTAACTGTTTTCTCATTATCTATTTGTAAACAGCAGTTTGTTAAACTGAACTTAGTACAAACCCCTCTTTTTTGCTAATAAGTAATCTAAGGCCAATTGGTTCTGGAGAATTGCAGCTCTCGTCTGGTAGCCAGCAAGTGATATTTCTGCTTCTGCTTGTAATATTAGTTTACTTAGGAAGTAGATAGGGGGTTTGGTAGCCCCAGCTGCCATTCTGTGCCCAAGTGGCAGGGTTATAGGTCTGAATTATTCTCTCAGAGGGCCATTCATTGCCCCATCTGTTAGCATCAAGAGTTGAAGTAAGACTAGTGTCTATGCTCCACTTTGGTCTGTCTGACTTAACATAAACTTTAACTGTTAATGTTTTCCCTATAGACTTTCCTAAGAGGAAAAACTGAGGCCTGATTTTGCCAATGATCTATATAAGCCTGACAGGTAGCAATCCCATGGAAGGGATCTGCAGAGCTGGCTGACAAGGCAACTGAGAGGAGTAAGGCTCAGGGCATGATAAGGGCAATGGACAGATAGACATGGGGTCTCCTGGTGGGTTATCAGTTTTCTAAACCTCTGGCGGATCACTGATCAGCTTGATAACGGTGGGAGACAACTGCTGGACAGTCTAGGCAGAGCTCTGGTTGGAGGGGTCTCTCCCTTGACTGGGAGATCCGCTGCTCTGCTAGGTTGTCTTCACTCAGGAGTGCTGGATCCAGGAAGTCAGCTCTGTAACTTTAAGGCTTATGGGAGAAGTACTATTATAATGTTACAGTTTTTTCGGGAGAAACTAAGCAAGCACTTTGTAAGTATTTTAGGCAGATTTATTACACGTGTGGTCTCAGCTGAGATTTTCTTCCTCAAATTGCTGAGCCCCGAGTTCTGGTTAGAACATGCATATATAGGCTAGAGCAAATGCTGGAAGAGAGGGATATAAATTAGGGGAAGGAGTTTCAAGCGCGGGAAGTTCGTTGTTTGCTGGCAAGCAAGCTCAGGTTACAGGAGGTGTCATGGCTTTTCTTTATAGTTGCTGGAGGTGGTTGGCAGGCCCCTCCACAAACTGTCTCCAGCCAAAGCTCAGGCCACAGACATCCCAAGGACCCAAGTTCATGCCCTGGGTCATGAATAACAAGGAGGTACAACTAAATAAAAATAAATAAAATACTTCTTCTTCCTCTCTCCTCCTGCCTACTCACTTTCATTGTTACCTGCACCTTTCCTTTAAAAAAAAGAAAAGAGAAAGAAAATGTGCAAGAATAATGTCATGGTTTATGGCTTGGGCAACTAGTAAATTGGTGATAAAAGAAGTTTTGGAGGGCAGAGGCTATTGTGTTTGTGTCTGATAAGTTGCAAATGATGTTCAATAGATACTTGCACATGCAGACAGAAGGTGTGGTCTAGATACATAATACCTGTACTTGCTAATTCAATCTAGGAAAGTAAGTGGGATTGTTGGAAAATAGGGTAAAATGTGAGAGACAAAGAAAGCTGAAGATATAACACAGAAAAATTGATATGAGAAAGACTGAGGAAAGAAGATAATCAAGGGAAAAAAAGTAAAGACAAAAAGGTGGGAAGAAAACCAAGAGAATGTAGTGTCAAGGATAATAGCTGAAGATACTGAAAAAGATTGATATGCTCTAGAAAATATCCATTGAATTACGTGAAGATGGAATTGGACTATTTGTGGTGGACTTAATGTAGTCTATACAGATGTTGAAGCACACTGTAACCTAATGAAATTATACTCTATTATAACACGAATAAAAATGTTTCAGTAAATAAAAGAAAACAAGAACAAGATAGTACTAGCTAAGAAAACATTCACTGAACTCAATAGGGATGCCGGCTTGGTGAAAGAATTTTCATAAAGTAGGGAAATAAAGGCAGATTGTAATTGATTGAGAAGCAAATGAGAAATCTAACTATAAATAGAAAGAAAAAAGATAAGGAATATAGAGAGGGCACATCAGTAGGACTGGGCTTGTTTGTTTTTTAATGCTACTGACTTAAATACGCTAAAAGCTGTCTTTAAATACAATATATTTAAATATAAAAATAAATGGGAAAGGGGAGAGAAAAAGACATTTTTGGGAAAAAAAAAGATTCAAAATATAGAGAGAAATTTTAATATTAAAAGTAAAAACATGGGGATGGAGACACGAAAGAACGCACTTTCAGGTTGCTCCCCACAGACACAAAAAAATAAATAAAAAATGCACCTATTTTCCTGAGACAAATGCCAAGAAACGACTAGCACTTCAGCTTGAGACAGAACAGCTGATGACTCACAGTGGCTGAGGATACCCGGTGCAGTTCTGAGCTAAGCCGAGGATGTGGATTTGGGATAAAGCTTAGGAGTCGCCAAACACACATGTGGCAGAGGCTAGGGATTTCGGAAACAAGTTACTGAGGCGTCTGCCAGCCTTGGGGAAATTAAAACATCTAGCATAGTTTCTTGCTTCCAGTCCTTGTTCATCAGTACAACTCATTAACAACTCAATGTAAATGTTTGTTTCTTGCCTGCCAGCTTCTGTGTAATTTCCATGAACTAATCCTGACCCAAAACAACACAATGACTTTCCTTACCACCAATGAACAACTACACCTTCTCCAGATGACAACCTTAGGGAGAGGTTCCATCTTTTCAAACATGTTCCTTCCTTCGATACTCAGCTCCCATTCCCAGGGTACATTTTAGAGTACTCACCCCCTTTATAGTTAGTGCCCCAATGTAATTCACAATTATATGTAAACTTTCCATGTTTTCATTTAAAAAAAACCCCAGTAGCTACACTGGTTTAATATATTAATATTGTATTTATAAACAGGAAATGATTATTTGAACATATTAGTTAAATCTTTTTACAGGTAAATATAATATTGCTAGTATAAAAAAAGTAAAAACATTTATTTGTTAGGACAATAAAGGAAAGAGGGACTGTTAGGGTAGGAACAGGTATATATATAAATAAATTATAAATAAACTATAAATATGACAGAAGTTTAAGGAAGTCTATCCTAATGGTTTCAATTTGCTTTTGCCTAGACTCCTGGCCAACAAGATTATTCAGTTGGGAAGCAAAGTGGTGAGAAGGGGGTTGAAGAGAGTAAGAAAAGTTTGAAACAACCACTGAGGAGAGTTAGAAAAAAATTAATTCAGTAAATTTAGGGGGTTTGTCAGACAACACTGCAGTCCTAAATGGGATTTAAAAAAAAAAAACATGAATCTGGTGGCATTTTTTTTCTTTCCTGAACTTTTCTGCAAACAAAACTTGTAAATGGAGTTGGTCTGTTGGTCTAAGCTAAGGTTTAGGGTTTGCCAACTTGATAATGAACAGCAAAAAGGCAAACTTGTTGAAGATATTGTCAAGAGGATAACCTGACAATTTGTTAATAAGTCATAGACCCATTAATTAGCAAAGGAAATGAAAACAAGAGAAAAGCCTGATAGAAAACAAAGGAATTAATGGAACAAATAAAGGATCACAAATTCAAATGTTTACTGAGGCAAGACAAGAGTCTAGGTACATGCTAGATATATGAAGTGGCCAAAAGAAAGTTCATAAGAAAGGGTGAGAGTTACTTTTGAGATGTAGTCAATTTTATGCAAGTGTTCCTATGGAAATGCAAGTCAGGCTTGTCAGAGAACCTGTATTTCCAGAGAAACCAGAGATCTGCTATTTAAAAATGAAATGTCCTAATTTTTAAGCATTATGAGAGTAAAAACAAAACATATCTATGGATTATGATAGGTGTAAATTCCTTAACCAAAATGTTCTGATAGGATAAAATAAAGATAATATCTACAGCAAACACTTTCTGTGTCCTGCCCATATTTCTTCAGCACTTGCTTTTTCCAAGTATACTGACTCAACTTGCAAAAGCTGACTTTTGACCGGACTCTTTACCTAAGGATTCTCTATGATTTCCATAACCCTTTCGTATATTTTCAAGTCAGGACAGAAGATGCAGGGAATTCTAGTCCTCCCAAGTCCAGAGAGTTCCTTGATCAATAATTGATGTATTTGAAGTTTGTATATGGGCTTCAACTGGGCAGAATAAATGTAAAGAATGAGTTCTATACTGGTTCTAAGCATAACAATAACTAAGGTTATAGAAAACTGAGAAAGTAGACAAATGGAAGGGAATATACTTGGGCTTTTTTCAGTATGATAACTGTAAGATTACGAAGTAAACTAGATATCGACAAACATTATTAGAGCACCAAAGAAAGTAAAAGGCTCAGACCAGATGATAATCAACTTATGGCTTGGTATGAAAGTCAAATGACCTCATGGGATCATTTAAAGAGACTCTTGACTTCTACAGTCAGAAGGCAGACCATGATAAAAATCAGGCCCAAGATCTGATTATTAAAGTATCATTTCACAATATATAAGTGTATAAAATCACCATTTTGTGCACCTTAAAATTATACAATGCTATATGTCAATTATTTCTCAGTGAAACTGGAAAACAGTCAAGTATTTGATGAGACAATTTATAGAAAAGAACATGAAAATTATCTAGTATTTCTATGAAGAAATATTTTAAATGTATTTTTGAGGGTAGAGATTTGGAGAAAGTCTAAATGTTCATTACTAAGGGAATGGATAAGAAAGATGTTGCAGATATATACTATGTTATAGAAGCAATAAACTAGGTGAACTCCTAACAAGGACAAATCTTAAAATCACAGTGTTAAATAAAAAGCAAGAAATTAGATGTGGCCTTTAGCACAATATTCTCTATATAAATTAAAACACACATATCAAACAATGTTATATACTCCCTAAAAATATATACATATTCAAGAACACAAATATGTTAAATTAAGAGCCTGACATAATAAGTAACGGTTTAACATGTATAAGTAACTGCTCAGTCCTTTACTAAATACACTAATGTGCTAATCCTTAAAACTCTTTACCACTATCATACTCAGTCTATATAACTGAGGAAATCTGAGGCTCATGGGAGCTATATGGCTAGTGGGTGGCAGATGCAGGATTCAAACCCAGGCTGCCTGACTCCAAACCCTATGCTCTTAGTCTTCCTGAAAAGGAGACAAAAAGTTACGAAAGTAGATGCAAATAGTATGCCAGTACAAATGATTAACTCAACAGTCTACTTCTGAGATCTGAAAACAACCAAAAAATGTTGTTCCTCACAAAGCTGAGTCAAGCACTTATATAAAATGAACAGACAGATAACATATTTGATCATTTCTAATTTTAGAACTTTGAATCTTAATGTTTGACATCGCTATGATAGAAAGCACAACTGAGTATGGCATATCTGTGAAAAAAGAAAAATATACTATTATTTTTCTACTTTTCTAGGACAGTTAACTATATCAGAGTAATTGATTTTAACACAAAATAGGCCCTTTTAGCATATGGCTATCTATCTTAAGTACTAGGTTTCAGCAAAGAAATTTCAGAAGCTGTGTTTGCACATATACTACCATACTTGCTAAATAACAGAACATTATTAAAAGATAAAACTGTTTATTAGCCACTTAGGCTGTATTAGAGGGATTATATGATATAATAAGTTATGATATTTATGGGGAAATAAAAAGAGCGTAAAATACAAAACAATCTTACAGAAGAACACTTCCAGAAATGAATGTTTTCATCAATATTTTTTGCAGGATGAAGCAAAAAGTAGTACTTCCATTCATCCCAGTCTACTGTGATTGTTCCATCACTATCAATACTAGAGGAAAAAAGGCGCTTATAACAAATGTAATAAAATTAGCACCATTCTAAAACCACATTAAATTAGTTTTACATACCTGTGAAAATCACTCCTTTGAGTTTCATGAATATTACTGTATTTTCATATTTTAATACATTATATTTTAGAAGCTTTAGATTTTCATAAAAATTGAGAAGATAGCACAGAGAGTTCCTGTTTTAAGTTCCCACACTCATTTTCTGTTATTGTTAACATCTTACATTATTATGGTATATTTGTTATAATTAATAAAACAATACTGATACATCATTATTAACTAACATTCACTCATTCAGATTTCCTTAATTTTTAACTAACGTCCTTTTCCTTTGAGGATCCTGAGATACATCATATCATTAAGTAGTCATCTCTCCTTAGACACCTCTTGGCTATGACAGTTTCTCAGATTTCTTGTTTTTGATAACTTTGACAGTTTTGAGTACTGCTCCTCTAATGGAATTTATTCTGTATTGCTTTTCAATTATTTAAATAATTTTTTCTCATACTTGCCAGTGATTTTTCAAAAAGACTTCTCCAAGTTACCTTTCTATTTCTAGCACCAAGCACCCCATGCTCATTTACTAGGCACTCAAAATGTTTATTGAATGAATGACAAATGAACAAAACTGACTGAACTGTCCATTAAAATTTTACTCTTCTAGTGGTATTTTTTTCTTCTGATTCTCTTCTTCCTACTTAAAACTTTTTAATCAAATTGAAAATAACTTTGTGCTTATAATTTAAAGACCCATTTTTACCAAGCAAAATTCAGAATTTACTCAACTTTTAAGTGCCTCAAATAAAAATCAGATTTTAAGAATCAGTATAAAAATCAGTTTTTTAGAATCTGAGTAAAAGCCAGAATTAGATGAAATGTTTTTTCAATAGCATTTTCCTAATGTAAATCCTAAAAAACAAATTCTGTTCTGACAATGAAAAGATTAGAACAACGCCCAGTTCCAGTCAAGATGGAATAATGAGTATAGATAGCTCTTACCCTCCCACCACAAATAATTATGAAACTGGATGCAATATATAAAGCATCTGTTTTCAGGTGCTGGACTACAAATAGGATATGGTTACCATACTTGAGAGAAAGAAAACACCCTAGTTGATCTTCCCAATCATTTGATTCCTATCTAGGGACACCTCCAAAACTCTAGCATCCAAAAGTTGGAAACTAAAAAGAGCAATTAGAAGCGACTAGAGCTGAGAACTACTGATGGGGCAGAAGTTTGCAGAGCAAATTTCAGAGGATGTTCCAGAAACTATTTAGGTACTTCTTTGCATCTTTGATCAAATAAAGTTATGCATAACCCCATCAGTCTAAAAAAGGGGCTCTGAAAGGACTGTAAGCTTAATGGAAATTCTGTAGCTGAGCAATGTTGCGGTTCAAGGAAGGAGTAGGGAAATGAGGGACATTTATAACAATCAGTTTCTATTAATGGATATTAAGCAAAAATAAAAATTATTCAAAATAAGGTTAAGGGCTGACCTTTGTAGAATCTTTTCTGCCTGAGCATTAGTAATACTTCAACCCATTTTTTTCAAAGCAGTAATTATTTCTGAAGTCTCTATCATCCCTTTAAAAAAAGAAAAAAGAAATTCAAATTAAAGAATATGAAAAGAAGGCAAAATATACTTAGAATATACTTAGTCTCAAAAGTCCATGTCTTAAAGGCCTATAGTCCTACATTCACAATGCCTAAAAAGCTCTAAAATCTAAAATACTTTTTTATAAATTTGGCACCAAAGTTCATTCTGTGGCAAACCCCTTCTTAAACTGATTTGAGGTTAATTTTAGTCAATTATTTATATAATTTAGTGTGACTTAATTTATTTCACTGATGAAATAGACATAATTACACAATCCTATGCCAGACCTCACTTGGAATATTATATACCAGGTCATATGTGCATTGAGCTGCTTTTCTAAAACTCAAATTCTAAATTTCCAAACACATCTGGTGCCAAGGGTTTACAATAAGTTCTAAATCTGTAATAGATCTTGATTCATGTACTTGCTTGGAAAGAATTAAGAAGCTAATTCTGAGGATTTGATCGAAGGGTTTGAAATTAAGCCCAATCAACTTTCTATAAGCTAAGCTTAAAAGAAACAGCATTCTTCAAATACAGCACCAAGCTCTTTTTAACACAGCCATATTCTATGTTAAATAACTCAAATCAATGAGTAGATTTAATACAAGCCTACAATGTATGTCAATCCCATATTGCAGGACATTGCAAAGTTAAAAATAAGTGCTCCTTATTCTTCTCAAACTCTAAAACACCCTCTCTCCAATTCCAAAGATCTTTGCTTCTTCTCTTGTGAAAAACAAAGTAAAGGATGTCTAATCTTTTAAATTATGAGGATAACTTTTTTATGTTAAAAATATCAACTTTAGCATCACTGAGTTGAAAATATGCAATGTAAAAGAAGCTACTATAAATTCAGTCACATATTTACTTTTTAACTTATGAACCATAGCTGCATATGCATATTTATAAACTGTGCAGATATGTACGAGATATATCATGTTTTTAGCCTACAGACAATGGACAGTGTTCATAAATAGAATCTCAGATTCTCTGCAATGATTCCAAGGCCTCTAGGTTCAACTCACAGGATAGAATTTATTGGTTTTTCCCTCAGCCTTGAAATCAGTTGCCATCAAATGGAGATGCTAGATCCTCTTATATCTCATAATCTTTAAACACTTATACTCATCAATTCAGTAAAGAATTTTTAAGCTATTCAAATCATATGCTGAATGTGAAAGAAGTCAGATAAAGCAGTAATCGCCAAAGAATTTACCAATTTGTATGTATGAACCACTTAAAAGAATATATCACACTGTGCTAAATGTGTTACAGAAGAGTTACAAATAAAGTGCAATGAAAGGTCAAAGTAGTGAAAAACAAGAGTCACAACTGAATATTATAAAGAATAAAAAAGACCTTCAAAGAATCAAAAGTATTTCAGTGAAGGGCACAGTATGAGCAAGGTACTTTTATTTAATAAAAGTTGAGAACTTACATGTGGTATTAGAAAGCAGAACAGTAGGTACCTCAGAGAGTGGTAGTGATATAAAGGAGAGATACAAGGGAGGTCTTTGAGATCCTGCTTCTTAATTTAAATGCTCTTTTCACATTGTCTTTCACTTTGTAAAAACTGGTGGTATTTTTATTATTTGTGCACCTTGCTATCTTTGGTATATATCAGTAAATTGTCCCCAAATATAGTTAAATTAGAACCAAAATTGAAATTCCATATTAGCTAGCTTGGATTTTGTCTGGAAACTTCCCAATTCTGCCTTTGCTCAAATTATTCTCTCCGTTCAAAAAATCTTTTCAGTTCTTTTTATATAATGACTCAGACCAAATCTAAATTTCCTCTGGGCACAATTAAGCTCTCCCATATCACTTTATAGCAATTATCATAATCTACTTTGTATACAGCTATGTATGTTTGTTCTTACTTCACCTACAGCTGCGTTCCTAAAGACTTGTTAGCTCCTGAATACCTAGCGCACTAGGTCACATATAGTGCTTAAAAACTGTTTGCTTCACTGAAATATATTAAGACTTACCCTAGAGAAGTTAAAAATTCAACCCAACATGAAGCAATATAATCTAGAATATAACCAAGACCGATGGACTGAAAGGAAGATTCAATGTATCTATATACAGCAAAATTTCATTGACAAGGTAGGGTGGAATAGATCCAACAGAATAACAATAGTAAGGTGAATGGAGGACAGCAATCATTCCAGCATTGTAATTACAGAGAAAAGTGAAAAATACTCCATTTCTGTACCAGTGATTGCACAAACCATCTCAAAATTCAGTGGTTTAAAAGAAATGTATTTCACCATGAATATGCCATCTGAGCTTGGTTCAACTTGGCTCTTCTGCTGATCTTACCTGTGTCACTGATGTGAATTCATTATCTCAACGTGTGACTGTCGCTGCTATTTGGGTATCTCTCTGCATTTGGTCTTTCCAACTTGTTATTTAAACCTCTTTTCTGGTGATTCGGGATATTCAAGAGGGAGAATTACAAGATGATAAATCCCATTAGGCAGGTACTTGCTAATGTTCAAATGGTCAAATGCAGGTCATGTGGTTCAAGGCTATACAATACCATGAATCTTAGGAGACACAGTTCATCAAAACAGCCAATGTACAGCAAAATTACTTAAGCTTCCTTAGCCTTAGTGTTCTTATTTGTAAAATGTAGTTGCTGTCATGATAGTGTGAGATAAAGTAAGATATAGAAGATAAAGAAGCTAGAAAAGAGACAGCAGACAGAAAAAGCCTATTTCCTCAATCTCCAAAAAAGAATTTTAATTATGAAATTATATTTAATAATTACTTCATTCACATATTTATAGAACAATTCCATAAACATTTTGGCTAAATAAGAGCAAGGGTTCAGGTGAAAGAAGTTAAACATATCAGTTCATATTGGAACTTGAAAGTTTCTATCTAGTAAGTTTAATAGCAGACCAATTCACAGGCATCCTCTTGCCTCTAGTGACTGACATAAGGCCTGGAAAGCCTCCTAGAGGACAGAAAGTACATGGCAAAATAGAAACCAATCTACTATATGTGTTTAACACATACACGTGTGATGAACTGAGAGAGTCGCAAAAGGTACAATGATGTCAGCAAGAATAACAGAGAAAAAGATCTGATGCAGGTCCAGTAATAGAGCTGTGGGAAAAATGTTAGCTCCAGAGTCAGAAGGATACACCTGATACCTGAACCCTATCCCAGCCAATCAAAAGTACTTGTGCACTCTGGGAGAAAATGACTGCATGTTCACATGAATTAAAAAAGATACATTTGGGGGCTCCAAATATTCTTGAATCAGATGCCTCTTGACTAAAAATAACAAGCTAGGGAGGGTAATATAAATGGCTTAGCACATGAGAAATTTATTGTCTCACAGTTTCCATGGGCCAGAAGTCTGAAACAAGGTATCAATGGAGACAAGTTCCCCCAGAATGCACTGGGTAAAGATCTGTTCTACGTCTGTCTCCTAGCTTCTGGTAGCCTTGGGTGTTTCTTGGTTTAATAGATTCATTACTCCAATCCTGACTCCATCATTGAATGGCCACTTCACATTGTCTTCCTCAGTGCATCTCAGTGCGCCCACATTTCCCCTTTATATGTACACCAGCCATATTAGATGTTAGACCTACCCTGATGACCTCATTTTAATTTGATTACTTTTTGAAGACCTATTTCCCAATAAGTCACAACCTGAGATACTGAGGGAAAGACTTCAACACAGCTTTTTTTTTTTTTTTTTTTTTTTAAGGGGTGGAGGGAACATAATTTAACCCACAACCAGGGAGGTATTTTCTTTCCCAGCCACAAAAACCGACCCACCCCAGGTAAATTGAGCCAAGTTATACACAAAGATGGTCAGTTAAAGCAGAAGCAAGAAGGCTCAGGCAACTTACTAGCTGTACCTCTGTGCAGGGGACTGCTAGAGTCTGAGCTCTTTAGTTCAGGGGGGTAGCAACCCTGGTGACAACAGAGTTTCATAACTACTATCAGAGTTCAGGTCTCAAAACAAATGAAGCCTGGTGTGCCCTGGTGACCTAGCAAATAAGGCCACCAGATGTAGTCCACATGCATCCCAAAGACCCGGGTTTGGCTGGTAGGGTGTAGAGGGAAACAACCAATATTAACAACTAAATAAAATAAAGTACTTCTTCCCCCTCTCTCTTCCTGCCTGCCTGTCTGCTCACCTTCACTCCTGACTGCACCTTTCCTTTAAAAAAATTAAAAATTAAAAAATGAAGCCAGTGGAAAGTGACAGTAGCTCTACCAGAGCAGCACTACTGTAGGACTTTGGGGCTGATCTGTGATATTCCAGTTTGAATAGTCAAGGCAGAAATTGAAAGACATATACTACCAATTACTATTTAACTTTGGGATTTCCATCATGCCTCAGAAAGCATATTCTTTATCATTTCCAGAGCTACAAGCACTAATTTTCAGTTTTACTAGAGATAATAGAAGCATTATATTTTTATTAATGACATTCATATTTCAGTGATTATCTCACACAGTGGATTTTCATCTTACAAATAATAATAGCGATGGTAAAAATTAATAACAAAGTGAAATTTCAGAGCAGCACTGAGCAGAACTATCGATCCTAGATCAGAAGCTAATGACAACCAGGTCTAATTTATAGACATTTATTAAAACAGTACTTCTAAAGTTTGTAAATAATATTTCAGTAGAAGGACCCAGAAAATCATGAACTATCTTCTAGAATATGAATGGAAGCTTGGAGCACTGAGATTTGGATATTAAGGAAAATGTAACCACTTTTGTGCTCACAGGTCACCAAAGCCTGTGACATTCAGGTTACACTTTGATTCTATGACTAGAATATTTTAAATAGCTTACCTGGTACATTTAATTTTTTAATAAACAAAAATTAATGTGAAAAGCTCAAAAATCAAGATATATATTTCTTAAGTCAGGTATCATTAGATTTTAATTGCCCATTGTGGATTAGTCATATAGATGTAGGTGTGGTATTGTACTTTTACATTTAATATCTCTGATTTAGGGGTTTATAGCAAAATGTAGTAGAGTATACCTCTCCTCTGCAAATCAGCATGTATATTAATCTCAGAATTATGCAAAGAGTAAAAGATTGGGAATATTCTAAATATCTAACAATATGGGAATGACTAGGTAAGTCTCCTCACAGATGAAATATTTTATTATTAAAAGTTATGTTTGTGAAAAATACTAAATGAAAGTACAATATAATACTAAAAGAAAACAGCATGACATCAAACAAAATGTACAACATAACTACAATTTCATTTAGAGAGAAATCAAGAAAGAAATAGAGACAAAGTCTATAAGGAAATATAAAAATACATTAAAATGTTAAACCTGATCTCTAGGATAGCAGTGCTATAACTAACTTTGACTTTCTATCAGGAACTTTTGGTGTTATCTAAATGTTCTATAAGCAAAATATTTTCAAAATCATAAAAAAAATGTCATTTTTTAAAATATCATGATACTTTCAGCTCCTATGTTGCAAAAGAGAGAAGAGATCTACTCACTAAGCCAAGAAGCTTTAGAAGACATTATTATTTGTTTAAAAGAGAGTGACCAAACAGAAATGATAATACTAATAAATATATTTTATGTATGATTCTTGGAAATTAAAAATTAATGCTAGATAATAAAAATTAATTGAATACTTGATAGTAGAAGTTAAAAGCCAGTAAAAAATAAGCCACTATACCATGCTAACATTGCACATTTCACTCACACTAATTATGCTTGCCATTAGAATCCATTGTCCTAGCTTTTCAGTCACAGCTATAAGGTTAAGTACATAAGGTATGTTTTTAATTTTGTGCAATACTAGAGTTAACAGTCACCATCATCATTCTAATTCTGAATTTCTTAAGTATTTACCTGAGATAAACAGTGAATGCAAAACACCTTGAAAGAATATAGTTACATAGATATAGTCCTTTGCTAAAACAACCTCACACTCTATTAACTAAATGACATTAAATATGTGAAATTCTGTGTGACCCACAGCTTAATGGTTTAAGACAGTTATATTAAGTAAGAGTGTTGTTTAAATCTTACAGGAACCTTATGCTGTCTTAAACAAAACATTAACAATCATAATTTTTAAATGAACACCATGTAGATGGTGTTCAATCCTCATACCTCAACAGCATAGACTATGTCTTGTTCATCTTTATACTATCAATGCTTAGCCTAAGTAGAGCATGAAAAGGTCCTTAATCAATATTTATTGAATTAAAATATACTATGAGCAGGCACTGGACTAGGCATTAGGAATTAAAAGATAGAAGAAGATGCAGTTCTTGCCCTGAAGGAAATTATAGATTAGTAGAGACAATTCATATAACTGAGGAGAGTATATTAGGTGACATAATGATAATGTATTCAAGGCAGAGGTGCAGTGGAGTTTGGGGAGACTCAGAAGAGCTTCTACATTGGAGGAAGAGTGTGCTTGCACTGAGACTTGCAGAGAAAAATAGGCAGCTAAGTATACAAAAGAGAGAACTGGTGACCATATTTGCAAGCAGGAAAACATGTTAATTTAAAAAAACACAACAATGATAATAATAACAGCTAATATTTACTGAGCACTTATTTCCATGCACTTTATAAACTCATTTAATCTTCATAACTACATTATAGAGTCCAATTAGCTACGGTCAACAGGTTAGAGAAAAAAGGAGAGTAGTAGTGGTGTAGTAATGATTAGGAAAATCTACATCTATCCTGGGGCTAGCAGGAACAACCAAAATGAACAACTAAATGAAATAAATAAAAATGCTTCTTCCTCCTCTTCCTTCCTGACTACCTGGCTCTGTTTGCCTTCATTTCTGCCTGCATCCTTCCTAAAATAAAAAAAAAATAAAAAAAAAAAAGGAGGAGATAAGGTAATCAGGGGAGAGATTTTTGAGAGGACTTACACACCACAAAAAAAGATTTCAAAGTAATTCTAGAGGTAGTGCTTCCCAATAAGTGGAAAGCACATGGTGATTAAATGGAAATACTAATTAACACTAAATCATAGTGTAAGAAAATTATTCCTGCTTCAATTCTTACAATTGTTCTGATTATATCATGGAAAATGTCTCAGTTTTGTGGCAATATTCCTCAATATTTGCCAACTTTGAAAAATGTAAGGAATTATGCTTAGTTAGATAAGCCACATGGAAGAAGATGGACATTGTATGATTTCACTCATATGTGGTATAGAGAGAAACCAAGCAAACCAATAAACTAAATCAAACAAAAATACTTTGAGTCAATAAAAGCAAATTAGTGATTACAAGAAGAGAAGGGGAAGGAGAGTGGGCAAATTGGGTAGAGGGGAATCAATTGTATAGTGAAGGAAGATGGAGGTGAACTTACTTTATTATATACAGATGTTGATTTACAATGATACACACCTTAAATGACTGTCATGTTATGATGTAATGTTCCTTCAATAATTAATTTTTTAAAAATTCAGTCTTGGGATCAAATTTATCAGATAACAGAGAATTTAACCAGAAGTTAATACACTATTTGTGTTCTTATTTTCCTTATTTGATGCTTATTTTTAATCTACTCATTTTCTATCTGTAGTAATGTTATAAAATTTTATTTTAAAATAAGTTTCTTAAATACAAATGAGTCTACTTCTTAAAATAATAGGTAAATAAAAGTATAATTCTTGATTATAGAAAACCTCTTGAAATTGGGAAATACTACTATAAAAAATGGTGCTCTATGAATGAATTTTGAACAGAAGAATGCCATGATCAGTACCAGAAAGGTAATTCCAGTGGTAAACTTTGGTGGGAGAGAAAAAGGGAAGACAAAAACTAAAAATCAGTGAGGGGCCTACTGCAAAAATCCAGAGGAGAAAACAAATCTTTGAAATAGAGGGACAATAGTAGGAATGGCAATGGTGAGAAAGATACCAAAAATCTTTAGACACAATACAGAGGGTAAAAGAAAAAGGACCTAGAACTTTGAAGCTGTTATTTGAGTGCTGGATATAAGTCTGATCTTTCTCTGAAATTAATAAGATTTTGGAGAAAAAGAGTTTGAGCATTTTGAGTTAACGAACAGAAAAGAAGCAAGGAGATGATACAGGACAAAATTCTTGAACTTAAGCTTCAGTGTCTATAAAATGGTGTGAACTTCAAAAAAGGGAAGTTTGGAGAAACACTGGAATTGTTTACCACTTAAGAAGTTCCCAAATTTTTATATTACAAAGCACTCTACAATTTTCTTGTAAAACAAAAACAATATTCTTGTTAAATTATAATCTTTACATTTAACTATGTAGTTTAGATACCTAGAAAGAAAATTAGTATATCAAATGATATGTACACTTTTAAATTCGATGGTACCAAGTTACTACTCAAAAAAGGAATGCCAATTTAAGCTCACATAAAAATATAAGTTACCTACTACCTCACATTATGACAAAAACTGAATATTATCAAACTTTTCAAACATCTGTCAACCTTATTGACAAGGAAGGAAGGAAAGAGGAAGGATGAAATATTTCCTTGTTTCAATTTGTATTATTGATGAAATTAAATATATTTAAGGTAGATATTATTTTGGCTTAAATATTATTTCCCAAAAAGGTACCTAATAACCTATATAGATAGAAAATTAGCAAAAAGTAGTAAATGACAAAATATACACGAAGGTAAGAAAAATACTGTTGAAATTTAAGTTAATTATTTAGAATCAAAATCAGAAAGAAGAAACTAAAAACAAGACTAACAGACTTGACTGCATGTAAAAAAAGAAAAACATATGAGTCAAATAACATTACAAGCAAAAAGCAAGCTCTGTTATTAAGATGGTATGATAAAAAAAATTATAGCAATTCAATTTATGGCCATAAAATACATTAACATGATAAATATCATATATAATTAGAATTTTAAAAAATTACTACCCATTGTTGATAAGAGTATAGGAAAATAAGCACTCTCATTTATGATAAGTGGGTACAATCTAAATAGTAATTTTACAGTCTGCATTAATCTCAAAAATATTCACACCTTTTGAATTTGAAATTATTTACCAAGAAATTTATTCTCTTTAAAAAACAAAGATATAGGAGGTGGGAACTGCACATGATTTACATGGCAGGAAATTTTGTTAAAATATATTTTCTTACATCATAAGATGAAAACTAAGTCTTTATACCTTTGAGAGGAGAAAAGGGAAGGAGATTTAAAATTTAGGATATCTTTCATCAATTCTTCATTTTATATAATATTAAGATTAATTATAAAGAGGTGAAGAAGCATCCTGTTACTTATCATGATAGGGCATATCTATCCACTATGAGTGAAACAAAACACATTTCAAGCAGGTTTTTCTTTTGTTTTAAATGTTAACAAACTTGTTAGAAATATAAAAAATCTAGAAATAACATAAATTGACAAAAATACCATTATTTGTCATTCTAAACATCTCAAGTTATTTTATTTCACATTCGCTCTTAGGGTAGACAAATTTTAAAGTTTTACCCCAAGTTTTACTATACTTTATAAAGGTGTGCCTGAAAATGCTGAATAAAAATTGCACTATGTAGGACTGAAAATACTGTTGTACTTATTTTCCTGAGATTTGTAGACATTCTTTACCAATTTTATTTACTCCTCTTCCATTCTCTTTGCTGAACAAATATTGCAAAGCCATTTATAATTTTCTACAGTAGTGTTTAATGAAGCTCCAGGATGTATCTGTTTTTCCCTTGGAAAGTAGGTCAGTATGTACTATATCTAATGTTCTATTATGTGTGTACCATGGGGTTTCAATGGGTATAGAAGCTTTTGGGAGTAAAAAGTAAGAAATATCATTAAGTATTTTCTTCTCCTTAGAATTTTTTAATATTTTGTATCAGAATTATTAAATAGGATGTTATATCAACTATTTTCTTCCTTTGTCAATAAATTCTATTACATTTAAATTTCTAGAAATTATTCTAATTGCTGAGTAATTTTTTGCCACATTTCATTTATATTTCATCATTAATCAGACCTGATTACTCAGTACATTTAACTATAGAACAAAGCTGATTTAAAGTCATGTATCAATTCCAAGTATACCTATATATAAGAACCACATGCTTTCTTAAGCATTACATTTGCTAGTCACAAACAACTAGAGGCTAAAATAAAGAAAACTTTGTGAAGTAGTACGAAAAATTTATAGTGAAAGACAACAGTCTTATTTTTTAGGGCATATAAAAATACAGATATATGTTTTTTAAAAATAAAAGTTTGCTAGTTTCTCCAAAGGTCAATGAAGTTTGTTTTTTTTTTTCTACAAGTGATCTGTCTACATTATTCTGAGAATTCAAATTAGAATCACAGAATTTTGGCTAAAGAAAAACTTAGAACTCCCTTGATTTTACATATAAGGCACAGAAAACATAATTTAAAATGAAGTTGAAAATGTAAAGTATCTAACACAGCACCTAGCACATAAAAAATAATCAGTAAATATTCTATCACTCTTCCACTTGCTTTGTCAACAGTCGTATCAATAGCCAGTGGCTTATCTTTATGGTTTGTAACATTGGATAAGACATTGGCCTAACTCAAAATTTTATATCATGTATGTAAGCCATTTCATGAAATTGTGAGTGAACTTTTCAAATTCACCTAATTTTAATTAAAGCTGTATATATGTGTATTGTTATCAAGGGCCTTTATGAACTAATATTTCTTAAGAGAAATTTTAAAAAGACAATCAATAGGGAAGCAATAAAATTTTATAAAATCAAATTTTTTTCAATTCTGGAATTCAACATCAAATAAATAATTAACATTCTGAGTTAATCCAGTTTTGGAAATGTATCTATTATTTTATCAGGGTACACTTAAGAATCACTGGTTACTGGATCATGAAGGAACAAGGTATACAATGAACATCAATAACAACAAAATATATAGCTTAGAATAAAGCATTTTAAGTTTAGAGAAACTTAAAAAACAAATTTTTAATTATTCTCAACTTTGTATTTTCCAATAAGAATAACCAAGAAGCAGATATTTGGAAACTGTGTGGAATTAATGGCTCACCTCCAGGTAAGTCAGAAGACTTATCAATCTAGCAAATCATTATTCTTGGATCATCAAAATATTAGTATCTTAAGCAAAGAATAGTAAATAATTAAGGAAAATGTGTCAGTCTTGGAAAATTCACACTCTTTTTGCAGTCCTCAGCATTTTTGGTAAATGAATTGATACACTTCCCAAATCTAAAGGTAAAAGAAAAATAATTCATATTTGAGCTATTTAAACATGATCCTGCCTTATTTGCCTGCATAATCTTCACCAACTGGATAATCTTCTGACACTGGATTATGCATTATAAGGCACTGAACTGAAGGTGCTCTGATACTGCAAAGGGGTTATATAATGACCATAACAGCACAACCCAGATGCAGCAGGCCTAATATAGTGACAGAAAAAATAAATTATTTTCTTCTGATTGATATCTTGGAGATGATAACAATAGAGAATGTGTTACCATTCTCAAAAACAGAGTATACACCCTAAATCACCATTCATGCCAATGTTCCTGAAATACTTTCATTCTTCTCTGATTCCTACCTCTCTAAGGTTTCTTCTCTGATAATCATTCTCAGGTGAGATACTTGAGATACCTGAGATACTTGAAAGGCTGAGGTGCAGTGTCCTAGAATTCTGGGCTAAGAGAAGTAGACTGTTCTGAGAGATACCACCTAAAAGAATAAAACCATGTAGATAGTTTATATCATCAATCTAAAGGGACTAAGTAATATGTGGAGGTGAGAAGGATATAGTTATAATTCAATAAAAATCAAAAGAAAGCAGTAAGTTTTGGAGCATAGTATTCTTAAGGAATTTCCTGGGAGTAGTTTGGAATACACACACATCTCACTAGTAGCTGAAACAAGTGGGGTAATATCTGAAGACTGTTCAGTACTGACGGAAAGAAAATAGAACAACTGTTTTCTCTTGATGTCCTGGAAATTCTATCTAGTTAAGTAATCAAGTCAAGATCAGTCTAGAAAAGGAAGGCAGCCCTAACTGGAGGTCAATCAGCTGAAGTGCAGACCCATGTATCAAGATCTGAATGTTCTAGACCCCTGGTGTCATAAGGAAAGCAGCTCTGAGGACTCATCCAAATTTGTCATTTGGAGAAGTCCCTGCAGCTTGAACCCTGAGTTGTGAGCACCCTGAGAAAAGAGATCTTTTAATCGTGCATATTCACAAAAGCTAACACAGGCCTGAAATTCTGAGCAGGTTCAGTAAACCTTGAACAAGTCACCAGAAACCCACTCAGCACGTCCCCAAAAGCCCAGGAGAAGACTTTGGACACTGGACTGTTTACAAGAAGGTAAAGAATGTGCTTCGGTGGGGTGTGTTATCCTGCATGAGGCTGTCTCACCTCCTCAACGGAGAATCCCACCCTTCCTCCACGGCTAAGTTTGGCCTCTCTGACCAAAATCTCTCCAGACACCTGGTGCTACATTCTCTTGGTCACTCACGTTCTCCGAGTGCAGGCCAAACGTCGAGCTCCAGTTTTTCAGGCCCTCCTGGAGCTCTACGATATCCATTCTCCCGTCCCTGCTGCTGTCCAAGTCTTCGAAGAGGATTTGGTACTGGAAGGAATCAGTGTCGACGTCGTCCTGACAGGCGGCCTGGGGCAGCACGAAGCCGCGCAGCCAGCACAGCATGGCCTGTCGGTGCCGGCCAACGGCCACAGGGACCGCGCAGCTGCTTCTCCTCCTGACCCAGGCGAGGGCGTCGGTTCCCACTGACGGCCGACAGGACGACGCCCCGGCGCCGCTGTAGTAACGGCCCGACTGAGCCTCCCGGCTCTTGGGCACCGCCGAGAGGATGCTGGGAAAGCCCGCCTCGTGGGAACCCCGCGTCACGCGAGGTTTGGCCCGCCGCGAGAGTTGCTCCTTGAGGCGCCAAACCCAAGGGCACCCTGCCCTAAGGACCCGTCCCATGGTCAACCCGAGAAGCAAAAGGAGTTGAGGGAAGGGCAGCACTTTTCTCTAGCACTCTGCTGTCAAGACTATCCCGGGCTAACTCAGTGCTTGGGGCGACGAGGCATGGAGGAGCGAGTTGTTTGGGCCTGGGCCTCAGACACGAATGTCCAGTTCTGGGCACCAGCTCTCCCAGCAGGAGACGTCATCACCCAGCTCTGCAGGCAATGCTGACCCCGCGGGAGTGCACTGGCGAGGTAAGTCCTCCCAGAGGTGTCTCCATCCAGCGTGTTGTTTCTGTACAGAAACCAGAAACCCGGCCTGTTTCCCTCACCACCGCTTTCCTAGGACCTCTGCGCCTCCTACCTAACAACTTCCTTGTCACAAAAGGCCAGGGACACTTTAAAATCTTTGCTTTATTTAATCCAGCTACTGTTTAGATACTGCTGACCACACCTTCGATTCAGAAACAACTCTTCTATTTGTCATCAGGGACACTACGCATTTTTGCCATTCTTCAGCCTCTACAAGCGCCACAAAGGAGCTGGAGAACTCCTAACATTGAGAGAATTGCAGTATACAATTTGAGAGATGGTGTGGAAAGATACAAAGCCTTGTTCTTTAATTCGTTGCACTGAACAAAGCAAAAAAGTCCTCTGGTCACATCCTTTGAAAATCTTTGGCACAGTCTGTGGCACAATCTAATGACAGGCCCAGACCAGTGTTTTTTAAAGTATTTTTCTTGTAAAATCCCAAATCTTGGGACAGAGTAAATTTCACTTATTTTTTAAAATAACACTTACACTCTACAATATTATTTATTTTGTATAGTTTGTATGTTTTGTTAAATGCTGGTGATATCTATATAAAGAGCATTGAACCTGCTCTCAGACACTCATTATCTGGTGTGCCCAGGGTTTGTGGACAAAATTCAGCATAAGTGCTATAACAAAGATGTGACCAAATCATAAAATATGTGTAATTTAATTGAATGAGTTTTAGAGATTAACAATGGGAGAGTGTTACAGAACTCAAATTTGAGTACTCACCTCCAGAAAGAGGTGAGTGTTGATGGCAAAAAGGAAAGGAGATTTATTCAAGAAGTCAGCAACCAGAAGAGGTGAAGTACTCAAAGACCACTGCAATTTAACTCCTCAGACTAGTACAGAGATTTTGAAAGGGGGGTGGGGGAATGAAGAGAAAAAAAAGGGTTAATGCAGATCAACAGGATCTGTCCTGGAGATGTCCTGAGTTGTTGCCCGCTGGTTATCTAGTTGGTATCACCATCTGTATGTTGGACCCTCCTTGGTTACATATTGTTCCTGAATAGTCAGTTATTTTGAGAAAAGAGAACATTTTAACAACAGAAGCATACTTGGTGTTAGCAAAGCAGATTTGTTTTAACCCTTAGGTGCCTCAGTGAGAGGCATTTTAGCAACTCTTGTTAATGTAACAAGAGGAGATTTAAAATATACTCTAAAATGTTCTTGCATTATATGTGGAATAGTATACATTTTAAATCCATGCTAGAAATCCTCTAGCAACCATTGAAAAAAAACATGTAATTGTAGCTAATAAACCAATAGGAGATAAAGTAGAATACTAAAAAACACTTACTTAATCCAAAAGAATGTAAGTAGATAAAAGAGAAAGAACAGTTGGGACAAACAAAACAAATAATATGTTACAATTAAAGCTAACCATATAAGTAAGTGATTGTATTAAACATAATATTCTATACATTTCATTACTGTCCAGAGCAGGCAGCACCAACTACATATAATCTACAAAAGTGGAATACAGGGATATATATATATAGGTTAAAAGTAAAAGAATGGGTAAAATAAATACTATGAAAGCATTAATCATGAAAAAACTGTGGCAGCTATATTAATATCAGCCAAGGAAGACTTCAAGACAAAGCAGACACTTTATAATATTAGAATTGATTCATCAAGGTGATATAACAATCATAATGTGTACATAACTATCAAAGCTTCAAAATACATGAAGAAAAAAAAGCAGATTGCAAAGAAATATAAGTAAATCCAGTTATAGTTGGAGATATCAGTATCTTTCTCACTACAATTAAATTACAAAGTAGTCAATAAAGGTAAAAAAGACTTCATAACATGCTTAGCAAATTGACATTAGTAAAACAATGCACCTACAGCAGCAGACTACCCATTATTTCAACTGTATATATAAAGTTCACTAACAAGGAACATATGATGAACCATAAAGCAAGTTAATAAATTTGAAATAACTGAAATCATATAGTCATGTATTATGAAATCATTCAGTTTTACCACAATGGTTAAGAAAGAAATCTATCACAAAAACGGTAGTGAGGAATACTCACATACTTGGGAGTTAAGTAATATACTTTCAAATAATAAATCACAGGGAAAATTGAAGAATCTTTAAACAATATTAATAAAACATATTAAAATATTATAGAATGCAGCTAAAACAGTATATACCTAGAATTAACATTATGACATTAGATGTTTGAAATTATTAAAAAAAAATTTTAAACCTTGCTCTAAGATTTTACCTTCAGAAACTAACAAAAGAGCAAATTAATCCCAAATAAGTAAAAAGACTTGAAAAACTTGAAATTAATGAAATAGAAAATAATATAGAAAATCGGTAAAACCAAAAGCTGTAATATTTGAAAAAAAAACATTATATTTGTGTAACTATAGACTAATCAAGAAAAAAAGAAAAGCTACCAATATCAAGGAAACATCACTAAAAATCCTAAATCTACTAAAATAATAAGACCACTTGCATGAAGTGCTTTATGCCATTAAATTTGACAACTTAGATGAAATAGAAACACTCCTTGAAAGACAAATAAATTAAAGTGACTTTTTTCCCCATCTTGCATGATGGCAGCTAGAAGAGCTGAGAAAATGGCTACGAAAGAGAAAAAGCCTGAAGCCAAAATGCTGATAGGTTAAGGGAAGGTTAAGAAGCATTACTGTAAAGGTAAAACACCTAAAAAGGGGAAGCCCCACTGCAGCCAAAACCCCATCCTAATCAGAGGAATTGACAGATATTCCCCAAAGGCTGTAAGAAGAAGTATACTGCAGCCAAAGAAAAGAATTGAAAAGAAAAAGGTTCTTGCTACTGTCACAAAACCAGTTGGTGGCAACAAGAATGGCGATATCCAACTCATTAAACTTCACAAAATGCCCGGATACTATTCCAGTGAAGATGTTCCTTGAAAGCTGTTGAGCTACAGCGACAAACCCTTCAGTCAGCATGTGAGGAAACTATGGGCTATCATCACTTCTGGGATCATTCTGATCATCCTCTTTGGGCACCACAGAGGCAAGAGGATGATTTTCCTGAAGCAACAGGGCAGTGGCTTGCTATTTGTGATAGGACCACTGTGCCTCAATTGAGTTACTCTGCATAGAACACACCAGAAATAACTCCACCAAAATTGTTATCAGTGGTGAAAATCTTCAGACATCTCTCTCATGCTTACTTCAAAAAGTTGCTGTGGAAACCCAGACACTGGGAAGGTGAGATTTTTGCCACAGAGAAAGAGAAATACGAGATTACAGAGCAGTGCGAGGTTGATTATAAAGTTATGAACTCACAATTCTGCAAAAATCAAAGCTGTTCCTCAGCTCCAGGACTATATCCACTCTCTGTTTGCTCTCAAAAATAGAAATTACCCTCACAAATTGGTGTTCTAAATTTCTTAAAAAGAACCTAATTAAATATCTGACAAAAGAAGATGGTAAATCTGAATAGCTATTCACATAAAACTAAAACTAACATTCATCTTAATAGTAAAAGACAGAATATTTACTCCCACTAAGGTTGGAAACAAGTAGAATGTCTGCTCTGAAATAGATCAATGAAAACAAGATTTGGTTCATTGAAAAAATTACATTGATTGACCACTAGCTAAACTCACGAAGGAAAAAAAGAGGGAAAACCCTAATAACAAGAATCAGAAATCAGAAAGAGGTGAGATGCAACAGACATCACAAATACAAAGGATCATGAAAGACTATTATGAGCAAGTATATGCTAACAAATTTGTGAATCATGAAAAAATGAACAGAGTTCTAGAATGCTACAGCCTCCCAAAACCAAATCAGGAGGACATAGGTACCTTGAACAGACCAATCACAAGCACAGAAATTGAAGCACTAATTGGAAGTTTCCAAAAATCACGACTTTAGACCAGATGACTTCACTAGCAAATTCTACCAAACTTCAAAGAAGAGTTAAACTCCTTAAACTCTTTCACATAGTCAGAGGAGGAAAAACTCCCAAGTACATTCTGTGAGACTAACATTACCATTATCCCAAAATTAGACAAAAACAGCACCAACAAAGAAAAGTAAACACCAATATCACCGATGAATGTAGATGCCAAAATCTTCAACAAAACCCTGGCCAACCAAATTCAACAGTACATTAAAAATTACAATTACACACCATGATAGAGTGAAATTTACTATAGGGATGCAAGGATGGTTCACAAATTAAGATACCACATCAACAAAACTAAAATTAAAAATGATTATATCAATAGATGCATAAAATGTACTTGACAAGATTCTACACCTATTCACAATAAATTTTTAAAAAAAGCTTTTCCAAAACAGGAATAGAAGACTCATACCAACATAATAAAAGCAATGTGACAAATCCACAGCCAATCTCATACTCGATGAAAAATGGAAATCCTTTCCTCTGAGATCTAGAAAAAGTCAAGAATGCCCCCTTCTACAACTAGTGCAATTCAACAAAATTCTGGAGTCTTGGCCAGATCAATAAGGCAAGAAAAAGACATTAAAGGAATTTAAATATGAAAAGAAGAAATAAAAGTGTCATTATTTGTCAACAGCATGGTATACACAGAAAATCCCAAAGACACCAAAAAACTACTGGAAGCAATAAATGAATAAAGCAGTGTGGCAGGATATGAAATCAACACACAGAAAGCATTAGCATTCCTATATGCAAACAATAAAGTAAAGGAAAATGAAATTAACAAAGAATACCTGTTCATTATAGTATCAAAAAAGATTAAATATGTGGGATAAACTTAAAGGAAACAACAATGAAAACTATAAGACTTTAGCAAAAGCAGTAGAAGACACAGAAAGACAGAATAACATTTCAATGGTCAGGGACTGGAAGAATTAACTTAGTAAAAAAATGGTCATTATACCCAAAACAATATATAGATTTAATGCAATTCCCATCAAAAATCCAGGCACATTTATCAAGGAAATTGAACAAAGAATACTCAAGTTTGTATGAAACCACAAAAAAAGTTTCTGATAACCAAAGCTATCCTCAGAAAAAATGAACAGCAGAGGAATCACATTCCTGATCAACAAACTATACTACAGAACCATCATGCTCAAAGCAATATGATATTGGTACAAAAAACACACACAAATTAATGGAATAAAATTGAGAGCCCAGAAATAAAGTCACACTTATGTGGACAGTTAATCCATGACAAAGGAATCAACTGCCTACCTGAAGGAAAGAAAGTCTATTCAACAAATGGTGTGGGAAACCTTGACAGACACACTTGCCAAGAAATTAATTTCTCATTACCACCATACACAAAAGTTAACTCAAAATGGATAAAATGCAGGAAAAACACTCCATAACATCAACTTCAAAGATGTCTTTAGGGAAGAAACATCTATGTTAAAAGAAATCAAAGTAAAATTAAACAATTGGCACTATATAAACTAAAAAGTTTCTGTACAGTGAAAGAAACTATCACTAAGACAAAAAAGCAACCCACTGAATGAGAGAAGATATTTGTGCAACATACATCAGACATGAGTCTAATGTCCAAAATATATAAAAATCTCATACACCTCAGCAACAAAAAAGCAAATGACCCACTCAAAATGAAAAAAAATTGCCCTATATCATTCATCATCAGGGAAATGCTAATAAAAACTGCAATAAGGTATCACCTCATACCAATTAGAGTAACCTGTATCAAAAAGACTAGAAACAACAAATGCTGGAGACAACGCAGCTAAAAGGAAACCCTCCTACACTGTTGTTTGGAATATGAATTTAGTGCAGTCTCTTTGGAAAACAGTATGGAGATTCCTCAAAAAAATAAAGATTTACCATTTAACCCAGAAATGCCACTTCTAGACACATACACAGAGAATACAAAAACTCTAATTAGAAAAAAATATCTGTACCCCTCTGTTCATAACAGCACAATTCACAATATCCAAGACATGGAAACAAACTAAATATTCATCACTAAATGACTAGATAAAGAAACTGGTACACATACTCAATGGAATTCTATTCAGTTGTTTAAAAAGATTAAATGGTTTCTTTTGCAACAATCTGGATGGGACTGAAGGTTATATACTAAGGTTAATCTGCCAGAAAGGAATAGAAAATATAGGATGGTTTCACTTGTATGTGGAATATAAAGAAACAAGCAGATAAATCTCAACAAAATTCATAGATGCAAAACTGTGGCTATCTGGGATGTTTAAGTGGGGAGAGTAGAAAGGAGGTAACAAAGTCATGGTAAAAGACACTAGAACCTTGGTGGTGGGTATGGTGTGAAATACCATGTGAAATATTGAATGCAAATTTAATATCCTAAGATTCATATAGCAATGTAAACAAATGAAATAAAATAATTTTAAATGCCTGCAAATCAGGAAATATCTAAAATCCTAGCAATAACAAATTTGAAAAGGGTATAGAACAGCTAAACCCCTTATACATTGCTGTTATTATATATGTTGTTAAAAGCACTTTGAAAAGCCGTGTTGGCAATGTCTACTAAAACTAAATATGCATTTAGCCTGTGATCAAACAGTTTTTCATAGATGATAGATAAAACATATATAAATATATATACCTGAAAGAAATGTGTTTATGTTTTCCAAAAGACAAGTACACAAATGTTCATAGCAGCTGTATTCATAATAACCTAAAATTAGATATCTATCAATAGCACAATAAGATAATGAAATACTACACAGTAAAGAAAAAACTTCATGCAACAACTTAGATGGCTATCCAAGAATACATAGTTTTCAAAAATAGGTAAACTAACATGATGAAAATAATATCGACCTAGAGTGGGAGTGTTTATTGATTGGGAGGGTTATGAAGGAAACATCTGTTGCGCTATAAATGTACTATGTCTTGATCTAGTGGTAGTTTCATGAGTGAATGCATTTGTGAAAACTACTGCAATCAACTACTACAAACTGAAAAAAATTAGTACAGTCAACTGCTGTGAGTCTTCCTTTTCTGAATTCAATAGATCTCTTTTTCCTAATAATCAACTAGTGTTTTATTAAGTTATATTCATGTGAGTTAGAATCTTGCAAAAAAAACTTTTAAAATCATTTAGATAAATACCTACATGTTGAATTTGCTATCACAAACTTGTGTACTCTATATCAAGAACAGACTAGACACCTCTAACATGAAAATATGCATTCTACTACCAAAGCAGATTATTCCATCTTCATGTGATTATAAAATTCAGATTTAATCTTTGAAATTCAATTTGAAATAAATAACACAGCACCACTCATATGAGAAGGATTTCTTGACTTTGTCTTTTCAGTAGTCATTGAATGATATAAATGATTATAAAAAGATTTCAAAGCAAAAAGCTTTTTTAATCTCTAAATACTTAAAGCATTTTACACTGTTATTACAAAAAGTCACCTTGAACCTGCATACAAGTCAAGGGGTAGCTGACAAACTGACCACAAAAATCAGACAAGGCACTACATCCAAAGTGACCAACCAGGGTATTCTGCATAAGTGTTTAGCTAGTGAATCTTCAAAAGCTAACAGAGAGCAAAGTAATAATACACTTTAACAACTACTAAAAAAGAACCAAAATAATAAAATGTTATTCCTTTTCACGATAGGTATACACTCCTTTATTCTGGGTTATATAGCAAATAATATAAAATGCAAAATTTAGTAATCCAGTACAAAATAGAGTCATTAGATATATATTTTTGAACTACCATTTTTATTTAATTGAGTGTACTTGAAGTTAATAAAGACTCAGTTATCTAAATATTATCTCTTTTCCTAAGCACCATACTAGCAGTTCAAATTATCCGGAAGAGTACTTTATATACAATAGATCAGAGATATTGGTAATGGGAATTGATTACTCACTCTGGACTATTTAGAGCACTGATTACCTAATCTTTAAGGAAACTTTTGTGTAAAATTGCATTTCCTCTAACAGTAATATTTTTTTCAAGACCCCTTTACACTGTTAAAAATTAGTGAGGACTGTCAAAAGTTTTTAAAATATGTGTTATGCCTTTCAGTATTATATACCACATTACATATTAAAACAGAAAAATGTTAAACCCAAGAATATGTTATTAATCATCAAAACAACAATGTCATCACAAATCATACACAGTCTGAAATTCCATAGTTGTAAGAGAGCTACAAAGGTAAGTAATATCCTCATATTATGAAAATAGTTTAGATTTCAAGGATCTTCAAAAAGATCTCAGGAACCCCTTTTCACAGTCTCCAGACCATGCTTTCATGATTGGTTACAATGGTCTTGAAGTATAAAAATGCTCACTTTAATATTTAAAATTGCTAGGCAGTGCCACTGACTTGTAATGGGCAATGTTCTCCCCAAAAAAGGATATGCTAAAGTCCAGGATCTCATAATTTATACTTGGATCAGGCATTTTAAATTATCCCATTCCAATATGACTGGTATCCTTCTAAAAAGAGGACATTTGGATATAGACATGCATGCTTACAGAGGAAATACCATGTAAAAATACAGTGAGAAAGTGGCCATCTGTAAGCAAAGGAAAGATGTCTCAGAAGAAATCAAGCTGTTAACACCTTGATCTTGGACTTTTTCAGACTCCAGAACTAGAGAAAATTAGTTTCTATTATTTAAACCACCTGCCCTGTGGTATTTTATTATGGCAGCCTAACAAACTCATTCACTGTGTTTAAGACCTTTCCTCATTTAATATTTCCCCATGCTTGACTAATTGTTCAATTCACTTAAGATTTTTGTTTAACTTTTTAACTGCAGGCCAGAAAAGCGAATTACAGTAGGTTAAAGAAGGAGTGAACAATGAAGAAATAAAGTATAGACAATACTTCACATCCTTTGAAGTAAAGGAATAAGAAATTGGGAGTAATCATTAGTAATGGAAAAAGAGTTAGAAATTTGCATTTTCCTCTATTTTGAAAAAAAGACTTGAAGGTGATTACTAAATGTCAAAGGGAAAAATTCATGGAGCAATAATCTGGATCAAGAGCCAGGGTAGAATAGTCAGCCTTAGCAAGAAAGATACTGCCTCTGAGACAGAATTGGTAATGATAATCCCTAAAGCACTTTTCATGTACTGGAGTAGATCTAACCACTTAATATATATTAAATTAATTCTTATAGAAATGCCCCCCCCCACATACACAGCTAGGTGCTATTATTATCCTACAATTCCCTTATTTAATTTCTCTCCCTTCATCATGTTGAGGTCTGAGCCACCCTGCTTAAAACTAACTGCCTACTCCATGTCTGCTCCCATACAACTAAACTTGGCTGAAAACACAAACACACATATATACTGATAAGCCTCACCTTAAATTCATGATCATAAAAATAGTAATTAGACCTTTAATTTTGATGTGAAATAATATATTTCCCTTGACTATTTACTGTTTCAACATACCAAGACCATTATTTAATACTTTCTCCACTGTCCTAAAATGTCTCATACTAGCTGATTCTAAAATGCTTATGAAAATACAAGGGACTAGGAATAGCCAAACAATGCTTAGAAAAGAATAAAGTTAGATAATTGACACTTTCTGATTTCAAAACTTACTACAGAGCTACAGCAATCATGACAGTGTGGTACTGGCATTAGGATACAATGGCATATAATTCAAGAGTCTATATATAAACTTTTACATGTATGGTCAGTTGATTTCTGACAAAGGTGTCCAGATAATTCAGTGGGGAAGACTAGTCTTTTCAACAAATAGTACTGAGACAACTGAGTATCTACTTGCAATTGGCCTCCTGTCTAATACCATATGTAAAATTTAATTCAAAATAAATCATAGACTTAAATATAAGCTAAAACTGCAAAAGTATTATAAGAAAACATAGCAGTAAATCTGTGATCTTGGATTAGGCAATGTTTTTTAGCTATAATACCAAATGTACAAATGATAAAAAAATAAATTGAACCACCAAAATTTAAAAGTTTCATGCTTCAAAAGATACTATAAATAAAGCAAAAGACAACTCATAGAATGAAAAAATATATATGCAAATCATATATCTGATAAAGGACTTATACCAATATATACATTGAATTTTTACAGCTCAGCAGTAAAAAGACAAACAAATTGAACATAGGCAACAGTATCACTTCCTATCCACTAGGACTACTATAGTCAAAAACATAAATATTAGCAAAGATATGGAGAATTTGGAACCCTCATCCACTACTAGTAGAAATAATGTAGCCACTTTGGAAAATTGTCTGGTAGTTCTTCAGTGATTTAGAGATTATATTCCTAGATATAGACCCAAGAAAAAGAAAACAAACATATGTCCACAAAAAAAACTGTATTCAATGTCATAGCAATATTATTTACAAAAACTGAAAGACGGAAGCAACCCAGATGTTGGACAACTGAACTAACAAAAGGTAGTATATTTATATAGTAGAGTAATATTCAGCAATAAAAAAGAATGAAATAATGATCCATGCTACAAAATAAACCTTGAAAATATTATGATAAGTGAAAGAAACACATGTAGGATGATTCCATTTATAGACAAATCTATATAGAAATCTGTATAGAAACAAAGTAGATAAGTAGTTACCATGGTAATTGGAAGAGACTGCTGATGAGTATGGGATTTCTTTTTGGAGTGATTAAAATGGTCTCAAGTTAGATGGTAGTAATAGTTGCATAACCCTTTATAGACTAAAAATTACTGAACTGCGCACTTTAAAATGGTGACTTTTATATGAGCTTTATCTCAAAAAGATTTTTTAATTTAAAAAAACAAACTAGTCAGTTATGGTACCTCTCTGGTCAAAACCTCCTAATTGGTTTCCCACTTTACTAAGAGCAAAAATTAAAGTCACTTCTATGATCTGCAAGTCTTTAATAAACCTGATCCCCTGCTCCTCTTTGATCTCATCTCCTACTAATCTCTTCTGGCTATTCCACTCCAATACAGTCACTCTCCACCCTAAATGTTTCCCTGTAGCTATACACATGTCTCACCCCTCACTTTCCTCACTTGAAGTCTTTCCTCAAAAATTGCCTTCTCAAGAAGGTCTTCCCAGAGCCGGATATGTGTGACTCAGTATTTGTTGAATGATCCCATTTTTAAGGTGGGAGCATTCAGTCATAGGGAGGTTAAGTAAATTATGAAACCAGAATTTAAACTCACATATTCCGAATCCATGATCCTAATCCATAGTCCTTTATCCTAATTGCTCTCCTAACCACCAGTAAAAATTAGGAAGTATAACACTATGGAATATATACTCTGATTACTAAAAAAGAAAGAAGTTGCATAAGCAAGGTCATGCCTGATAATCTGTCAGAATCAGCTACAGAGAATGACCAAGTAAAACTGAACGTGGCTAGCAGAGAAAATAAATCTATCAGTTTACAACCCCCCCGCCAAATTATTCTCCTGCTTTTATTTTCTTTTTCTTAAAATCAAGTATATATAATTAATTTGGGGTAGATAACTATTATTAGAAACTATTTGCAAGGAAACCCAAAACAAAAAACATGAACCAAGTCAGACTTCTGACACTAGAAAAATTGAAAAGCAAAACAATGTTTTTCAATCTTAGTTGTCTGGAGATAAGAGAGAGGTTACAAAACAAATCTGAGAATGACTAATATACCAGCTATATTGAAACTCAGCAACAGATGGAGTCACCAAGGGAGAGTGAGCTCTGTGCAAAGAGAGGAAAGGGGAGGCCGATAGGAAACTAGCTTATCTGAGGAAGAGGGGTCACCAAAACAGACTAAAGTTTTTTTTACATTAAACATGTTTTCTATTAAATATGCCTTTGACCCACTCACATACAGTTAGTTAAAATGTGGCAAAGGGACCAAAAACATACAATGGAGAAAGGAAAGTCTCTTTGATAAATCGCGTTAGGAAAACCGAACAGCCACATGCAAAAGAATAAAGCTAGATCACTCTCTAATAGCAGTCACAAAAATTAACTCAAAATGGACTAGAGACTTGGACATAAGACCAGAAACCATAAAATTCTTGGAAAACAACATAGGAAAGACATTCCATGACCTCAACCTTAGAGAGCTTTTGGGGGACTCAATTCTAGCATCAAGGGAAACAAAAATAAAAATAAACAACTGGGACTACATCAAACTAAAAAAGCTTCTTCATGGTGAAAGAAAATATCACCAAAAAAAAGACAGCTTACTAACTCAGAGAAGATATTTGACAAAGGCTTAATATCCAAAATATACAAAGAAAACATAAAACTCAATAACAGAAAAACAGGCAAAAGAATCAAAAGTTGGGACAAGGAATTGGAGAGACATTTTTCTGAAAAGGATATACAGATGGCCAACAGGCACATGAAAAGATGTTCCTACTCCCTAGCTTTCAGGGAAATGCAAATCAAAACAATGAGATCACCTTACACCTGAGAGATTGGCCATTATCCAAAAGTCTGGAAACAACAAACATTGGCAAGGATGTGGAGAAAAGAGAACACTTTCACACTGTTGATGAGAGTACAAATTGGTGCAACTCCTTTGGAAAACAGTATGGAGACTCCTCAAAAAGTTGAATATCTAAATCCCATATGATCCCACCATCCCACTTCTGGGTATTTACCCAAAAGATACAGAAACACTCATTCGCAGAAATTGATACACCCCCATGTTTACTGCAGCCCTATTCACAGTAACTAAGAACTGGAAACTACCTAACCGCCCAACATCAGATGAATGGATAAAGAAGATATTGTACATATAGACAATGGCATACTACACAGCCCTTAGAAGAGATGAAATTCTGTCATTGAATCGACATGGATGAATCTAGAGGAGCTAATGCTAAGTAAAGTAAGCCAAAAGAAGAAAGATAGATACCATATGACCTCACTCACATATGGAATGTGAATAGACAAAAATAAATAAATAAATAACAGATGAAATAAAACCAACCCTTGGACACTTGCAGCAGAACTAAGGTTACCAATAGGCAATGGGACAGAGGTCTGTGGGTGCAAATGGAGGCAGAGCCTACTGGACAATGGTTAAGAACACTTGGTGATTTGATGGAGGGCAGGGTGTGTTGACATTTATGAGGAATGGGGAATTATACTTATGAGTTTATTTTAATGTATAGAATAAGTTGCTACAATAAAATAAATTGAAAATAATAAATAAATAAAGTAAAAATAAGCAGTGGTAAGTTACTAGGCTGGCAAAATAAAGGGGGGAACTAAGAAGTTAATGAATACAAATCTTAATTGCTGCAATATAAGCAATTAGTAATGCACAATTTCCATTTATGAATTTTTTAAGATAGCTCTTATTCTTAAATATATATAATGTGTATCTGAAACCTGTATAATGTTAGAAATCAATGTTATTTCAATAAAAAAACATTTTAAAGATAACTTAGATAACTGAGAGGTTAGGATGTTAAAATAAATAAATATGCCTTAAATTCATAATTTGATTAAAATATTTTAATTGAATAATATTTTCAGATCTAATAAATCTGTTATAAGTCCACCATGGAAACAAGCTCATCTCATGAGCAGTAACATCTATGCCTACATATGGTACAATAGCCAAAAGATTGGGAATATAGCATTTATAAAAGCCTGTAACCCTTTCAGACTTCCAGATCTTCCAGACACCATCCAGTATTCCAGAGTACTGTCCAATTCTACTTACAACCAAATTATTTTTTTAAATCCAAATGTGAAAGAATTGGTATAAAGTCATTGGTCAGTTTTCCAACCCAGAGCATTCCTGTAAATTGTGGGCTATACAACTCACCCATTGTTATAGAATTAAAAAATGAAAACAATCTTAAATCAAACTGCATTTTCAGTAACGGTATAGCTATATATTTTCACACTGCTTCCTGTAATATTTTAGTTTTCCACAAGGGTATATTACAGCTAGAATGTTTAGATGCTTTAACCAAATTTCTGAATTTAACTTCAGAGGAATATAAGAGTCTCTGGATGCATCTGTGTCTTTTTCATCCAAATTATATGGTAACAGGCATTTACACCCTGGTAGGCAAGTGCTAGGTATACATTTGTATACATTGGTATACAGAGTGGGTGTCAGCCCACACCAAAAGTCTCACTCATGTTTATTGGTAATGAAGCGTTGTGATAGTCTTTAGTCTACACATATTGCTAAATACTTTTAAAATCCCCCTCTTACAGTCACATCATAATGTAATTTGGTTTTTCTTAAATATTCTCCTTTGAGCGAAATCAAAATGTATATCAATTAACTACCCTATAAAACACAATGGCTTTAAACAACCATTTCATTTGCTGTGGTTCTATGAATTATCATTTTGGACTAGGCTCAGCTAGGTAATTATTGTGTAACTCTTATGTGGTGATAGTCATCAACTAGTTTGATCAAGTTGGATTTCCAAGATGTCTTCAAACATATGACTGGTAGTTGGTGCTATACCTCTCTCTCTGTGATTTCTCACTTTCAAGCAGGTTACTCTAGGCTTTTTTTACATGATGGTCTTGGCATGAAAAAAAGCAAGAGCAAAAACTGCAAGAGGTCTTGAAGCCTAGGCTTGGAAGTCCTACAACATCACTGAAAAAGGCAAACATAGAAATAAGTTCCACCTCTTGATCGGAGGAGTAACAAAGTCGTATCAGAAAGGGGTGTACTTACAAGGATGGGAAGAATTATGAAGTCTGTTTTTGCAAGCAGTCACCATTAGATCTGACATTGGATCATCCTAGTTATCAAATTATTACTACAAGTGATATTTAGAGTAACAGAAAATAATGAAAAGGGGATAAGTAGAATGATTCTTAAAAATACAACAGAAGGCAAGAAAGGAAAAGGAGAATCTTAGGACAAGGCAAATAAAAAGCATAAAATAAAATGGTAGCTTTAAATAATGATATCAGTAATTACATTATGTATAAATGGAATAAATCTTCCAGTTGAAAATATAACAAAATCTGCCTCACCCCCTACCCATGGCTCAGACAGCTAAGGTGTTACCAGATTCAATACCAACCAGGTGTGGGGAAAGGGGGAGGGAAAAATTTATATATATAGGATATATATATATATATGTAAACAAAGTCCAAAGATATACTACTTATAGGTGACTTATACAGAAAATTTGAAAGTGAAAAATGACAATAGATATGTCACACAAATCCCAGCCAGGCAAGGAAGTATGGCTATACTAATGTCACACAACACACACACACACACACACACACACACACACACACGCATGCACACCTCTATGTCTCAGGTGGCTAAGGCACAGACCTGGGTTTGAAACACATGGTGGGAGAGAAATTTTAAAAGCAGGCTATTAATGTCAGACAAAATAGAACTAAATGCATTTATGGGTGCACAATGGTGGAGCAGCAGTTAGGTCAGTTGCCTCCAAAGGAGCAAGCCACATACCTGGGTTCAAGTCCCAAGTCAGGGAAAGCAACCAGTGTGAACAAAGTGAAAATAAAATAAAATGCTGCTTCTTCCTCCTCTCTCTTTCTGCCTGTCTGCTACTTGCCCTAATTCTCGCCTATACCTTTCCTTTAAAAAAAATAAAATAAAAGCATTTATGGAGCTAAAAAGAGTCACTTCATAGTGATAAAAAGTTTAATTCACCAAGCATATACAAAACCTCTAACCTCAAGATATAGAAGGAATAATGAGCGAGCTACAAGAGAACGGTAGAGTCTTGGAAGGGTCCCTGTACCCCAAGCCTAGTATCTCAGCCTCTGTGAGAGAAGTCTGAGAGAATGTGGTGGAGTGCAGAGGCTTGAACTTGTACATAGAAAGCAAGAGAAGCTGACAAAGGAAATAATTAATAATTAGCCTACAAAAAACTTGGGATGTTTTCAAGAAACTGCTTCACAGAGAATTTAGTTATTGTGGTCACTCCTTGGTTATCTTTGTGTCAGGGAGAGAATGCAAATGAATAGGACATATAAATCCCTTTTTTTACAAAAATTCTGTGGAAGAAACATATCTGGAAACCACAAATTAACTGCACAGGAAATACATAAGAGCCGCCTAAAATATCCAGACCTTTATTTTGAATAGAGAACACAATAAAGGAACAGGATATAGATATATGTGTGTGCATTTATGTATGTATATATAGGGTGGGGGTGGGAGGGAATGACATCATATATATATAAAAATTAAAATAAATTAAACTAATTCCAGGGAAAATAGTGGCAATTCAGAGCACTACAGTTAACTAAAAACAATTTAAGAACTTCCTAATATCCTCAGAAAGAATCAAGATAATATCAACTCAATTTCAAATAAATGTCAAACAGGAAAAATATGTTATGAAAGAGAATCAAAGAGATTTTAACAAATCCTTGGAAATTAAAAATGTAATTGTCGAAATTATAAGTTCAATAAGATGGTTGAAAATATGATTAAATAAATTTTCCATAATAGTGACTAAAATGTCAGTGATAAAGTATTTATGGAAAGATAAGCTGTATAGAGGGCCAATCCAGGAAGTAGAAAATTCAACTAATAAGAATTCCAGAGAGAAAATAGAGGGGAGAAAATTAAGAAAAAATTAAAGAATATACTATTACTGAGGAAAGACAAAAGTTCATAGTTAAGAAATATGCAACAAGTATGAAGAACAATGGATAAAAAAAGAAACTACTTAAATTCACATTGTAACAATTTCAGAACACCTAGGGTAAAGGCATGAATAAAAGTTTTCAGAGAAAAAACAGATCATCTGTGAAAATTCAGATAATCACATTTCTCAGCAATAATGCTGGATGCTATAAAATAATAAAGTGATGCCTTTATATTCTGAAGGGAAGCATTTTTGAACTTGCTGTCCATACTCAACCAAAATGCCAATCAAGGGAAAAGCAAAGTAAATTAACTTCTAAGCATGCAAGAAATCAATTTTCCATTAAAACGGTAGATTGACCACACACATTTAATCCCTCTCCCTCCCCAAACCATACAAAAATGATAGCAACAAAGAAGACAATAACTTGAGTGGTCATATATCCTATTTTGCCCAAAGGTTGTCCTTCAATGATTTTTAAGCACCCACACACTTTTAAAGTATTCTGGTTTAAATTAAAATTATACACTTACTCCACTACTGATCTGCAAAAGAAAGGTATACTAATTATTTCAGTGAATTTGTAGAAGATTGAAGGTGATGGAAAAGTGATAACCCATTTATCAGAATAAAAGTTATTACATAAGTGTCTGCAGAGAGGACACATAGGTCAATTTGCCCTTAAAAAACCTACAGGCATTAATCTCAGGAGAAAATGAAGAGGCACTTGATTCAGGAATACAGAATTTAAGAAATCAGTGAGGCATAAGACTGAAAACAGATGAATCAAGTGAAAAAATGTGCACAATGGACAGTAAGCCTTTGCCCTTTCCTCTGCTTTGAACCCAAATTACCAGCAGCCAGACATGATTGTTTTGTATATTTCTATAAAAATTAGACAGAAATTTGTTCCTTGTTGACACAAAAAAGGTAAAAGAAGACCAGTGACTGAATGTTGTCCTGAGCCCAAAATGTCTACCTTGATAGAGCAATGAAAACGGGTAGAAACCATTGTAATTTATAGTCATAAGGACACAGTCATACAGTCATACCCAGTCATACAGAAACGTGGCACCAGGCTCAGGCAAACCATTCTTCACCTGCACAGTGGTGACAACAATTCTAAGACCCAAAACTTTTCAGACAAAGAATTACCACCTACAGAGCCCTGTATTTCATAAGGAATGAAGAGGGAGTACAACTCTTTAATTGGTTGCTGTCTCTTGGTCTCACAATTTCAAACTCATGGAAAGAATCAGATTATTGTCTAGCCAATTTATAAAATCAATGCAATTTAAATTAAAATTATATAAATGCACACACATATGTGCACATGTGTGTATGTAACTAAATAAGATGATTCTAAAATTCATACAGAAGAATATCACAAGGCCAAGTACAGCACTGATGCTATTGAAGCTGAATAAAGACCAGATATCAAGATGTATTATAAAGTGATAGTAATTAAAACACTGATAATGATGCATAATAGATAAGAAACAATGTAGTAGAATAAAGACCAGAACACAGCTATATGCATATTAAAATGTGTATACCAATAATTATAAGTATTTTAAATCTCTTACAAAAAAAAAGGATGAGACCAATCAATAAAGGGTGATAAAAATTGACTAGAAAGAAATAAAATAGGACCCCTATCAATTACAGATAAAACAAAGAACAAAATGTAAAATACAAAATATTTTAATGAGATAAAGATAAATGTCTTTATGTCCCAGGGTAAGGAAGAATTTCTCAAGGTATAAAAACCATATTCATAAAAGAAGAAGATGGTCATTAAAATTTAAACTTCTGTACAGCAACAAAAAACTACAGATGAATTTAAAGATGCAGCAACCTGGAAAAAGACATTTGAAATACACAAAATTAACATAGTAAGAATATCTACAAGAAAAAGAGAACCAGTACCATGGAAAATTAGGCAAAAGACATGACTAGGTCAATCCCAGAAAGGAATAGCCTAATGTACAATAATACAGCAGGTATAATGTCATTTTGTTATAGCATTGATGATAAAAAAAAGAATCATGATTGACATTGAATACACAACTGTATTAGAGGACCTAGTTTTGTTATATGTCATTTTGCTTAAAGTCATAGTTTCCAAGAACCTCTGGACAGCATTAAGTGAGGACTTATGTATGTGAAAAGATATTCAGACCTGCTAGTAATGAGGAATATAATCAAATCAAATTTAAAATAATAGGACAATATTTCTAACCTATGGCATTGGAAAACATTAAAATATTAGAAATCTACAGTACCAAGAACTGGAAAGGAAATATGTTTCCAGTAGGAATAAAAATTGGTACAACCACTTTGGAAAGCAATTTGAAATATTTAATTAAAGTTGAATATCTGTATATCCTATAACCAAGCAACTTCACTGCAAGTAATACACAAGGGGATGTACACAATAATATTCATTGAAGCATTGCTTCATATTAGCAACAAAAATGTTTTATTGTAAACCTAAATCACCATTATCAGGAAAATTATAATTACTGGATTATATTTATTAAATAGCATTCAATATCTAAAAATCATTGAACTAGAACTACATGATTTAACATCAACAAATCTCAAAAATAGGTTTTAAAAAAGGTAGTTTAAAAATATACAGTATGTCGCCACTTAAATAAGGTCTTATCTATGAACAGTTACATGCTAATAAATTGGACAACCTGAAGGACACGGAGAAATTCTTAGACTCATACAGCCTACTAACACTGAATCAGGAAGAAATTAAAACCTGAACAGACCTATCACAAGCAAGAAAACTGAAGTATCAAAAGTCCTACGGAAAATAAAATCACAGGACAAGTTGACTTTACTAGTGAGTTTTACCAAAATTACAGGCCATTTTCTCTGTGCTCATCTTATAGACATAGATGCAAAAACTTCAACAAAATATTAGCAAGCTAATTTCAACAATACATTAAAAGGATAATTTATCATGACCAAATGGGGTTTTATTCTGGGGATGGAGGAATGGTTCAACATATATAAATTTATTAATGTAATACACTTCATCAACAAAAGGAAGGAAGAAAATCATGATAATACCAATACATGCAGAGAAAACATTTGACAAGATTCCGAACCTGTTTATGATTTTTTAAAAACTCAATAAAATAGGAATAGAAGGAACAAAATTCAACATATTAAAGGCTATATGTGATAAACCCACCACTAACATTATATTCAATTGTAAAAACTGAAAGCATTTCCTGTAAGAACAAGGCAAATGTGTTCACTCTCACTAATGGTATTCAATTACCTAAAGCAATAAACAGGTTTAATGCAAGTCCCATAAAAATTCCACTGACATTTTTAAATAAAAAGAACAAAAACCTTTTTTAATCTGTATGGAGTCACAAAAGATCTAAATAGCCAAAGCAATCATAAGAAAAAAGAGCAAGAGCCACTGTGAATTCCAAACTAGACTATAAAGCAAGAGTAATCAAAACAGCATGTTACTGGAAGAAAAGCAGACCCAAAAATCAGTGGACTAGAACTGAGTACTCAGAAATAAACTTACACTTACATGGTCAGTTAATTTACAACAAAGGAGACGAGCATATAATGGAGAAAGGAACGTCTTTTCAACAAGCAGCATTGGGGAAACTAGACAGCAACATGCAAAGGAATGAATCTAGACCACTCTGTAATAACTGCACAAAAATTAATTCAAAATGAAATAGAGACTTGGATTACGATCAGAAACTATAAAACACTTAGAAGAAGACATAGGCAATACAGTCCATGACATTGGCCTTAGAGAGGTCTTCGGGGACTCAACTCTAGTGGCAAGGGAAACAAAAAGAGACACATTGAATACATCAGACTGAGAAGCTTCTGTACAGGGGGATAAAAAAACTATCACCAAAAGAAAAAGACATTATATGGAGTGGCAAAATATATTTGTACATCATGTATCTGACAAGGGGTTAATACCAAAATATGTAAAGAACCCATGAAACTCAACAACAGAAAAGCAAACAATTCAATCCCCAAAAATTAGAAGAATAGCTGAATAGACATTTCTCCAAAGAATACTCCCAGATGACTGACAAGCACATGAAAAGATGTTCCTTATCTCTTGTTAACGGGAAAATGCAAATCAAAACAACAGTGTGATATCGCCTCACACCTATTAGAATGGCAAAGATGTGGAGAAAAGGAAACCCTTTTATACTTTGTTGGGAGTGTAAATTGATACAACCATGAAAAGCAATGTTGAGATTCCTCAAAAAATTCAGACTAGAACTCTATATAATCCCATATTTGGGTATCTACCCCCCAAACACAAAAACAACATTTTGAAGAGACATACACACCTGCTTGTTTATTGCAGCATTGTTTACAACAGCCAAGAAATGGAAACAACCTAAGTGCTCATCAACAGAGGAATAAAAAAAGATGTACATATATGCATGTATGTGTACATATATGTAAATATATATCTGAAACACTACACATCCCTAAAAAGGTTAAGCCCTGCCATTTGTGGCAACATGGATAGATTATACCAAGTGAAGAAAGTCAGAAGAAGAAAGACAAATACTGGACTTGCTGGAAATTTGGTGGTGGGCATGGTGTGTTATGTAGTTGATGACTAGCGAGCATGCACATCTAAACTTGAATTATTTTTAAAATTAAAGTTACCACAATAAAAAATGAGCACTACAAAACTAAAGGTCTTCACATAAAAAAATGAGATCTTAAAACATGGGAAACAATATCCTGTATTTTAAGAGTACGTATAGTAAAATATATCCAAAAATGCAAATCTGAATGAGAATGATAGTTGCATGATAATGGTTACTTCTATCAGGAGAGAAGGCAATGGATTTAAAGCATGCATTAAAAGCTTCAGCTGTCTGTAATATTTTTATTTTTAAAACTTGAAACATTATAAAATGCTAGATGATATCAATCTAGCGATGGTTGGGTTCTTTGTTTTATTTTTCTCTGTATTGCTCTGTATGTTTCCCTACATGCAATAGTTCATAGCAAGTTAGCCTTATTCCAAAAATGTTTAACATCAGAAAATCCAGTACTGTAACTGATTATGCAAATAGGTCAAATGAAAAAAGGCAGGATAGCGGGATAGTTTGGTAAAATTCAGAGTCTTTCCTGATTAAAAAAATAACTATCTTTGTTGTTTCCTCTTTTTTCCTATCATAATATCTGACAAACTGTAACTGCCTACTCAGTGCTTGGTCAACCCCCCACAGACTATTAGGTCTGAAAAGGTAGACAACAGGCCTCTCCTGTTTACCACTGAATTCTCAATGACTACTAACATCCCTGATTAAAAAGGTCAATCACTATTTGTTTAACAAGTAACTTAATTGATTGGTTGGTTGATTGACTAATATGAAAGTATATGACTTTACAAAAAGCAATAGATACATTTGCTAAAATATACTAGTGGGCTAACATGTGGTGGATCATGATGACTTTGGGTAAATTACTTTAACTTACTATTGAACAATTTTCTCATCTGTGAAATAAGGAAAATAATAGTTTTGCCTCTAAAGTCTTATGAGGATTAAAAGGAAATAATAGATGTGAAGTACTTAGAAGCATGCTAGCAAACAGATACTCAATAACTATAAACTATTACTCATATTTCTCAAACGTTTCCGTAATTATCACTCTTACAGTAAAAAAAGTTTTAAAGTAAATAAAAATAATTTTAAACACATACAAGGACTGACTTTTCAAGAATCTTCCCCGCCTCTTTTTCAGAAATGTAGGCACCTATTAAGCTGAGAGCTTTGATAATTTCTAAAGTATCGATCACTCTTTTAAAGGAATAAAGAAAATAAGGATCCACTGAAAGATTTGAACAGATACACAAAGCAAAGAGTCAAGCAATATTTAGTGTATTATTGCAACATTCCATAAAACGTCGATATCCCAGTTATTTCTTCTACTTGCAAAGATTTTTAAGAGAGACTGGAGACCCACAAAATATTTCCTGTATCATTAAATAATACTACTACCATCTAATGTTGCAGTCATTCTTGCCTCTGTTCTTTCCCTCAACCTGCACATTTAATCTCCATATGTGATCTGTTTTATTCTATTCTATGCCTAAAAATCTTTCAAATCACTGCAGTCCCACGTTAGCTTAGATGCCAATCCATGCTGCACACAAATATAATAGTGTTACTCCTCCTATTTAAAACTCTTCATTATTGATGGCTTTCCATCTAATATCCCTTTAGGAGAAAATCTCAAAACCTTCACAGGCTTCTAGGACCCCCATGATCCTGCCCAGACCTGCCTCCTAGCTCATCTCTGACCCCTTTCCAGTAAGTATCTCTGAAGTACCTCTGGACTCTAGACCCATGGGTCTTCCTCCAGTCCTCAGACATGACCTGCTGTCCTGTGATGACACAACCTCCCAACACGCTTTTTCCTTTGCCTGGAACTCTCTTCCCCACTCTTCACATAAAAAATTTTTACTCATTTCCAGATTTAGTTGAACCACCACTGCCACATGGCGATTCATATAGAAACCTTATCAAAATATTAGCATATCCCTCAAACCCTTAGTTAAAAAGTACATTGTTCAAAGCACACAGCTTTTTTTGTTCATAGTTTTTATTTCTGAAAGTTAGTATGTAAATCAAACCTACATTATTTAAAAATATTCCTTAGAGACAGCAAGAGTAAAGCAAATGAGAGAATTGAATAAATGAGCTTTTTAACTTTTCAGAGAGGCTAAATATATAATAAACCTTTACTAAAGCATAGTAATGCTTGTATATATATGTTTGCTAACTGTTTAAAAACAGACCATCATTGTTTCTGTCCAAACTCTCAAATATCATCTTCATTTTTTTCTCATATGCAAGAAATGCATACATTTGTTTATGCAGGTTCAGCAGATAATTCATGTTAAAATCAATAGATTTTTAAATTTATGATAAGAAAAAAATAATATTAGGGACATAGATTCAGACAAGGTAGATTGCTATACAAAAGTGTAGTGTTTAAACATTTGTACATTTTTGTCATGCAAATTAATTGTTCTGCCAAAGATAATTGGTATTGTAACAGTTTTAGACTAAAATTTCTAACACTGAAAACAGAATCGTTGGGTATTAGAACGTTAAAGAACTTTAGCAACTGATTACTCTGCTTTTCTCTACAGTCATGTATGTATTCATTCACTCAATAAATGTGTAAGGAACTGCTCTAAATGCTTGAGAAACAGAAAACAACCAGCTATATTTCCTACCATTAAGAAGCTTACAAGCTAGCAGAGAAGCTACTGAAGCTGCTATGATAGAAAATATATGAGTTTCAGTGAGAAATAACAATTTAACTACTCTGAAGGAGACACAGAGTTGAAGGAAATCTTTATAGAAGAAACTCCAGTTGAATATTTTGAAAATAAGTATAGAGAAACAGAGTAACAGAAGTATGAGAGATGTAACAGAGACCACTAACTGTCCACCCAAATCCACAACACCCCCCCCACCCCGCCACGCACCTTCTTTGCACTCATAACTAGATTGTCATCTCCCCTGCAGTTAAGCATGGTCATGTGACTAAGTTCTCTCCAATGAAATATGCGTGAAAGTACTGTGCATCACATTTAGGCCCAACTAGTAAATTCCTGTCATGTATTCCTTGTGCTCATTCCACTTTCACCACATGATTCAGATAAAGAAGAGCCCCCTGAGGATGGCAGACTGACAAGAGGGAAGGAACCTGGATCCTCAATAGTTGCATGGTGGAGAACTGCGCCCCTCAACTCAGTGCCTACCTGGAAGTCATGAAGAGACATATATCATGCAAAGAGGCTTGGATTTTTCGAACCAGCATTGTTTAGCCCTTGAAAATCTTTAAGAGGGGTCAAACAATCAGTTCTGAGCATGGCTGGGAGCACTTCCACAAGTATCCCAAGGTCCTGGTTCAGTCTGGAGGGAGAGGGTGTGGGGGGTGGGGGCAAGGGGGACATCTAATGTCACCAACTAAATAATAAATTAATTAATTATAAAGTGCTTCTTCCTCCTCTCTCTTCCTGCCTGCCTGCCTACTTGCCTTCATTCCTGCCTGCACCTTTCCTTTAAAAAAATAATAATAATAATAATTAGTTTTATCTTTTAGAAGTGTCAGTATGGTGGCAGTGTGGAAGAAGAAATGGTGAAAGGTAAGGGCAGGAAAACTGGTTGTAAGACAGAGTACCTTAGAGAAGAAATTGTGGGGTCCTGGCTTACCAGGAGCCATGGATATGGAGGGAGCATGGAATGTGCTGAGGGGTTTTCTCCTTTCCTCCCTCCCAAGTAACGCTCTGCCCTGGGGGCTCCAGCTGTGCACATTCCCTGTGGTAAGTACAATCCCAGTCCCACGCCATATTGACCCAACCAGAGTCCCACTTACGGCTTCCAGTTCTTTCTGCAGTTCCACAATGTCCACCATCTCGTCCCACTGGTGGTCCGACCTCCAGTAGAACTCTTCCAAACGGTAGTCAGATTCACATTCCTGGTCAGCCTCAGGCAGCAGCAGGAAGCCAATGCAACACGATCCGGAGCTCCAAAGCACTGTGAAAAGTGGGCAAGTCCCAGCCACTGGCTGAGCTGTTGCTGTTAGGTATCCAGTCCTCCAGAGAACCTCCAAAGGAGTGATGGTGGCAGCTGCCCCTGGAACACGCTGGATCAGCAATGTGGAGGTCCTGAGCCAGAGGCTAGAAGCGTCTCCACATGTGGGCAACAATCTGGGCTCTGGATTTTCTTCTGCCAGTCTTGCCTGGGGACTTAGCTGCTTGGTAGCACCACTCCCCCAACCCAAACCACCCCCTTAAATTGTGCTCAGCTCTAAGATCCATGTAGATGAGACTCTGTGGGATCCTCCTGAGCCAGTCGTTTCTCTTCCTCTTATTTTCCAATCTCATCTCCCTTTTCCATGGAATTATTGAAATCCAAACCTCTCAGTAACCAAGGAAAAAAATATTAGAACTTCTTTTTATATCTGTAAAAGTAGGGGAAAATAAAATTTCTGATATTTAGCATGAACTAACGATTGAATATATATGTAATATTTAAATAAGTGTACACAAATTGAGGGCAGGTGAACAAAGAAATGTAGAGCCATTTTCTTATTTAATGGAGGTGATCACCTGATCAGTGGGTTAAATGGAAGATTTGTAGAGAAATTCAGGAGTCTGTCTCAGCAGCAGCCACGGAGAGCCACCAGAAGAACTTTTCAACGAAAAGAACAGAAGCAGCCACAGCAGTGGAATAATGGAGACCAGACTGAACAGTCAAAAGACCAGCTAATGCCAACCCACATGCTTGAAGGACCTGTACAGGAGGTTTGTTCCTGAGCCCCAATGCCACAGAAGTCACAAATAAGCTCTATCCCTCCCTCGGACACTCAGATGCTCTCAGGGACAAAGTGAACAAACACTTTCAATCCAAAAGGAAGTAAAAACTAAGGAGGGCTAGTTTACCAGTGTAAACTTAAAAAATTAGATATTTGGTTAACTTCATGGAATTAATTGTTGTTTTATTGTTGCCATAATCCAACAGATGGGACTCGGGAGAAAGACGAGGTCAGGCAAATAAAGTATATTTTCAGCACATATCTAAATTTTAGTATGAGCTTTAGTACCATTTTGGATCCATGGGTTTTTTTGTTTTTGTTTTTGGGGGTTTTTTTTGGTGGTTGGGGAGATGGTTGGGTACAGGGCACTTTACTAATGGTGCATGACAGGTAGGGCTCCCTAAGCCCCTCCTCTTCTTCAGAGGGTCTGGAATGGAGACTGTCAAGGTCAAGAGATTCTCACTATGTTGCCTCTTTCTTCTTGTCTTCTTGCTGGGGCTGGTGGATCCCATTACTCTTTGGAAACCATAGGGACCAAAAGGTCCACTACCCTGTTTCTTTAGCCAAATTCATTGTCGTATCAAGAAAGTAGGGCCATGCCAGTTCCAGCATCAAACATGGAGGAATGTCACTGTTAAAGTCGCCAAAGACAACTGGTCCTCAACATAGTCCAGGATATTGTTTAGGGGGCCATCTGAATCCTTCTTCACCCATATATTCCAGAAGCAGAGTCTTGTTACCTAATAATGGTATATGTACAAATATATGGAATATATGCTTCTGTCATAGTATTTGGCAACTTTCTCCCACATCAGATCAGATCCATGACTGACACATTGGGGCTGAGGACATGGAAGGCCATGCCAGTAAGCTTCCCATTGAGCTCAGGGATGACCCTGCCTATAGACTTGGCAACACCAGTCGAAGCAGGATGATTATCTTGGTAGCCCCTCAGTCATCACAACAGTTTCCCAGAGGGGCCATTGACCATCTTCTGTGTAGTAGTGATGGCATGGACCGTGGTCATGAGTCCCTGCATAATGCCAAAGTTGTCAGGGATGACCTTGGCCAGGGTGACCAAACAATTAGTGATGCAAGAGGCATTGCTGACGATCTTGGAAGAGTTGTCATACTTCTCATAGTTCACACCCATCACAAACTTAGGGGCATCAGCAGAAGGGGCAGAGATGATGACCCTTTTGTCTCCACCCTTCAAGTGAAGTCCAGCCTTTTGAAAGGTAGTGAAGCCAGTGGACTCCACCACATATTTAGCACCAGCATTGCTCCCATTTGATGTTAGCAGGGTCTCACTCCTGAAAGATGGAAATAGACTTTTTTATTGATGACAAGCTCCCATTCTCAGTCTTGACTGTGCCATTGAACCTGCCATGGGTAGGATCTTACTGGAACACGTAAGCCATGTAGTTGAGGTCAATGAAGGGGTCATTGGCAACAGTATTCATCTTGTCAGAATTGCAAGCAGCCCTGGTGATCAAGTATGACCAAATCCATTCATTCTGACCTTCACTGTTGTGTCTCGGAGATGAGGTCAGCACTGTGCCAGAAGAGACAGCTGACTGTTGAATAGGCAGAAGCAGAGACCTGGATTCGTGTTTTCAAAACTTCTGTGGAGAGATACTGCCACTTGTTTCCATATGCTCTCTACCAATGATGGGGCAACAAAGCTAAAGGTGAAAGCCAACACTTGAGAATGCAGAGCCCTGTTCTTGATTGTATCACTGAGTCAGTGAATCAGTTCTGGATCCAGATTCCTCTGAACTTCTCTGGACAGGAAATTAAACCTCTGTTATTTAGCTACTTTTTGTCACAGTTGAAAGTATTGCAACTCATAGAAAAATCTTAACTCACAGAGTAATTGCAAACTGAGGTGAGTGTAAGTCTCACTTATTACATTCTATGAAAACATACAGGGACCCTAATATATACTGAGTAAAAAGGAATGCCTCCTGAATTTTAGGGACACTTAAGCTAAGATCTGAAAGATAAGTAGGAATTGGCCAGTGAAGAATGAGGAAAATAGCATTATTGCACTTTTAATATTCCTGAGAATAAAAAGAACTTGAAAGTTAAAAGAATGAAAAGGAGGCCACTATTACTGGAGAATAAAGAACAGCACAAAGAATGGCACAAGCAGAGATTAAAAACATAGGCCATGTTAAACATAAGAGCAATGCAGAGCTTTGTCAATCAGAATAAAGTAGGTTATGCTGTGATAACAACTCCAGAATCTCAGTGAATCTTATTTGTACATATACCATTATTAGATAACAGGACTCTGCTTCTGGAATATAATTGTCCTTACACTGAAACTGAGGTAGCCACTACTGGAATATTATTGATGGCAAAGGGGAAAGTGAACATGGAGAAGTTTGTGGAAACTGTGGAGGAAAAGATGAATAAGTCCCATCAGATGGCTTCCATTTCTTCAGTAAAGAATAAAGAATTGTGGTGAAAATCAAAATGTTAGGATGTGAGGGAAAGTCAGGGGGAAAAAGAGAATATAAGGATCAGGAGTATAAAGAGACTTGAGAAGGAAGAGTACGGTCATTGTGGAGAGTGGGAAGGCTATGTTACAAGAGAAACTGAGGTATATTTGGGGGCACTCTGAGTACCGTCTGTGGTCGTGACTTTGTAGGACATCAGTCTGAAGCCTGTGCATCAGATAGTTCAGAATCAGGCACACTAATCTAGAGTTGAAATGGACCTAGCCCATTAATCAGTACCTGTGGTCAGAAATACCAATTACCAACCTCCACTCTGCTATGACATGGAGTTTATTCTAATTTACTCTCCCAAAGATTTTGCACCTATTTATTCCACTGAGTATACAGAGCTTATGCGGGAGCAAGCACTAAGACAGAAAAAGTCAGGACCCTTATGGCTGTGATGACTACAGAAACTTCATGTCAACGTCAGAACTATATTTATGTGAAACAAAATAATCTCAGACTTTCTATCACCATTAATTCTGGTCTTTCCCCCTGACCCTTTGCTCCCTGAAGCTGATCTTAATTTTAAACAATAAAAACCCTCAATTAATAATACAATCAGCATAACAAGTAACCAGAAAAATACCTAGGTTAAATCATAATCACAATTACTATGAACATAAGGTTGACATTGTTGAAATACTTTACAATTAAAAGAACTTTAGCAAAGGTATGCCCTGGTAGAGTAGCAGTTAGGTCAGTTGCCTCTGGAGGACTGTAGTCTGCATACATACAAAGGATCCAGGTTCACTTCCAGGGTCTCGGGGAACAATCAGTGTGAACAACTAAATTTTAAAATATATATATATTTATATACATATATATAAATATATATATATATATTTATTCCTTCTTGCTCTTCCTGCCTGCCTTCTCATCTTCATTCCTGCCTGTACCTTTCCTTTAAAAAAAATAGAACTTTAGCATTTTCTATGAAATCAATATGCTGGAAATAAATATTTTATTAATTTTATATAAATCCATAAAGTAATGACATTTGTTAAATAATTTTATAAAACAATGACAAATTAAGTATGCATAATTGTTCAAATTACCTCAACATTTTGTTTATCCAACATTTGTTAAATAAATGAAATATATATATATGTAATGCTAAACAGTAACTTAAGGAACTAAAAAAGTAATGATAGACATAGGAAGATCATGTCTATATACATATTTTCAGTCTGATTTTTTTAAATTCATAAACAGATTTTATAGATTTAATAAATGAGAAAAAAACTTTAATCTTCAGAAAAGAAATCTATTTTGGACAGAGAAAAAAGACTAAATGTAATTTGGCTACTGATCAGCAGAGGGTGATAGAACATCAGAATGACAGCTTAAGAATACCTCATCTGCTCCGATAAATCTCTTATAGCACAATTTAGGGGAAAAGTGTGTCACCATTACATTAGGGCCCACCCTAACCCAGTATGACATCATCTTATTTAATTACCACTGCAAATATCTTATTTCCCAATAAGAGGTCCTAAGTGGACATGAATTTTGGGAGGACAATGTTCCACCCTGGATAAGAAGTAATGCTTATGTCTTCAGAGAAATGTATGTCTTCAGAGAAATCTTTTTTCAATAAAATCTTGAAAGACAACATAGATAAAGCTTTCCTTTATGGAAATAATACAGAAACTGAATGTTTTATATCCAGAATATACATACTCCAAAGTACACTCAACTGATTTTTTTTTTACTTTATGTTCATATTCATGTATTTATACTCTGTCTCATTCTATAATGATTTTGATGTGTCTCTCAAAAACAGTATCATGGGGAACATAACAAAGTATGTAGTTCACTGCTAATACTGCACACTTTTTATTGAGACTTTGAACTATTGGAAATTTACTAATAAAGAAAAATATAGTAAAACTCTATAAACACAACCCAGAAAGTTTCACCATGTAGAATTCATAGTCACATTTTTGCAATATTAAATAAAACAACACTTTTCAATTAATCTTCCAATTAAAGTGTGTTTTAATTTATTTGTTTTTATTTGAGATGTGTAAGAAATAAAACAATTTTTATAAAATGTAACCACACACTGAATTAAGAAAGACCCAAATAATCACAGAGTAGCCATTTACTACCCCTTTACCCTTTAGAAGCTAACACCTTTAGCTGATTTTAAAATGAGAATTACAACCTGGTGGAGAATGGGAGTCGATTGCAATTGAGTTCTATCTGATTCACGTTATCTCAAAGACATTATCATAGTTTTAAGATAGAGTAGAAAGCCAAGATCAGAGTACACTAAAATACACATAATAAAGAGAAATATGGTCGGTTGCACAATTCTCATTAGTGGAAAGGAGTAAACACATCAGCTACTCTGGAGAATCCAAGTTTTCTGTAGCAATGAGTTGTTTTTTAAATGACTCCCTGAGTGATAAAGGGAGAAGATAATATCCTTTAAAAATTCCTTAAAAAATTGCAATAAAAGGCAAGTTTTCTTATTGTCAATCCTTTTGTTAAAGTGAAAATTATCTACACTAGAAGACAGTTCAACCAAGGAAGTTTTGGAAAGGCAAAGAAAACACAATCACAGTGGTTGTTTCTGCTTATTCCAAGGACAGAAGTTAAACTAACTAGTAACTGTAACTACCTAGTAACTAGTAACAGTAAATGGAGCAAATATCCTTCAAACACACCTTCCTAAATGTCTCCCTCTTCTACCGCCTTTTAGTCAACTCTGCCAACTTAGGCTCTCTGATGAGAATCTAGAAAGCTATATTTAGAGCTTCTAGCACTATGCATGCTTTAAAATCAAGTGAGTAAATAGCAAAAGTACACTTATTTTTTAAGGTATTTTTATTGATGTAACGTCTTTACAGAATAATGTACGTTTAGATGTTCAGGTTCACTCCATCAAATATATGATAACAGCATACTCACCATCAAATTTCTAATAGTCCAACACCACTGTCCATTGAATACCCACTACCCTTTGTTCCCCACTTCCCAGCCTGGGTCTACAGTAACCTCAGTTCTATTGTTAATGTCTAGGGGTTGGCTTTTGTTTTGTCTGTTCATTTGCTTTGTTTTTTTATATTCCACATGTTAATATGTCATCCAATATTGGTCTTTCTCCTTCTGATTTACTTCACTTTAACATAATCCTCTCCTGTTCCACCATTTGTTATCATAAATGACCGATTTGATATTTTTTAGGACTTTATAGTATTATTCTCTCTCTCTCTCTCTCTCTCTCTCTCTCTCTCTCTCTCTCTCTCTCTCTCTCTCTCTCTCTCGTGCACGCATGTGTGTTTGTGTGTGTGTGTGCCACAGCTTCCTTATTCATTCATCCATTGGTGGACCCTCAGGTTGTTCCCATTTTTGAGCTATTGTAAACGATGCTGCAATAGACATGACGGTATATATAGTTTTTCAAACTAGTGTTTTTGTATTTCGGGGCAAATACCCAGAAGTGAGATTAAAGTTACACTTTAGGAAAGTTAAAATCTAAATACAATTCTGAACTCACAAGTTTCAAAGGCAAAGGCGAAGCTGAAACAGAGGATTCATTTAAAGTGTACCTGGAGGCTCAGGTGCTAAGATGGAGTCTGAGGTGTGGAATGCATGGGGCCCAGGAACTCAGATTTGCGACTCAGGGCCAGGAAGGAATAACCAAAAGTGAACAAATAAATAAGAAAATAGAAGTGCTTTTTCTTCCTATCCCTTCCTTCCTATATGCCTGCCTGCCTTTATTCCTGCCTGCCCTTTTGCCTCTTTAAAAAAAAAACAAAAAACCTGTGTCTAATACATGGAACCACTGTCCTGCACTCCCTGTCCTCGGCTCCCGTTCCTAAAGACATAGAATACCAACTAGCATTCCATTCCCCCGACACACTCCCACAACAAAAAGTTCTCACCTTGAAAAGTTGGATGTAATGAAGAGAATCAGAAATGCTAAGGTTGGGGGCCAGTGCCCCAAGTAAAACCCTCTCCTTCTTACATTTTGAAGTGCCGAAGCTCCTCCAAAAAATTAAGTGACTCCAGCATTCTTAGCCTAAAATGAAAGCAGCCGTGGATAAGTCTATAGATAGAAGCAGCAGCAAGTTGTCGACCAAGAATGAATGCCCCTTATTCCTAAGGATGAAGCTTCTCCTGGGAAGTAGCTGTCTGGCCAAAGACTTCACATTCCAGTCACTCTTGCACCCAGGTGTAGTCAGCTAGCTAGCAGAATATGGGTAAAAGGGATGTATAGCACATCCAGACCAGGGCTTTTAATAAAGTAGGTGTGCCTTTTCACCTTCTAGTTTACCTTTCTGGCAGCTGGACATAGAAGGCACCAAGGCCCAAGGAGATGCCAGCAGCAGCACTGCGGGAAGGAGCCTCAGTCTGTGAGTGACCACAGGCAAGAAAGCCACCTGCCAATCAGGAGTATCCAGTTTGGACCATGATACAGATGAGAAACATTTCTTGTGTAAAGCCATTGAATTTGAAACCTTGTTTGGATAACTGGCATTCTCATGACCAATTATCCTTCCATTTTCACAGAAATATTTCATAAGAAAATAGATCTACATAGAGGACAATAAGAAACCTCTACAACGTATCTAGAACAGACCCATTATAAACAGATGAACAACTAAAGATTAGCCACAGGAAAGAAAGCAAGCAGCACAAAAGATAATGCCTGAGATAAATAGTACTACTCTTAAGAGCACAGATTATGCAGAAAATAGAAAATGAAATTTTCATTTTTAAAATGAATATTATCAAAAAAAAAAATGTTAAAAGCCTTTGCTTCACAAAGTTAAAACTTAATCCTTCTACCTCTCACCCTGACCTCCCCACACACACACCAAAATAAAAGTTTAAAAGAAAAACGAATTCTTGGAAATTAAGCTATAATTGCTGAAAATGTTTTTAGATCAGTAGAAGGGTTGAAAGACTACGTCTAGGACCTCTCCTAGAACACAAAGCAAAAGACAAAAAGAGAAAACTTCAAAGAAAAAAATGAAACAAAATCCAGTATCAAGCAAAGAAAAATCTCAAAAAGAAAAGACAAGAGAGGATGAAGAGACAAAAAAGAATTGTATTTTAAAAATTCATGATACAAATATGAAGCAATTTCTGAAACTATAAAGGATAGTTTAGTTAATTTAGACACTAGCACATTCTTCATGGTGCAGCCCAGAGGTCATGAATCTGTAAAACAGGAAAGGCAAATTTGGCTCATCGGCTATGCAATGAAAAATAGTTAAATAGTCATAATAATATAAATTGAAGAAAAGATCGGTCTTTAACTTTCAGAATCAACCTATAAACAACACATGAAAGGATTACAATAAAGAATAAGCTGAGTGGTGTGCTCTTGTAGAGTAGCTGGTCAGCTGTTTTCTGCTCAGTGCAGTGCACATATGTCTCAAGGACCCAAGTTCACATCCCTGAGGCCAGGGTGAACAACCAAGATGAACAAATAAATAAAAATTAAAATGCTTCTTCCTCCTCACTCTTCCTGTCTTAATTCCTATCTACACCTTTCCTTAAAAAAATAAAATAAATTTCACATTATCTTCGAAAATGTAAAAAACAAAATATTGTTGACAGAATATGGTAGGTAGAAGAGTAGAAGATGAAAGAAAAGAGACAAAGCATCAAAGCATATTCAGAATGTGAGTATTTCTCATCAACTCCATGAGCACCTCCTGATCATACCCATCATCTCTGCCTGAGTTACTGCAGTAACTTCCCAACTAGTCCCCTTACTTCCACAATGATTTTCTATACTTACTTTGTTTGTGTTTGTGTGTGTGTGCATGCAAATGAGAGTTTATTGACTAAGACACAAGGTCAAGATTCCCCCAATTCCTGCCTTCCCGAGAATAGTTCCCAACAACTGAAGAATGATATCACTCACTCTTAGGACTTACTTTCACTCACTTTCAGCATGGAGGTTATACAAATCCTTCTCAATACAAATCAGACAATGTCACGTCCATCTTGCAATACTTCCCACTGTACCCAGAGTAAAATCTGAAAGTCCTTATATAGGTCTATATGGCTAGATCATCAAACCCTCTTATTTCTCAGATCTCATCATTCACCACAAGCCCTTGCTCACTCCTTTCCAGCCATATTAGCCTCCTGACCAATCGCTGAATGCACCAAGCATTCTCCTGCTTTGGGACCTTCACTGTTTCCACCACCTGGAACTCTATTACCTAAGATATTAATGTGCCTAGCTCACTTCCTGCCTTAAAGTTTTTGCTCAGATATTACCTCTCAATGAAGCCAAATCTGACCAACCCATTTAAAATTATTACCTCCACCTCTTGAGTCCTGTTCTCTCTTACTTGGTTCTAGCTTTTGTTTATTCCATTAAACTTATTGAATCTGCTGTATCATATACATGTCTCTACATTCCTTGACCTGAGTACTTAGAATAGTTCCTATCACGATAATAGGTGCTCAATAAATAATTGTTAAATGAGTAAATATAAGACCGGTCATAAGACCGGTGAGATAAAACCTGGAAGTGAAAGTATAATATATAAAAATATAAAAGCAATTGAGAATAAAACTATAATAATAACTATCAAAAATCAAGAAAGGATAGCTAAATTCTTGTTTTTATTATAGGCAGTAAATTTTAAAATGAGAAGTCAAAAAATATTAGTAACAGCATACAATTGAGAGCTTGGAGCTAATTGCTGGTATTCTAAAAAGAAAATATTATTAAATAGTGGCTACTACTTCTATGTGCATATATATGTTTTCTATAAGCATGGTGTTAAATAACAAAAATCCAACTGAGTTCATTTTAAAGATCTGGTTGGCTCTATTAGATGGCTCATGAATGAAGCAGCCGTGAGCAAGCAGAAAGCTGCTATAAGAAGTACAGAATCGAAGGTTTGTATAGTCAAAAGGAAGGTGAGACAAGGTTCATAGAAAAAGAAAAGACTGTGCAGGCAAAACCACCTTTCATGGCAGAGGACAGGAAGTTTTTATCATGCAGACTACCTCTCAGGTGCTGGCCAAGATACTCCAAACAGATCAGTTTAAATTTCCATTTTGGGGAGATGCTGGCACTACAATTAGGTTAGGTATTGGGCATTGGCATGAACAACTCTATCTGGGACCTGTGGTTTCCTTTGTTAACAATTCAAACAAAGACTTGAAGGATGCATACCAGAAGACTTGACGTTGTCGCTTCTCAGGAAGTGGTTTAAGTAAATAAAAAGATAGAAATCAGGAATTATTAAAAATCATTTTAGTCTCTTTCCCAAACAAGCAGGGCTATTTAGTTCTGTAAAAGGGAACTGAGAAGTGGGGTAGATAGCTGCTGTTTTTCAGTATAAATTCTTCAGTACAATTTTAGTTTTAACCATGTCCAAGTGTTACTTTGATGAAAACTAAGAGAAAAATTAATTTAAAAAGGAGAAAAAGAATGAGCAGTTCTAGGCTCACTCTAGACAATAAACAAAAATAGATTCCCCAAAGTATTATCAAATGAGCACAGCAGGTCTGTTTCCTTGTTGAGCAGAAACCAAAAGACACAAACCAAAGTTCCTTTAGACCAAATAGTGTTTTATTATTTGTTACAAGTAAGGACACAGGGAGATCATTCTCCAAGCACTGTCTCCCCAAGTGCTCTGCTTAGTGGGCCTGACTGGGGCTCAACTGAGGAAGTGAGTGGTGCGTGGTCAGTGGGGTTGCTGGTGAGGATTCGAAGTCTACAGCACGGGTGCCAGCCCTCCCCCTGCCCGTTCAGACCTGCACAGAGAGCAGAAGCCCTCCTGTGGGCAGTGATTTTACTATTAAAATGAAGCAAGTTCACCTTTATATCAGTCACAGCCATTCTCCAACTCCATCAGGTTTTGAATGGGTGACCTCATTGGAGTGTTTTCCATTACTATGTAAGGCTCTCCTATGGCCAGCATACTGACAAAAGCACTGTATCACCAATGATGCTGGTCTTAGAACTTTTCAAAGTGGGTGTTACCAGTTGAATACCATGGCTATAAAAAAATAAAATGAAATGAAACAACATTAAACATTTGGTTGTAAGCACTTTGACTTCCTGATAGCTACCTGTATGGATTTCAAAATGTTTCTCTTATCTGAATTAGTCTCTTTCAAAGCAAAGTCTTCCTTTCTTATCTACATGTCAGTTGCTAGAGAATTATTTCAGTATTTTAGCATTTTACCTTATTTTCTCCTTTCTGCATCCCGTGGATTTAGCTTTGCTTTCTTATGACTTTACCAAAAGAAAAATATGCCAAACCAAATGCCTGTCACTAAAGAGCAGAAGATTTATACTCTGTTTAAAAGATGTGTTACAACAGGAATACAGTGATCATTAAACCAGGATGAGGCCCCAGTCCTAGGAGAGGGTGTTGGTGTAACTGCAGACACCGAGGTCTCAGGGAACAACCTGTTTCTCCTCATTCTTACAGAGCCCTGATCTATCCAGCCCTTCCTTCTGGGGTGCTGTGAGAAAGGAGAACTGGAGGAAAGTTAAGATGATGAGGGGATCTGCATATCAACACAGGTTTCCTTGAGTCCATTTTATAGTTTCTATAAAACCCAAGGACTGACTAATAAAGTGGCCCTTAGCCACTTAAACTTTGGTCAACACTGGCATCTGATATCAATGTTCTTCCAATCCCTAGTAAGCCTGGGGGTTGGGAGTATTGAAAACAGTTCCTGGGAAGACCTCAGGGAAAAGAGAAATTCTTGTTCTCAGCACAGATTGTATAAGAGGGCAGGGAAGAAAATAGTGAGTTAATACCAAAGAGCAAAGAGTTCCTTTATCTCCACAGTGTTTCTTTAGGATGGGAATCATGCTGTTACCCTGGTTACAAAGATCAGCTTACAACTGCAAAGGTGAAGTGGCAGCCACTGAAGGCTTTTAAACCATTAAGTGCCAAAATTTCATCTGTGCATTTGTGTGCCTTTGAAAAAAAAATCTAAAGACTATATTGCATGCTGTCAAAAAAATTTTTTAAAAAAGACTGCATTGCAGTCCCACTGGGTAAATTTATTATATAGTTTATTATATTTGTTAAACATGACAACTAAATTTTTGAGACATCTATCAAAGATGACAATGTTACTTTTAGAATTATTAAAAGCATGTATTTTTCTGACATTTATCATACAGGATTGCTTTCCCACTGAGGTCATTATTAAGTCTTGAAAGAAAAGCCATATTATCACATAATTACCTACCCTACACTTTCTAGCATAGTCAGTGAAGGGTCAGAAAGCTACTTTGTTTTAGAGCATTCCTGTGATGGCCAGTTCTTTAAGGCTATTAGCTGCAGACTTTTTAAAGCATCAGTAACTGGGAAATATCTATTAATCCTATAGATAATTCCTTTCCTCTTTAATTTCCATAATCTCAACACCAAACCAGAAACCTGGAAATAATTCTTGCCCTCTCCCTCTACTTCATTCTCCACATCCAATCATCTGCTGCTACAAAATCCCATTGACTACAATTCTAAAGTATATCATGAATTTTTCCATGCTTCCTGCTTAAAGAAATTTCACGTTTCCACTGTCTCTTGTTTGAGCTGCTACAGTAATCATTAAGACCAGGAAACAGATACGCAGAGATGTTAAGTATGGAAGTCACACAAGTGGAAGCCAATAATCTCCTCCTAGTTCACCAACTCCATTCACACCTTCATCCTTTAATTTCATTTCCACTCAGCAGCTGGTGCTATTGTTTAAAAATAATTCATTTATACTCACTCAGCAGCCAGTGAGACTGTTTAAAATAAGTCATTTATACCCAGAACCTGTTGTTCTTTTAAAAAGATAACAGAAAACAAATTTCTCTTTTTCCTTTCCAAAGCCTACTCAAACCAGTGAGGTGGGACAGGTTCTTTCCTGGCACTTAGGGCAAGTCCCTAGACTGTTTTGGTACTCTCAGTTAATAAAAATTATCTTTCAGAAGACAGATCTCTCTCTTCCATGTGCAGACCCAGTGAGATAGCAGCTATCCTCAAGTTAGGAACCTGAGTCTTTACCAGAATTTGACCCTGATATCAGACTTCCAGCCTGCAGAAGTGTGAGAAAATAAATTCCTATTATTTAAGCCAAAAATAAAATTCTCTTCAGTTACAAAGTAATCTCATCTGAATAATAAAACTGCCTCATCCCGCGTATCATGGCAGCCAATGCTTCCTCCCACCACCCACCCAAGCCTCTGGCCAGGAGGCCTCTGTGACAGGGGTTTCTGACGTTCTTCCTCTTCGTTCTCTCAGAAGCCTTTGACCTGTCAGGTGGAGGGGCCAGAGAAGGAAGACAGATAAAGGGCAGGAGAGTCCTTGTTAATAGGCAGAGTTGTGATCCAGCGTTACTGTGCTCTGGCTGCAGCAGGGGCTGCAAGTTCATTCTTGCGCTCAGTGGTTCTTTTATAATGGCCACCTTGGATATTCCCCTGTGGGTTCCTCTAACTCCCTTGAAGTCGGTAAAAATTTCTACCTCAGCTAGGTACTTCCACACCCATCCCACCTGCAGCCTCACCTTCGGCCTCTGAATCTGATGGCATGTGTGTGTGCCCTGGTGGCCTAGTGGTCCAGTACGTCCTGGAAGTAGTACCCACGTACCTCCCAAGGTCCTGGGGTGAAGACCTGGAGCGTGGGGGAAACCACGAATGCGAACAACTAAAAAAAAATTAAAAAATGCTTCTTCTTTTCCTGTCTGACCTACCTACTCACCTGCATCCCTGCCTGCACCCTTCCTTTAAAATAAATAAATATATCTGATGGTACAACTTTTTCCTCTTTCTACTAAGCTTATGTGGTTTTGGCAGAAGGCCTCCTGGGCATGATTCCTTTTTAAATTACTCCATACATATATTCCTATCAAGGGTTTCTTTCTTTTCTTTTTTTTTGAGCAACCAAGGAAAAGACTGCAGTTACTTTCCAAATGTATTTCCATATTCTGATGCTCATAAGTAGTTTTCCAAGTATCTTTTTGTCCCAGGGAATACAGAGGATACAAGTATCCGTGTGATCTCCATAAAGCCTTCCTTCCTAGGCCTGAGGTAAGGGAAAAACCCTTGTCCCACTGGTCTCCCATTAGTGTTAAGGAAGACTCAAAATGCATTGAAAATTCTTTCCATGGGAAATTTCCTAAATTTCAACTAACTCCTTAGCCCCTTCCATTTTAGTACTTTTATAACTTTAAGACAAGCAGTGGAGTAAGAATCCACAGAAGTGGTTATCAGCACCTCCTTTGTAATTCTACTGTTGATGATCTGACTCTGACTCTTCACTTTGGAATGTGGACATAGTTCACTCAACGGAAAATGAGTCATTAAGAGTCCTGTTTTAAGATCCTGCTAGAAATACTAAATCAGGTGTTTCCATCGCCATTGCAATTAAATGCTAACTTGTTGCCGTGCTCTGTGGAGTGCTGCATGATGAGGTCTGGCCTACCCTCCAGTCTTGTCTCATGCCACTCTATCTGGTTTCAACAACACTGGCTTGCTAACCCTTAGACTGCAAGTGTTTTTCACCTCGGGGCTTTCATATACACCCAGAATTTTCTTTGTCTTACCACTCTTTACATTCTTATTTTTCAGGTCTCAGTGTAAATATTACCTAATTACAAAGGACTCTCCTGGAAGAGCTCCTCATTCCCACTCCATTATTGTAACTCATACATACTATTTTACTTTACAGCATTTATTGCAAGCTTTATATTTGTATTTTTACTTGTTTGTGATCATATGGCCAGAGACTGGTTCGCGATTTACCAAAACATATCCATTTTCCTTCTGGACATACAGTTGGCTTACATTTACATTTCCCAGCATCCCATACAGTTAGCTATAGCCAGGTGATAAGTTTTAGTCAATGGGGTGTAGGCAGAGAAAAGACAACTTCTAATCCTGGTCCACAAAATCCTGCTGCATATGATCCTCCATTCCCTTTTTCCATTCACCAACTTAATAGATCCCGAAGACCATAGAGTAACTGAAAGAAAGTGACCTGAGTTAGGGCTTAGAGGAGAGAGTCCAGGATAGTCAAGACAGTAGCGATAGCCTCATTGAACGATTGCTTAAATAAGAAGTTTTATTAGATTAAGCCTTTGAAATTTCTTTTTATAGGCATATTCCAGTTAGTAAATTTAAGAAAGCATAACAGAATGAGATCACCACCATTTAAAACCATTAATTCATAAATCTAGACAATAATGATGGCCTGTTATTTGTGAAGGGAAGAAAGAAGGGAACTTGAGAACATCAGAGAATATTAAAAGTACGTAATTGGGTCCTGGGTTCGCTTTTATATTTATAGCCACTTCCAGGTGATCACAGCTGTATACACAGCTATAGATTGATGACTTCCCAATTTTCACCTCTAGCTCTAACAACTCCCATAAAATTCTTAGACTCTTATATTCAATTGCTTTCTGAAAGTCTCTACTTGACTGTTTAAAAGGAATCTCAAGCTTACTATCTCTACAACAGAACCCGTTTTTTTTGTTTTGTTTTGTTTTGTTTTTTTCCTCAGAAAGAACGTTGTCCTCCCCTTGTTTTCAGCATCTGAGCAGATGAATTCATCATTTCTCATCTGGTGATAGCCTCCTAACTGATCTTCACACGGTAGCCAGGGTCAGGGACTTTTTCAAACACAAGTCAGAAAATACCACAATGCTTGTACAGTTCCTATCAGAGAGTAAAAATCAAACTTTCCCCAGAGCTTGCTGCTTACTAAATGCTCCTCTGATTTCATTCTCTACCACTGTCCCTGCTTCCCCTTCTCTAGTTTTCTTACTGTTCCTAGAGCGCATGAAGCTCCTTCCTGCCTCAAGGCCTTTGTGCCTATTAGTCCTTTTCCCGGAACATTCTTTTACCACAGTTACTCGTGTCTTGCTTTCTCACTTCATTCAGATGTCCTAGAGAAGCTGTTCTCAACCAACCTGTCAAAAATAACACCCTGCCTCTTCCCACACCCCCACTCACTTTGACTGAACCCCATTTTGCTTGATACATGTTTGTCCGTTTGTTACTTCAGTTGTTTGAAGTCTGTCATCTACCAGAATGTAAGCTCCAGGTACAGGAATTTCATCTGCCTTGTTCCTTGCTGTTTCTCTAGTACACAGATAAATGTTTGCTGGTGCATAGGAACTCAACACCTATTTGTTGAATAAATGTATGTGCGAATGAATTCTAAATAAGTGAGCATAAAGTCTTCCAAGTCTGACTCAACTGCAATTATGAATCTCATTTAGGAATTCCTGAGGTACAGGGATTCTACAACTCACTGATAATGTGATCTTGAGAGAGTTGTTTGATCTTCCTGTGTCTCAGCTTCTTCATCTGTAAAATGAAAGAATATCTACCTCATTGAATAGGGAGGTTTAAGTAAATGACAATATGAAAGTGTGTCTATTAGAACTATGCCTAGAGCATAGTAAATGCTCAACAAATATTTGCTGATGTTATTACTTTATTATTACAGAAATACAGATCTATTCAATGTAAATGGAGTAAAGAGTAATTTTTTACATTATAATGGAATTTTAAAAATTAAAACCGATTAATGTGTAGAAAGATTAACAAAGTAGGTCTTAACTACTTAAGAGGTCAAGAAGTAGCACAGAAATTTAGACTCAAAGTCTTAGAAACCCCTGCCAATTCAAGATCAATCAGAAATTAAAATAAAGGAATTCTGAAATATAACAGCTATTTAGATTTGGTTAACAACAAAGAAATTACTTTATATGCAACTTTTCAGGAACATGTAAGTCCAAGAATATCTGTATTCTTTAATAACAAAAATGTCACTCTCATCAGCAAAGACATATGGGAGCCGTCCCTCCACCCTCACCTATCTTAGCCCACATACCCACTGCACCCTAATTTTACTAACAACTTCTGAGAGCCAGCAGCATCACTCTTGCTCTAACCTGGGCTAAACAAATTAATGCAAGACCATTATATTTGGCCCCAAGAAAAGGTTCCACAAACATAGGTGGTTGATTAGATAAAATATGTTTTAAGAAATCAAGTCTAGACAGCACCCTGGTGGCTTAGCTGTTTATTCTGCCAGCATAGTCCACACACACACCAACCTGTGTTCATGGCTTGGGGCCCAGGGGAACAACCAAGAAGAACAACTAAACATTGTTAGGCTGGCCCAGAAGGACAAAATGGCGGCCATGCCTGGGAAAAGGTGGCTGACGTCAAACCAAGGAACCGAAACAGAGACCCTCGCCAAGGCGGACATCTGCATGGCCACCCGGGTCTGGGCCAGTCACCAATGAAAAGCCGACACCTAGAGTTACAGGACCAATCCCCAATCGCCACGCATAAAGCCCACGAAATTCTTGCTTAAGAGCATGCTTCCCTTCTAGGGTGCAACTTCCCCGGTCCCGCTTCTGCGGACAGGAGAACCTCACCCGGGTGCGCAAACCCCAATAAAGCCCTGGCTATTGGACTTTTTGTCTGATTGGCATTCTTTCCTTGGCAGAGCCGGGAGAAAAACCCTTTCAAACACAAGAAACAAAAGCTGCTTCTTTCTCTCTCTTCCTACCTCCTACTCATCTTCATTCCTGTCTGTAACTTTCCTTTAAAAAAAACAAACAAAAAAAGTACACTAAACAGTACACTGACAATAAAGCCAAAAATTGAAGCGAATTACTCTATAATTTTGACATATCTTGCTTTTAAATTAATTATTCCTGCATATCTGTTATTTTTCTACGTATATTTGATTTTTTTCTTTTTTTTTTTTTTTTTTTTATCATTTACACTCTTCTTTCTCCTTCATTTTTCTTCATAATAAAACCATCAGGATGAGAGGTTAGAGTCTAACATAATCTCCTTTGTCTAACCGATTTGTCAAGCATGTAGCAACCTTCTCATTCTACACAGCAAACTGCCATCTTTTCTTCGCTAGCATTTTTAAGTATACCAAGGAAATGAAATGATACTGGGTATCTTCACATACCTAAGTCTTGGCCCTCCTCCCTTTCAAGCAAAGAAACAAACAAACAAACAAACAAAATAGAGCTTTTTATAAAGATCATAATGCTTAAGACTTTAAAGAACTTTAAAATTAATAAAAATGAAAGATACATTAAAAGTATCAGATGAAATAGGCTTATTGCATATTATTATTGTAATTCTTTTCAGATTTAAAAATTTTAAACTACAGTTACTGCTTTAAACATCTTGTCCTATAAATAGTCTCATTTTGAATAACAGATCTTTCCTCATGTACCTATTTAGATAGTACTCTAGTAGAACAGTTGTTGAAACCTAAAAAAAATTAATCTTAGCCAATTCTACTGAAACCTGAATATTTTAGAATTCTTAGAGGAAAAGTTCAAATAAAGATTACCTTGTCCAACTGAAATATTATATTTGATTGCATTAGTCATGATAATGACAGTAATTGCCTATGGGCTATTTGTTTAAAATATACTAACCACATCAGATTTAATCTAGAAAGCCCCTGAGTTTAAATGCTCAAAGAATACATAAACTGAAAGCTTAAATCAAGTCCACCCATAAATGAATGCTTTTTGTTTTTGCTGTTAAAGATAAAGATCTTTTGTGCTATTTTAAGGATCTTCTTGACTAAAGATTTTGAATGCAGTAAAAAAAAAAATCGATACACCTCAGACACTTGACTAACCAAGAAGGTCAGATTAAGGTTACAAAAGGTACCTAAGTAATAAAGGAAGCAACTTTGAAACACTGAACATTAGTGAACTTTTATTATTATTGTAGTATAAAATCTAAGAGGTCCCCCAGTATGCTTCATAATTTTATCACTGGCATCAGTTAAAGTGAATATTATATATATAGCAGACTAAAGTATATATTTGTTTTTCTTCCTTACAGGAGCATATTTTATACAGCAATCTTAATCCTGCATTTCCTAAATTTGTTTGATGTACTGAAACAGGGAATTGGAAACACTTTTATTTACTGGGTTAATCTGAAGGCCACAGAGCCCTGGGGTCCCCGCTTTCCAGATAATCCTCTGGCCGTGAAACAGAAACCTTGGACCCGCCCAGTGGGACTTTGGCTTGAGCGGTTTCTGTGAGTCCGCTGAGATCCAGGAAGAAGTTAAATGTGAACATAATAGCTTAAGCTGTTTAGGGTGTGACCTTTATGCAAAACTGACCTCTACTTTAGACCACTTATGCACATATCCCGACGCACCCGGGGGCTCTAGGAGAATTGCAGATGACACCTGGTGCTTGGTTAGCTCTGTGGAAGCCATGATTACGCCTGTGGAAAATTACTGCCTTTGTTCTCTGCACCTCTCCGTCTGCCTGTATAAACCCCGAGCTACCCACACAGATGACCCTGAGATTTGGGTTTTCTCATCACCCCCACGGTCGCTGGCTTAATAAATCTCCTAAATTAATAATTTTAGGCATGTCTCTTTGATCTCATTGGTTACTTTGTAATAGTACCACCATCCTCTCTGTCACAAAAGCTTGTATTATTGGAGTAAATATTTTACTTCTTTCCCTTATTACATAATCATATGCACCAGATTGCCACAGCCTGTTAATTCCCATTTTACAATACTTCTCATGAGTCCTCTCCAAAGCCCCTGCTAGTAAACTAATTCAGAGCCTCATAACCAATTGCCTTCACTGCTGTAATAACTAGCCTTAGTAGTCCCTGAAGATAGCCTCTCCCTGGTCCAAAGTATCTTGAAGTCTCCTGTGAAATTAATATTTTTAATGAACAGCTCTGATTTTTCATTCCATTGCTCAAATGCTTCACAATCTACAAAATAAAATCTGCCCAGCCTAGCTTTTAAAACCGGTTTCAGGCCACAGTCTATGTTTTAATCTGATTTTCCTCTACTCCTTTATATTTTTTTCTATTCCTTTTTATAGCTATATTATAGTTATTTTTTCCTCTGTTTTAGCTCAGACTCTTCTTCCTAACTCTATGCTTTCCTTCTATGCCTTAGCTCAAGTCAGAAATGGTCTTCTCTGCATTTTGTAGACCTTATGCTTCCTTCAAAACTAAAGGTCTAACTGAATGCCACATTCTCCAAAAGTATTGATGTCTCATCTAGAAGTAATTGTTTCCTCCTCTGAAGTATTCTGGTAGTTATGTAAATGGCTCTTTTTCAACTTTCTTCTGTTTTCTTTTCCCTACCCTCAACTCCTTGAGAAGAGTCAATTCTTACTTGCTTTTGCATGTTCAGATACAAAACACTGATCATACTAATAAACTAAATAAATACTGATGAACTAAATAGTTGAAAAACTAGATACAAATCCAATAAATAAGAGTAATTTGACGAATAAGAGTTTAATATAAAAGAAAGTATGGTCTGAAGCATGGGAAAATATTAGACTTGATACTGTACAAGATGCCAGCAAAAAAAGAACACTGAAAATGAAAAAATACATATCTAGATAATAATATCAAAGAATATTTTCTAAGAAATATATCCTCAAAATAGTTATTCTAACTGCTAGATTCTATTACAAACTGCATGAGTTTTAAATGGGCAGACATGGCTAACACTTGCATTGTCACTTTATTATTAAAAACAGTCAATGCTGCTGATTTGATTCCAAGTGTATTCAGTAATATTTAGAGCACCATCAATTCTAAATATTGCCAAACCCATCAACGGGTCATTTATTTCCTGAAAAACAGAGTCAAAGTATTTTTGGTCACTGTCAGCTTTTAAGTTCACCATTAAAACATTATTGAATTCATTTTTTTCACTTAGCAAAGTGCTAATTATTGAACAAAAGAATCTACAAAATAAGAGTGCTGATAGCATTTATCAGTTACTCTGAGTGAAAATGTTGGACTGAGAAGCAGAACTGATAATGAGCTGGACATAAAACAGATGCTAAGTGAGTATTTGTAGAGTTTAATTCACATAATTTTAGAACTGCAGAGGATCTTAGAGATGATTCCTTTGCTTGTAATTGTTCTCTCCTCCAAGTGCCATGGTGTTTTTTGATGTGTTTATTGAAGCACACATATTAGCAAGTACTTATTCAGCTTTTCTCCATGTTAACCCTTTGAAACGAAGGCACTGTGATGACGCTCTTCCCCACCTAACCTGTTGCTTGACAGATTGTAGGTACTCAAATGTTTACTGAATGAATGAGTCTAGACTTCTATTGCCATTATGGTAGCCATGAACCACATGTTAACTATTTAAATTAACTAGAATTAAATAAAAATTGAAATTTAATTCCTTAGTCATACCAGTCACATATCAAGTATCCAATAACTACATGTGGCTAGTAACTATCATACTTGAATAGAGCAGAGAATATTTCCGTCATTACAGAAAATTCTATTGGACAATGCTAGTCTAGACTACATCACTCGTTTTGCAGACAAAATAAGCTCAGGAAGTTTGTCACTTGCTCAAAATCAAATCATCAAAGGAAGAACTGGGATTAAAACCCAGAATTCCTAAATCAAAGTTCATACTGTCAAGTCATAACTGATTCATTTCAGAATTCTAATTGTATGTGAGTCAGTGATATTGTGGAAGGCATGATCTTTGTCTAACAATATCCATAGAAGCAATTTTATTTTTGCATTGTAATAGATAAATTTGCATGTTTTATAAATATAAAATATACCTGGAGGTTCTGTCTCTGGGGTAAAGTAAGAAAATAATGCTAATTTAAAAAAATGTTTCCCAGTTACCTAATTAAACAAAACATTATAACATTCTGTTTTTCTGCCAAGTTAATTAGAAAATGTATACAATGGGTTCTGGTTTCACGGTTGTTTTTGGTTTGACTTCTTTAAGCATTTGTCTTTTATTAATTTGTACAAATTATTTCCATCTAAACATCTAAACCAATAAGTTATATTGGTATAACCAATATAACTTATTGGTTTAGATTCAGTGGTGGTTTGGTTTGAATTATTAAAATAGTTTGCTCAGTTTTTTTTTTTTTTTTTTTTTTTTTGAAAGCTTCAGGATTTTAAAAATGCTTTTGGAAAAAGAGCCTTACTTTCTACATCCTTAATCTATTTGCTAATGAAATTGTGTTTTCAGGCTACACTGAGCAGTGTTCTCTGGGAAGAGAAATTCATTTTCCCTGATAACAATATTACTAAGGTAGGGAGGTGATCATTCCCATAGCTTCCCTATCATTAGATTATGAAACAGGTCAGGAGATCAGGACCAAATGGGAGTTTATGGACCCCACCCACAAATCCCACAAATTCTGTCAATCTAGAGCACCTGGCGCTATCACAGTGCTCAGCCAATGAACCTTCATAATCCTCTCTAGCTATGTCCTGACTGGAAATAAGTTATCAAATAAACACAATGTTTTTTTTTAATTTAAGTGTACAATCTGGCATTTGTGTGTAAGAACCACAAAGGCATTGGCTCTCATTTCACAGAAATTTGAAAACAGATAAAAAAAATTAATGATGAGAAAGATTAAGTTTTAGAATTAGAGTAATTTGGTCCTTTCCTGGAACATCTTTACTCTTTCATTAGGCAAGCTAATACCCAAGACACTTAAATGTCAGCATATAGTGCCTATAGAGCCAAAGAAAAGGGGGTTTGCTTTTACTGCATATTTCTTTCAGCGTAAAACAGAAAGGCTTTCTCTTGGTTTGCAATGTTATTATCCAAACACCTACGTTATTCTCCTATAATCATTCCTCAATTACTATAGTCGTTTGGTTTTAGGGAACAGAAAATTAAGCCAAGTTTTTGATTTAACATTCTCAGATTTTTCTTTCCAAGTAGCCCAATAGTATAGTAGTGTTTTCCCCGAAATAAATAATATACAGGAAAAAAGGTGCCATGAATTCTCCAAGTTAATTTAAATTATTATAATTTCAACATTTCCTCAATGCATGTAAAACATAAGATTAGATAACTGACAACTTCATGTAACTAGAAAATAACAAATGTGCAAATTGAATAAAACATAATGTCTAAAACCAGTGTTCAGAATTTACAATAATTGAATGGTCATTCATTCAGCAAGCATTTCTTTGGGGAGGTGCCCTATTCCCAGTTCACAGCGTGTAATGCTAGCTAGAGCAACAAATATCCCAAATTTCAGCAGCTTTAAAAATTAAATGCTTAATGAAATAAGGTGCTTACAGAAGGGCAATTGCTGTATGATTCCATTCATATGAGGTAACTAGAGTAGTGAGATTTGTAGAGATAGTGGAATGGTGGTGGCCAGGGGAAAGGAAAAGGAGAAATGGGGAGCTGCTGTTTAATGGGTACAGAATTTTAGGGAAGACAGAAAAGTTCTAGAGATGGGTGGTGGTCAAGGCTGCACAATAATGTGAATGTGGTTCACATCAGGGAACTGCACTATTTTTCATTTATTTAATGGAGATAACATTGGTTTACAACACAAGTTTTAGGAGTGAAGACTAACTCCTCATCAAATGTATGACATTACACCATGCCCACCAATTAAGTTCTAATACCCCTCCTTTACTATCTATTGGACCCTCTCTACACTTTGCTCCCACCCCACCACTCCTTTCCAGTCTGGTAGCCTCAGTTTTCCTGTCAGAGTCCAAGGGTTTGTTTTTGTTTTGTCTATTTGTTTGCTTTATTCCTTTATATCTACCTAGGAATAAAATTTTCTGTATCGTCTTTCTCCTTCTGACTTATTTCACTTAGCATATAATTCCCTCCAATTCCGCTCACATTATCAAAACAATGACAAGACTTCTTTTTTATAGCTGAGTAGTAGTCCATTGTCTGTTTATACCACATCTTTTGTATTCATCTGTTTGTGACCATTTAGGTTGTTTCCATTTCCTGGCTATTGTAAATAGTGTTTTGAATTAGTGTTTTCATATTCTTTAAATAGATACCTAGAAGTAGAATTGCTGGCTTATAAGGTAGTTCTATTTTAACTTTTGAGGAAACTGCATAGTGTTTTCCAAAGTGACTGTGTCATTCATATTCCCAAAAACAGCATGTAACAGGTTCCCGGCAGTCTAGTGGCCTAGTACATATACCTGGGTGTACCTGGGAGCAATCTCACATACATCCTAAGGCCCTGGGTTCAAGACCAATACTTATTGCTCATAGTCTTTATACATATACCATATCTCATTGTGATTTTTATTTACATTGCCAAAAAAAATGTGATAATGATTTTTTCATTTGACTGCTGGCCATCTGTAGGTCTTCTTTGAAGAAGTGTCTATCCAGATCTTCTACCTACTTTTTTGATGGGTTGTTTGATTTTTCATTGTTATTGAGTTGTATGAGTTCCTTGTATATCTTGAATATTTAACACTTGTTGAGTAAATAATGTGCAAATAGAAATTATACTCCTAAAATGATTAAGATGGTGAATTTCATGTGTTATATATTTTATCACACTTTTAGAAATAATTTTAATCACATAAAAATTATTGCTAATTTCTCATTCACATCGCCAGCCAATATCCTGGTCATCTGTTTTAGGAGAATAAGTTGGAACTCTTCTATAGGCTACAAATAGGAAGTCCCAGGCTCATAGAGGCTTTCTAGGTCAATGCCTGACTTCCAAGGTCATCTTGACATCAACAATCAGCCGTAGGATGGAGGAAGAGTGAAATGAACATGTGTAAGAGGTTTTTATGGACCAGGCATGGAAATTGTATACATTCCATTGCCTGGAGTTCAGTCTTGCAGGGTTGGTGGCAGTCCAGTACTCTATGTCATAGTCTATTCATTTGGTCATCAATTACTTATCTCGCCCTTTTTTATGAACAAATAATGCACTTACTCTCTAAGGAGGATAATAACCTAAGATCTCACCCAGTCACTTCATCAAGTTCAAAGTACAGCATACCCAAATAAAACAGCTTTCTCCCTCAAGTCTGGTTCTAATTCCACATTATTCTGTGACCTAGGATGATTTTGTCCTCCAGGAAATACTAGGCAATGTCTGGGGATATTTTTGATTGGCATAACTGGAAAGGAAGGAGCTGCTTCTGGCATCTAGTGAGTAGAGGCCAAGGATGCTACTAAATACTGTACAATACATGGGACTGCCCCCACACAAAGAATGGTCTGGTCCAATATATCATCAACACTGTCAAGTTGAAAAACTCATTGTGCCCTATGAACTAATAATATACTTTCCCTAGTTATGCCTGGTATATAATGATGGAACAAATGTATTGCAGAAAATACTCCCAGAGGGAAAAGGGAGAAAGGGCACCCCTGGCCTACTTGAATCTTGTGGATGAAATTCCACAATGGTTCTGGATGGTTCTGAACTGACAAGATTGTTCCTAGGCTAGACCCTGTTTCCAGTCCCTGCAAGGAACCCCCTTGGCTGTGGTCCTCTGTAATTGCTGATTCTGCCCTCTGGAAGTTTTTCTTCTATGCTCATACTTTAAGTGGCTGTTGGGAAGCGTGACTTCCTTGTAGAGAGTACAGCATTTTTACAGGCTTGTGATTTCTAGCAATACAGTCTCTGAAAAACTGAAAAACTTCTGATTTATTTGCTTCCACTAAGCCCATATACCAATAACACCAAAGTTATTTCTTAGAGAAAATTCTCTAAGATGAATGATATCCCTCTGTTTTGTTTTGTTTTGTTTTTAACAGCTAGGGTGGTTTCTAGTTCTTACAGTGAACCCTGAATCAGGGGTGTGTTGGTAGTTTTCCATCCCCTGACTTCCATCCACTTATCACTTTTCTGTGTCCTACTCTGACCCAGGATGACATCCTCTATGACCTGCATGCATCTTCCAAACTCCTTTGTCCTCTGGCTTTGGTTGGTTTTGGATCCTGGGAGTATAGATCTCAAACAAAAAAGCAGTCAAGCAGTCAAACAAAGCAATCAAGCACCCTTGTGGTTCAGACATCAAGTCTGTGGAGTAGTCCACTTAAAATCCTAGGACCCAGGGTCTTGACCGGGGGCTGGGGGAAGGGGTAGGTGAAAGACAAATATGAACAACTAACTAAAAGATGTTTCTTCTTCCTCTCTCTTCCTGCTTACCAGCCTGCCTACTTGCCTTCATTCCTGCCTGCTTTCTTCCCTAAAAAAAAAAAAAAAAAAAAAAAAAAAACCCAGCAGTTATTCCACCAATAAAATGGTTATTCTGGAAATAAAAAGAAAAGACAATTTGGTGAGCTTATGTGCAGTTCCTTTTAATTAAAACCCAGCACCACCTATGTGTCCTTTGGAGGCACTGTAGGGTAATGATGCTTTCCTCTTCCTTCTTCTGGAGAAAAACCATCATTTCCCTTTGGATATGCAGGGCATATTGGGGCCTGTATTTTGCTGACTGCACATATGTGTGCTTTCCTCTTGCCCTCAGCCTCATTTAAACAGTGTTTTTATATATGACTCTTCATAGGAGCTACCAGCATGGGATCAGAAAGCAGGAGTTGAGAGAAGTCACTATCACCTCTCTTTTCAACTCTCCTCCAGATAGTGCATCCCTTACCCTGGCCTCAGTTCTGGAAAGAGTTATTTCGTTAAACTTCTCTCATTTAAACACTTATCTGTTTCTTGCCTGGTCCTATTTCTTGCCTGGTTCTGTTTCTTGTCTGGTCCTTGACTCATGCAAGGTATTTACTAATCAAACCCTAAGTCTAAAAAAGAGTATTCGACTCTCTACCATTCTCCAGTTATACTACAGTTGGAAATCTTTATAAAATGCAAATCTGAATATATATACATGTATCTCACTTTTCTGCTTTAAATTTTCAATGGTTCCTTACTGCACCGCTGTCACCACACCCCATTAAATTGCAGCCAAGACTGAACAACTTTCAGTTCCTCCCGCGACATGTTCTCTCTTCCTCTGAGTCTCTGCACATGCAGGACCTTCTTCCTGGAAAGTGCTCCCCACCCCCACTCTCATCATTCAGACATCAGCTTAAATTTCACTTACCCCAAAAAGTCTTTCATAAACCTACTTACCCTGGTAGATGTGGGTGTGTTCCCACAGCAGCTTCCATCCACCATCATATAGAGACACACTCAACATTACACGGTACTGCAACCACCTGCTTACCTATCGTGTCTTCCAATAGACTGGAAGGTACTGCATGATCTCTAGGACCTATGCCAGATCTCTAGGACCTATTAAGGTATACAGAATAAGTTTTCAATAAATCTTAGAAAATTCCTGAATCTTCCTGAAAAAAAAACAAAAACACTTAACATTTCCTCCTCTAGCTACTGCTGTCCATTCTCTTTTCATGAATGAAAGACAGGTGAAAAAATTTTTAGTCACTCGTTCCTCATTACTATCTTCTTTCCAGACCATCTTAAGTTTACTTTTCTACCACCTTTTATGGAGACTTCTCTTGACAAGATTACCAAAGGCCTCCTATATTCAATAGCTTCTTTTCTGTCCTAATCCTGCAGGGTTGCTTTGTAGCATTTTCTGGAAACTCCCTCCTTTGCTCCATTGGATCATAGATTCTCCCTCTCCCCCCACTCCCTCTCTCCTCTTCCTCTGTTCTTCAGAGTAACTTATATTTATCCACCTTTTGCATTTCAACATCAAGCGAACAGTCTTGATTCCCTTCTAGCTTAACCTTTCACCTGAGCTAGGCTTTTCTCCCTGAATGTCTTCAGGCAGTTCAAGACTCTTTCCTTCCCTTGCCAACCTCTCCTCCTCCTGCTTCAAAAGTTTAGGCTATAGAATTAACATAAATCTGGTTGTCCAAGCTACAGACTGGAAAGTCCCTTACTTTTCTCATTGTCTTTTTCTTCCTTGCTCTGTCAGGCACCCAACTTTAGTTATTCTCGAAATCCCACCCCCAAACCCCTAATCTCTGGATCTTTACTTCTGTTCCCTCCACTTAGAATATCTCCCCCCATTTTATCCCAAATCCCATTCATTCTTGGAAATTCAGAGCCCTGCCGAACTTCAACTGCTTCCTCCTCTAAGCGCCAGACAATTTGTTTTTTCATTCTGAACACATCTTGTTGCTATATTTTGTTTTTTAATAACTGATTTTCATATGTCCCCCTTGCTTGACTGGAAAACCCATGAAGGCAGATGTTTGGTTTGCTTTCTTTTGTGATCACTGGGTCTAGATAAGTGACTCATATTTTAGGCGATGACAAAAATCTTTTATATGAATGCATGCATGAATAAATGAATAAAATGGGAAAAAAAGAATCTCTTCGATTGCACCCGTTCCTAGCTCACTGGGAAGCAGCAGTCCTTGAGTTAAAAGGATAATAACTTAGTTTAAAAACGCAAATGTTAGGTAACACAGTAGACAGCACACACCGTAAAAATATATACCTGCCTACCGAAGACAGGTAATTGCTGTGAGATTTTTTCATTTCTAGGATTTTCAATTCACGATATAGATAGCAAGTTTTAAAAAGGAAGTTATTGTTTTAACTCTCCTGCCGTGGGTGACAGGAATAAGATAAAGCATAAAGAAAAGAAAACGCCTGAGCAATTGGGAGGCCCTCAACAGTCTTACTCCCTTTTCTTTTTCTTACCTCATTCTGATTTTATACTTGGAGGTCTGTCAATTTAGAAAGAAAATGTTTGTTTTAGTATTTCAATTTGATGAAAACAATGTGGAGATACTAACTGTATTATAAACCCATGACTCTAAAATCTTAGGGGAGAAGAAAATATCACGGAAAGGGGAGGGAGAGAAAGGAGGCGGAGCAAAAACGGGGCGGGGGAGAGGGGCTGGGTAAGAAGAAGCGGTAGAAGGAAGCATTTTTTGGTTAGGGTTTGTCTTTTTTAAACCCCAGAGAGGCGTGACGGCCACACCGCCTTGGTGGGTCAATTTCTGCGAGAAGCACCGCCCGCCGCGAATTTCCTCCCCCGCCTCCCGCTTCCGCCCCTCGATGCGCAGCTGACCGTTGCCGCTGGGGACGCTCCAGACCCCAAGACCCGCAGGCAGCGGGCTTCTCCCGGCTGCGCCTCTCCCAGCTCTCAGACGGGCGGCGGCGAAGGCGGCGGGGAGCGGCGGACCGAAAGGGCGCCCGGGTCCCGGCGAGCTGCAGTACAGCCGCTCCCCGCGGGCGGGCGGGGTCCGCGTCGCAGCCGCCGCCGCGCTCCGGCTCGAGCTGCCGCGAGAGGCGGCGGCGGCGGCGCCGGCCCCGGCCCGGGCCCCGACCCCGGCCGACCCGCGGCGCCCCCTGACCGCGCCCCGGTGCGCTGCTCGCGGCCCTGGCCATGGGGCTGGGCGGGCCCGGGGCTCCAAGGAGCTGAAGCGGCGACGCTGGCTCGCGCGCCCCTTGGGGCCGCCTCCGCACCCCGCTCGCCGGCGCCTGGCTCTCATAATGATGAAGAAAAAGAAGTTTAAGTTTAAGGTGGACTTTGAGCTCGAAGAGCTCTCCTCGGTGCCCGTCGTCAACGGGATCCTGTTCTGCAAGATGCGACTGCTGGACGGCGGCAGCTTCACCGCGGAGTCCCCCAGGTAACCGCGCTCCGCGCCGCCACTCCTCCCGCCGCCGCGCGCCTGCCGGCCGGGCAGGGCTTCTCAAACGAACAGCCTCTCTTTATCTTGGCCCATTTGCTCCAGGAAGGCTGCCAGTCTCTTAAGCTTGTCTTTCTCAAGGGACCAGCCTTCAATCAGTCAGGAATGTATTGATCTACACAAAGTGCTTCGCAAATGGGTTCACATCTCCTCGGGGCTGGCTCCTGCCCTCTGATTCCAGATGGTTCCTGGTATCTGCTCTTCCCTCCTAAATTCTCTAAGAATGGGAGCAAAGGCCAAAAGCGAGGGGATGCTTAAGACGTTTTTGTATTTGTGAAACGCAAAGTGGAACTTGATCTGTTGTTAAAAACAAAAGTGATCCAAACTACTCGAGTTCCCAGAGCACCGGCTCTAAACTGAATCCTGTGCTTAGTGTAATTCCTTCTCCCATGTAGGTTACTTGGGAACTCAAGAGTTCAAAACGTGGCTGGGGTGTGCCTCCTTTGGCTTCACTTGAGTCAAGTGTTCCCTGCCAGGCGGGCAAGAATCACCAGCGAGTTGTGCCTTGGGTTAAACCCTAACACTGAATTACCCGTCTTGAAGTGGACAATAGTGGTGCTCGATGTTAAGGACTTAGAACTGGAAGGAGAGCCTAGTCCCTGTCTTCATTCTGAAATGAGACCAGGGCACTGTCAGGGACAGTTGTTGACAGGTTACAGATTGAAGCTGTGAGTGGTAGTATTCATTGAATATTTTCAGGGCTCATTGGTTAGGTTGACATATTTACTCTAATTTAAATGTTCCTTAAGAAAATAGAAAACTTACAGAATATTTTAAAGTAAACTTTGAAGTTCCTGAGATCAAGGAGAACAGTTAATAGTAAATGCTTAATTTTTGCCTAAATTTGTTCTTCATAGGCTTTATTTTTACCCTAAAAATCTTCTGCTTTCCTTTTATCTGTCATCTCTTTAATAATGTAAAGGAAAGAGTGTTGCTGTGTTGTGGAATTAAGGCCAGAAAATTGTCAGTGATGATGGCAATATTGAAGCCTATGAAAACCAGAAAATATAAATATCTAGCTGAGCAAATCCAAGGATGTTTGAAGCATTATTGGGTCTTTACTGAAAAAAAACAAAACAAAACAAAAAACAGGCTGCCAGGAATAGTTTTAAATATTATAGTGTGATGATAAAAATCACATTTTTGTCTGTCTAGGCTATCTAGGTAATCATTATACTACAGTCATTTTTAACCACTGGTAAAGGCACAGCATAACTTGGAATGGTGCCACAGATATTGTACCAGCTTGTTTGTTTTTATAAGGAAAGATGCAGAATGAAGGCAAGCAGAGGAAGGCAGGCAGGAAGAGAATGGAGAAGCATTTATTTTATTTAGTCCTTTATTTTCATTGCCTCCTCCACCCGGGTATTGAACCAGGGACCTTGGGATGTAAGTGAACTGTGCCCAATCATTAGTCCACCAGGACTGCCACATACCAGCTTTGTAAGGTGTTGAAAAACCAAAGCCAAATCCTCACTATTTTGTAGATGGGAATAACAGTCTAACCCTGTCTTGCTCCACCCACTTCTGACAGTTAGACCAGCTCTCCTGGGCCTGTGGTGACACCTAAATCCTAGCTCCATCATGCTAAACCTGGATGGTTTGCTTAGCCTCCCCACACCATTTATAAAACAGAAATCATCACAGGAGTTGTTGTAAGGATTTATCAAGATAATATGTCTAAAACACCTAACACAGTGTCAGGCTTGTCCAATAAGATTTGTCTCCTTAAAATAATATACTTAATTCTTTATCCTGACAACTATGAAAGTGTTGGTTTGAGAAAAATACCTCATTTTATAAGGAAAAAAAATAGTAAAACTCTATAAATACAACTCAAAAAAGTTATGCCATGTAAAATTCATAGTCACATTTTTGCAATATTAAATAAAACAACCCTTTTCTAATCTTCCAGTTAAGGTGTATTTTAATTTACTTGTTTTCATTTGAGATGTGTAATAAATAGAACAATTTTTTATAAAATGTAACCACACACTGAATTAAGAAAGGTCCAAATAATCACAAAGTAGCCATTTCCTACCCTTTACCCTGCAGAAGCTAATTCCTCTAGCACATTTTAAAATGAGAATTGCAACCTGGTGGAGAATGGGAGCCAATTACAATTGAGTTCTATCTGAATTCACATTATCTCAAAGACATTATCATAGTTTTGAGATAGAGTAGAAAGTCAAGATCAGAGTATAGCAAAATACACATGATAAAGAGAAATATAGTCAGTTGGACAATTCTCGTTAGTGGAAAGGAATAAACAGCTACTCTGGAGAATCCAAGTTTTCTGTAGCAAAGAGTTGTTTTTTAAATGAAAAAGAAAAATTTGAAATACCTTAAGGATGTGAATTATTTTGAAATTGCATATAATTTAATTCTTGGCTACCATTCTAGGCAGTGCACCTCTAAATAAATTTAAATTCTGTACAATCACTTTATGTGCCTAGGTCAGATATAGTTAACACTGTAACATTTCTCCCATAAAAATATGCAATGAAGGAACTGTACAGCAAAGAATGAACTACATAGCAGGCCCTGAAGCTACATAAAATAATACTCATTTTTTTTAGAGAAAAGCTTTAGTTAGAAGTGCATAGCAAAATTATAAACATATTTGCCTTTGTACAAAAACTGAAGATGCAGATCATTCATTGTTTATCAAATATTAATTGAGCATTTACCAGGTTCCTATCTGTCTGTCAGGGACCTGAGAAGTACAACAAATATAAAAGCCCTAAGGGACTTACATCTACTTAATGAAATTAGATCATAGATATATAATTGACAGTAGGAGACAGTGTGATTTAATGCCTAGTCAATGGGTCAGACAATTTGTGAATGTTGTTGAAATTCTGAAGGAAAAGAGTTTATTTACAGCTGTAATGGTTGCTGAAAATCACATTAGCTTTTCAGCTGAGCATGCTGGGAAGATGAATTTGCATTGACAAGGAAGTGAGTGTGGAAAGAGCTCCAGCAAGTCATCTGTAGGGGCCGGTGATGGATCAGCCTGATTGCAGAAAAAGTTCACATTAAGCAGAAGCAGAAAATAAAGACTAGATGCCTTTGTAAAGAGTTTGCTTTTCCCTACTCATAGGATAAAATTCCATCTAAGACTATTGTACTAAGTTGTAATATGATTAAAGTGGTATTGAAGCAGACTAGTGGGTTGATGCTCTTTGAAATCAAGTTGAGGTAGATGAGCGATCAGGAGAGAAATTAGGGGCCTACTAAAAGAACCCAGGCAGTATCTAATAAGAACCTGAACTCAGAAGCTTCTCATTTAAGTGACTGATGAAATGATAATGCTATGACAAATGTCTTGGTGACATGGCAGAGGCAAAGAAGTCAAAAAGAATCTTTTGATTTATTTGTTGAAGGGAATATAGTATATGGGGACAGGAGGTTATGAGAAAGTAGTTATGTGTTTAACATATTACTTTGTGGTGACAGTGAACCTGACATGCAATGTTAGCGATAATGTTTTTTATGAATTTCATAGATTCTGGTCTTTTCTAAGTAAATCTGCTTATAGAACTTTCCATCCATAATTTCCATATGCTTTTTTGTCCATCTAAAATTAATTTTGGAAGAATATTTGTCAAATGAAGAGGTTCAAAAAATATGAAAACTGAAAGGCATTTATAATAATTTTAGTCAGAATGAAAGGTCAAATTTTATAACATAGTTAATAAAACATTCAGAAGATACAGTGTATGATTCTAGTAATCTAATAGAGAGAAGCCAAATTATTACTTAATAAAATATTTTTGAAGACCTTTCGAAGGGACAGAATGTTTCATTATTTAAATCTTTTCAAGTACTCTTTGTAAAAGCATCTAAATCACTTGTGAGGTTTACTCTGGACAGGCTTAATTCCTAGTCTGCTTGAATAAAAGAATAAAAATAAGAAATGTTTTCTGTATATTTTAGGATTCCCAGGTTTGCCTTACTTTGTTCATCTTTTTTTGTAGTCATAGCACATATTTTTTCAAGTTTCACATGAGCTTGTGGCAAAAAACATGCGAATTCAGGGAGTGTCCAGAAAGCTAATGAGAACATCTGTGTATTGGATCATTGACTTTGTAAACAAGCTGAAGGGATTTCTTCTCTTTAGCCAAAATACATCTTCATGTTTTCAAGATTTTGTTTCACTGCACATTGTGTATGTCTTTGTAGCTACTTTTTCCCTATTGCAAAGGTAATATAGAACATGTGAAAAACTTAGAAAATAGAAATGCAAAAAGAAAAGAACAAATATTGTTTATAAGCAAACCATCTAGAGATATTCACTATTAATGTATCTTCCCATTTCATTAAATACTCATTTACAAGATTATTTTAGTGTACCCCGGTGGCCTAAGTGATTTAACCCAGGCACAGTCCACATACATCCCAAGGTCCCGGGTTCAAGACCCAGAGCCAGGGAAACAACCAATTATGAACAACTAAGTAAAATAATCAAAGTGCTTTTTAAAAATTGCAAGCCCTTTTTGAATAGTCTTCTTTGCTTTTTTATTAATTCTTTTATAAACTCAGTACAATGGACATCTTTATAGCCATATTTTCTGTACACTCAAGCTTATTTGTTTAGTATTAACATTGAGAAATAGAATTATTGAGTCAGAGTCTGCAGAATTTTAAGGCTTTAAGACTTGTCCTTTAGTGTATTAAATTGACTTTTTAAGATGGAAAAATCACAAATAAATAGATCACATAAAAAGTAATCAGTTGGTGCACCCTGGTAAAGCAGTGGTTTGGTCAGCTGCCTCCGGTCCAAGCGCAGTCCACATACATTCCAAGGACCTGGGTTCACCTCCCAGGCCAGGCAGAACAACCAAGATGTTCAACAAAATAAAAATAAATAAAAAATGCTTCTTCCTCTTTTCCCTCCTGCCTTCTTGCCTGTCTGCTCACCTTCATTCCTGCCTACACCTTTCCTTTAAAAAAAAAATTCAATCTGATTAATGCCATCTTGCACCAGTGAGTTAATAATATTCACTATTATACCACTAACCCTGCAAAGTAGTCAGCTTACAAATATTTATTTTAAAATGCATATATTTGGAGAAAGGATTTGTTAGAGCCTTGCTACAGATGACAAATACAGAGATCCCCAAATTAAATACATGGAGAAGTCATATGAGGAAGTAAATGTTCTTCCACATGCACTGTTTATAAAAAATTAATGTTCAACCTTTGAGGGACATTCTCAAACAGAGTAACACCATTTGTCCAAGATCATACATCAATTAAATGAAAGATATTTGTCCAATAAAGAGAAAATTGACTTAAATTTGGTGTATTGAGGTCCTAACTAGGACTAGTAACGAGATGTTCAAGAAGCACGTTTCTATTTGGTGTAAGTTAGAAGCGATAATCTCTTACATTTTGGCATGCTCTGGTGGAGTTGCAGTTAGGCCAGTGCCTCCAGAGTATCGCAGTTCATGTACTTTCCAGGGACCTGGATTATCCTGGGGGGTGGAAGGTGGGGTGGGGGGCAACCAGTGTGAGCAACTAAATAAAAATGCTTCTTCCTCATTTCTCTTCCTGCCTGACTGCCTACTTTTCTTCATTCCTGCCGGTACCTTTCCTTAAAAAAAAAAAAAGGGCAATTCTGGCATTTAAAAGAGTAAAATGTGAAAGGTTGCCTCAGTAACTCTTCCATTTGTCAGAAATATTATCGCTCATTTGTAGATGGATGGCCTTTCTAACTCTAGGATTCTATGATTAAGCTTTCCATTTTATATCCTAGTACTGCTTCCTAAACCTTCCATTTAAACAAGACTGATCAGCTTATATTAGCCAAATGTGTGTGCATTTCTGTGCCTGGTACTCTCTCTCTCCCACCTTTTCACCCTTTTAGTTGATTCAAGTTCCAGCCATTCTTCAAGCTCTAGATCAAATGTCTCATGAGCTTTATGTACACACCTGTCCCACCCACAGTCTACCAACTACTTCCGTCTAACACTTACCACATATACAGTGTCCTCAATAAATGTTGGTTATCTGTTGAATGAATGAAATCTTTTCTCACTTTCCCACTGTGATTTCACCTCTCACTCAGTTCCTATAGTTCTGTCAGACTGTTTCTACCAATTATTTCACCCATGGCGGTTTTAGTTACCTTTGTGAAAAGTGCCCATTTAGTGTAAAATTTACAGTAATGTAAAATAACTATGAAAAAAGGTAGAGAGGAGGAAGTATTTAACTGGGTTTGTTTTGTTTGCAGAGGGTTGGAGAGTGAGTGGGTCAGAGGAAATGTCAATAAGAGAATTCTTTAGCAAGGATTTGAGAAAAGTCTAGCTGGAGAAGAAAATGAAGTGATAGAAAGAACCATATATGTAGTAGGAACTAGCAGCATGGCATGAGTACAATATGCTGCTGCCATATAAAGAGAAGGGAGGGAATGGTTTTTTCAAGAAGCCAGGACTTTGATTCTGTAAGGTGTGAGGAATCAGCAGGAGGGACTGGTGCAAAGTTAGTAGGTTGACTTTGGGGTGGAATTTAAGAGAATTCTCATCTGGTGACCTTAGTTTTCTCAGTAGCAACCAAGAAAGGTTGAGTAAGGGACGTGAAGTTATATGAAGATCAGAAAAACTTTTGTACTAGGAGAGGAAGCTGACCAAAGACAAGTCTAAAAGATCCAGCTAAACTTTAAGACAGGAATTTCAGTGATGGTAAGGTTCCTGTGCATGCATTCTTCTCAGGTAGTACTCGTGGCTCTGAATTAGGAGAAAATAAATGACAGAACTGGCTGATTCAGGTTTAGAAGTTTGTTGATATGTGGAAAGGACAAAGAAGCAAGAGAATTAGTGAGAAAAGAATGTAAGGGGTCCACACTTCATCAGGGGAAAAGCCAGGCCAGGAAGATGAATCAGGAAAATTTAAATGATTGGAAGATGAAGGCCCCAGTGGTTGTAAAGTAAGATGCCTATGGAATAATGAGGCTATGATAAATTTGGTGGAGGAGGAGAGTGGTGTATTAAAGTGTGAGATTCCTTCAATAGATCATTCTAGAGTTGACAAGATCTATGGTGTTACTAAAGTAGTATGCAGATAGGCATAGGGCAAAGAACTCTGAATCTAAGGTGTTAGATTATTTGCATGGTTAAAATAGCCAGTCTGATTACAGGTGCTGGCCTCAAGACACAGAGGGGTTGAAAAACAGGTACTTCAGTGTGATTGACTAGGTGAGTAAGAGTGTGACACAGCCAGATAGCATGTGCCTGGAGCTTTTAGCCCCAGGCTTGAGAGTAGAAGAGTTGCAGCCCATGAGTGTCTCGAGGAAAATGAGAGCACTGCTGCTTGTGGAAGATGGGAGTGGAGAAGAAACACTCTCTACCCTCCAGGGTGTCAATACAATTGTGTCCTCTTCATATAACCTGGGTTCACTTAGGAAATGAGCAGAGTGTTAAGAGGTTGAGAATGTAAGCTTGTCTAACCCCTGGAACCAGGGTTTCAGGTGGTATGGAAGAATGAGTTGGGGAAAAGAGCAGCAAAAGAATGAATCATAGTGAAGAATAATGAGCAGACTGGGGGTTTAGGGAGAAGAGGTGACCAGGATTCGATGTGCATATAAAATAAGTTATTGTTATATCTAAGGCCCAGGAAATACAAGAAGTTTCTCTAGGCACTACTTCTAGGTGTGCAAGAATGTCTCTCTCTCTCTCTCTCTCTCTCTCTCTCTCTCTCTCTCTCTCTCTCTCTCTCTCTCTCTCTCTTTTAAAAAAATCTGCTGACTGTAAAAATAATACTGTCTCATAAGCATTTCTCTTCTCCCATGAATCCCATACTGGCTTCCACCCCACCACTCAGTGGAGACTCTACTATTCTCATCAACCATCTCTAATCATCATATCTAGTCAATATTTTCTCATTTTGCCTTGTGTTCTATTCGAGATTCTTTGACAATTACCGATTTCTTGGCACCTGAGGCATCCATGAACCTGAATCTCCACTTTACCTCCCACTGCTCCGATCCTTTCACTGAATTCTCTGAAGGCACTTCAGCCCACCCTCTTTCTTTTTGTTAATTAACTTTATTTTTGGACTCTATTGTCTCTAAAAAACATCTTCTCTCATTCAGTAGGTTGCTTATTATTTTGTTGATGATCTCCTTTGCTGTACAGAAGCTTTTTAGTATGATGACATTGCTTTTGTTGTCTTTGTTTTTGGTGTCAGTTCCAAAAAATCATCACTGAGGCCTATGTCAAGATGCTTACCACCTATGTTTTCTCCTAGGAGTTTTATAGTTTCGGGTCTTACATTCATGCCTCGTGGTCCAATTTCATTTTTTAAGTGGTGAACTTGAGAGAGAAGTTTCATTGGAGTCCAAGGAGCAGAAACTAGGTTATCGGGGTTAGGGAGTGAGTATATGGTGAAGAAACAGAAGCAGTGAATATAATTCTTCTCTTGGGAAGTTTGTAATGAAAGCATAGAGAAAAGTAGAATTAGGTAAAAGGGGGAAGTCAGGAATAAGCATCAATTTTATTTTATATATTTATTCTTAGGGTAGAGACTTAAACATGATTATAGAGTGGGGCAAACAAATATGTAAGAGAAAATAGAGACACCAATGTCAAAATCAAACCCCATGATGGAAAGTTTGTTTTCCTGTTATCTTGTCTCCTGAAATTCATGTAGATTTCAGAAGAAATTTCCAGATTTTTCCTAATCAAATTCTGTTTCCAAGTATTGTGGCTTAGATACCAGCTTGTCCCTAAGATTTGTCTTATCTTAATGAAATGAGAAATTAGCCATAGTATTGGTTTTGGACTTTACATGTTTGTTTCATTTCGTTTTAGTGAGTCATCCACTAGCATGCCATTCAAATAAACTCACTTAGTCACATTTTCTTTCTAGTTACAATTTGTATATTTCCTTGGTTACAGACTCACATTATAGCAACAATTTCTGAGAATTCTCTAGTGCTAGTATCCAAACATAATGTTAATATTTTATCTCCTATTGCTACCTTTTTGAGGCCAATTTAGGGTCTCTTAAGGTATTGTGTTTTTAAAAGTAACCTCTGTGTCCCATCCTGGCCATGAAGGTCCCCTATTTCGGTCATTCCTGGTGGTCATTGGTAAGGATGAATTCAAGAAAGCTGAAATGAATACCTCAACTGAACTGTCCTCTGGACATCACTATTTCCTCTATGTACACAGTAGAAGAGTTTTAGAAATCCTTGCAAAAGATTGTAATTGGTTCCAGAATTTTGTTTGTAGGTTAAATTAGTAAAGAATATTTTATTAGTGACCATAAATGACCTTTATAATTTCTATTGAATAACATCTCTATTAATGGAAATATAAACTCAATCATTAAATTAGTAATCCAGATAATAGTCCTTTATAAAGATAGACAGATGAGACCTGTAAACTCTTTCATTATACTAATAAAATATAAACCTTCTTGAAGTAACCAGAAACTCAGTAATAAATGTAATAGCAGCTTTTGGCACTTACTAATTTGAGAAACTGTAAATTAGCACCAACTGATCGCAAGTCAAAATGAAGTCAGGAGGGTTTTTTTGCTAAGGTAAGTTATATAAAACCAGCATAAAAATAACTGAGAAGCTGTTTAAACTACTTATTGCAGTTTCTATAACTGATCTACTCTGCTCCCACTGGAGTTTCTTTCCATGTGAGGAATGGTATCAGATATGTCGGTTAATGAAATGTGATGCATAAACCTGAAGTTTATGCTGACTGTGATCAGAGTTAGCAAGAGATACCACGACATGTCTGTGTAACTCAGGAAATTACCCAATGTCATGCTCAACACCATTGTTCTATAAACAGCCCCCTATGATCTCATCCTTTTACACTGATCTCTTTCAGTCTCTTTCCTAGACCTCCCTTCAGAGTAGAGCTAACTAGATTATTTTGCAGTACTTTTGGTTTTACTTCATCTACATGAGTTTTTCCTCATTATTATATCATCATTGTCATCATCATTTTTAAGGATAACCAAGACAACCAGAGTAGGGCCTTCACAGTACAGTTAAAATACTCTGCTCATTTGTTACATTTCAGCTGTCTCTCTGGCTCACTTCACTCTTAATCTCAAGAATAAATATTCTCCAGCCGTCTCCTCCTTAGCTATCTCCAAATAGGTCTTGATGGGCTGTACTGAAATTCTACCTGACTCCCCATTATCTGGAAACCTCCTCTGATACCTGAGTTCCACTTCCATAATTATACTTTTGAAAATAACAAGGGAGGAGTGCTTTTATAATGCTTAGCAAAATTTCACTAAAACCCCATTTCTTTCATTTTCAAGGCAGCTGCAAATGTGTATGTAAAATGTCCCAGGATTTTATAGAAACAAGAGAATAATATTCCCCAGGGACTCAGGGAAAGGATCATAGAAAAAGCTTTGAGTGAAGTCTTGAGTCCTAATACTTCGTAGTTTCCAGTGATGTATTTGTACATAATCACTTAATTTTCATGCTATTCTTTGAAGTAACTTTGCATTCCATTTTATAGATCCAGGCAACATATGTTTATCAGTTTGCAACTGACTACAACACATTTCATAAAAAAAGAAAACTTAAAGGAAAGTAATTTGTTCAACATCATTTAGTGTTGAGGTTAGACTTGCATCCAGGTCTTCTGAACCTAAAAGTTGTTCCCTTTCCTTTATACCAATGTGAATGAGGTTGGGTAGGAGGAAAATGAGAAAACATTTAGAGGCTGTCCCACCCCCACCTGTGACGCAGGTGAGCATCTAGCAGTAGATAGGGTTCCAGACCCAGTCCTGAGGGTGGGAGAAAAAAAAATTACAAGAGCATCCCAAAGGGAGAAAACATTATAAAGGCAGTATGCGTGGCCAGAGTGCCTAGGTAGCAAATAGGAAAGACCTCCATTTAATGAAGTCAGCAAAGGTAAATCAGAGAGCACCAAATATGAGAGGCTGAGGGCAGACCACAGAGGACTGAATATGTAGTTGAAGAATTTGGCCTTTACTCCAGAAAGGAACCGTTTATTTCTTAATCTGGAAACTGAGTGATTGAATACGTATTTGAAGAAACTGTTTACCACTATTGTTTTCACACATTTTCAGACTATTCAGAAAGGACAGAATATATTGTCCTTTTGTTCAAAAGAACAGCTATCCTGCTGACTTGGTTTCTTGCCTTTTCTTAATTCTTATGATCTAACTTTTAATTCATTTTTCTTGTTAATTAACAAAATTCTTCAGGTGTCTCACTCAGAAAGGGTATCTAGGTCATAGTGTTTTGCTTTATTTTTTTTTGTTTTATTCAACTATTATATCTGATAGAATATCTTTTTCGTATGTGGTGAGTGCAGAGTGGGCTGGGTACACAAGCTGTAGCTCATTTCAGATTCTGAGTTCTGTAAAGTTAGCCCCTTGTCCCATTGTTGAATTCAGATTTTATATTCTTGAAGGATTTTTACTTTATTAGGAATTTTTGTGGGTTTTATTTTAAATTTCAATTTTTAATTTAAATTTTCCTAGATGATAATAATTATTGTTATCGTTTTATTCACTACTTAATACCCCATGCTAAATTTTTATTATGAAGTCTTTTCTTAGATTAGGGATTTTTTTTTTCTTATTATTTTATTTTTATTCTGTCTTCTTCCTCTATCCTTTCTAGAAAATGGAGAAGTTATTTTGTATAGAATGTGTATTGATAAATAAATTCAATTATTTTCTTGGCTGATAAATTATTTTTGCTAAAAGTAGTCATTTTGCTACCTGGGGTCATAAAATGTTTATGCTACATAACTTCTAGTTCAACAATCCTGTAACCTGCTGACTTGGTTTCTTGACTTTTCTTGGTTTCATGTGATCTAACTTGGAGGAAATTGAAGCCCCAGCAGAGTAAATGATTTGTTCAAAATCACATATGATTTATAATAGAAAACATTTTGATTCTCCAACTATTGGTCTTTGTTCCATCCTGTTTTCCTTTTACTGGCTGTTAAGCCAAAAAGTTATAAGCAGAAAACTGTATGTTAACTGACAGATGAGCTGGCTGCTTAATATCCCTTTTTTATATTCTTTTTATAATAAGCGCTTAGGAGCGTGATCAAAGTATATAGAAAGAATGATCTATCAGTAGGTATGAGAGAACATAAAGTACACATCTCTTTTAATGGACACAAGTTTTTATTTGAGTTAAAATTATTATTTTTTTTAATCCCTGGCCCCAGGTGCTTAACCTGAGTCTGTAGGCTTCCATGGCCGGCACCTTAGCGCCTTGGCAACTCGAGCCACAGGGTTGTGCTGAATTTAAACATTTTTATTCATAATAATTATTAGGTACTCAGTTATCAGACTGTATACATAAGCATAATTTTGCATACTTGAAAAAAATTAAATATTAAGTCACTGAATGACAATCTTCCTTGAATAAGGTTACAAAGATTTTTTTTCTTGTAATTTATATGTAACAGATTATTAACAAGCAAGTATTCAGCAAGTATTATTTAAGCTACTATTATGTAACTACCAGTACTGTATTTTTACATGAAATTTCCCATTAGAACCGTTCTGGGCAAGAAAAAAGAGACATACAGAATGGTTTCACTCATATGTAGACTGTAAAGAAACAAAACAAATAAACAGACAAACCCCAACAAAATTCACAGAAAGCAAGTCTGGCTTCCAAGCGCAGGGGGTCAGAGAGGGGCAGAAGGAGGAACAAGGTGGTGGCAAAGGGCGTTAGAACTCTGGTGGCAGGTGGGGTGTTAAATGTACACAGACTGGGGTATGATTTCAGTCCTCTAAAATGAATATAGCAATGTAAGCAGAATAAATAACAAAAATTGTCATTAAAAAAAGAGCAATTCTGGGTGATGAACAAGGATCTGTTGACAAACTTAGCTGCATTACAACTGTTCTCTTCTCTTCATGATGCAAGAGGAGCCACTTCTCATGTGCAGAGCCAGTCCGCCTGAGTGTTGTCTAAATCAGCCTCATCTCTCACATTCTCACCCCTCTGGTCAAACCCTCTACAATATTTGACTTTTTCTCTTTACCTTTTTTTTCTGTCAATGCTAATGCATGCTTAAGTCCCACATGTTAAAATGAAATCCTCCCTCTACCCTATATTCCCATCTGACTGCCTAATTTTCTCCAGTTCCCATAGTAATCTGCTTTCCGCCACCAACCTTTTACTGAAACTACACTTGCCAAAGTTATCAGAGACTTCATTGTTGCTTCTTTTTAATCTCTACCTTATCTAATCTCTATCATGTTTGATATTGAGCAATTTCTTCTTAGAAGTGTTTTCCCTTGGTCTTGGTGATAACATGACATCTTCTGCTTCTTTCTCTGTTAACACTTTAGTCTCCTTTGCCTGCCCACTTCTCCCAGACCTTACATATCAGTGTTCCTTAGAGTTCCAGACTCAGTTCTTCCTCCCTTTTTTGTCTGCCCACTCTCCCTGAGGATCCTCAGTGACCATTTGCATACTGAGAACTTTCATATTTGTTTTTTCAGCCTTGCCCTCTCATTTGTGTTCTAGGTCACTGTATCTATTTCCCTACTAGATAAATGCTTCTCAACCTCAAAATGTTCAAAACTGGACCATCATTTCCTTCATTATCTAACACCACCAATAGAATGCATCAGTGAAAATCTTGTGTTCAGTTTATTCCAGTTAATGGTAGTATTGTCCACCCATTACTCAAGTGAAAAGTACCTCTGGAATGTGAAAGATTCATTTATCCTTAGTATTGTAATTAAGTCACAATTTTATAGATATAATTTGTCATTGGAGTCTTAAAAGTTGTTTTTGCCTCAGTTCCCAAAGATTTGTTCCCTTGGGACTGTATATCTTATAAAATATAAATCATAATGTTGAAGAAAATTGTCTACTTACAGATTTAACTGTTATTTCTCTCTGGAAGACAAGTGGACTTAGAACTTACATTCATATTAATAGTAACTTTTGACATTGTCGAGAACACTCTTCCAAACACTGTATAATAATTCACTTGTTTTCCGCAAATCCCATGAGGTCTATGTACTGTTAACCATCCATCTTTCGCTGAGGAAGTAATGGAAATGCAGAGGTTAGGGAATGTGTCCAGCATGATACCTGCCAAACAGCAGAGGGAGGATTTGAGCCTAAGCAGATTGACTCTGGTCACAGGCTCTCAACCTCCAGGCAACAATACCCTCTAACAAAACAGCTTGCATCCCTCATAGCAGTTTTTGTTTTGTTTTATTTTGTTTTTTTACTGTTTTTAAAGTTAAAAATGCTTAGCATTACCAAGAAATGGCATACTTTAAAATATGTACCTAGCATATACATATGCAAGTTATTTTTAGAATATTAAGTAATGTCATTTGCTGATACAGTAACTAAGCAGTCACAAAAAATGGATCCATAACTTTTACTTTACTTTATATTACTTTTATTTTTAAAACACTTTTTGGCTTTTCCTTGACTCATTTGAAGAGTAAACAGTGACCTTAGCAACATTTATCTTCGTTTAAGGATTCTGTTTATATATTTCACAATCAACAATTCTTTTCTCTTGCAAATACTTGGCTTTTCACAATATCAACAAATCTTATTCTGTGTCTTTGTTTTTTGAAAGTGGTTAAGCAACTGTACAAAACTCATAGGAAATTAATGACTCACATAATGGAAAGCATTTAGTAATGTGACTTTTTTGTCTCAGTTGCCAAGTAGTCTGTTTCCATGGTAACCTATCAGTATAACAAACTGTCACGAACTAACTTTGCCACCTTCTTTCAGTTTCTGTAGTTTGGACAGCTTTCTGACAGCTGCATATGTGTGCCTGTGTGTGCACGTGTGTGTATACATTGAAGATTATCACAAAAACTGAATAATTGCGTTAAGAACACAATTTTTTTTCTTTAGAGAAATTGCTTAATATTCCAGGGCTATCATTTTGATGTTACAAAATTTAAATGATTATTTAAATTGACATTTATTTCTACTTGAGTTCTTATTGAGAAAGTGCATAGTGTGCAACTTTTTAAGCTTACATATTGAAAGCATTCATTTGCAATATTGGTTCCTTTGATACATTTGTAATCACAGAAGAATCTTCCAGAAACAAGGCAGGGAAAAAGGAAATGAGATCTTGTCCTGAGGAATGAAGACTGAATGAAATGATGGCTAAAGCTGACTCAGCTAGTTCTTACCAGCTTCTCTCTGGGGCCCTAGACCCCTAGGATAGGGAATAGTGGACCCTGAGGGAACCAAACCAGGTCACACAGGACACCAGGCTGGTTTGGGGAAAGGTGCCTAGATTTGTTAATGACTGAACTAAATGCGTTAGAATCAAACTGGTGCATGTGGGAAGTTGAAAGGGATAGTAAAAGACATAGAAGCCAAAGAAAATGTCATGAACAAAGAAAGGCATACAGATGAGTAAAACAAATGGGGACAAGCAGGATGAGACAGAAAGGGTGGGGCTGAGACTAAAGACAGGCAGGGCTACTCATCAAGATACTTTGTTAAGCTGGGGCCTAACCACCTAAGATGTGGGGAGGCCGTGATGGGTTTTAAACAGGAAGACATCACCATGTTTGTGTTACAGAAGGTGCTTTCTGGTAGCAAGAGGCAGGTAGAGTCAGTTTAGGAGCCTGTTGCCTTCTTTTAAGGAAGTACTGTTGAGGGACTGAATTGGAGGAGTGGAAAGGGGTTGACTTAGGCAGAGTTGTGAAGTAACAGAGGCAAGAATTGGTTGGCGAGTCTGTTCATTTGTGGCCTGTGCCTGAATTTATTCATTCAGACAACATATATTTGTTGTGTTCTGTGTTGGCAGTGTATTATCCAGAGTGATGTACCCTGCTTGCTGCCTGCCTTCCTTTCTGAGTTTCTCCTACAATAAGGGTGCTTTATTGTGCAACATTGTGTTAATTAATGGAAAAGTCCGCTTTTAACTGCCCTTCTTCATCCCAGCGTTATCTCCTGACTCATCAGGCTTTCTTACACTCACGTAAGAAATTGTTCCAAAGTTCTAGCATATATGCCAGTTCACTGCTTGGAAGGCAGTATTCCCGTGTCTGCATAATGTCCTAATCCCTAGTAAGTGGATCTGAACTTGTTTGTGACTTCATTGGGTGGGGCTGTACAAATCGTGAAAAATAAATAGTTGATTCCAAGCCATTTCATCCATCCTGTAATTTTATCATTTTTCAGCTTTATTAAGATATAATAGACTATATATATGGTATACAACTTGATGTTTTCATAGGTATATTCAATATTGTAAAATAACCAATAAAACAAAATAATTAACATATCCATCACCTAATTCCCCTTTTTTTCCCATAACAACACTTAAGATCTGCTCTCTTAGTAAATGTCAAGTGTACAGTGCAGTATTGCTAACTATGGTCACCAGGCTGTACATTAGGTCTCCAGAACTTACTTTTCTGGCATTCATCATAGTTTGTCATTCTGTCTGACTTACTTCACTTAGCATAATACTCTCCAGGGTCATCCATGCTATCACATTTCCTTCCCTCTTATGAATGGATAATATTCCACTGTATTTTTTTATTATTCTTTCAGTCATTGACCAACGCTGAGGTTGTTTTCCATATCTAAGTTATAGTAAATAATGAGCAGTAAGCATTTGTAAGTGCAAATATTTACTCAGGATAATCATTTACTCAAGATAATCATTTCCTTTGGGTATATACCCAGAAGTAGGGTTGCAGAATCATATGGTGATTCATTTTATTCATGGGGCAGTTAGAAGTTGACTTTCCACATTCAACACATCAGTTATTCCTAACTGTCCTTGGCCTTCCTCTAAATTTTTTAACTCACCCATCAGCCCCTGTCATTTTATAGAAGTATCCTCACCTAATGCTTTCCTAGGAAAAATCAAAACTATTCTAATTGCCCTCTCTTCTCTTTCCATTTTGCTTTCTCCAGTTTTTTCTTTATTTACACCCATTGTTTGTCTTTTCTTCCTCTGTTAGAGGATAATTATTCTTTTGTAAGGCTAAGTCCCTGTAGTTATACACAACAGTAGAGGGAACAGCATGTACCAAGTCATGGGAACTTAAAAGAACAGAGTGGTTAAGAAATACAGATTTTCTTTTGTGGAAAAGTAAGGTTATTTAGTTAAATGAACCTCATTTGAATACTAGTTCTACTGCTTCCTATATAAATGATCTGAGTTAACATCTCTCCTGTGCTTCATTTTCCTTATGGATTAAGTGAGGATAATGCCAGCTACCTTCTAGGGTTGTTTGGGGATTAAATAGGATGTGGTAAGCTATCAGTAGCTGGTATTGCTGTTGTTATTATGACTGGAATAGGAGTAAAATTGTTCCTTTTAGAATAAATATTTATATTTGTCTCTCACACCAACTATAAACAAGCCCTGTATGGTTAGGAATACTTCATCTCATCTTCATATTTTAAATATCTAGGACATACTCAGCACACCTAAAATAAATGCGTATGTGTAGTGAATAAATGAATAATGAAGCCTCAATTTGTATTGATTGAGTCAATAATATTCCTTTTTTTTCAGTTTCCTGTGCATAGTTAAAACCTTACAAAGATTTTAACGTTAGAGTGTTTGGAATTGGTTTTCTTCATGTTTCATCATTTCCAAATACTGCTCTTTAATAATCACATTTGCATCAACTTGAATGAAAATGCATGTATGCTTAATAACATATCATCAATAATAGTTAATTAACTGGGTTTTTTGTTTTTTCCTTCAGGGAGGTGGTGCAAGCGAATTGTGTTCACTGGAGAAAGAGATTCTCATTTATGTGCAAAATGAGCGCCAGCGCCACCACAGGCATCTTAGATCCTTGTGTCTACAGAGTCTCTGTAAGAAAGGTATAAAAATAGCCTATTCTCCACTTTCAGAAACCATAATTAGTTCCATAGTCACTGACTCACTGTATTTAGCTCTACTTTATCCTTGGAACTGTTATATGTAATTTCACACTTGCAGCTATAATTTAAATTGCTAAAATAAATATGATGAAGAATCTAAGGTTATAAATTAAAATAGCATTCAAAAACTTTCATCTTTCACATGTGTTAATCTTATTTGTATTTTGAAAGTTATATATGTCTCCATCTCACCATCCATTAAATTCCTTTTTTTTTTTTTAGGCATTGTTTTAGAGACTTTGCACATGCCATGTGTAATAACAGTCCTGAAAATAGCTGCTGCTTTCTCCATTTTGAAGAAAATAAAAAATCAGACAGGCTTTTCCTTGCCCATATTCACATAGCTAATGGCAGAGTAGAGACTTAAACAAATCTTTCTGATTCCAAATGTTTTCTTTTTTATATATTTCCTTTAATGTATTTGGTTGAGGCTTAGTACCAATAATCTACAAAAATGGCATTCTCAGGTGGTTCAACTTAATATTTATATTTGTTCATGATCCTTCTCTTTTGGGGGTGAAAAAGAATCTTCACTACTGGTTAATTAAACTATTGGCTTTCAAATGTAAACTTTTATTTACTTTCATATATTTTTTTAAATTACCAATTTATTTACATTTTTAAATCAAATAGAAAAAAACTTAGAATGAAAAACAGGAATCCCTTCCTTATTCTTTCCCACTCCAATCTCGCTTCTTTCTGCATCAAAAAAAAGTTGTATTTTTAGGTCTTTTCATTCTACTTTCTGAAAGTGAACTGATAGCACTATGCTGTGTGTAGCTATATTTTGAATTCCCTTGTGTTACTTAATCTACTCAGTTAAAGTATTACATTATAGAGAGAGAGAGAGAGACAGAGAGAGAGACTTTAATCCTTTAATGAAAATGGAACTCAGAATAGTGATTTTTGAAGCAACAATAATTGAACAAAAACATTCCTAAAAGAAACAGACTACAGTGAAAAAGTATATATGATATCATACTAACCTGGATTTGAGTTCCAGACATGCCAGTACTAACTGTAACCTTAGGCAGTTTTAATCAGTTTCCTCATCCAAATACAGATAGGATTACATGAAATGTAAGTAAAGTATCCCACCTTCTTTTTGCCTTAGTTGTCTCTGCAGCTCTTAAATTGAAACCTTTTCTAAATGAGTTCTAATCAATGATTTTTTTTTTTTTAAGGAAAGGTGCAGGCTGAAATGAAGGTGTGTAGGAAGTCAGGCAGGCAGTAAGAGAGAGGAAGAAGAAGAAGCATCTTTATTATATTTTTATTTAGTTGTTCGCACTGGTTTTTTCCCCTGGACCCCGGACTCAAACCCAGGGGTATGTGGCTTTCTCCTTTAGAGGCAATTAACCTAACCTTTGTTCCACCAGGGCGTGCCTCTAGTCACAATTTTTGAAACATGATGTCTCAGTCTTTGAACTTGAAGAAGAAGAAGACATATAGCCAGTTTAAAGCATAAATGCTCATTAAAGAAAGCCAGAATCCATTAAAAAGAAAAACTGGTTTTTGTGCTCTTCAAGCTAGTACCTGTTCATCTGCTATAAACGAAGCTCTCGGACTGTGATGGTTTAGTTTATTTGTTAGAACATGTATGATAGCTGATAAAATAAGCCCTAAACATGCAGTAATTTAAAAAGAGAGTAATTTATATCTCTCGAATAACAACCAAAAGATGGGGCCAGTAGAGCAACTCTGCCGTCTTCACTCTGTGGTACCCATCCTTATCCAGGGAAGCTGTTCCAGTCTTCTGACTCCTCAACCACTGAGGAAGGAGACAGAAATACCCACATGAGAATGAAAGTAAGGACCCATAGGTAAAACTTAGTAAACTCAACTATATAAACATTTTCTACATTGAAAACAAAATTAAGTCAAGTCACAGATTTGGGGGAAATATCTGCAGATCATGCCAAAAGACTAATTTCTTTAGTATGGAAAGAGTACCTGCAAGTAAATTAATGAGAAAAGGTCAATAGCCCTTTAGAAAAATAGGCAAGGGAGAGAATAGACATTTCACAAAAAGGAAAATAAAACTTTAAACATATAGAAAGTTACTTAGTCTTATATATATTAAAACTACAATCAAGGTGCCATCTTTTTACCCATCCATTTGAAAAAGATCAGAAGTTTGATAACATACTCTGCTGCCCAGGCCACAGGGAAGCAGTCTATCACCAGTCAGTAAATATGTGAGCTCCTGTGATGTGCTATGTACTATTCTAGACACTGAGAGGATAGCGGTGAACTAGAATGAGTTCCTCCTTCAAAGACTTTGCATGCTTCTTTTAGTAAGGAGATATGTGGTAGGAAAGATAGTAAGCAAGTAACCAAATAAGATTTAGATGGTGCTAAGTGTTATGTATAAAATACAGTGAGGTAATCGAATATAACTTAGAAGAGATCATTTTAGAAAGTTAGAGGAGGCCTCAGTGAAAATTCTCTAAAAGGTATTATTTTAAGAAGAGGTGCCCATGTCAAGATCTAGGAAAAACCATTCTAAAAGAGTAGCACCTGGTATTAGGGTTCTCCAAAAGAAAACCAATAGAATCAAGATAGATGTAGAGCATGTAGACATAGATAAGTATAAAGAGATGTATTATAAGGATTTTACTTACACAAGTAAGGAGGCCGAGAAGTCCCACAATCTGTAAGCTGAAAATCCTGGACAGCAAGTGGCGTAGTTCTGGTCTCAGTCCAGAGGCTTGACAACTCTAGAGCCAGTCGTGTTAAGCCCAAATTTTAAGACCTGGAAGCCAGGAGTCCTGGTCTAAGGTAGGAGAAGACCAACACCCTGGATGAAATAGTCACGTAGAGAGAGCATCTAATCATCCTTTATCTGTTTCTTCTGTTGTATGATGCCCACCCACACTGGGGAAACTGCTTTATTCAGTCAGCTAATTAAAATATGAATCTTATCCAGAAACACTCAGAAGTAATATTTAACCAAATATCTGGATACCCTTTTACCCAATTTTACACCAAAAATTAACCATATTTAATAGTAAAAAGGTCCTCCTTTAGTTTCCTAGAGCTCCTGTAACAAAGTACCACAAACTGTGTGGTTTACATCAACAGAAATATATTATGTCACAGTTCTGGAGACCAAAGTGGAAATCACGGCATTGGCAGGGCTCACTCCCTCTGAAGGCCCTGCAGAAGACATACTTCTAGGCTCTTCTCTTAGTTTCTGGTAGCTTCAGGCATTCCTTGGCTTGCAGGTGCATCTCTCCAGTTACGTGACTGTCATTCCTGTGTGTGTGCTCATCGTCTTCCGTGTGTGTGTCTGTGTGTTTGTTTAAACTTCCTCTTTTTCATAAGGACACCAGTCATAATGGATTTGGACCTCAATGTAACTAGTTGACCTATGTAAAAACTTTATTTCCAAATAGGGCCACATTATGAGGTGCTGGGGCATTAGGTTATTTAACATAAACTTTGGAAAGAGGGGTTTCTGCACAATTCAACCAAAGTAGGCTTTAAAATTATAATAAACCCGTGGATGTATGCTTCTGAAATGATTGGACTTGCTTGTTATAGACCTCCCCTCTTTCTGACAACCAGAAAGTCTGAGAAAATATTTGAGAAAGAAAGAAAGCTGCTTGAAGGACCAGAAGCTGCCAAGGCAGTAAAGACTTGAGAGACTTAGAAGACTTAGAATCATAAGCAAGGGAAACATGAAAGATGAGCCTGGCATTTGAAATTGCAGGTACCCTCCAAGCATTTGCTAATTTACAAGCTGTAGATAAAAAGCTCCGTCAAAAACAATGACTGAGAGGCTAAAAAGTTGAGCCGAGTCCAGCAGTTTTACCAGACTAAATAGACAAAACTGGAGTCTGGGGTTCATCAACAGGGCGCCTTGGAAAGTACCTCAGGCTTTTAGGTGGAACTCCCTAAGAGTTTCAGGCTAGAATGACTATAGTAGGTCTGAATCGGTCCTTTTAAAGACTGAAAACCAGTTCCCAATCAGCTCAGTCCCTGTTTGGGTAAATGTGATACACTCCCACCTCACTACCTGCCAGAAGCAAATGTGTGTCTTCCCTGAAGAAAAACACATTACTCCGGGTCTCAAATTGTTTCTTCAAGTTATCATGTACAAAAATTATCAAGGGTATCAAGAGGTATTAATACATAACAAAAATCAAAAGGAAAATTAATAAAAACAGACCCATGAAAGAGATTTGGGGAAGATAAGAGACAAACTTTTACCATAACTGCAGTTAGTAAGCAATATGGGGGTTTCATTAGAGAACTAATTTTTTAAAAAGAACTTTTTTTAAAAAAGTAAGTAAATTGAATTCTGGAACTGAAAAATTTAATAAATAAAATTTTAAATAGATGAAAATAAATTTTAATAGATGGGTTTTACAGCAAGCTTTCTATAACTGAAGATAGCTTTGGTAAACTGGAAAAATAAGACAAAAGAAAATATCTGGATTAAATCATGGAGACAGAAGAGTGGGATATACAGAAAAGAGTATAAAAAGTAGGAAAAGTCTAACACGTAAGTAGGAGCCCTAGAAGGAAATGAGAGAGAGAGATTTTGTGGCTGAGAATCTAAAACTGTTCAAAAATACCAAGCCACAAATTCAGAAATACTGTGAACCCCGTGTAAGATAAATGACAAACATGACATATTTATATCACAGAAGACCAGCCTGGCTGGAGCACAGAAAACATGAAAAGGGAAAGTTTTGGGTGATAAAATTGGAGGCTCTAAATTAGACTCTAAATCTTACAAGTCACGGCATTAGTTTAGTTTTATTCCAATTATAATTGGAATCCACTTGTGGATTTTAATAAGGACAGATGTGATCTTCTAAGACCATTTTGCTACTATGTATAAGATGGATTGTAGAGAAACTACTTAGGTGGGTGAGATAGTGCAGCTGAGGAATACTTATGTTTTGGCGTGGAGTTAAAATAGTAGAGATGGTGATATTCAGGGCATAGCTTAGAAGTAGACTCCCACTAATAGGTTGGATATGGTGTATAAGGGTCAAAAAATGAAGCTAGGCCTTTTGCCTAAGCATGTGAGTAGATAATTGTGTTATTTATTGAAATGGCAGACTCAGAATGAAACAGTTATGGAGATCAGTAGGCCTATTATGATCATGTTTAATTTGAGATTTCTAAGAGTAGAAATGTTAAGTAACCTAGGACCAGGGAAGGGGGTATGGCATTTGTGGACAACTAACAGAAACAACTAAATGGGGATGAATAAATGCTTCTTCCTCCTCTCTTCCTGACTGACTGCCTACTTGTCTTCATTTCTGTCTACTTCCTCTTATAAATAAATACATAGTTCTTTGAAAAAAAAGGAAAACTAATCAGGAACTCAGGATAAATTCAGACTAGAGATAGAGATATGAGAGTCATCAGCTTATGATTTTTATTTATAGTCATAAACCTGTTGAGATCACCTAGGGAGAAGGTCTAGATAGAGAAGATAAAAAGCCCTCAAACCAAATCCCAGATCACTCTAACACTTAGAAGTAATGTAAACTACTCTTAGCTAGTACAAAAAGGAGCAATAATTCATATCTGTCACTTATATGCATTTGGCCAAATCTTGGTCACACTGCCGTAGCACAAAAGGATAGCAGAAAATATAGTCACTGCTTCACTTGAATCCAGATGCCCAACACAAAATAGAGGATTATGTTACTGTGGAGAGTAGGCAAATAGATAATTGTGGTACAACTTGCATTCTTTGTGCAGAGGTTGAATAAAAGAACAGATCCAGCAAAGGAGAGCAAGAAGGAGCAATTCATGAGATCAGAGTAAAACCAGGCAACAATGGCACCACGGGAGTTTAGAGAAGAAAATGATGTAAAAGAGGGGAACTAGCCAAGTCTGTCCAATACTGTTGAGAACTCAATAAAGGTGAAGACAGAGCCGTTGTCTTTAACAAAGATGGAGATCGTTGGTCATCAGAAGAGCTATTGCAGAGGGAATATAAGGACAGTCATTCAACTGGAATAGATTGAATAAAGGGTGGGATACAGCAAATTTAGGTAAGTCTTTAGAGGAATTTCATCAAGTATAGCAAAGAAAAGAAGCTAGAAGAGCCTGGATCATCTGGAAAAAAAGTCTGTTTCATTGTGCTTCATATAATGAAGGACATTTAAGGGATATGACAATAATAACGAACAAAAATTTGACAGTTCATAATAGGGTAGATCTAGTGGCCTGGCCATGCTGACTAATTGGGGTTAGGTCAGGGGCAGCAATTATTCTTAATAGCATTTACCACAGATAACTTGCTTAAATTCAACACTTTAAAGATTGAAATGAAGTTAATGTTTTGTTTCTGGTGTATATAAGAAAGGTAAGAGACAGTTCCATTCAGTTTCTAAACACATTTTAAGCATATTTTTAAAAGGGGGTGAAGAGAGGGAAGTTTGGCCCTAATTATAATGGGAAACATTTACAGAGTATACTATGTGCTAGATATTCTTCTAAGTGTTTTCACTTAGTTCTCTTAAGTCCAGAAATTTGGCAAATTAAGGTAAAGCTAGGTATTTTAAGTTGAAATGTTAAAACATTTATAGTTTTTCACTTTTGCCAGTCTTGTTAACATTAGATAAGAGAATTTCTACTATATTTATGAGAAAATCATTTATATGTATATATGTTTACATATATATATTTATGTTTGGGTGTATATATATGCATGTGTATATACACTGGAGTAAGGTATAGAATGGTGTGTATACTGTATTATCATTGAGTAAAAAGGGAACATATGGCATTTCTGAACAATTCCAAAAACTCATAATAGTGGTTATCTCTAGGGTTTCAACTCTTGTTGAAGTATTTCTACAATGTATTTGTATTCTTGAGTAAGTTAACCTTTATTTGGTTATTGAGATCCTTGCAGTGAGTCCAGAACCCTCTTTGGGCAATGTCTTCTTCAGAGAGTCTTCTCACTCTCTCTCTTTCAGATTTAAGCTAATATTAAATAAAAATTCTGGAGAGGAGCATCCAAATAGCTGAATTTAAGATCATCAGATTTTGCTGTCTATGCTATTCACTAGTATATAAATGTCAACTTCAGAATTAATTTAAATATTTAATTTTGAATCTTTAATCACATGATCATCTTATTCTGTTTTCTAACTTTGACAGGAATTAAAAGGTGGAAAAACTTATGCCAAGGTAAGTAGATGTTCTTTAACTCTTTCAGAATTTGTAGTAGCATTCATTGTTGTTTATAAGCTAAAAATTAAGTGGTCTGGTGCATCCTGGTGGAATACTGGTTGAGTAATATTTCCCTTGCCACGCTTTTATTTCCTCTTGTCCAGTCAACTCCTGTGTCATTAAAAACTGCGTAGTCATCCCTCCCCACTGAAAAATTTTCTTTTCCTCTATTTCTTGTAATTTTGTCTTCTATGATAACACTGATCATGCTTTCTCCCTATCCTTAATAAACTTAGAGTTTCTTGGGAGTAAAAATGATTTGTATTCTCCGTGCCTAACATTATCTGGAGTATAAAGGCTCAACATTTTTTAGAAGGCACTTTCTTTGAGATGAGAGAAAAGCCAGTATGATGGGTATGATCCAGTAAGAGGGGACATTGTAGAATGCAAAAGAGAGGAAATATTTCTTGAAACAGTGAACTTAGGTAGAAGGAGGGCATCCTTCTACAGAACATCAGAACAGAGCACAGTCTGTTCACTTAGAATCTAAGTGGGGAGGTGAATATGTGGGAACAGATGCACATAAGTAAGTGGATGTGGCTGATGATAACTTGCAGAAGTTAATTACTCTTTTGATTGCTTTTATTTTCTGTATGAAATAGGAAGCAAGGTACAGCAGATAGTGAAGGTGGAAAGGAGGTATTGGAGGTTCAAAGAGAAAAGATAATATATGAAATAGGTTGTATGGATAATATGTGACCAGACAGCCAAATGAGTTGGATGTGACTTTGCCCTGGACACATCCAGGTCTTCCTGCTGATCTCTTGGACCCCTTTTAAAGTGGCAGTGAGACTGGAGTGACCAGCTGAAAGTTACATAGATGTTACTTGTGGCTTGACGTGTTCTTGACTTACCATATTTAGGGCAGTGGCCTTTCATCTGCTCACTAAATTCTTATTCTTTATTGTTTTTGTACTAGTTAAAAGCTACTAAAATAATGCTCCAGCCTGCAATTAAAATCTTCATCTTGAATGCCATTCCTGTGTGCTCACTATATGTTTTTTAAAATCTTAAAGCAGATTTCTTAAAATCTTAAAAATCATAGCAAGGTTTGACATATATTTTTCTTATTTATTCAGGAAGATGTACTTATTTGCAAACTCAGAACATTTTTTGCTAATTAGAGACTATACACTTAATGTAGAAAATACTTTGTTTTAAAAAATGATACATTGGGGTTAACTTGTACCGCTTGGAAAGGAGAAAGAGGGTTAACAGCATCAGTGGAAAGACCTTACGGAGCTTTGTTCCCAGCAGAAAATAGGAACCAAACCTGCATAGTAAGGGGGAGAAACAGGTTTCATTTGAAATTCTGGGTAGTTGGAGAGACAGAGCTGGAGTGGAACGCAGCTTCAGGAAAGGGAGCAGTAAACTTCACAAAGAGAAATTCAGCTCAAGGGTGATCAGCTAGGCAGGTATTCATCAAGGTATTCACACAGAGAAAGTGTGATTTACTTAATCAGTCTGAATAACCTGCAACTATCTGCAGTCACAGTGCTTAACTCAGAACAGAGTCAGAGCCAAAATTGGGATCTATCTGCTGCCTTTGTTTGCAAATGATCACGACTGAGCTGCTGGTGGTCCCTAGAGTGTGGTGTGCGCACCATTGCTACTTAAATGATTCTACTTGTGATATACATTATTTTTACTTTAACATATATTCCAATGTGTGCAGAAAAAAAATTTTCATATGTGCAGAAAAAATATATTTAACACTGACAGGAGTAGAATAGGCCATAAATTTTTGCCCAAAAATGAGTCTAAGACAAATCTGCAGCAAATAATAGATTTTGTTAAAATGGCAAAAATTACAAATGACTGAAGTTTGTCTTGTCTAGAGCTTGGGTTGAATGTTTGTTTTAAGGAGTATATGATAGAAGCCTAGTAGATAGTCTATTAATATAATTCTTTCTTTTCCTAGCTGGGCTTTGCAGATTTAAACCTGGCAGAGTTTGCTGGATCAAGAAATTCCACTCGGCGCTGTTTACTGGAAGGCTATGATACCAAAAATACGAGGCAGGATAATTCCATTCTTAAAGTAAGCATGTTTCTAGATTTGCATGTCAACAAATGAGCTGATCTGCCTTTAAATAAGCATAGGTAGATACTGTCAAGGGCAACATGAGAATGGTACTGAGATGAGAAGCTGACCACTCCTCTGAGTGGGAGGGAGGGTTTGGGGGGGTGGTAGGAAAAGTATCCAAATCACAGAACCAGTGAAAAGTAACAAATGTTTCTCTTCCTGATTCTAAGGTATTTCTCTCTAGTGCTGCAAATATTCAGGGAAGAATACACACAACCACTATAGCATAAGGGCTCATTGAAGAAAGGAACATGATAAATAAATGGAACACCATAAAATATTTATAGCTTCCAAAAGGTGACTTCCAAAGCAGCTGTTGCTGGCACATAAAAGTAACTGGGTTCTCTGGTAATGAAATGACAAATGGAACTCACTTTGGTCACCTGCCCTACTGTTTCCAGGTACCATCAGGAGCCTGGATACCACCAGAGAGGATATGCACTTCAGTGAGCTGGTAGAAGTAATAAAAGACATCAGTTGAGAAAGTATATAGAATGCCTTGCACTTAATAAAATTCACTAGATAAATCTTGTATTTTAGTTAGGTTACCCCCATGATAGTAAGTTATCTAATAAGAAAGGAAAACAACTCTGATTAAAACTGGATGGTCTGCCCCACTCTGTGGCTCAGACAGCTAAGATACAGACTAAAAACTGAATGGTCAGAAGTTAATGGAACAAAGAATTACCCTGTACCTATAGTTTTAAAGCTCTGATTTCGGTTAAGATCTTAGCTCAGAAGTTGTGAAAATATACAAAGTGGTCATGATAGCCAGTCCATCCCTTGCAAAAACTTATAGCTTTGTTGTTTCTGTTTTTGTTTTTGTTTTTTTTTTAAAAAAGGAGAAATGTGTAGTTGGGTTGGAAAGGGAAATGATGAGAGAAAATAAGAAAAGTAAGACATGCAGTTGATCAACAAGAAAAAGTGTTGAGTGTCACTTGTCATCAAGGAAATGCCAATCAAAACTACAGTGAGATACCAGCTCAACACCTGTTAGAATGACTGTCATCAAAAAGACAAGAAATAAGTGTGTCCTGGTGGCTTAGGCACTAAGTTGAGGTGTGGACCATGTAAAATCCAAGAACTGGGTTCGAGACCTGACCCTGTGTGGGGGAGGGGAAACAACCAAAACAAGTAAGTAAATAGAGAGATACATAAAAGTACTTCCTTCTTTCTTTCCTTTTTAAAAATGCTGCTTCCTCTTCTCACTTCCTTCCCTTCCTCTCTTAAAAATAAATGACAAGAAATAACAAGTGTTGGCGAGGATGTGGAGAAAGGGAATCCTTATACACTTGATAACAATGCACATTGGTGCAGCCACTGCGGAAAGAAATATGGAGGTTCCTCAAAAAATTATAAATGGCACTAACATGATTCAAGCATTCCACTTTTGGGTATTTAGCCAAAGAAAATGAAAACACTAACTCAAAAAGGTATCTGCACTCCTATGTTCACTGCAGTATTATTTACAATGCCAAGACATGGAAAGCAACCTAAGTATCCATTGACGGATGAATAAAGAAAATGTGATGTATGGATATAAATATACACAATGAAATTTTATTCTACAATAAAAAAGAATGAAATCTTGCCATTTATGACAAGAATGAATATCAAAGGCATCATGCTAAGTGTAATAAGTCAAAGGCCTGTGATCTCACTTATATGTGAAAACTAAAAAAACAAAAACAAACCTGAACTCGTAGATACAGAGAACAGATTGGTGGTTATTGAGGGGTGGAACTGGAGATGACTAAAGGTGGTCAAAAGGTACAAATCTCCAGTATAAAATAATAAATAAGTCATTAATGTGTAACATAGAACATAGTGACTATAGTTAATACCACATTACATATTTTAAAAGTGTTAACAGAGTAGGTCTTAAAAATTCTTACCCCAAGAAAGAAATTACAATTCTGTGTGGTGATGCTTGCTAACTAGACTTATTGTGGAGATCATCTTGTAATATATGCAAATTATTATGTTATATACCTGAGACTAATAAAATGTATGTCAATTATATCTCAATTTTTAAGTCAGATGTGGAACTATTCTAAATTACATATACATATATACACATATATGTATATTATGTATAAATAGATATATACATATATTCTGTATGTATTTGTATATTTTTAAATAAAAATAACATACAAATTTCTGTGTACATCATGTTGATTTTATAGTTTTATGTTGTCTCTATAAATGAAAAAATTTCAAAGTACTTACATAATACATCTGTGAGATAGAGAGATTTGGCTAGATGAGGCTTGATTATCTCTGTTTTAATAAATGAGTTAACTGAGACTCCGAAGTTAAATGTCTCATTAAAGTAGTCAATGGCAGAGCTGAGACCAGACTGCAATTCTTCTGCTACCTGGTCATGTTACCACACTGTCTAAACACTAAACTCAAAAGAAACAGACCACATTTGTTCATTCTTTGGTTCTGAACAAGCCACAGAATTCAGTTTCTTCATATTTCTTATATAAATGAATAATTATCGGAATTGATTTCAGATCTCCACATTCCTCAGAGCTAGCTGATGGACTTCTTCCACATCATTTCTCCCACTTGGTCCTAGGAAAACCATATGTTTATCTATCATGCCATTCAGCTCTCATTCTCCCTTACTTATATCTTATCATCTCCAGATCACTTACTCACTGGTTCTTTCCTACCCAGTGATAATTTAGTTCTGAGGTCACAGATTTTTCTCCATCTCTCTGTCATCATTTTTTGGTGCTTCACCATCTCCATGAGTGATATATCCTGTGGGCAGTCTTCTCTATACATTGTCTCCCATAGAAAATGTTTTTACTTCTCAGGTACTTAAATGCCCCATCTCTGGCACTCTTCTCATCTTCTTCCATCTTAATTTCTGTTTTACATGGTCATACTCTAGATTTTTTTATTTTTTTAAGAGAGGAATATGCATTTTTAAGGAAGGAAGGGGGGGCGGGAAGAAAGAAGAAGCATATTTATTTATTTACTTACTTACTTATTTTGGGCTTTCACCCTTGCCTCCAGTCAAAAACCTGAGTCCTTGGGCTCTACGTGGTTCACACACCGCATCCACATGGCATACCCCACACTAGACTTTGTTCCCTTTAGAAGTTTCATCACCTACAAAATTTCAGTTTAAAGTATTCCTCTCTCCTATTACTGTCTCTTCCTTTTTCAGTCCTCTTGGTCTACTGTTCACTATCTTTAACCTTAGCATTTTCTCACACTCTGTCAGCCTCCACTTGCTTTCGTTTTCTCTTGAACCTGTTTAGATTTTATGGTCTATGATCATCATACCCTTAAAAATTCCCCTTGCTCCTTTGTCTCCCTCCTTTGTTCATACTTCTTAGTAAGCCCCAACCCTAATGAAGCTCAACTTCAGTCTCAGCACCTGCATCCTAGTTACCAAACATTGCTGGAGATCTTCAGACTAGTTGACATTACTGACGTCATGCTCACCACCATCAAACAGTCATACTCTACCTGCTTTGTAAGCTTCCTCTCCCAATTTCCTAGATACTTTCTTACATATTCTTTCTCCTCATGTCTCCACACATCACTGCCGCTCTCAACAAGTGGTCTTGCTTTATCCCTTGTGGAATAGAAGCCGTTATACACAAATTCCCTCATCTTCCTATCACAGAATTTATAATTTTCCCTGTCTCTCCAGCCATACAATCCTTTTTGCCTCCTGTTACACGGAGTAAAGTGTTCCTCTTCCAGTCAGAAGGCAATCCTCCATCTTAGGTTCTAGAATCCAAAACTTACTGAATCAAAAGCTTTGTCCCTTTGATTGTCCCTTGGAATCATCTCTCCCCCTAATGAACCATCCTCATTAACATACAAAAAACAGCTCTGGTATCACCTGTAATTTTAAAAAAGAATTTCACATCTCTTCCAACCACTGTCCTACTTCTCTACTGCTTCCCCCACACAATTCCTTAAAACTCTATGTGTCGTCTCCATCTTCCTGAGACATTGAGTATATTCAAGAATGCCATTTAGATAGAACTGGAAATCAAATTGTCAAGTTCTATGAAAGAAGAGGTGATGAGGAAACCAACCCAGTCGGTATAAGGCATGCGTTTGGTAAGTTTAGCCTTTAAAGGAACAGAACATTAATGGAGGCACTGGTGAAAAGATAAGAATGAACTGAGGTTATTATAAGTACACATGTCAGCCTTTGGGTGGAGACCATGCAGTCATATATATTTATTTTATATATTTTTGAATGTATTTATAAAATATATTTTATGTATTAATATGTGTGTGTGTGTGTGTGTGTGTGTATCTCCTTCATTAAGACCATGAGTTTTAGTACAGTCATGTGTTACTTAATGACATTTCAATCAGCAAATACCGTACATACAACGGTGATTCCAAAGGACTGCACCATATAGCCTAGGTGTGTAGCAGGCTATATCATCTAGGTTTGTGTAATGACATTCACACAGTGACGAACTGCCTAACATTGCATTTCTCAGAACATATCCCCCTTGTTAAGGGATGCATGACTATTATGCAGCCCTGGAGTGCAGGTCTCAGTTCTGTTCTTTACTAGCACCCAGTCTTGAAAACATCACTTAGTCTCTTAGGCTTAAGATGAAAGTGTGAGTCTCTCAGAGGTGTTTTGAAGGCTGAATGAAGTAATGCATATGAAATACGTATTCCTAACACATAATCAGTTATCAAATTATGCTTGTTACTAATATCATTATTGTTACTGTTATCATTAGTCTTTGCAGAGGACAGTAAGATCACTTGGCGAATCTTAAATGGTGGCCAGCAGCTAGAAAACAGCAGCTTTTCAGAAGGTTTCGCAAAACTTTAAATTCTGATATAAATCTAGAGCAAAGGCCAAAAGCATTCTGCTTTTATAAAGCACTAACAGGCTGGAAGCATCAACATGGCAGACTGGAGAGAAATATTCCAGACTCTTAAACACCACTGGACTCTGGGAGGAAAGGTAGATAAACTAAACCAGTACAGCCTCACACCCACAGGATTGCTCCTAGTGAAGCTCTTGCTATTTGTTTCCCTCTTTTCTACTCTGATTTTTGCAAATACAAAGCTTTGAATGTGAAAAGTGATTTTCAATCTATACCTGTATAAAGCAGTAATTTAATATTGCATATAACCCAATCGTTTCACTTAATACTTTCTAAATAGAAAATACTGGACTAGGTGTTGTGGGATGCATAGAATAACAGAACATACTTCTCTCAAGAGATCTTTTATAATCATGGTATTTCTTTTTTGTTTAGGTTTTGATAAGCATGCAACTGATGTCTGGTGACCCATGTTTTAAAACGTAAGTTGATACCCAATAAATAGGTACTTGTCTGAAAATATAATGGTGATTTGTTTAAGTTTTTATATTACTATTTTGTGGTATTTACAGGCTAATACCAGTAAGGGATAGTGCCTTTCATAGAAGACTGACCTGACCTTCATGAAAGTTGCTATTATTTATAACCAAACTTGCCATACTCTAAATTACTCAAGATACAGCTCTTTTATTATATCATCCTCAGGTTGAGGTGAACCTATAAAAACTAAAAATATTAGTTTGACCTCTGTGAACTTTTTCATTTTTGCAAGAGACACCTTACCATGTGCTAGACCCTATTCTAGGCAAATATTCTAGAGAAATAGCAGTGAAAAGCATAGACCAAGCCTCTGATATCTTGGAGCTTATGTTATAAGAGGAAAACAAACAACAGACTCTCATCAATATATAATCTAAAGATGTTGGTGAGCACTTGGGGAAAAATAAAGCAGGTTAAGAGAGCCATGGTGAGGAGAAGTTATTTCATGGCTATTTTATTTAGAGTAATCAGGGAAATCTTTCCTGGTAAAGATATTTGAGCAGAGATATGAGGAAGTGGGAAGCAAGCCATGTAGATATTTGAGGAAAGAGCCTTTGAGCTAGAAAAAACAAGGACAAAGGCCTTCCAGGAGGAGTGCCTTTGTCATATCTGAGTAACTGCCAGGAGACCACTATGTGCAGAGCAGAGTGAGTAAGGAATAGGGTACTAGGAGACCCAACCAAATGATGAAAAGTTTCCTAGGCTATTATAATAATAGTCTTGAGGTTGTTAATATCTGAGTGAGATAAAAAGCTAATGGAGGGTGAGTCGCTGGCTCATGGGCAAACCATGTAAAACTCAGGGACCCGGTCCATGACCTGGAACCGTAGTGAAGAACCAGAAATAAATAAGAATGTTTCTTCCTTCTCTCCCTTCCTTCTTTTCTTTCTTCCTAAAAAATACAAAAAAAAACAAAAAAAGAGCTACTGGAGGATTTAGAGCAGAAGAGTAAAAGTATCTGAATTATGACTGCTCAGTAGAGATTAAATAATTTGTGGGAGCAAGGAAAAAAATAGGTAGATGGGCTAAGGCTATTCAGTTATCAAGGGTTGGCCTTGACTAGCTAGAAAATGATGTTCTCCTCATTTAGTTAAATGAGAGCAGCTTCCAAGAGGAACCAGTTGGGAACTTGCATGTTAAACACGTTAAATTTGAGATCCTTATTTAACATCCCAACTAGACATGTCAGGTAGGTGTGGGATCCATAACTAACTATAGAATTCAGTGGGGAGACCCAGACTAGAGATGTAAATTTGGCAATCATGTCATCAGTGCATATGTGCTTGGTAAAGCCATGAGATTTGATTAAATGACCAATCAGGAATGAGCATACATAAGGAAACAGGCCTCAGACTGAGGTGTGGGACACTTCAGTGTGTTAGAATCAAGGAGACAGGGAAGAACCAGTAAAGGAATAACCAGTGAGGCAGGAGGAAGGAACCAAATGAAAGTGCTGTCCTGAAAACCAAGTGAGTGTGTTTCAGAAAGGAGGGAGTGACAAGTGTCATGTGCTACTGAAGCAGATAGCAGAAAATGAGGACCAAGAATGATTGGCCTTTAAATTTTGCAGTGTAGGTTGGTGGCTTTGAGAAACAGTAGAAAGTTAATAGACTAAAGCCTTTCTGGGGTGGATTAAAGAGAACTGAGGCACATAAAATTGGACAGTGAGTGTAAATAATTTTCATGAGGAATTTTGCTGCCAAAAAGGAACAGCATAGCATGTACCATTGTGGCGCAGGAAGCTAAGCCTCTGGCATACAGACCACCTAAAGGGCAGGGACCCAAGTTCGAGAGTAGGGCCCAGGTGAAAAACCAAAATTAACCCCTAAATTAATAAAGATGTTTTCCCTCCCTCCCTTCCTTCCTTCCATGTTTATTTCTCCTTTCCCTTTCTTCCTCTCTTAAAAATTAATTAATTAATAAAAAGGAGTCTTAAGATGGCAGATAATACAGTATATTTCTATATTGATATGAATGGTCCAATTGATAGGGAGAAATGTGATGCAGAAAAGAAAAGGAACAATTGCTGCATTGTCAAGAGAGATGAAGGCAGAGAATACAGCTTTTGATGCAGAAAAATGAGAAGTAAAAGCATATAGAAGTTATTTTCTGTTGCTCCTGATTTCTTAGTGAAATTGGAAACAAGATGATCATTGAAGAGCAGATGGGAAAGAGAGAGGAGTTTGAGGGTAGAGGAAGAGATGAATGAGAAGTGAACTGAATAGAAAAGGCAGTGGGCTCGCCTTTCAGCCACCCTGAAGACACTTAATTAAAAATGAAAGTTAATCAGATATTGTTTAAATAGGTGAGAAAAAAATATATTTAGAAAAGCAAGGAAAACAGTGGTTACTTCCCTGAGCATCAGCTTCATGTTTTTGATAGCAACATACGTGTGGTTCTCCGCTTACATACTGTATTGTTCTCCTACCCCTGAAGTCACTAAAGAGCTTCATGAATCCTTTCAAGAAATATTGCTATAATCCAAGTTCTCATTTTACAGATGAGCAAACGAAGGCACAGAGCAGCTAAGCGACTTGAGGATTTGTCTGTATAGTACAAATGTGTGTGTGTGTGTGTGTGTGTGTGTGTGTGTGTGTGTGTGTGTGTGTGTGTAGGCAAGGATCCCTCTCCTAGTCTCTCTGCTTGTCTGTCTTTGAATTTTTCATGATACCAAGTTTTTTTTTTAATTCCTAGAGAAACTAAAAAGAACTTCATTAGCATTCTCACATTTAATTCCTAGATTTGCTATTTCATGAGCGAAAGATCTATATCAATTGTATATTTTTTTTCTGAAATAAATTTTATACTGTAAAGCTGGTGTTCATCAAGAAGACACCAGGGAAGCCAGTTTTTAGTCACCGGTCCTAAACTCCCTTTTGTAGTTCTCTACAACTCACCAAATATCTACCAAATTTTATAAAAGAAATGAACTACTAGAGCTGATGAAGACAAAGGTTATTTTGAGAGAGAAATTATATATTAAACTGGCAGTTGATAATTTGCTGGTAAAGCAGATCTAGGGATGATGTGACCCTGTGAATAGCCAGGCTTTGGAGCATTCATCTTCCAGAAGAAAGGAAATTAACCTTTTGTCAAAGCAGCCTAATGAATATTACTGTCTCCCACTTTAATTATTGAAACAACTCTGTGATATGAGCATTAACCATATTTTTAAGTGAGGACATTGAGGCTCAGAGGTTAAGGAACTAATTTGTTCAGGGTCTGCAAATTCACTCTTTCATTCAGTATATGTGTACTGATTCCCTACCGCATGCTAACTCTTACCAAACTAAGTAAGACCTGGCCCTGCTCTGAAGGGGTCGCTATTTCTGTGGGTGACAGACACACACACTGTATATTATTGAAGCTTAGAAGATCGAATCCCTAACTGCTTTTTCTTGAAAGTCAAGAAAGTCTTCACTCCAGTATGACACTGAGCCAAATTTTAAAGGATAATTAGGGAATTACTAACTAGAGGAGGTGAGTAGCGACATTCCAGGAAAAGAAAACAGCTTGCAGGAGTTTATGGAATTGTGAGAAGACATGGAATATTTACAGAATACCATACTGTCATTTTTAGAAGTCATTTTTTCATTTTTTTTAGCATGATTGCAAAATTAAAATGAATCCAATCACTTTCATTTTGTAAACCAAACTATATTAAACAATTTCTGACATAAAATATTGTCAGAACAAAAGGGGTAATAGAATAAATGCCAGCGCCTGAGAAGCACAGTGATAATTTATGCATCATGACTGAGGTGTCTAGGGGGACTTAGGAGAGCTGCCAAGGCTAAGATTTTGAGAGTCTAAATTTGCCTTAGTGTCACTCCCCATGGTGGACAAATCTCCACAATGCCAGTGCAGGTGACTGAAATGATCAAGAGTTGGGGTTCTTCAAGTTTCTTGAGTCAGAACAAAGGGTCCCAAATTAAAGGTGTCACTGAAGGTGTGGTGGCTGTGAAATCAGGTTGAACCTGAAAGAGTGCCTGAGGGAGAAAGAGAAGAGGCTGCAGGCTGGAGCTTCTGAAGAGTTGGAAAACAAGTGTGAGAGGTAGTGGTTTGGAGACACTGTCATCAGGCACCTGTGAAAGGAAAAACAAAGGAACTGACATCAAAAACATAAGAATGTAGATATATGGGCATGAGGCACCATCAGTGATTCATGACTGATTTCATTCTTTTTAAAGTGTGTTTCTTTTACATATTTGTTGTTCTTATGGAATATTGAATGTGGGGTTTAAAAATGGAGCTTTTGATCATTCAGATAGATCTCAGCCAGACTGCTAAGAACCTTGTGTTTCCATTCTAAGGAGTTTGAGCTCTATCCCAAAGGCGCTACTGAAGTATTTTAAAAGCAGAAAATAATATGTTCATATGCACATTTCAGAAAGACCACTGTGGTCACAGCATGGAATGTAGAGGTGGGGAGACTCTTGTAGTTATCCAGGAAAAGGTACAAAGGCCAAATTAATTAGTGGAGAGAAGTGAAGAGTAGAAAAAATATTGAGAGGATCTGTGGGATGAGGAAATAGGTTGGGTATGGAGAAAGGTGAGTAGGAAGAAAGCAGACAACACCTAGGTCTCTGGTTTGGGTGACCTTATAGATTGCCATGGCACGCCCAGACATAGCAACTATGAGAAGGAAACAGATTGGGGAAAAGAAAATGAGTTTAGTTAGAGATATATTGAGTTTGATATACTTGCAGGGCAAATACTTGATGCTATCCCAACAGGATATGCCAGTTCGGAATATAGGAGATCCTGGGATGGAAATAATCTGAGTAATTTTTTTTTTTTTTCCAAAGGAGAAAGGTACAGGCAGAAATGAAGGCAGGCAGGCAGAAGAAAGAGAGAAGAGAAGGAAGCACTTTATTTTACTTTCATTTAGTTGTTCACACTGGTTGTTTTCTCCCTGGGTCAGGGACTCGAACCCAGAAGAATGTGATGTGTGTCCTTTGAGGCAATTGACCTAACACTACTCCATCATGGTGTGCTTATGAATAGTTTTAATGTCGATCTTAAATGTCTGTATCTCCAAGGAGCTATAGAACTTGAGGATTCCAGTCTCTAACAATGTCTCACACTTTCGGATTCACTCATAAATCAAGGTCTGATCCTGAGGACTGTTTATTTACAGGCCTCCTTCTACATCAATGTCGATACCAATTGCTGGTGAATCTGAATCTCTGGAAGAAGATAGAAAAGGTGGAGAGACTCTCAAAATCCATCTGGGAATAGCAGGTATGGATATGTAGCATATTGGTTTTTGAATTTGAAAAACTATTCTACCTATATCCCCAAGTCCCTCCCAGATTTAAAATTCTATGATACATGACTTGAAATGGACCAATAAGTACTGACAGAACTTAATTACTGCACTTCTTGGTTAACCTAATGCCTCATTTTGTCTAAAGTGTTACCCTCTGGCAGATTAAAAGCTAAAAGCTAAATGCTGCAGTAACACCGCCACCGCTATTGCACACTGACCCCAAAGACGCAGCAGGACACACTGCAGGCTCTTTCCCATTCCACATGCCCTGCAGCTTCTGCCAATCACCTCTCGGGTTTTGCTTCTCTTCCATTTCCCTCTGCTGTTTTTCTCCTACATGACTGGACATCAGAAGTACCTGGTGGGCTTGTTTAAAAATGAATTGGTGACACTGCAGACAGAGTTTTGGATTCAGTATCTGGGTTGGGGCCTGAAAATTGCACCACTGTGTTTCTCTGCAGGGCTCGTGCTGAGCCCTGGACCATACCTGGAGATCACTTCCCCAGGCAGACTCCCAGGGACTCTCAGAATCTCCTCCAAGAGCTAAAAACAGCATGGGGAAAATGTCAGGTTGACTGGAGAAAGGGACTTAGACATGTCCTTACTTCTCTCATGTTATTAAATAGGGTTATTATTTGAAAGAAAGAAAGGAAAGGTGGTTTGGCCTTTTCAGTTTGGGTTTGTTTTCATTTCATTTTTTAAAAAAGAAAAGCAAGGCGAGAGGACACTTGAACATTTTCACCACCTTTTCAGATATGCAAAGATAAGGTTTCTTACAGCTAATGAGAACTAGAAAATATTCTAATTTAGGATCAGTGAATCCTCTTAAGTACCTTTAACCTTCCTTCTCTTCAGTATTAAAATAGTCTGAATTCTTTCTTAGACTGAAACAACTTATTAGCCTGACATCCTTTTCTGTCTGTCGTTCTCATGAGGCCTCAAGTTCTCCCTACTCTCACTCTTTCATGCTTTTTATAGTCAAGCTTCTAGAAACAATATGCTGCCCAGTTATTCCTAAGCACACATGCAACCTGGCTTCTACCTTCTGCCCTCTCCTGGTAGTCTCCAGTGACATGATTGTCCAGTCCTTTGACCATGTTTCTCCTCTAACTGGCCATTTATTCTTTGCTGTTTTCTCATCTCTTGGCTCCCACCTCTGACATTTCCTCTTCTAGCTTCTTGCAGGCATCTTCATCTTCTACCTTCCTCTTAAATATTGACATTTCCCAGAATGGTTTCCTCTTCTCACTCTCCCTGGACAGTGCCATCCATACCCTTTAATTTAACTATAACTTAAATGCAAATGCAACCATTAAAATACTTTCAATTTACAAATTTTTCTTGCTCCGTACCTCCCTCCTGAACTCCAGGTATAAATTTCTAAATGCTTTTTGGAAAGAGTCACTTCATGCCCCATGTTGTGTTAAAACCTGTTTGTCTTTCTCCACAGCTACACTCTTAAGTTCTTCATGCTTATGTTTTATTTGTCTTTGTATCCCCCACATACTGCCAGGGACATAGTAGAAATTCAGTGAAGACTGAATGGGTGTGTTCCCAGGTGCCTTCAATTCCACAGTATCCAGCAGACACCTTCCTCCTGTATTGTCTATATCAGTTATCCTGAGACACAGTTCTACTTGATAGTAGATTATTTTCATTTGTGCCTGCTGAACATCTATCACTCTCAGCTGGATTATTGTGAAAATCTTCACTCCTTTTCCCCCTATTTATTTTCTTACCAAGTGATCTTCCCAAAATGTAGATATGATCATGGTACATTCTTACTTAAAGCTACTGAATTATTTACTTCTTTAAAGAGAAGATCCATCTCCACAGGCAGCTGCTCATCTCTCTGTCCTTTCATCAGTACCACTATCCTGTATGCCTTTACCAAGCTCTTTGCTTTTCTGCAAATAAGGCGTGTTTGTCCCTATACTTACACCACCTCATCTAGCTGAAGAGTTCCTGAACATTATTATAACCTCTCCTGGGAGGTCTTTCCCTCTTACTGCTTAATGCTTGTTCTTTGTTCTTTGAATGCCCTTGTTCTTTGAAGCACTTAGGAACTTCTGTTTAGTGCCTTGTATTATGGTTCTTCCTACATTGTATTATAACTGAACATATATTTTGTCTTAACTTACTTTGTAACTGATGTATCTTGAACAATATTGGGCACCTTACTGCTAAGCTCTTGATAAAAATGTATTGAATGAATAAATTTTGAAAACCAATAGTTAAATGGATGCGTTAAAATCTGAGACAACCCTAGCTAGAAGTAAAGGGTGGGTGCTACCTAATTCTTAATATAAACCATTTCTGTGAGTTCAAATTTTATTATGGCCAACTTGCATTTAGGACCACTAAGAGCAGAGATGCTGGTTTAGATTTATTTCTTACTGTCAGTTCAGAAATGAGAAACCTTTGCAGAAGAGCCAGGTCACTCCAGCAGCTGACTTGTTTGCCAACACGTGTTGGTCCAGCTGTGTTCAACATCATTTATAGAACTGCTGCTATAATTGCTGTATTACTCAGTTGATTTCCTTCTGCCTCTAAGCAAAAAACAGGTCTGGTTTCCAAATAATTCACTAATGAGAATAGTCACAGTTATGCATTCTGGGGAGGAAGTCTGATTCTGGAAATATGTACTGGGCATCTGGAACAATCACATTATCCGGCAAAGACTTGCCACTGCTTGGTTTTTTTTGGTAACTTTACTTTGAAACTGAATACTGTAATCAGTTTCTCAAGAACTTTATTCTCAGTGCTACATTCCATGTTGTGTTGATTTAAACCACAGATATTTGCCCAAATTATAGCCTAGCTCTAGCAACACTAATGTTGCTAAGTAACAAAGTCTCTTTACTGTTGTGATAGAATTTGAGGGCAAGATTTCCCAAAAAAAAAAAAAAAAAAAAGCTGGCAGTTTGGTGAGAATTTATAAGAATACATATTAGAGAAATGTTGAACATAAAATCTGAAATTGTTTTAAGTTAGAGTGCTATTAAATATTATGAAAAATGCTATGGTTTTTCAGTAAACTCTGTATTTCTTGTAATACAGTTGTTCACATTGGACTTACTTAAAGGGATTTCTTTCACTATGCGATTTATTTTTCTTGATACTGAACTTGGCAGTCTATTGTGCAGATTAGAATACAAGTTGACCTTTGACTTGTTGGCAGTAATGGTGACATCATGTTATGACTTACTGCAGATCTCTCAGCAAAGAGTGCCTCTGTTCCAGATGAACTTGGTGCCTGTGGACATTCTAGAACATCAAGCTATGCAAGTCAGCAGTCAAAAGTATCAGGTAGAGACTCAAAGTGAAATGAATTCTTAAGACATTTATTGCTCTAAAGGACTTGAAATTGCTATGATTGGGAGAAGAATGTTTGAGTACAGTATGCTTGGTATTGCTATTATATCCAAAGTGATCTTCTCTTACAGGATATAGCACCTGCCATTCCCGGTCATCAAGTTTCTCTGAGCTCAGCCACAGGAGAAATATATCAGTGGGAAGTACATCAACAGGAATTGAAAGTATTCTAGAACCATGTGACGAAACTGAGCAGAAAATAGCTGAACCAGATCTTGACATGGCTGATAAAGAAGATACAGCTTCAGAAGCACTGAACAGGTATCATTTTGGTCTCAACATAAGAGGAAAAGACAAAAACGTTTTCAAAATATAAAGGAGGAGTTCTTTTTTCATTTCATAGATGCCCAGTGAAACAAGACTCTGTAGAATCTCAGCTGAAGCGAGTTGATGACACCAGAGTAGATGCAGATGATGTTGTGGAGAAGATATTACAAAGTCAGGACTTCAGCCTGGATTCCAGTGCAGAAGGTTTGTAAATAACCAACAGGCATACAGCAGTAGAGAGGCAGGACATTATGACACTGACTTTGTAAGTGTTGCAAATATGTAAAAATAAAATTCATAACCACAAAATTCTGAAGATAGCTTTGTAACTCACTTGTTTCTCAGAAGGGGGGATGTGAAATTTGGAAGAGTAAACTTCAGTTTAAGAAGATTAATTTGAAAGAAAACCTTTATTGTATAAATCATGCATAAACTTCTACCCGGTTTGAATACCTTATGATAGATATTTATATCCACTTTATCAAAACAGGACTTAAGAACTTCAAGTCACTACTGTCCTTCGGAGAGTTTTGGTGATCTTGAAATGATAGTAACAGCATCTTTCATGCCCTCCTTAGCATTTTCACTAAAACTGAAAATTTACACGCCAGCAATTTAAAAGGTATAATTATTCATGCGCCTGTGAATAGAGAGCAGTTAACAATGGACTTAGTTTCATTACGTAACTGGTTTCAAGCAAAATAATTAAACCTTGTGGAAGTTTGTCAGAAGACCTGTCTTCTTTACTGAGTTCTATGAAAAATAGCTTTAGGACAGATGAGAAAAAATTATTGGGATATCTTTTAAATTGTCTGTTTTAAAATATGTGTGACACAGCGTGATGGAGTAGCAATTAGGTCCATTGCCTCTAGCCAAGTGCAGTCCACATGCATCCCAAGGACCTGGGGCAGGGAGACAGCCAAGATGAACAACTAAATAAAAATAAATTCACATGCTGCTTCTTCCTCTCTCCTCCTGCATACTTGCCTGCTTGTCTTCATTCCTGTCTCTACCTTCCCTATAAAAAAAAGAATATGAATTTTTTTGCAATATGAATATTTTATAATAATCCAATAATTGTACCTATAACAAGCATTTTAAAATGTCTTTCACAGAAGAAGGATTGAGGTTATTTGTGGGTCCTGGGGGAAGCACAACCTTCGGCAGTCATCATCTCCCTAATAGGTATGTAGTCTGAATGGCATCTTATAAAAATAAAGAATAGACTGTTTTTCTTTTAAATGTTCATGAGTTGAAAATGAAGATAATAGCATTTGTATTAGGTCCATGTGATCTCTGGGGTCTAGCGGTGAGCTAGAAAACACAAATAGTAGTAGTTCCATAGGAAGAATTACAGCTCTTGGCATAGCTCTTTGTTTTCCTTATTCTGAGTATGTTTAAAATTATATTTTATAAGTTTATATATTGATTCCTTTAGATGTAGTTGTAGAATTTGTAGTATTTGTAGAATAGAATTTGTAAAGAACCAGTAGAACATTTGGTCATGTAAAGAACCAGTAGAACATTTGGTCAAGACATAATATAAAAAGGTCGTTAGGAAAGTTCTTTGATGTTTTAGAAAGAGCAAAGCCAAGTTACATTTAGCAACACACGCTGATGTTAATCTTTCTGGCACTCTCCCTTTTTCCACCCCAATAGAGTCAAACATACATATTAAGAAAAGTTTGAAAACTAAACATTTTGTTATTCAGATTCGGATGAAGAAAAAGCACCCGCCAACCTGTTTATTCTGATTCCTGGCACTGGAGCAAATAATAGTGAGCACAGATGCTGAGGACACCCTAGGAATTCTGACCACTCCACAGCCTGATTTCTGTGTACTGTGCACACCTGCTCTTCAGTGTTTCTGTGTAATATTTGTGCAGAATTCCAACACAGCTACAGATTGTTAGAGCTGCAGTTTTTTATGCTTTCGTGCTCAAAACCTAAAAGACATTTTAATTCATTTCTTTCACAAATGCTGTTTTTTGTTTTTTTTTCAGTACCTCCAATATGCTAACACACCACAGGGTAGAGACCATTCATAGTGGTTGCTTCCGATCTTACTCATCTCTGGCACACTCAGAGTGAAATGCCAGGTGGTAGCTTAGCCCCTGGCCTCTTTAACTAATAAGGAGATGGGCACTTGGTGATAATTTCAAAAATAATACCCCTCCTCCACGTAGCACTACCACTTTCACTCTCACTCAAGAGAGGGGTAAAGTAAATGGTAGAATGATCCTCAACCAAAATATATCCAGCTGCCCTCATTTTTGACACACTGTATTTTTACAGAACTTGTAGAAAATCTTTGTCTTCCCAGCCCTAGAAACAATATAGGGAACATGTTTATTCCATAATGCCAAGGTACTACTTGCATCAACCATAGCAGCAGCAACAATTACAAAAAAAAAAAACTTCTTTTGATGAGACCATTACTTATTTTAAATATATATAAGTACTCACATGCCCTGCAGCAAATGATAGTGGATAATTAAATAGCTCTAAGCTTGCAAATGTTAAGTTATTTAGTATTCATCATCATGAATGAGTTCAACTGGCATATCAGAGTGAAGGACAAGCTGCTATAACAAAGAATCCCAAAGATACAGTGACCAGATTGACAGGACAGCTTGCCTCAGAAGGAGATCTATTGACTCAGGTACCTGTCACCATCCTCCTTACCTGTGTTGTCAGAATTAGATTATTACCAGTCTAAGTCAAGCAATTTCCCATTAACCAAGGGAGGTAGATATGGACACATCTCCATTCACACTTACTTGGAGAGAACTTAATTACATGGCTGTATCTACCTACAATGGAGTTTAAAAATGTAGCCTTTAGCCAAATAGCTGTGCCTAAGTAAAACGCTGAAGGAGAGTAGATTTGGAGTAACATGAGCTAATGAGAAATAAACCTCTTTGTAAAATCATTTTCCACTTAAATCCATATTACACAGACAAAATTTTAAATACTTCCCATGTATTTCACATTGACTAAAGAATTCTCACCTTTTCTGGAAAGTACTCTAAGACACACTACTAATCAACTAACTCAACTACTCAATCTATTAACTCAGCATAAGACCTGAACTCTGCCAGTCAGTCAATACTCTTGGATGGAAGTTATTTTGGTATTTATGTATAAAAATGTTTGCCACAGTATCTTGGTAGGGTAAGAGTTTGGAAATGTTACTGAATTATTGTGAACATGAGTGTGAATGGGTCAGCAACTGAACAAATCCAATGAATTAGTAATATTTAATATTGCAAGTATTTTCTGTCTATGTTATTTTCAAACCTGGTAGAAAACTAGTAGAAGATACCTAATGTCTCTTTGCGGGTAGGGTTAACTAAAACAGCTCCAAATTTTGAAGATTTTTTTTCCTAATGTTTTAGGGTAGGGTCTGGCGCTTATGAGCAAGTTGTGATCAAACGCTAGACGTCAAGCTGATGACTGAAACTTCCATGTGGGTTTACTGTCTTGGCCATTGAGCTCTCAAGGCTCTTTATTCAAGCACTTAGAAAATGAACCCATTCTGAAAAAGGAAGCATGTTCAACTATCAGGAGGAAAGCCAACACTGACCTTTGCTCTGAAGTTGCCCGCCATTGTCCTTGGCCCTCCCACCAGAAGGGAACCTCAGCCTGGTGGTAATGAAGTGCATGCCAGGTGCGTTCAGAGATGCACCATCTGTGGTCTCTGCACACGAGAATGAAAAGCCTGCTTCTTCTTTCCAAATATCCTGGTGGGGAAATCAGCCCTGTACATCTGAGTTTATTTTTCCTGTTGACATGTATAACCTATGATAGAGGTACTCAACAGATTTGGGCTCTAATTATTTTAATTTTATGTTCAAGAAACAATAATGAGTATAATTTAAATCCTATCAAGTTGTCAAGATAGTTAAAATTCCTATGAAGGAAATCTTCCATATATACTGCCTATAGTATTGTACTAAGTTTATTAACTCATTTTGATGCAATAATTGATATAAATTGTGGGTGTTCATGCTTTGGGAAAATGTACTACAATATAAACATGTAAAATGCTTGATAATTCTAAATGTATCATATATCGAATAAGTGTGTTCAGGTCTGAAATAAGTGAATGCATATAATACCATTATTATGCATATATGCATATATTATTACTTGTTAGATGAACTGCAGAATTCCCACTAACATTCTGTGAGTTTCAAGGTAAGTTTAATAGTCAGTGTGTTAGGCTACCATTAGGCACCCTAACATAAGAGCAGTTTTAACTAAATAAAATCTGCTGGTTTCAGGAGTCATAATTTAGAACAATAGGAGGAAAATTATTATGTAATAAGAAACAAACAGCCTTCTCTCTGTAAGTTCAGATTTTTTGACACTGAAAATTATTCCAAGGCAGTAATAGATAAAAACAGGGAAGCTGCTTCATATTACATGTTACCACAGGGCTGCTCTTTTAGTCCCCCACGGTTGGTCGGGTACTGTGCTTTCTCCTTTGCTATATCAGAAGCTAGTTGTTTTGAGGCAAGAATAGAATGTACATCAGATAGAGCTTTAAAATAAGAATATAAGATCTGGATCCAGCTTAGCAACAGAGCATATAAACTTTAGAGATTTTCTGGTCTTATATGATAGTTTTGTGTGCAAAGATCTTAATTTTCTTAGAATCAATCACTAAAGAAAAATGTACATTTTATAGAATCAACATTTCCCAATCTTTGCTTTCCAAACCATGTTCAAGAAATGTAGTATGGTAGAATAAGATTACTTTGGTTTAGCTGTTTTCAGGTTGGCAAAAGAAGGGGAAAATATATATTATTTTTAAGAAAATATTTTAATATCCAAATTTAAAGATTTGGAAGAATGTAAATATTCAGTTCATTAGGGTCTTCATTTTTATTTTGTTTTAATATACAAGGATTAGGTATTCCAAATTAATCTAATACTACTTCTGCAAGTAGATTCTCAGATTTTTTTTAAAGATGATACCCCATTTTAGAATATTTTAAGTGTTGAAAGTTAAGACTTTCCGAGTCATTTAGTTATCCTTTTTTATTTTTTAAGATTTGTTTTGAAGGAAAGAAAATTGATCTGGAGACTTAATCTAGTCAAGGAAAATGTTAAATAGTAAATAAATAAATAGTGAATAAATAAGTGAACTGACCTATTCATTATATATTGTGGGGGGAAATAAAGCAAAGAAAGTTTTTAAAAAAGATATGAAGATGCTGTTTAGAGAGATATTTATTATGATGTTTTAAAAACATATTTTTCTATTTTTAAAATATTATTTCTGGGCTATATTTTTATTGGCACTTCAGCAAATGATTTTACAGTTTTTAAAAGGATAATAAAAACAAGATCGTTCGGTGAGGACATTCTTCAGGTACATAAAAGGTGCTATAATCAGGGCCTTACTCACCCTTGACTGCCCCTGACCCAATGCCTTTGTACAAGACCAGCTCTCAGTATTTAAAATGATACAGAATTATTTTTTAAATGTCAAAAATGGAGAGATTTTTGAAAAGCAAAAAAACCATCTCTGTATAATTTTAGCAGCTACAAGATTCATCTTAGTTTATTTAGTAGCAAATATAATAAACATTTACATAAGTAGATATATTGATGAGAGAGGGCAAAAAAAAGATAGTAGTGTCCTGTAGTGAGTGAAAGTCTAGTTTCATTTTATACTGTGTTCCATCCACCTACCTGTTAATATTATGTGAAACAAAATGCAGAACTCCCACTAGCACTTTATAAGTTTCAAGATAAGTTTAATTTTTGCCTATTTCGTTTCGGAGAGCAGTACTGTCACGATCTTAATTATGTAGCTATTGAAAAAGAATCTGCTTATGAGCTACAGAGTCCACTTTGGGGTCCATTTTGAACTTAGGAAATCAAATTTAAAATATTAGATCTTAGTAAATTGATTTTTACATACTAAGGTTAAATTTCAAATCACCCAGTCTTAGAGAATTTACAGAGGTAAAACTTTTTTTACTTCTATCCTAGAAAGAAAGAGTAATGGTATTCTAAAGCTATATACTTGTGATCAGCTAAGAGTCTCAAATACCTTGTTTGGCACAAATAAAGAGGCTGAGCTGGGAGCCCATTTCCTGCGACTTGATCTAGTGACTGAGATCAGGGAGGATGTAAAGAGTATAGCAAAGGGCAGAGAAGGTGTGGGCATCGCTGTGATGCTTTACTCCCCTTGGTGGTGTTGAAGGCTTCTGCATTTAAATAATAGTATGGATTAGTATTTATAATCTGAGAAAGTCCTGACCAAGAATCCTAAAGTGTTCCATCCCATTCCATCTAAATGCTATCCGAGTAATATACAAAGTAGATTCTTCTGTATGTGCTTTCTTTTTTTGTTGTTGCATGGAAACTGAGTTACAGAGGTCTACCAATTAGCCTCTATGTTGCTGGAAGGAAAAAAAGATCTCCAACTAGCCTCCAACCAAAACGTATTTAAATTCAAGTAGTCATGAGTTTTAGTAATTAAAATACCCAGAAGTAATTTTAGACTTTGAGGTTTCCTTGCTAATTAGACCACTTTGCAAACTCAAGCTGACCATGTTATTAAATGCTCCATTGAAGTACTTAACTGTTAGGTTTCCAGTACATGCATACTCTGAAGGAGAAAGGGTTCATACGACAGGGTTGCATTTTATTTTAACAGATGCTTAACTGAGGAAGTTCAGAAATGAAAACTTGGTCAGTTCTCTTAAATGGTACATCATGTGAATGAATATAATCAGTTGAAGTTTCATGCCACCACTCGTCTTTTGGCTTAGGTACTATGCATAATTTTAATAGCTAAGATGTTGAAGATAATGAAGTCTAAAAATATAGAGGATGAAATATGCCTGTATTAACCTTGTTTTAAGCCTGCTCTGGAAATAAAGGCCTTATTATTCCCTTAAATATGTGATTTTTCATAAGATAATATATACAGTATATTTTCAGTGGTTGTATAAGTGGTCTCCAACTATTCCCATAGGACAAAACTGGCAAAAATTTTAATTTAAGCGGACAACATACTCTGCATTGACAAATGTCTACATTCAGCCTATGTTTTATAACAGAAAATTCTCACTAATATTCACTGACCAAATCCCGTGCAGAGTAAGCCATTTAGGGTTTATTTAGTCTGGTTGTTTTTTTAGAACACCTCTCATTTTTGAAATCACCTTCCTCTTAGGCATTTATTCAATCCTCTGGAAGTTGATCCAGTTGTGGGCGATCATGTAAATGTTTACCTGAAATTTTTTATTGAAGTGATTCCATTAGTATTCTGTTCTAATACTTGGAAAATGACCTTCATATTTATATATGTTTTAATTATACAATGATAAATCCAGGAAATGTTTTGTTTTATCTTTTTTTTTTACAAAAACTAATTTTTTATTGTAAAGTATTTGTAATGATGTAAAGGTGACTCTTACACATGTTCAATAAAATCTTAAAAGTATAGAATTTGTGTGTACTTTAAATTTTCAGTTAGGATTCTATCAGAAATCTGTCAGATTCTTGCCAAGGTAATAACACAGAAATGAAAGGACCAGTGTAACTTCACCTCAGATTTCTTTCTCTTTATTATTAGGTAGGAGAACACAGACCTGAAGACTTCCAATGAAAGGCATTTCTTTGAACTCTGAGGCAAATCATACAATGGTAGGGCATGAGCTTTGGCGTAAGACAGTCCTGAGTCTGAATTCCAACTCCTTTGTGAACCTGATTTCTAGTCTAGGGTGGAGATAATAACACTTGTTCTTTTGGGTTGTGAAGAACACATGAGCTAATGTTAAGGACATGCCACATAGTAGGCACTAGATGTTTTCTCAAGCCAAAATTTGTCTTAGTGTAGTGCCTACATACATATCTTAATTCTAGTGTTGGACACATAGAACATCTTCAATACATGTCACTGACAGGTTAAGCACTTCACTAAAATGATATTTAATATCCCCACACCCTTATACAGACTGTTCTCTTTGACTTGAATGTCCTCCCAGAGAAGAGAAACAATGCCAAGGCATACTGAAAGTCAAACTGTCAGAACAATTTGAAGTTACTGAAGAACTAGATGATTCAGTATGAGTTTGAACCCAGATCTTTCTCTGCATTTCATGGCCTTAAAGAGAAAGCACCCTGCTTTGCTGGCAGAAATGGAGTGTAGTACAGGCACTCTAGGGGAAACCATCACACTTCCTCCCTATTACACTTGATCATCCAGGATTGTCTAGGGAATCCTCATGCCAGATCTGTCTCAGAACTCCTTGTCCACATCTCAGGTGTAGGTCCAGCCTTCTTACAATTCACCCTACCTCTCAACACCTAGTTTTTTTTGTCACTCTTTGTTTCTCCCCTTCATCCCTCAAACCTCCCCTCTCTTTAACTTGATTTTACCTCTTACTTCCTGTACCTGTATATCATATATTTGGTAACATATACATGAAGTGAAACGAAATCTTTCTTTTCATCTGCATGATAGGAAATCTCGGGTGGAGTTAACACATTACACAAAATGTAACAAAACTTTAGGAAACAAACGGAAAAACTTCAACTTAGACAATTCATGAGTCAGTGATCTCTATTCCATATGGACCCAACAGAGTAAGAAAATGTCAGAGACCTTCCTGTAAGAATTATTTTAGACCTCATTCAGATGCAAATACAACTCAACTAGGAAGGGCCCCTCAACCTTTTATCTTAAGTTGGCTTTACCATTAGATCTTTAAAACTTTTCAGCAGCAATTTCTCTGAGTACAATGCAAAAAATTCCAGTCTCTTTAGAAAATTGACATAACCAAGATTTTTTTACATCTTATTTATATTTGAAAAGCAAATGAGTCCTAAAAGCAAATGAGTACATTTACTTTAAATGGGGAAAGTGTGCCACCTTCTGGTACTGAATTGAAATCTACAAACCTACTCCCACGTGATCCTTTATTGCTCCTCTCCCCTGTATTCTACAGAATTAAGACCAAGGACATTTTATATTTTTAGTACCAGTTATAAATAATTTTAAGTGCTTGAAAAATATTCTGGAAGATTGCATACCTTAAGTAAAATTGTTTTCCTTTAGTATTGACAAAAATTTCTATGAATTCAGTTGCATGAAAATTCCTTCTAAAAAGAACCTGGTGATCACCATGATATAGGGCTTCCAGAGGGCCTAGGCTAACAGACATAGCAGTGGGAAAACACAGGTCTACTCAACAAAAGCAAATAATTGGATTTGGTCAAGAATAAGGTGTGGAAATAGGGAGCAACACAATGTTTCTGGGGAAGACAATAAAATGATCAGTTTCACTTTCCTAATTGCAGCAAGGATCACAGCTTATAGGGTGAAATGGGTAGGTAGAACTATAGCAATGCAGCCAAAGAGTGCATACAATCTGACAAGAATAGTAAGAATCCAACAGATAAATAGGCAGAGGGCAAAAACAGTTCATTTGCAAAAGGTATAAAAATGGCATGCCAAAGAGTGCATACAATCTGACAAGAATAGTAAGAATCCAACAGATAAATAGGCAGAGGGCAAAAACAGTTCATTTGCAAAAGGTATAAAAATGGCGTGCCATTAACTTCAAAAACTAGTTGCAAAAGAGGTAAAGTTAATATTTATTGTGCAAGTGTATGGCCTCCATCTCCTATCAGTTTTGTTTGTTAGATCCCATCAAAACTCCTGAGAGTCCCCTATGACAGGATATCCCCAAAGATGTGCATCTATTAATTAACTAGTTAGCAACTCCATAAAGATAGATCACACTTTGCCATTGCTTGCTGTGCTCAGTCACTGATTTCCTGAAAACAACTGCTTGACATACACAATCCTCACAGGATCAGGTGTAACGGGGTCATTCTATTGGCATCCAAACTCATCTGAAAGAACCACTTTGGAATTCTTCCTTACTTTTAAAGATTAACTTTATTGAAGAAACATTGCATTATATAAATTTAAAGTATGTATCAGAGTAAACCCGCATCATATAATACATTAAGTTCACCACTATTTCCATTTTCCCTTCACTATACAATTAATCCCATTCACCCAGTTTGCCCACTGACCCTCCTCATTCTCTTCCTGCAACTACTGATTAGCTATTTTTGACTAAAAGTCTATTGTTGTTTGGCTTATTTCATTTGTAAAAAGCCTATTTTTGTTTGATTTATTTGTTTGCTCGTTATCTCTATACACCACAAGGGTGATATAGAATGTCTGTCTTTCTCCTTTTGGCTTATCTCACTAAGCATAATTCCCTCCAGGTCCATCCATATTGCTGCGAATGGCACAGTTTCACCGTTTTGATAACTGTATAATATGCCTTTGTGTACATACCACATCTTTATCTACTCATCTATCAGTGGTCTCATAGATTGTTTCCAGTTCTTGACTATTGTAAACAATGCTGCAGTGAACAAAGGGGTACATATATCTCTGATAATTAGTGTTGTTTGTTTTTAGGGTAAATACCCAGCAGAGGAATAACTGGATCATATGGAATTTCCATTATCAATTTTTTGAGGAAGCTTCATACTACATACCAGGGTGCCCCTGTATGTCTTCTTTAAAGAAGTGTCTGTTAAGATCATCTGCCCACTTTTAATTGGATTATTCATATTTTGTTATTGAGCTTTGTGAGTTCTTTATATGTATTTGAATATTAATCCCTTGTCTGATGTGTAAATATCTTCTCCCATCAAGAGGATGTCTTGTGTTGATGAGAATTTCTTTCACTGAACAGAAAGGAGTTTTTTAGTATGATGTAATCAGGGTGAGACTTTAAAAGGTGCTCAACTTTTGGGTGTGCGTAGATAGGAATGTTGGAAATGAGAGACCAGGAGAGAAAAGGGGGAGGAGTGAGAAGCAGAGGGAATGAGGTGAGACAGGTGCTGCTGTGTGGAAGTGTTCTGTGAGTTGTGAAGACAATGAAAGGATAGAGTTTTAAACCTCAATTGTATGGAAACTGCAAAAGAAGTGCTGTGAAATTTTTTAAATATTCAAAAGGACTTTGAAATTGCCCAGACCATGTAAATAAGAAAAGGAGGCAGAAGATCTCAAGAAGATCTTAGAAGATCTCGAGGGCCAGAGAGATGCCACTGAATAGCTCCTAACACAAGTTTCATGCTACTCTGGGCAACAGTGGCAATGGTGGTGAGAAGTTTCTCTCCAAGAAAAATCTTCCAGATAAAAGTCTGCCTCCTATAAAACCACATTTTTCATTACTGTATGATACAGGTTTATTTTGATTTTCTTAATTACATTTGTTGTGGTAACTTTGCTTTACAAATTAATAAAAATACATTCCTGCAAATTCCCCATTATTCAGATATATGTAAATACACCCTGCCCACCACCAAATGGTAATTTCAATGGCAGGATTTCATCTCTTCTAAGAGCTTAGTATTCCACTGTGTACATATACCATATCTTTATCTATTCATCTGATGATGGGCACTGAGTTTCCAATTCTTAGCTATTGTGAACAGAGCTGAAATAAACATGGGAATGCATGTATCTCTGTGAATTAGCTTTTTTTGTATATTTTGGGTAAATACCCAGAAGCAGGATCATTTGATATTTCCATAGTCAACTTTCTGAGGAATAGTCATAGTTTTCCTTAAGGTTTGTACTAATTTGCACTCCCACCAACAGTATAAAAACATTCCCTTTTCTTTACATCTTTGCCAACATTTGTTGTTTCCAGACTTGGATAATAGCCAATCTCTCAGAAGTAAGGTGTTACCTCCTTATTGTTTTGATTTGCATAACCCTTATTAATATATATGCATCAAACAAGGGAGCCTCAAAATTCATAAAGCAAGTATTATCAGAACTAGAGAGAAACATTGACAGCAACACAATAATAGTAGGATATCTCAACACCCCACTTAGAACAATGGACAGATATATATACATATATACATAATATATATACATATATATATTAGACATCCACCCAACAACTACAGAGTTCACATTTTTCTCCTTTGTAGCATGGAACATTCTCAAAGATAGAGCATGTGTTGGGACAAAAAACACATCTCGACAAATTTATAATGACTGAAATCATATCAAGCATTAATGACTTAACACAAGAAATTAACCACAAAAAGAAAGTTTGAAGACTTCAAAATAATTGGAGACTAAACAATGCGCTTCTGAGTGACTACTGAGTAAAAGAGGTAACCAAAAAAGAAAGTGAAAAATACTTAGAGACAAATGAGAATGAAGACACAAGCTACCAGAATCTATGGGATGCAGCAAAAGCTGTCCTAAGATTTCATTACAATCCAGGTCTACCTCAAGAAACAATAAAAGTGGCAAGCAACCTAACCCTATATCTAAAGCAATTAAAAGAAGAGCAATTGAAGCCAAAATTCAGTAGAAGAAAGGAATTAATCAAAATTTGAGCAGAAATTAATAGAATAGAAAATGAAAATCCAGAAAATTGGTTCTTTGGGGAAAAAAAATACAAAATTGACAAGCTATTGGCTGAACTAACAAAAAGAAAAAGAAAAAGCTCATAATTAGAATCAGAAATGAAAGGGGAGAAGTGACAGCAGATACCACAGAAATACACACCATTGTAAGAGACTACTATAAACAGCCAACAAATTGGACAACCTTGAGGACATGGACAGATTCTTAAGTATATAGTATAAAAAGACTGAATCAGGAAGAATTGGAAAACCTAAAGAGAACTATCACAAGAAAGGAAATTGAAGAGGTAATCTGTTATACTTTGCTATCTGGTTCCTGTTAAGTGGGGTTTCTTTACACTTTATAGGGCTACCTTTAGTATTTTTTGTAGCGCTGGTTTTGTGGTGATAAATTCCTTTACCTTTTGCTTATCTAAAAAGTTTTTTTTATCATTCCTTCAGTTTTAAGTGATAATCTAGCAGGGTTTAGTATCCTTGGTTGGAAATCTTTTTTCTTTTAGCACTCTGAATATATTATGCCATTCCTTCTGGCTTACAGAATTTCCACTGAGAAATTCTCTGACAATCTTATGGAGGCTCCTTTATATGTGACTCACTTTCTCTTGCTGTTTTTTAAAATGTTGTCTCTATCTTGTATTTCTGACATTTTAGTGATGATGTGTCTGCTGTAATTACTTGAATTTTTGTTTGCAACTCTGAAATTCATAGATCTGGAGGCCTCCATCATTCCTCAGATTAGGGAAACTCTCAGCTATTATTTCTTCAAGTACAATTTATGCCTCCCTTTCTCTTCTGGAGCCTCCATGATGCAAATACTGTTCCTTTTTATGTTATCCCATAGGTCTCATGTGCTTTCCTTTCATTTTTCCTCTCTGCTGGTTTGCTTGAGTGCATTCCTCTGCCCTATCTTCTGGCTCATTGATTCTACTGGAAGCCTCATCAATCCTATCCTCAAGTACCTCTCTTAAGCTCTTTAGTTCACTATTGTGTTCCTTATTTCCTTGAATCTGTTTTGAGCTGCCTCATATCTTCTCTTTGTTGTTTTTTGTTCCTCTCTTGATTTCCAGATTTCCTTGAGTATGTTTATCACTGTTGCCCTAAATTCTTCCTCAGGTAGTTTGCACATGTCTATTGTGCTCAGATTTTCCCCCAGGGTTTTAATTGGATCCATCATTTCACATATATCCCTTTGTGTCTTCACTCTGTTTGGCATTGTTTTCATTGCTGTGTTTGGCTTCCCTGAAGTAATGGCCTTGTGTTAGGATGTCAAATTATACAGAATAGGCCTGGATCTTGGTTTGAACATTGCATTATCTTTAGTTGTGTGATATCACCACTGATCAGATTTGTTGAAGTCCTGAGGAGAACCCAAGAGGCCCAAGAGTCCAGCATATGGGGTTGGACTTTGCATGGGGGATGCAGAGCTTTCCCACATCACAGGTTTGAACACTAGAATTCAACTGAGGATTATTGGTGATCCACAATCAGCAAGCAGGCCACAGTTCCAACTCCACTCAGAGCAACACTTGCTGGTAGTGTTGGAGGTTTTTCCCTTCTGGGAGACTCTCATTCCTCCAAAGATGATGTAATCCATCAAGGGGTGGTGTCTGCACCTTTATGCCTCAGAGTGGGAATTCAGGTGGGCAAATCCTGCAATGCCAGCACAGTAATGGTGGGAGGGGATAGGCATTTTCTCCCGCTGTCCTCCAATAATAGTCACTTCTTGTGTGGTCTCCTGCATGGATTCTCCTCGGGAGCTGCATCTTGTTTATTGGAGCACTTGTCCCTTTTCCACCCCACATTGAGGCCCTCTTCTCCCAGCATCATGACCCCGAGTACACTGTGAGTGTTCTCCAATGCCAGAGAACATCCATCTCCAGGAAGCCTGGTTCTTCCCATACCTTTTTTCTAGGGCTTAGAATCTCAAAATCAAAAAGTGCAAAAACTGGTCATTTTCACCTACATTTTATGGAGGAATATGCTGCCACTGTCTGTGTAGTTGCAGGCCTCACTTATCCTCAGTGTCTGTGCTTATAAAATAGGTGTTTTCTAGTTACTTTGTGGGGAGGAGGGGAGTCTGAGGTCCTAATAGATTGCCATCTTGGACACCAGTCATGACGCAGTTTAATTCCTTGGAGTATGACTTTTCTTGATGTCACTACTTTTCATTTATGAAACTAAGTAGCACATTCAAGAGGTTTTCTTGGAAATGGGATGGTCTGTCTCTCCATCCCCACCCCACTCCAAATGCAACTGGTTCTTGCAAGACTAGAATCCACTTATAGTTAATTGGGAAGAAACCTACAAAACCTTTGATAGTTTTTTTAAGGAATTAAATAGAGAACAAATGAGGAAGACAAACTGTAGAGAGGAATTTAATTTCTTCTTAGGAGTAGTCTGGATTTGTTTTTTGTTTTTTAAGAGAAAGGCAGACAGGGATAAAAGCAGACAGGTAGGAAGAGAGAGGAGGAAGGAGCAGTTTTCTTTATTCATTTTGGTTTTTCCCCTTTGCCCTGGGTCATGAATCCCAGTCCCTGGGATTTTCATGTGGTCTACACCTACGCCACCATCTCAAACACCTGAGCCACCAGGGCATTTTTTAGCATGAACTTACATTACTATTAATGTAAAATGCTTTTGTATGAAACAGTAATTATATATTAGTAATGATAAAGTTGCATCAAAACACAGTAAATACCATTTATATGAAATAATATTTAAAAAACATTTATCCACTGGAATTCCATGATTTTTTTTAGTTTTTTGGAGGGGTAACTGGGGAATAAGTAGCAACAATACCTTCCCCATCAAGATTCCAAACACCTTCAAGCTCAACTTTCAACCAGAGATTTAGCTTTAAGATACCATGTGCCCACCCGCCCCCACGACAGTCTCAACAACCAAAAGCATCTCAAACCACATGATCTAACAATAATGTTTAGCCGTGGGTTTATAACAGCAGCAGATCTACTTTTTCAAATTTTTAAGGTATAATACATGAACAGTGGGTGTTCCCAATAAGAAAGGAAAGGGAAGATTTTTATTAAATAAATTATATAAAATTACAATTAAATATATAAAAGTTTTCCTAGATAGAACCTAATATACAACCCACCAAGTGGGAATAGGGGCAGAGAGGACTCCCTCATATAAGGCATATGATTGTGCCATTTCAGATATGAAATAGGATAAACATTCAAGGTTTTTTTTTTCATTCCTTTTATGTTTCCCAGGAAACTCCTAGAACATTATTCTCAGAAATGTTCAGTAGGGACGAGACAAAATTCACCATCTAACACTTTCCTGGGAAGAGGTAGGGGGTAAAATTCCAATGAGTTGAGGGATGCCCTAGGAGGGGTTGTAAAGGATAAGCAGAGACAAATTTAACAAAGCAGTGGCTGCAAAGGGCGATATCTAATTGCAGCAGGCCCCCACATGATAAATGTCTGTGAGACACCCAAAATCTGTCTAGGAGCAATATACAAGTCATTTGTACAGAGAGTAGAAAAGATTCTCTTCATACAAGGTGCAAGGTTGCCAATGTTCTGCTATTTTTTTCTTTAAATCAGATATTTGATCATTATGGCTCAGAAAGAAATTTATGGAATGATTGTATTCACTTTCTAGGTCTGCAGTATGCATTGCTGTGAAAACTGGCTGCCAGGATTCAAGAATGAACCTTATTATCCATAATCGATATTGACATTATCTAACAACACACCTAAGATGTAACACGGCTACCTCAGAATGAACACTTACCCTGGGTCAGGGACTCTACTCCTGGTGCTCAGAAGAACTGATAATGTGGTTCTTGTCTCCATTATACATACCAGCAGGCGAATTCTTTCAGCAAACCTGACTTTGGCTACATTTATAGCAATAGGAAATTAAGTCTCTAATTATCTTTTACCCTTAAGAAAGAGCTCCATTTCTGTACTGCTGAAGGTAAAGGGTGTGTGATGTTTTGTTTAGAACAAGAATCTTAAGACTAAGGACAAAATCGGGCAGCTGCCTTTTTAGTAAATAATATTGCAGTGGGACAGTCACAATCACTCATTTACATATTACCTACTTCTACTTTTCTACCTCCAGCTCACAGCTGCTGGTCCCTACAAGAGCTTTTGTTGACTCCAGGCTTAAAGCATTAATGAATCTCTAATGTGCAAAGAAGGGCCTGTTATCAAGTTGGGGGAGGGGGCACTGTTAAAGGCAAATGCTAACAGGGATGTAGGTAAAAGAGTTACAGAGAGACAAGAGGGAGCTTGAGGAAGAGAAAGTAGCTCCATCACCCTTAGTTCAGGAGAATTTAAAGATTTCTGGGAGGGGATTAAGCCTCAACAAAAGTTAACTTTGGAGAAGAGAGAAAGGGATAGCATTGGCTAAAATTTTGGCTGTAATACAGAAAAGCAGTGATGAGAAGGAAGAAGGATCCTTAAGATAAAAGTTGCATAGAGACCTAAGTAGACAGAGGGTCTTTTTGAAGGGATGAGGAAGAGGTAAGGAGGAAGTACAAATCTCTAGATCATATACATTTAGGAGGGAAATACCAATAAGTACAAGGGAGACGGGGTATCTTATGGAGCAGTCTACGAAATTTAAGGAGAGGACAGCAAGTTATGTGGCTAAAAGAATTCCTTTTCCTCTTCCAGAATTCCTTTTCTGCCCTCCCCGCTCCTGAATCTACTTCCCAGCTACCTAATTATTAAACTCAGCTTGAGATTACAGCCCCCAGAAGGCCTTTCTCAGGCACCAGCTCTGCATAGTCAAAGCCTGTTTCAACTTCGTCAGGCTATTCCAGTTATGGCACAGTCAGGCTAGTTGCCACAGTGTCCTTTTTCCCCTTGTTCCTTGGCAGAAGACCACCAACTAGGCACCTCCCAGAATAAGAGAATACACTTCCCAGCTTCCCTTGCTGCAAGGTGTGATCATGAGACTCCAATCTAGTCAAAAAAGCCACAGGGTCATAATATTGCGGCACAGCTTACCAGATAGCCGGCTCAAGTCCTTTGCCCTTTTCCTCCTTTTCCTCCTTTTCTGCTCATTTGTAATATGCAAACTGACAGGAAAAGTGCAAATAGCCACCTTTGTCTCTGAAGTGCATGACAAGTACAGGGAGCAGCAAGAGGGAGCAATGGGTCCTTATGTCGGCAGAGTCACTCTGCCTGGTCAGTTTATCTCTGCACTTTCGTTCCTCACAAAGAAATGCCTTGTTTAGACCACAGCTCCCTGCTCACCCCATTATGTGAAACTGTATTCTCTCTCTCCCTCATTGTTATGACCACCCTAATTTCCAACAGGTAGACCCCCAAAGAGGAGGATGCTCAAAAAATGTAGACAGTGTTTATGTTACAAGGAGGCTTCTATTCCCTTCAAACACCTGCCTTCCTCTTTCACTTGGTATTTTAGGCTAAGTATCAAAAGACAGAATTTAGCCCAAAGGGGGTAATGAATCCTAGAAAGATATTTAAACTTCTCTTACCCCTAGGAAAAGGTTTTAAACACTCTACTTGGTAATTCAATTTTCTTTAACATTTTTAATGTCATATGGCTCTAACACACACACACAAAACATATAACCCAGCATATTATGAACCAACTTTGCACCCCCCACACACACAAAAAAAGAGCATAGTTTTAAAGAAACAAGATTAGGTTGGTTATTTCAAAATTAAAAGTCACCTGAATTACAGTTACACACAAAAAAAGTTTAAATTCTAAATGAGCCCAACCACTGTTAAGACCCTGAATTTCAGGAAATAAGGATGACTCAGTAATTGTCCTCCTCCTCACACAGGTCAACCTTCACGGCAGAACCTTCACTGTCCAAACTTACTGAGTCAGCAATGAGTGTCTTCAGCATCTCTATGTTATCACATAGGTGCTTCACCTTAGGATAAGCAAGGAGTCTCTCCAAGGGCACATAAAAATTATTTCCAACACAGAAAGGTTTGGGAGACATCTCTATGTTGGCTTTTTCGGCTTCTGTGAAGACTGGCTCAAGGAGAGTGATGCACTTCTTTGAGTGCCCAGTGTCTTGTGACTTATAAGCAAATTCTCCATCATTCTCTGGCTTCAGACTTTGAACAAACTGACGTCTCATGCTTTGTACTTCTCGGAACACTGCATTAGTCAATACAAGTTGGCGGAATCTTTTTTGCTGTAAACTTGGGTATGAGGCTGTAAAAACCTGCAGGGGAAAGAAAACAAACAAATTGAGATATAGGAAAATTCAAAACCATGAGCAATTTTGACCACATGAAGAATGAATTGGTGGGTCCAATGGACAGAGGTGAAGGACATTTGGTAATGTGGTGGTGGTTGTGGTGTGTTGTCATATATTTGACAAATGGTGAAAGTACACATATGGACTTATATTATGTTTTAAATCAAAGTTACCTCAAATTTTTTTTTAATGAACTGGGTGTAGATACGTCAAACTCCATCACTAGTGGGAAATGCCGCAATTATAACGGGAGTCAAACTACTGACATACAGACATTAACTATCTGACTTGGGTTCAAATCCTAATGATCAATGTCTCCCATCCAGGTTTTCACCAATTCACACCAAACCCAGTATTCCTAGCTGATATAAATATTAAGAAGGGTTGTTTTTTTTAAAAAAAAAAAAAGAAAATTAGTTGTTAGTTAAAAGGGAAGTGTATCTCAATTCTTCAGCTCCTCAAACCAAAGGGATTGATAAGGTTGAAGGCTCAGTTCCAACAGTCATTTCCTGAGCTGAACTGTAGGGTCGTGCTGACTTTCCTCTTTCCTGCTCAGGAAGCCAACAGATTGTGAAAGGGGGCTCTGGTAAGGTGCTGGCACACACAGCTCAGAACTACTCTAAGATCCCAGCAGATCATTCTCTGTAATATGCTTAAGACACATAGCAAAAGGCCAGGTGCTCTCAAAGGTAGACCAACTCTCATAGCAATGGTGGGGCAAGAAGGATTTTCCTAGAATCAACCTGAAAAAAAGGTCATTTACTCCTCTTATACAGTGACAACTCATTAACAAAATTTTTTTCACCGTATTGATAAAGGTACTTCTTTCTCCAAAAACTACCTCACAGAATACTCACAGCTTTATAAACATGTTCACCACCCGGATCTGAAACATAGGGTTCAGTTGCCTTTGTTATGTTTTTCTGGAAGATCCCTATCTGGGTGCAATAGCCAACATTCTCAGCTTCTGCTGGTGGTTCCCCCACACCAGTAAATTCCACAGAGTAGTTGTAGCAATTTGCCACATCTAACGCCCTGAAATCCAAAGGAGAGAAATTAGTTTTCTAAACTGAGGAGCAATTGTTCAACAAATGACAATGTCTAGTAGAATATGAAAAATACAATGAACTGAAATACTTCTAAGTTGCAAATTCTTACCACCTAAGTACCAGGTGTGCCTATTTGCCCAAGGAGCATTAATGTTAAGGTGTCAGTTTCCAAATTACCAGAAGAATGTGGAGGAGAAAAGGAACGTGATGCAGAGGAATATAGAGATGGAGTGGACAAGAACACACCAGCTATGATCTCAACTACTTTTGGGTTTGGAATCATGCCAGAAACACAGCCATCCATCAAGCTTTTGAGAGGAGATATCCCTGAAGTAGGTAGGACAGGAGGCTCACCCTCACAGTCCCTCACCTTTGCTCTGTTTTATTTTCTGATCTCCACACTGACACTTCTGACACCTTCATTTATAAAGGCATGTGATACCCACACAACTTTCTGCAATTGCCTGCCTGGATTTGGGAGATAAAACACACTTCCCAGTTTACTGTGCCCAAATGGATGGTGATTCATTTATAATCTTATTACATGCTAGGCTGCACTTTGGAAATCAACTTTACTGGAATAAAATAATGTCAGCAATGGACAGATATCAAGATTTACCTCATAGGACTTGTAAACTCCAATGAGGTCCCCAAAGTCAAACAGACAGAAAACAATTCTTAGGAACTCACCAGGTCTGAAACTGTGTTCTGTTCCACTCAAATTTATGGTCTGAATCTCTTAAAGTCACTGATGGAAACAGAGGATTGAACTCAGAGTTTGGAGTGCTGATGACGACCATAGATGGAGACAAGTACCCAAATACCACTTTGGGAAACCTGGTCAGATCTTCTGAATCCAAATGTTCTATTCTAAAAGGGTTAATGGGGAACATATAACAAAGTCTAGCTTCACTTTTTTTCTAATTGATTTAGCAAAACAATTTCTATCTACGTTCATTTGGACCTTCTTTGAATATATAATAGTACTTAAATGACCTAAAACTAATCAGTCATGTATTCTCATCTACCTCATCATCCGTAGTATTCCCTTATCTAACTAAGGTCCTTTGCTGCACGCTCTGAGCTTCATTATCAATACCTCTAAAAAGATGTAGGTAAGCATGAAGCTCTCTGACATGGTGCACCACTAAGGAAATCACATCACTGTGACACAGGGCCAGGGAGAACAACCAAGATGAGTGATTTAATAAGTAAAGGCTTATCCTCCTCTTGCTGCCGGCCTGCCTACATGCCTTCATTCCTGCCTGCTTCTGCCTTTGGAAAAAAAAGAAAAAAAAGAGAGAGAGATACATAGGTTGGATAGATGAGGTGACAAACTCAGTCTGTGGGGTGTATGTGGACTGCACCAGAGCTGCAGATTAACTTCTGGGCCATGAAGGTGCATCACCATCTATGCATCTTTGCCTTGCAGAAGGTGGAAGCAATCTGAGAGACTAAGTGCTTGCCTGAAAAAATGCAGTCTAATTAGACAACATAAACTATTTGAGATGCCATTTGAAGGAAAATGTACCTTAAAGCCTGTGCATCAACCAATTACCACTGTTTCGCAGCAGGATAGTGATCCAGGTAAACGTCACGACCTTTCAACCAGTCACAGAAAGAAGCACAGAAGGTGATCTGACAACCTGGGACACTAGTCAATAGTGGTCTCCATGCTATCGCATCTAACAGTTTCTTGTCGTTTTTGCATCATCCATGCAAACACTGCATATCAAAATGGATAGTGAGAGCCAGCGTGCATGGAGAGGAGAATTTATTGCTTCAAATCCACACATTAGAAAAGTTGAAAATTAATAGCTAATAGCATTTATTTCAAAAGGTAAGGAAAGACAGCAAATAAAACCCAATTCAGTAAAGGGGAGGAAATACAGAGCAAAATTTTAAAAGCACTCACAGACCATATGTGCAATATGGTCCAATACTGCTCCCAAGTGAAATAAAACTCATGTTCATGTAAAACCTGTATGTGAACATCCATAATAGTTCGATTCATAATAACTACCAAACTGGAAACAACTCAAATACCCTTAAGAGGTGGAACATTCATACAATGGAATACTACTCAGGAACTATACATGTTCACACACACACACACACACACACACACACACACACACACACACACACACTTTGATAAATTTCAGAGACATTAACTGAATGAAAGAAGATAGTTATCAAAAGGTTACATTACTGCATGAGTATGTTACCATTATGTTCTCAAAAGATCAAAACTATATAAACTAAATGCTGGAGAACAGGTCAGTAGTTAGCAGGAGTTGCAGGAGGGTGTGGCCCCAAAGGGGCAGCATGAGTTGCCTGGGGTAATGGAGCAGCTCTACACTGTGACTATGGTGGTGGCTATTTGTGTCGAAATTCACAGAACTAAACTACTGTCCAAAATATTAATTGCACTGTTATTTTTTTTAAACCACTAAACAGAACAAAGTAAATAACACGGTTGGTAAGTTATATCTATAATCTAGTTTAAAACATATTAAAATATATCATAGTTAAAGAGCTAATTTTCCTAACATATAAAAGAAGCTTATAAATCAGTAAGAAAAATACCACAGACCCAACAGAAAAAGTCATTAAGAATAACACAGTTCTGAGAATTAAATCCAAGTGTCTCCTGAGCATGTAAAAAAGTGTTCACCTTCACTCAAGAGAAAGAGAAATAGAAACTACATTAAGACCATATTGTCCTATCAGATTGTTAAAGGTTAAAAAGTGGGGAGCAGGGGGAGGGATAGGAGAGAGTTGGAAAAAATTCATGGGGAAAGAGAAGGATCCCTCTATATGGACAATAAAAGTGAACCTCGGGATAAAAAAGAACAAAAATAGAGATATCACCATATGGGGAACCTACACATATGAGTATATTTTGATGTGTAAAATCAACTTTACTGCATTAAAAAAATTTTTAAGTGGAGGTATCACACCTCCAGATTTGGACTATACTACAAATCAGTAGTAATCAAAACAGTATGGTACTGGAATAAAAACAGATATACAGATCAGTGGAATAGAACTGAGTCCTCAGAAATGCATGGTCACATATAAATATATTGTCAGTTAATTTACAACAAAGGAGCCAAAAGCATATGATAGAAAAAGGAAAGTCTTTAAACAAATGGTGTTGGTAAGGTTGGACAATCACAAACAAACCAATGAAACTATACCATTCTCTAACACCCTACACAAAGATTAATCCAAAAATGGTTTAGAGACTTGGATGTATGACTGGAAAGCATAAAGTACACAGAAGAAAACATAGACAATACACCCCATGACATTGGCTTACAGAAGTCAATACACCCCATGACATTGGCTTACAGAAGTCTTTGACAAGTCAATTCCAGTATCAAGGAATACAAAAATAAATAAATGGCACTACCTTACACTAAAAAGATCCTGCACAGCAGAAAAAACTATCATCAAAACAAAAAGACATCCTACTAAATGGAAAAAGATAGTTGCACATTATGCATCAGACAAAGGCTCAATATTCAAAACGTATTTTAAAAATTCATAAAAATCAACACTATAAAAGCAAATAATGCAATAAAAAATGGGCAGAATATCTGAATAGATATTTTTCAAAAAATGACATATGGATGGCCAAGAAGCACATGAAAAGAAAAGGGAATCCTTACCCACTGTGGTGGAAGTGCAAATTGGGGCAACCATCAATGCAAAGCAAAAGCAATATGGAAATTCCTCAAAAAATGAGAATAAACTCTATATTATCTCATTTCTGGGTATTTACTCAAAAAATATAAAAACACTAGTTCAAAGATATATGAGCACCCCATGTTTATTGCAGCATTATTCATAATAGCCAAGAAATGGAAACAACCTATGAGGTCACCATGAATGGTTAAAGAGGATATGGTATATATACACAATGGAATATACACAGCCCTAAAAATGATGAAATCCTGCCATTTGTGACAATTAGAATGGAACTAAAGCAAATTATGCTAAATGAAATAAAGAGAAAAACAAATACCAGATGATCTCACACATACGTGCAATATAAAGAAACAGAGCAAACAAATTAGACTAAACAAAAACTCCCTCTTGGGCACTGACCAAAGAACGAAGGTTACCAGAAGGGAAGGGGGTCGGGATTGGGAGCAAAGGGTACTCGGGGTCAATGGATGGTGGTGGAAGACTACTAGAAATTTGGTGGTGGGCGTTCTGTGTTATATCATATATTTGATAAAGGGAGAAACTGTACATCTAAACTTACATTATTTTGCAAATCAGAGTTATCTCAAAAAATAGTGGACTTCAGACATTACCTCAATTTAAAAAATATTTTTTAAGTTGCTGAACATAAGAGTGTACTTCAGAATAACCACCAGGAGGGCAGTTCGGAAGTGATTTTTGTGGTGGTCACTGCTACCAAGCTCTCCTTTTTACTCTTCTTTTCTAGTAAGGATCACATCAGACATATGCTGCTCACATCAGGCACATTTCTGGCCTCCTTTTCAAGCCAGGTATGACCATAGCTTAAGCACTCACAGAAGGAATAGAAGAGCTATGTGCTCACCCAATTCTGGGTCTTACAGCACTATCACATAAGCCTCTGTGATTCTCCCCTGTCCCATAAATTGGAACAAGAATGTGCCTGTGATCCACTTTTGTGGATATGATATTCCAGGAGATGGCAAAACAACACAGAAGGAATCTTGTTCCTGATGACCTTGAGGAGGAAAGCCACTGCCTGTGATAGACCACTCAGATCAGATCAGAGAATTAAGGTTCTACTCTCTTTAAACTGCTATTTTGGGGCCTCTATTCTACAAGCTCAGACTATACCATAACTAAAAAGCTATCAAAATTGCAAATATACACACATTTTGATGACCCAGCAATTTTACTTTCAGGCATTTAAACTCTATTTTTGCTCATGCAAAAATTACATATATACAAAGTCCTGTATTACAATAGTAAACGATCAGGCCATCCTAAGTACTTCTCAAAATGACATTGGCTAAGAATGTTATATTCATATGAGTAGGAAAATGGACAACAATTTTAAAAAGGCACTTCCTGGTGGCCTAGAGTTTCAAAGTAGGCGCACTCCACATACATCTCAAGGTGCCCTGTTCAAGACCCAGGGCCGCAGTAAAAACGAGTGATGAACAACTAAATAAATTAATGTGAAGTGCTTCTTCATCCTCTCTTCCTGACCGCCTGCCTACTTTCCTTCAATCCTACCTGTACCTATCCTTAAAAAAAAAAAGCACTTTAGGTCTGACATGGAACATTCTCCAAAATATAGTGCTGAGTCAGAAAAGCAGGGTACAGCGAGTATATACAGCACACTATGATTTGTATAAATAAAGCTGGAATGCATGCATGTATGTGTAAATGAAGGGGCATTTTTAGAAATTGCACAACAGAGTGTTAACAAAGACTGCCTTGGGGAGGGAAACTGGGGTCTGGAAAGACAGAAGCAAAGAATTTTTTTTTCACTATGTATTGTTTGTACCTATAGAATTTTCTACTACATGCAAAGGCAACCCAGTTTTTCAAATGGGTAAATTGACTTCTGAAGGACAAGAACAAAAACGGAGTTATTGAACAACTAAATAAAATAAATGTTTCTTCCTCCTCTCTCTTCCTTCCTGTCGGGCTCTGCTCACCTTCATTCCTATTTGCAGCTATCCTTTGAAAAAGAAAAAAGAGAATATTTCTGAGATGTCTGGTATGATCACTAAATGGGAAAGACCCTGGAGAGAAAAGATTGGAGAGGATTGAAAATCAATCATTCAATCTGAGCTACATCAAGTCTGAGATAGATAAGAGACATCAAGTACCAGAAGAAGGATAAATTGGTAAAAGGCCAAGTTTGTATCCCAGGGACTTTTTAATTTAAAAAAATTGGATAAGCACAGCTTAAGATACCAACATTTGAGCCATCATTTTCTAGCAAATCTCAGGGACATTTCTGAGGACCTTGTCTTCAGCCATAAATGCCCTACCGCTATAGACATGGTGGGCTCATTCAACCTCAGAGGCCTGCTGGTTTTTCACAGCTCTTCTCAACTTGCATAAATGTATTTGCGTGTCACCTTAGTTGGGCCACAGAACCTAAAAAGTTTGTCAAAGATTATTCTGGATGTTTCTGTAAGGGTGTTTTTTGGATGAGATTAACATTTAAACTAGTCCATTTCCTATAAAGCAGACCACCCTCCACACGTGGGTGAGTCTCGTCCAAATAATTGAAGGCCTTTAAAAAACAAAGATTGACAGCCTTCAGAACAAGAAATTCTGCCAGCGACCTCCTTTGAACTACAACTGCAGATTTTCCCTGAGTCTCCTGTCTTTTGGCCTATCCAGCAAAGACTTGATTTACCAACCTCCTCAACCATATGAGCCCATCTCTTAAAAATAAATCTGCATACATACATATACATATATATGCATATATGTATATGTATGTATTAAACACATGCACACACACCATTTCTCTGGACGGCCCTGAAGATACAGCTTTTGGTTTCTCTACTTTCCTATGTATTCTCACTTGGGCTTTGAGAAAAAGCCAACTGATTCCACACCTCTCAAGCTTTTCACTGACTTTTAGGTAATTGGATAATAATACCTCTATACCAATCAACTTTGCAGCTTGACAACCACACCAAAGTCCTCAACTGAAAGCTATGCCGCTTGTTTACTGCACCTGAGTCTGTGCTCAGCACATCTAGATGGGGCTCAACAGGGCAGCTCAGCTCCCGTGTGGCATCTGGGCAACAATCTAAATTGAATTTGAATTAATAAAGAGGGAGACAGGAGAAGCAAGAATGCAGGATTGAAGGAGTTAAACCCAGTTGACAAGAGTATCCTATATGTTACAAAACAGAATTTAGCAAATAATATTTAATCACACTATTTCCTATTTTTCCCAGGATAAAAACATTGAAACTTTAGGAGTCAGAGAAAATATTTCAAATCATATCTCAGAACGGTTAATATCTAGAATATATGAAGAATTCATACAATTCAACAACAACAAAAATCTAATTAAAAAGTTGGCAATAAACTTTGAATAGATATTTTCCCAAAGAATATATAAAAATGACCACTAGGCACATGAAAAAGATGCTCCTCTAATAATCATGAGGGAAATGTGTATCAAAACCACAATGACAAACCACTTGATAACCATTAGGACGGCTATCAAAAAAAAAAATCTCCCAAACCCACAACCAAATATGTATATAATGTTACAATACAATGTTACTGCAATAAAAATCTTTTAAAAATAGCAAGCATCGGTGAAGATGAGAAGAAACTAGTTTTTGTGCTCTGTTGGTGGAAATGTAAAATGGCAGAGCCACTGTGGAAAACAGTATGGAGATTCCTCCAAAAATTAAAAACAAAATTACAATATGATCCAGCAATTCTACTCCAAAACAATCAGAAGCAGGAGCACAAATATTTGTATACCTATCTTCAGAGCAGCATTATCCCTAATAGTCAAGAGGTGAAAACATGCCAAGTGTCCAGTAAGAGATGAATGAATAAACATTATATATGGTATATACATGAAATGGACTAGTATTCAACCTTAAAAAGGAAATTCTGACATGGGCTATAACAACCTTAAGGACATTTGTTATGCTAAGTGAAATAAACTAGCTGCAAAAGGACATGTACTACACGATTACACATACATAAGAACTAGAATTAATCAAATTCATTGAAACAGAAGATAGAATGGTTGTTTCTAGGGACTGGAGAAGACAGCAGTGGGGAGTTCTTGGTTAGCTGGGTACAGAGTTCTAGTTTTGCAAGACAAAAGAGTTCTGTGGATGCACAGGGCTGCCAGCAAGCTTTGAGCTTTGTTACAAGTCTTTCTGACCTAGTGTACTCTAATGGCTCAATAAAGCCCAAGGACCCAAGATTGAGATGTGGGTGCCAGGGGACAGTCAGAATGAACAACTAAATAAGTGCTTCTTCCTCTCTCTTCCTTCCTAGATGCCTGCCTACTTGCCTTCATTCCTGACAGTTTCCTTCCTCTAAAAAAAGTTCTATGGATGTGGTGACAATGCAATGCAAATATTCTTATTGCCACTTAAATATACAATTAAAAATCATTCAGAAAGTATGTATATATGTATATTTTACCACAATAAAAAATTAAAACAAAATGAGGTTATGTGGGTTCGAAAAAGTGAAGCACTGACTGACTTCAAGGAGGAAAATTTGGATAACTTATGCATAAAAGATGAGACCAAAATATGTGAGAGTAGATTCTCATTGCCAGTCAGTCTCTGTTCTAATCTAATTCACTGCTTACTTTTTTATTCAGTGTTCTATTTCCCATAACTAATTTCTACAATTTACTAAGCTCCCGCTTTGTGTCAGAGAAGATATAAGAAATAAAAAGGTAACTCTCTGCTCTTGAGAATACATTACTGAAAATTGGAAATCATATGAACACATCACCAGACAAACTGATCCCTGAACTAAGTCCCTTAAATTACCATTAAAAGGTCACTGATGGCACCTATCTTGGTCTCTAAGTACTATTTCCAGTAAAAGGAATCAGAGCTCTTAAGAAATGACTGATTCCAGGCTGGAGAAGGAAAAATAATGAGCCTACAATGCCTTATCATTTGAGAAAGTAAGCGCTCACAAAAATGACAGACACTTTACGAGGACACACGAGTCAACTTGAAGGGCTCCCATTGGCCAATCTGGAGACAATCTGAAGCCACAAAATTAATTCAATACAGTAATAAGTTACAAAGCATTAAAAAATTGGTATTCATGTGTTCATACTGTAATAAATACATGGGGAGGAGGGAGGGCTCTTGCTCACAGTAGCACTGCTTGGTAAATATAGGCGTGTAAAATTACATAAAGCCACCATGTGACACAGATTGAGTCAGAAAATAATCACTAGTGAGTGCTAAATCAAAGGAGAAATATGAATAAATGACAAGATACTCACATCGTCTTTACAGTATCTCTCCACAGACTGCTTATCAGTTGTGAGAGAAAAACACCAAGAATAACAGTTATAGTAGGGAGCAAACCACCTAACTTGGGGATCAGTATCACCAGAAAAGGACAACTGGATATGAGATGCCTCCAGACCAGATGCCCTGAGGAGACCAAATAACATCTTCTATGCTCCACAGTAGGAGGGCATAACCTGAATCTAATTATCAAAAGTGAAAAAATGAAAAATATTCCTGTTGAAAACTAGGGGAGGGAACTGTTTATTTAATACTCCTTTGTCTAGAAAATGCAAACAAATGTATTAGGGACAAAGGTCATGATGGGTAAAATCTACCCTTAAATGGTTCAGGAAAAAAACTGTGGAGGGATTGGGGGAGGAAAGGGGAATGAAGGACAGGCAGGGGGCACTCAAGCACAAATGATAAAGAAAATGAGGTAAAGCCAAAGGACCCGGGTTCTTGACCAGGAACTGAGGAGCAAAACCAAAACAAACAAAAGTAGGTGAACCTGAATAAAGGACATGTGGTGCTCCTCATACTACATCTTTTTCATGACTTATCTGTAATAAATCTGAAATTATTTCCAAATAAAGAGCCAAAGAAAGTCCAGTAAAAAGACCTTTTTTACAAATAAGAATTAAAGAGCATGACTTAAATATATAGTTAGAACACTGAATTTATTCAGAACTGACAGAAATTTACAGACTTTTCAATGAATGCATATAGTAAAAGTTTAATACTTACAATTCAATACATGTTATCAAGTCAAATCCAAGCAAACGAGAGTCTCTCTCTACAGCAGAACCATGATACAAGGTAATAGTCAAATCCAGATCCCGGGGACTTAGAAAATCCCCCATGAATGGAGACAACTTATTCCTGCAAAAGCATTATTGAAGAGGTAAGGAACATTTGAACACACTTATCTACTGAGGACATCTCACTAGTTATAGCAATCATTTGCTATGTTTCTTCTACCTACAATGATCATTTTGACCTGTCCTATATTCTATGACTTGATGTATCAAACACGAGATCATAGTGTAGTATCATCACTCACAGGGAAGTAATTGGCTAAAGAGAGCAAGATTTTGAATATTTGATATTGTTCTTATTTTTAATACTTTTGGATAATATATATACATTGCTCTGGTTCATGTTGAAGGACACCTGAGACCTTTGTCCCAGTGCTCTGGAGCAATCTGTCTTCTGCTAAAAATTATCACGGTGTCCAGCATTAAAGTAATTCAATTTTGCCATCTGAAATGAAATTTGTAATACTTTGACTATTAAATTACTATTATAATTACTTAATCGAGTCTATACTTTCTACATTGATAGAAGTAAAACACAGCTATTCTTCACAATGCATTCAGACAATTAGTGTTACAGTAAAGTCATCTGGTGAACTTGAGGTTCTCATAGTGCAAATCTTTCAAGACAAGTTATAAAAATCAACACTTCCTTTAAGTATAATTAATAGCGTCAGTAGTGCACAATTCTTTCCGAAACTAGGTATTACCCTTTCCACTGCAATTTATCTTCATTAATATCTACTCCAACAAGCAGTTCAATGCAACTGTGGAATTTTAGCATCCATATAAGTGAAGTATCACCACAGCCCAAGTCTGCAACCTACAGATGAAAAAGATATTTATAGCCAGAGAAGTCAAATATGATCAATAGTTTGTTTACTTGTTTGTTTTTTAAGGAAAGGTACAGGCAAAAATGAAGGCAAGTAGAGGCAGGCAGGAAGACACAGGAGGAAGAAGCACTTCATTTTTCATCTATTTGTTTATGTTAACTGCTCCCCCGTCCCCTTGGTCCTGGGTCATGACCCCAGGTCTTTGAGATGTATGTGGATTGTGCCAGCTGGAGATAGAGGACCAAGCCACTAAGCCACAAGGGTATTCCCAGCTTCCTTGAAATTTTGTATAGCTTATTCCCTTCGAATAATTTCTGTAGAGAAAACAAAATTGTTCCACTATTTTGGAACAATTAACTATTGTCTATATTAGAGAAATATGAGAAAAGATACATATTTTCCCCATTCAGAATCAGAACTTGAATCTGAAAATTATCTTGGTATCATGCTTCAGTTAAAAAAAAAGCTTTGCCTTCTTTAGTTTCATTCATTTAATAGAAGATAGTTATTTAATTTCTTATTTGACAAAAATATTAGGCCAAACCATCTAAAATACCATACTGAACTTTGAGCTGCCAAAAAGGCAACTTTCAATGCTTCAATTGAACACATGTGCCTTGGTGGTCATAAAGATATAAAGAAGCACCTGTAACCTGGTGTGATGGTATAGAAACAGCAGTACTGTCGTTAGGGGAAGCCTTCACACTGGAGTCTTAACCAAGTATTGAAGATCAGAAGCAGAAAAATAAACTTTCATCTAGAACTTCAATTAACCACCATCTAGCTAAATCTCTATCATCCGATTCATAGTTAAGTAAGCAGTATCTACTGCCAGATGTATATCTGTTGTATGAAATCGTAACCCGTCTGTGAAAGTAGTTGAGTAGATTATCACATAATTAAATAGACCCACAAAACTCAAGATCACAACACTGGTTTGCCTCACGTTCTGACCAAAATCTTGTAGAAGGTGCAACCTACCAGATCACATGCAACTGTAAAAATGTCAAGATTCTCTTCACATTTGAAACTAGCAATGCTGAATTTTACCTGAGCCTGTAAACAGGTTAAAGAAATCCACCTATACTTTGTATTCCCAGAAATGGCTTTTAAGAAAGTACCTCGTCTTCTCATTCCTTGCCTTGAATGAGAAGCTTAATTACCTGTCCCACTGATCAACTGGAACAAAACTCTGGTTAACCAAACTGGTCGATCCTCTCTCTTTTTCCCAGGCCCCTGAACTTGGAATTGTCTTCAGCCTGAAAAAACAAGCAGCCTCTTCTCCTAAGGTCCTTCCCATAAAATGGGGTGGTCTCAAGGTAACACATTCTACTAGCCAATCACACCACACTTTTATTCCACTTTCCTTCACCAATTTCTTGGTAACTTAGCTTACTCCTCTATAAAGAAAACCCTTTTCCTCAACTGCAGAGACACACACAGCTCTCATGGTCACAGTGTTCTCATTACAATAATCCATTTCCCTCCTTTTCAATAATTTTTTTGAACAGTCTCTACTTACTAAATCCTTATTAAGATTTGTAATTAGGTGTACCCTGGTGGAGAAGTGGTTTGGTCAACTTCCTCTGGCCAAAGTGCAGGCCACATATATCCCAAGGACCCAGGTTAGCATCCCAGGCCAGGGATAACGACCAGGATATATAACTAAATAAATAAAATGCCTTCTTTCTCTTCTTCCTGCCTGCCTGCCTAATCGCCTTCATTCCTATCTGAACCTTTTCTTTAAAAAAAATTTTTTTTTTAATTTAACAAAACATTTCATAAGACCATCTTAATAAATTAAATGTTTGGTAAGAGGAATACATACCTTCTTGGGTTTATGCTGATTCACTAAATTTTTAATGAAGTAGTATCGTTGTCTATACAATGGAGGTTTAAACTTAATTATCTTCTTGCTGGGAACTTCTTTAAAATTACCATCAACCATACTATTGCACTGAAAATTTACAAACAAAAAACAAAAGGATGTATTCTAAATCATGCATGTCTTCAGGAATTAAATAAGAAAAAAAAGTCCACACTCAGCTACTCAGCTTGACTTCCTCCAGTCACTTTGGAGAACAAAATACCTTTCAACCACCAGTATGTCCCAAAGTCATTAAGCAAAACTAATGAAATAACCATAAGCCTTCCAGCCACAAGGAAACTTTAATGGAATGAAATGTAAAAGTCTGTGGTCCCAGTAGGCAAAAGGCTGGAAACTGTTTATGACTGACAGACTCTTTGTGACCAAAACTTAGGTTCCTTGGAGTCCTCTTCTGAGGTCATTTCTTCTGGACCCCCTCCTGTCTTTGGACTGCTTAGCTCAGTTTTAGCAAGAACCATGCTAAATCTGTTCAGAAGGAACCACTTATCCTTGTTATCTGATCAAATTCTGTATTTGATCCCATTCCTATCCCCCATGCTTGATATTTGATCATGCAGGCTGCCTTTGGCAAGAATCCTCATACTTTTTCATTCACTAACCCCCTCACTCTGCTCATAGGTTATAAGCCTCCAGCTGTCTTTTTGACAGTTGTCTTTATTTGGAGTTGAGCCCAATCTCTCTCTTCTATTGCAAATGCTTATTGCAGTAGTCCTAGTCTTCCTTGTTTAATAAAGTCTTATTAGTAAAGCATTTTTACTGCTATCAGGATTAATTTTTCTTTAATGTGACACTGTTTTTTAGAAAGGAATTACATGATTAATCTATAACAGCTGTTCCTAAATACCAATATTGATTATAGTCCAAAAGGTACTTAATACGTAGTGCTGTCCAATAGAAATAAAAGCCGAATCTGCAACTTTCTTGTAGCCTATTTTTAATGTTTTTAAGGCATAACTATAATACAAACACAAATGTGTGTGTGTGTTTGTGTGTATGTGTGTGTGTGTGTGTGTGTGTGTGTGTGTAGGAAGAAGGCAGGCAAGCAGGGAGGGAGGGAGAGAAGAAGCATTTTATTTACTCAATTGTTCTTCTTTCTTTTTTTTTCAGTTGCCCCACCCCCCAGCTCCAAGTCACAAACCTAGGTTTGAGCTATTTGTGGACTGTGCCCCTTGCTTGGGCTTAACCCCTGAACCACCAGGTCTTGCCTAATTGTAATATTTTATTCAACCCAGTTTATCTAAAATATCACTTCAAGATGAAAATAAGGTATTTGCATTCTTTTTCACATTATATTTTCAAAATCCAGTGTTTATTTTACACTAATGCACCTAAATTTTCATTTTCCCATCAAAAATGCTTGATTTGTATTCAAAAATTTATATTAAAAGACTCACATATCCAAGTTACTCCAAACATTCTTAAAACTTTTCCAATAATGAAACTGTCTAACATTAAATTAACAGTTCCTCAGTTGTATTAGCCAATTTTAAGAGCTCACGGCCATATCCAACAAGTGGCTACCTACTGGATAGCACAGATCTATAGCCTAGTTACTCTAAACGTAGTCTCAAATCAGTGGCCTCTTCATCTGAAAACTTCTTAGAAATGCAGAATCTCGGGCATCACCCCACACGTCCTCGATCAGAATCTGATCCCAAAAAAGCAAGTTCACATCAAAAAAACATTTCTTAGAGTGCTTTTAAAGTAGATTGTGCCACTTAAAATAGAAATAATGATGAAATAATAACTTTTATTTTATTTTATATACACCAAATGTAGAATTCTATCTATCTATCCTCATTTAGCTCAACGAACACCCTGGAAATGCTAGGAGCTAAATGTGATGGATTTCGCTTGTAATTACCTCACAGTACATGGCAGAGATAACTCTTGAGAGTCAACTGGTTAAGAAGGGTAGCATTACCTCTACGTCGTTTTCTTCCATTTTGTTTCCAAGTTTCATTGAAAGAAAAATGCAGGTAAAGACTTCAAGCTCTATGAATCATCAATAACTGGGCTGTAAATTCAAAATATCCTTATTTATAAAGAGAGGAAGCCTGGACAAAATAACAGCATAATTCAATAGGGAACAGAGGAGATTTCTCCCTTCTCTTTATATGTTACCCATGTAATCCACGGAATGTATTCAGTAAATATTGTTTCAGATAATAGCAAACAGGCTCAGAAAGCCTAAGGAAATTTTCACTGAGCTAAAACCAGCAAAATGCAATAATGCCCATTCTTTTGCTATTAGTCTAAATTGACATAAGCTGAAAACCCTATTAGTTGTAACTATTTCATTAGGGTCCTCAAACTTCAGTCAAGTTGCTTTCAATTACTCTTCCACGGTTGATCAAAACGAAATTTTGAGGAGGAAAGAATGTCCTAAGTGATAAAGTAAAAATACTCCAACAGCTATCTAATTCACTGGGGAAATTGAATTTAAATTCTGATTTTCTATTGTACACCTAAAATTTAGTCTATAGAAAAACCAAGCAAATAAATGAACTAAATGAAACAAAAATAGGCCTTTAAAAAAGGAACTAAAACAATAATAGATGTTTAGTCAAAAAAAAACCGCAAATCAGTATTTAAAGGCAGAAGGTGGGTGGCCAAACTGGATAAAGGGTTTCAATTGTATAGTGAAGGAAAAAGTGAAATAGTGGTGACTTAATGTATTATGTACAAATGTGGATTTACTATAATGCATACCTAAAACCTCTAAAATGTTATAATGCAATGTTCCTTCAATAAACTTAATTTTTTTTTAAACTTAAGTCTAAAATGTAGTCAGCATGTCAATTACCTAGCTTTTGAGCTATTCTCTAACCGGTATTCCCACCTCTTCTGAGTCAAAGTCAAGGTGTTCATAGAGGATCAGTCCTTGCACCTATGCAACTATTACCTTTGAGTAATCAGCATTTCCAGATGGAAAAGCAGAGTCAGAGACTAGTGGATGCCGCAGAGTAGCTGCCATATTGACCTCCGGGCTCCGCCCATGATGCACGCGCAAGCTCGGCCTCCCTACGTGACGTTACCCGAACGCAGTTATACCTGCAGTACCTTAATGTGCGCTGGCCACTCTGCAGCGATGCAACCTATTATCTTATGCTGCTGCCCTGAGCCTGGCCAGGAGCCTAGATCCATTCCTGTAGTCTCCTGGCTCCGAGGCATCGATTTTGCTTCTAACAGCCGCTATAGCGCAGCCCTCGTAGCCATTTTCCAGGTTTTCATCCAAATCTTGGTGGGGACCACTATCTCCTCCACATTCCCCACTCGCTCGCGGCTGCGACCCGCTTCCACCCGGAGCGGCGACTGTTGGACGGAGACGGCGCCGTCCCGAGCTCATCCGCGGGCTCTGGCGGCTGTTCGGTTCGTGGCTCTACCCGTGCGCAGCCGAGCTGGAAACGGTCCTGGCTGTGGAAGGCAAGAGGGGCGACCAGGCAGAGGGCGAGCTAGTGCCAGAATCAGCCTCCATTGGGAATCACCAGGACAATCCACAGGGACTTAAGGGGAACCTAGGCTGGGTAAAGTTGGTCCAATTACATCTGAACTCTGATAAAAACGTTCTTTCAGCCCCCACATCCCAAACTGGTTATTTCTGCATGCTGAGGACACAATTGTCTGGTCTTCTGAAAAAGTCATTGTGTCGTATTCTTCTCCTGCAGATGTGTGTGTGCGTGTGTGTGTGCGTGTGTGTGTGTGTGTGTGTGTGTATATATTACATTCCAGTAAACCATATTTAAATTGAAGGCTCTTTTAAAGAGTTCAGTTTAGAAGTTTTCCAATTCCAGAACAACCCAGTGAATCCAATTAGCATTTTCATAGCTTAACCAGAAATCTAAATAAGTTTACTCCGAGTATGAGACAAAAGACTCAGTGCGCACGTACCGGCCTTAGTTCTCTCAAAGTCAGTACTTCCCTACCGGCTTCCAAGATTCCCTCAGCAATGACCTTTACCTTGAATGAACAAGCATTTCCTCCTTATAACAATGCACAGCAGAGTCTCATGGTGGAAACAGCCTTCCAGTCAAACCTTAAGATTTCAGTAGGGTGGAAAGGCAGAATCCAAATCTCCTACCTAAAGAAAACACAAAACCATGACACAAACAAAGGTGCCCCATTTTACTTCCCTAAAAGGTTCTGAGAAAACAAATACCTTCTTTGAGGTGAGAGTCAGACTCCGGGCTTTAAAAAAAAAAAGAAAAGAAAAGAAAGAATAAAACTATTAAACCAAAATGAGTCCTTAAAAGCCAAGAAGCTAGCTGACCAAAATTTTTCTCTTAACAATTCATAATTTACAAAGAGAAATAAAAAGATTTCTCATCACTTTGTTTCCTTTTGGATGTCTGTAGAGGCAAGGAGAGATCAGGAGTGGTAAAAATCTCTACTTTGCTGGCTTTGTCAAAAGTCTTGGTTTTCAGTTCTCTTCAACCATCTTGGAGGACAAGTACCCAGTCTTTTGTTAGGTCTCCTGGCTACCTCTCCACATTGTCAGGCCACAAAGATAAACCTTCGCATACCCCTCTGGGCTCTTCTAGGCTGACAAATAATCAAATAGTGTTGCATGGAAAGACCAGCTGGTGCCACACCAAGAATCAGGCAAATGTATTGCAGCTGCTAATCTAAACCGGGCACATAAACAAAAAATCATAGCTAACAGAAAATACCAACATGGACTCCAATCCTCATTAACCACGCTATACCTTCCACAGCTATAACCTTTAATATTATCTTAATTCAGGGACTTGGACCCAACAAACTTCCAGAAAGAAATTTTGAATCCTAATTAGACCTCCCCTTAGGGACCTGAGCCCCAGTCAAAGGCCCTTTCACAGGAGTGGGACTCGAACCCCTAATCCTTACAAAATCAGACGTGAGCTCCTTTAATTGATAACTGATATGTGCACTCTCAGGATTCTCAGGTATCTTAAAATGACCTGCCTGGCTATCCAGTTCCCGTAAATGGCTCTCTATAGAGCAGACCAAAATGTGGGGGTTAGCCTAGATCTGGGTGTCCCTAAATCTTATTGTCATGCCTAAAGATGGGCATATAATCCCCTTCCCAGAATAGTGCTTCCTCACTGCCCAGAACAGAAAAAACAGACCAGAATTAACCAAGAACTATGCAGATTCCTAGAAACCTTTGCTTATTTAAGATTGTTCCTTAAGTTAGTTTACAAAAGTATTTGTATTTACCTGCCCAAAGGAAATCTTAGACAAAAAGATCCGAGGTGACAGCTTAGTCTGTTAGATCAGGGAAGTCATTCTGATCTGGTAAATTAGAAACCACAGAACTTACGTCTCTGTTGGTTCAAGAACTTACTGAGCCCAGTAGTGAATCTTTCATCTCTAGAAAGAAGCTTGCCATTAATGGGCACCAAAAATTTGTCATCAAATGCAATGGGTCCGTTGCCTTGGTGAGCATCAGTCAAAAGACACAAACAAAAGTTTCTTTAAATAAGAAAGGTTTGTTAATTGTAACAGATATGGAGACAGCATGATAAAGTACCACATCTGGACTAGAAGGTTTCCTGAGGAAGTTTCAATGGTGGTGATGAAGAACAGCAGAATATGCCACTTCAAAATATGGCTCTTTGGCACAAGAATTGCTTTGAGCTGGCTAGTTTGAGAAAAGTAGACACAAGAGAAGCTCTGAAAACAGGGTAGAAGTTACCCTTTGTCAGGGAAACTTACATTTATAAAGGAAATCTCCATTTGTCAGGTGTCTTTCTCTCCACACCAAGCAGAAAAGTGTGACTAACTCACAGTAAAATCCCTAAATGGAGAAGACACCGAATAAAAATCAGAAAAGCTTTCGAGTTTTCTTTTTTAAAGGAAAGGTGCAGGCGGGAACGAAGGTGAGCAGGCAGGCAGGCAGGGTGAGAAGGAAGAAGCGTCATATTTTATTTTTATTTAGTTATTCATATTAGCTGTTCCTCCCAAACTTGGGAAATGAAACTATATAATTGGGATGTCTGTGGACTGTGTTCCTTCAGACATGGGTGACCTAACCACTACTCCACCAGGGTGTCCCTGTAAAACAAATCTTACTCTTCTTTATCTTGCTTTCCTTGGGAACTTCCCGTAACTGGTCTCTTCACCCACTTACCCACCCCAATATCTTCCTTTTGCCTTTACTAAAGATGGTGACTTGAACCTTCTCAGAAGTTACTCATTCTTCCTGGGTACTTCCAATGTATTCTTAAGGAATATATGTTAACAGATAATGTTTTCTTAACCTGTGTTTTATTATGGGGGGTTTCTACCAAGAACTGAGAAGAGTAGAGGAAAAAATCTTTTTTCTCCCCGACAGATTCTCTTGACTTGAAATGTTGGTTCATAACCATAGGAGTTACCCCTTGGGTGAAATTTGAAATTAGCCCCACACAAGGACAGATGGAAGAGAAAGACCACTCTGGATTGGTAGGTGATGTTTTTAATAATAAGCAAGGGAACTTACAAAAGAGGCTTGTCTTAGGCAGCTGCAAGATAAGTACATATCTGCCTCCACCTACCAAAAACTTAAAAGTTTATATGACGCCTTAACAGGGTATAGTCATCTATACCTTCCAAATGGTCTCAATAACACTTTACTCTCTCAAGACTGTGTCTTTGAAGTGACTCCCAGAATGGGAACAGTGGGATGGAAACAGAAAATACATTGCAAGGATGGGATTCTGGGGGTGATTAGGAGCTTCCAGTTGCCTGGGTTCAGCTCCAGTGGTCAGATAATCTTAAGGACCTCCAGCATGAAATGCCTATAGTTGTCAAATTCAGAGATACAGAAAGTAGAATGATGGTTGCCAGGGGCTAGGAGGAGGAAGAACTTGTGGTTTGGGGAAGAGGGAATTGGGAGTTTTTGGATAATGGGTAGACTTTCAGTCTGGGATGATGAGAGAGTTCTATAAATGAATGATGGAGACGGTGACACAGAGTAAATCTACCTAATACGATGAACTGTGCACAGAGAAATGGTAAATTTTATATTACAAATATTCTACTAAAAGTTTTTTAACTTCAAGGGAAAAAATGGAAATCCAAAATGTTCTATACAGGATTCCTGGATCTAGAGTCTTTGCCTTATCTGCTGCTTGGTTCATTTATGAACTTAAATTCACATGTCCAGTTCTCTCTCCAAATTGACCTATTTCCTCATTCTCCTTGTCTCCTACTCTTATCACAGCCTGAAACTCATTCTTGGCTTGTCCATTTCCACTCTTCCCACATTTGGACAGTCACCAGACCTTTACCTCTTCAAGCTGTCAGTTGCATCTGTTCCTTCCCACCACCAATAGCTTACCCTTTGTCATCTCATGCTCTCATCAGACCTAATCTTACCTTCCTCCACAGATTATCAATTCCACTGAGATAAAGACTATGCTATATATTTTCAGAGTGTGTTTAAGTCATATAGTCCTTAAATCAGGATTTGACAATTACTCTCTAACCTTTGGAAACTTACCCTCTATGAGTGTCTTTTTTTTTTCAATTGAAAAATAAGAATGAAATGATATTTACCCATTTAGTTATGTATAATGACTCTATTATGGACTAAGTGCTGATGTGAATGAAAAAGACAGAGGTTTTTCTCTTATGGCTCTTATAATCCAGTAAGTGCAAGTGTCTGCCAGGCAATACGTGACCAGAAGGTATCCTGAATGCCACTTGGGCTGTGAGAAAAAGCCAACTGATTCCACACCTCTCAGCCTTTCCACTGACTTTTAGGTAATTGGATAATAACACCTCTATACCAATCAACTGTTGCTGCTTGACAACCACATCAAATTCCTCAACTTAAAGCAATGCCGCTTGTTTATTGCACAAGGGTCTGTGATCAGCACATCTAGACGGGGCTCAGCAGGGCAGCTCAGCTCCCATGTGGCATCTGGGCAACAATGGGTCTTGAATACATGAGACCATCATAACCATTTAAAATTCCATGTGCCTGGAAGAATAACCAATAGATAAGTTTCCTTCCTTCATATAATACCTGTTTTATATGCCTCTCATTGTTTTGTTTTTAGAATTCCTATTCTCTCTTTGATTAACTCATTCTTCAAGATCCAGTTCAAAAGTCACTGAAAAAACCTTCCATGATTCTTTAGGCAGCGGTCCCTCCCTTTGGGTTCCTGTTCCTACAGGAATATTGTTCATAGTTATATTATCATTGATTACATCCAATGTAATTAATTACAGATCTCACCTAGGCTGCAAGGTCTTTGTATCTTAACCTGTAGGTGTTCTACCTACAGTGCTTGAAATCCAGGTGTTCAACAAACTTCTTTGACCAAATTAAACTTTCTATAACACTCAGACCCTTCCTAATTTCACCTCCTTGAGTTGCTTTTACACATGTAAGAGCCACACAATGTAAAGCATGTATTTATTCTGTGATATTTCATGTTCACTTTCTATTTCAAAGTCTTTAAAAACTCTTTAAAGGAAGAGAGAAAAACTATGTTCACTAAGTGTTACTGAAGACCACTCTGTTCAATGTTACCCCCATTAAACTGTGTTGGTCAGAGTTGACCTTCAAGAAATGATTGTTGATTGGATCAATGGATTACTAAAAGTCTGTTTTTTCCCACTTCTAAAATTCCAAAGCTACTCAAAGGTCACTAAAAGTGAAAATTTAGAAAAATGACAGAGGAGTTAAATCTGTCTTCAATACATCTTCAGCATTTTTGTCAGTCACTCCTAATGTCAGACATTAGATGGCTCGATGGCTAGATCATGCCACCAGTCACACATTTTCTCATGATGTAAAAAAAAAAAAAAAAGCATATATAAACAGTATAAAATGCTACCAAAGCAGTGCTGTCAGAAACCATTAATCTTCAGCTATTTACATACTCCAGAGTAAAGAAAACCCTGGACAGGAAAGCATTGTGCTCGGACAGTTATTTAACCTACCTAACAAGGACAAGCTGCATTACAAGGACAAATAAAAATTATGCAGCTGTCTACTCCCCACAGAAGAAACTAAGATGTGCTGTCATTCATCTTCTTTTATGTTGCTCTTATTTAAATGTCTCTTTTCTGACAAGTGTGTTTTGATTGATAACCATACATAAAGTACTACCAGGTACTTTAAGGGTGGGAATGATTTCTTCCTTCAGCTGCATATTCCTGGGGTACATGATACTCCAAAAATGTTTATTAAATGAAATAATTCAGGACCTATATATTTGCAGGAGGTTACCTCTTCTATGAAGCATTCTATCATATCTCTTAATATTATTGTCCACTTTCTCTTTAGTATCTCTGTTGACTTTGGTTGGAGAGAGTGTGATATGAATTGAAGCGGATACAATAGCACTGTGAGAGAGGTATGTAAAAAACAATGAGAGCATGAATGAGGCAGTTTAGTCACCATTTATTCTGCCCTGGGGGGAGGTGGGTCAGAGAAATCCTAGAGAAGAGGTGACCTTTCAGCTGGGCTTGGTGGGCTGAAATGGGAAGAACTTTCAAGCAGAAGAAACAAATAAATCCAAGTCACAACGGAATGAATTAAGAAGGCCCTTTCATGAAAGGACTCCTCAACAGTACATTGCACTGAGTGCATGAGTATTTGTTATTGTACAAAGATCATTTTAGACACTGCATATTTAATATGGAGCTGTTAGAAAGAAAAGGTAATTTGTCATAGTGGAGGTTAAGTACGTTAGAGGGTAAAAAAGCTCACTTGATTCATCCAGTTCCCCTCACTGACAACTAATCTAAGGCCCTGCAAGGGCCTAACAATGGGTGACAAGGTCATATATTTTTAAATAAAAATTTGTGTTTAACAGTATATGATAAAGAAGCTCTCCTCTGCTCTGGTTCCCACTTTTCACATCTGCACTTGTGTCAGCAGCATTGGAGTGACCGAGAGCATCTGGGGCCTCTGGCCCCAGTGGAAAGTTATTTGGGGATGCATTTAATGTGTTTCATACTTGTGTCTATGTAGAGTGTAAAATATTTCTCAAATGATTAAATGCATGAATCATAGAGCTAGATGGACAATGAGAGCAAGCAAATTTAACTCATGAGTGGGGAAATCAATGGAATGATAGCTGCTTAAGGAAAGGTTTGAAGAAATGGTGTACATGTTATTAGCAGGAAAAGGAAGGATGAAATAAAATCTTAACTCTTTAACATCCTACTGATCAGTAAAAGTAGGGGGCAGGTTTATATCCCCTTTTCTGATCTCAGGAGCAATCTGGTAGACTGTTTCAAGACTGCTCCATGTGGATATGTCACATAGCTGTCAATCACTTCAAAGTTCCCCTTCTTCATAGTCCCCCTTCCACATTCTTTGGCTCCTGTAGTTTCTTTCTGCCTCTTGTCCACATAGCTCTTTTGTGCCATTGTGGTCTCGCCATTTTGTCAGCTGCTCCTGATGCAGCGGGTGTTTGTGTGTGTACCTTTGTTTTCTTAGTTGTGATGGGAACTTATGTCTGGAAAGACTTTTCCAGAGCACGGCCAGGAAGGCGTGTAAAAGGAAGGAAAGTCAGAGCACAGGGGTGAATCAAATGAAGTTTTATTTAGAGAGAGGGGAAAAACACTCCCAAAAAGAGAGTGGGTCCTCCAGAGAGGGAGAAATGACAATGGGGTGAAGACCTTAGTTTTTAAAGAGTGTTGAAGCTCGCTTCCCATCCCCAACCTGTAGTTAAACATTCTGAGGTGGGACAAACCTTTTTACTGGCCATCAGGGATTTCCTCTCAAATTGATTGGAAGGTTTTGTATGGGCTCCATTATGGTTGATTTCCTTTTAGCAGCCCTGTGCCTTGGCACATAAACTTGGAGCCTTAGCTGTTTACCTATACTTTAAAACCTAATTGTATTGACTTTCTGGTCCTGGCTTTGGTATGTTAACCTGGGTTGGCGCCACCATGAGTCTGTGCTGGCTAGGTTAAGTCAGTTACATTGATCTATTATTTTCTGGTTCTGGGTTTCCCTTTCCTTGTACTCTGCTCATATCTGGCTAGCTACCTGTCACTCATCCATATCCTTTGTCTGCCCCAACTCATGTCTACCTAACTGCCTGTCCTAAAACACCCTCCACCCACCATGCCAGGTCTCAAACCTGGGCTGTGGGTGCGTTCTCCAGGTATGAGCTTAACCCCTAAGTCACCAGGGTATGCCTATTCATTTTCTTAACAAAATCCTCCACATTGTATAAGATTCAGGAACACAAAACCTGGATCTGTTCTGGCAGGATGAGGATCTAGAAGAAAACTGCTTCCAAACAGCAAAGTGACTTTGAGCCCATTCTCCCATTAGAGTATGGCAGGGCCTCAGGGAGCAGGAAGTCCTTACAGACACATTCGGTCTCTGTTCAAGTCCCACTTTTCGGGAGAGGAAATATAGTCAATCATGGTCTAATTTCCACTTTTGGTTCAATCATTTGTAAGGACTGGGCTGATGGCTGAGCTCACTGGGGACATAGAGCTGCCTCTGTGGACTTGAATGTTAGGGAAGAAATATAACCCCTGCCAAAAAAAAAATTTTGAGCATTGCCCTTAAGTATTGAGCTTTCCTTCTTAAATCTCTAGTGTCTATGTTTCACCTGAGTTTCTTTATCTATAGAATGAGATCTACCCTATCTACTTCAGAGGGTTATAATGGTAAGAGAAATGAAGATTAAAATTTGCTTAGAAGAGTCTACATCTAAGACACTATTAAAATGTAAATAACTTTTAATACCTAATTGGTGATCCAATCACAAAGATAGGAATGTTTCTTGTATCTCTTTACTTAGAAATGTATTAAGCTAGAGCTCTTAATTGAAAGAAATTTATTATAGGGTACTGAAATCTCACCTAATCTCACAGACCACTGGAGAACCCAGCTTTTGTGCACTGCCTGGAAAAAGACCCAACTGTAGCAAGAGCAGTAAATCAGGACCCAGTGAATCTAGACTTCCAGTAAAACTGAGAAATTTAAGACATTTGATTGACATATGATCTATTTTCCAATAAACTAAACTGGAAGAGACACATACAATGGATGGAACTGATTTTCCACTAAGGCAAGAAAACTTGTGATCGGCCTAGTAAATTGGCAGACTCCCTGTCAGTCCACACTATCTGCAATCTCCAGTGACTGTGGAAGTCCACACATATGTCACCATCCACATGTTGCCCCCTGCACATGTACTTTGTCTATATAATCACTGTGCCCGCTTCAGTGGGTGAAGAGGATCTGAGACAGAGCAGATCTCCCACGTCCTCGATTGGTGCTTCTGAATAATAAGCCTAATTTCTTCCAATCAACATTCATCCTCTAAAATTGGTCTGGTGGGTAATGGTGGGGAGGTGGGGGCGGGGAAAGCAGGAGACCTGCATCTGGTAACACAACCACCAAAGGTATCTTTAGCAAAAATAATCCACCATCACAAGTGACCCATCTGAGACTTAACATTGGATGTTGAAAGCTCCGCTACCTCCACTACTGTGCTTGACAGGAGATCAATCCCGGGATGTGGGGCCACCTTCTCGTACTGCTCACTTCCAAATTTAATTCTCCAATGGACTGAGCCCAGGTTACATTCAGTTATATTGCATTTTGAGATGTAAGGTGTTTGGGGATGGAGGGATGGTTCAATTTTGAGGGGAATATTATGTGGGAAACTACCAAATTTAAGGAGCATTTTCAAAGTACAATTGACAAATTTCTACCTTAAAAAAGTATACCTTTATGTCTCAGGATATAAAAGCCACAGGAAGAATGAAGAAGTGCTTGATTACAGTAAACTAGTCCATACTATTAAGATAATAGTATTTTATTATGAATTTTTTATTAAATAACTACTATGTGTTCATTGTGGTGTCAGACATTTTACATATACTATTATTCTTTTAATCATCATAAAAACCTGAAGTTGAATATCACCGATTCCATTTTACAGATGAGAAACTCAGATTTAAAATTACTCAAGATTGTTAAGTTCCTTTAGCAGCAGAGAGGGACTGAGAGCCCATGCCAGCCTGGCTCTCACCAGGTTTTGGTTGCAGCTGGGGACTGAGATTTTCTCCTAGGGCGAAGAGTGCAAAAAAGTCTGGATTCTTCAGGCTGCTTTATCCATCCCTCCCTCCCTATACCTCTGCTACTTTTTACCTCTACTGTTTCCCTTAAAAAAATCTTTCTGACCTAAGGGAAGGAAGCCTCCCTTCACAAAACTACTGATCATGTAAATCTATCTTGGCTATATCAGTTAGTGGCATTTGAAGGGGGACAGAATTCAGAATCAATGGATACACATCAAAGGCAGAAAAATTAAAACAGCATCTTTGTTAGTGACAAAAGCTGGATTAGAGTGTAAGAAAAATGATCAAAAACAAACTCTTAGATTATGAGAACAAAATGGTGGTTACCAAAGCAGAAGCAGGACAGGCAAATCAGGGAGGGGGAAAATGAGCTGTAGTATGGTGAATATGTCAGCATCAGACCCTGAGCAGCCATCACCACCAAAAGCCAAACATGGAAGAGGATGAGATTGACATTTAAAGGGTAAGACTTATATTCAAAATATCAATATCTAGCACACCCTGGTGGCTGAGTGGTTTAGTTCACTAAGCAGTTTAGTTCACCAGGCACAGTTCACATACATCTTACAGTCCCTGGTTCAAGACCCAGGGCCCTGGGAAACAGCCAGGATGAGCGACTAAATGAAAATAAATGCTTCCTCCTCCTGTCTCTTCCTGCCTACCTGTCTTCTACTCAGCTTCATTCCTGCCTGCATCTTTCCTTTAAAAAAAAAAATCCATATCTTGGGGTATGGCTGGACTCATGTCCAAAATAACCATCTCATCCCACTAGTGGAGTGGTGGGGCGGGTCTTTCAAAGGGCAAGGCAGGGAAGGGAAATGGCCTGACAGGATGCAGGAAGGATTTTTTTTAAAGGAGATAGGGTGGTCTGGATGGCTTCTAGGAGCTACAGAAAAAGGGATTTGGTAAGGAAGGAGGCTTGACGGACCTGAGAGGCAGTTGCCATGCCAGGCGTCTCTCATGGCCTGACTTTTGATCTTAGCACCCTGCTTCAGAATTGTTTTCCACAGTAATAAGTTCGATTGGAAGCAAATTTCAAGAAAAGGAAGAAAGAGAAAAATAGGCTTGTTGTTTTGTTCACCATTGAACTTGTAAATTCTCCTTCAGATGGAAACAAGTCTTCGAGTGGAGATTAAAATGTAGTGTATACAGATGTTGAACTAGAATACTGTACATCTGAAACTTAAAAATGTTATAAACCAATGGTACATCAATAAAAAAATTTTTTAAATCATCAACCCTTAGATATAAAGCAAGAGAATGACTGCTTGGTCTTCCAGTGTCATTGTTTAAGAAGCTCTCCCCAGTTTTATAGTAGACACACCTATGTTTGACTTTACTATTTGATTAGCATCCAAATACTGCAATTAAAAGTTTACGTGAAGATTTGTCAGTAGAAGGGATGGGTTAGTTCTATGGTCCTATAACAATCACTTTTGTCTCTTTTAGAAAATTCATTTCAATATCCGTTGACTACAGATTTCCATTTCCCAAATTCCCCATTCAGTTAGCCTTACCATATTACTGGTTCTGTAACCAAACACGAGTCTATTTCCATGGTGAACCTCAGCCAAAAGACAGCAACCCAAGTCCCTTTAAACAAGGAAAAGTTTATTACTTGTAACAAATAAGGAAACAGCAAGATAATCTTTAAAGCTCTGCCTCTGAGTGCTCTGTGGGAGGCTTTATTGGGACTCTATGGAGGAAGTAGGTGGCCATTGGTCAGGGGTTGCTGGGGAAGGTTGCAAGTTTACTGCACAGGTGCCAGCCTTCCTCATGTTTGGTTAAACTTGCTGATACATCTAGGTTCAAAATATGGCAGCTGGGCTCACTCCAGTAGCTCAGGCAGATAAGGTGCAGGCCATGAAAGCCCAGGAAAAGCAGGAGCCAGGTTTGAGATCAGGGGCTGGGGGAGAAGAAAAAATATTATCACAGCAAAACTCTTGCTCTGAGTGGTGATTAAAATGAGATAAGTTCGCCATAAGGTTAGTGCTAATGACTACTTAGTTCATACCATGATCCAGAACCTCTTAGCCTGGTCAGATTTCTTTATCTACTTCCTGCCCCACCAGGCATTTTTCTATCCTGTTGTACTAAGTTTTGAATGGCAATTCAATGACCAAGTCCAGCAAGTTCTGAGAGGATGCTTGTGGACCGTTTTCCATGATACTAGTAGACTCTTCTTTTGCTGATCTACTAATAGTTCTTTCACTAATTAATAAGTTAAATAAAGTTTTGAATATGTTAATTCATTTATATAATTTATATATATATATATATTTTAAAGCTTTAAAAAGAAAAAACATATGCTTTAATAGAAAACGTGGCTTACCTTTGCAGCAACAATGGACTTTCATATTAAAAGTGAATTAGCAACCCAGTCATGGAGTCTCTGAACCCACTATTCATCTCTGCAAATAAGACCTGGTCCAAGAAAGTCTTGGACTCACTCAACTGTGCCCTTCTGTGGAAGCTGACTTCCAGTCAGGAAATTCACTTCTCCCTTATGAGCAGGAATAAAAAGTGGGGCAAGAGGCTGTGATATTGAAGGAACTCAAAACAAGTCACTCAGAGGCTCTCAGAGTTCTTCTCAAGTTGCCCCACTCTAGCATTCAGATCATTTTGAGGAACAACAATAAAGGTCCTGGAGACTGAGAAGAAGCTTTTGCCTTTTCCTTACTTAAAGAAGTAAGCCTCTGTCCTTCTCCTGATGGAAGAAGCAAATGCTGCTTTCTGATGCCTGAAAGAACGCAGTCTGTGAAAGTCACGGTGACACTAGAGCAGCTTGCCTGCGTTCTTTAAGGGCAGTAGAGAAGGAATTCTAGGAGGCCTCAAGCCAGGCCACACAGGGAGGGTTTATTAAAGGGCAAGGCACTGAGAGGAGAGTCTCTGCGGGCAGCGAAGCTGCAGTTTCTTTGTGTTGAGAACAGCCTAATATATGCTACAGAGAAATGCTTTAGTGACTTTCGGGTTAGGTATGCATTCCATAGTTTTTTTTCCTCTGTCATTTGATTAATTACTATATTCCTCGCCCACCGTATTCCCAAGATTAAAGGAATGGGGAGCTTTCCTTCTGTGATGGGGTTAACTATAGTGCACCCTGGTGGAGGAGCAGTTAAGTCAGTTGCCTCTGAAGGACGCAAGTCCCTGGGTACAAGTCCTTGTCTGGGGGTCAACAACCATTACAAATCACTAAATGGAAATAAATGAAAGTGCTTCTTCCTCCTGTCTCTTCCTGCCTACCTGCCTACTTGGCTTCATTCCTGCCTACAACATTCCTTAAAAAAAAAAAAAAAAGTTAACCTATGTAAGCATTTTTTTAAATTGCTGTATTCCTTCCTGGCCCTCCCTTAATAAGGGGGTTGCTCTTTTTGCAGTAAGTCTTGACCCCCTCTCTTTTCCTGTGTTGGTTTTTCTTTACATTGTTTCCTTATTCCATGTGCTGTCCCTCATCAGTAACCCAGGTGAAAATTATCTGTAAACATGTCTTCTAACAAACCTATCTTTACTTTCAGGGCAAAGATAAAGTCAGCCCTCCTTCTCACTTACAGCCCCCCTCCTCACTCCTGGATGTCCTTACCTTACTCCCTCGAATGATATATACTATCCCCAGTTGAAAGTGGGACCCATCTAATCACTGTGGCTCCCTAGTGTGCAGATAATTAAATTGGTCTTTCTCCTCTGCCAACACATCTGATGTTGTTTTGATTACTTGACTAGCTTGAGAAGAACCCAGAGGGTTGGGGAATTTTCCCTTGTGCCCTGACAGTATGTATTTAAGGAAAATCCCTCTCTGTGACACTTTGTTAAAAGAGAAAGTGAGGTTTATTAAATTTTTTAAGAATCCAGCATTCACTAGGGAGGCGCGTTTCAGCAGCAGGAGTTAGGCACAAGACTTGCGTAGAGAAGATCCAGAAGCAAAGCAAGTAAGTTATTTGGGAACGCCTCATTGATGTTTATGTCTGATTTCCTTAGGTTCCTATTTCTTAACCTTGAGGTATTTACAGCCTTAGGTTTTGTTTGCTTATATAGGCTGCCAAGCCATTAGAAGCACCTCAGTCTAATGGCTTCCTTGTTTAATGAATTTAACACTTTGAATATTACCTAATGAAATTGTTTAGAATTACGAGAAGGTTTTGTCCTTTCATATTTTACAGCTTATTTTGTCAAGAAATAGAAGCCATTCCCCTAAGGGCGGGGCTATAAAACTGTTCTTGGTCCCACTTTGTCTTAAACCCATCAATCTTTTCATGTCCTTGGATCTTCTTGTTGCCGTAGGATGAGCATCCCCCCTCTAGATATCTGATCAATCCTGTCACTGAGACAGAGAGGGGAATGTCTGGGTGGGCTTTACTTCCTTGTCCCCCATACCCATCAGCTATGACAGACTCACACCCTCATTTCAAATCCCAATCATCTTATTATAATTAAGTTACATATCTTAGACCTTTAGCATCTTTTGGCCCCAAGGAATTACTGCACAAACCAGTACCCTAAAGATTTATGAACTGAAGTATGAAAACCCTCCTGATAGAAAACAAAACAGAAGAAACAATGTGACACATGGATTTTGAGCTCCCTAGGTATTTTCTGGACCCACCAAGGAGATAGAATACCTCCCTCAGAAACTGCTGGCCACCAGTTCATCAAACTGCTTATCTAATCTTTCCAACTAATTAAAAAGTCCCTGAACCTAAACATAGGTTACAGGGTGCTCAGCAAAGCAAGGGCCTATCCTTCATGCTGACACCCTAATGTGTATAAGCTATCCCTATCTCTCTTTCTCTTGTACCTGAACTCTGCAATAAAGTCTTATCTGAGCAATGTTTTGGACTCTGTGCAATTTCTGTTTGTTCAGGAGTCCAAGAACTCTGAAGAAACTACCAGACCTGAAGGGTCAATAACATACATCACCACCAAATCTTCTCATAGGTGGTGATATGGGGCGAAGATGGGACCCTGTTCCAGAAGCACTGGTAGCTGACAGAGGAACAGGAGAGATGCCAAGCACGAGCCTCAGGTTTAAACCAGCCTGGCCTTGGTTTCAGATGAGTACCATGGAAGCCCAGTCCCAAGAGGGGTTAGCCCTAGTCCCAGCCCCGCCATGTCCTTCTCTCGCCTTCCAGGTCCTTCCTCACTCCACAGACTACATTCTTAAGTTCAAGTCTCCAAAAGGAATTTCAGGTCCACTCAAAGTATTAATGAATAAGAAGATTTTTATTGGAAAAAAAAAAAAGGAAAAGAACATCCCTTTCAAGAGTGAGAGTGGCCTTTCCTCTTTGAAAGGAAGAGAGGGAAGAGGAGGCAAGTCGAGAGATGACCCATGATTTTATATAATTCAGTTAGTGGGGAGCTATTTTGTTTATTAACTGATTTTTCTGCTGTCAGACCCTATTCAGATATTTGTATTGGATGTCAATTCTGTCAGCTTCCACCCGCTAATCTGTCCCTTTCAGTGGGGTTAGTGACTTGCACACAGACTTCTGGTGATCTGAATGATACCAGAACAATTCTGACATCAGTGAGTAGATAAGGTTTCTCTGCACTCAAGACCGATACTTCTTTTCCTTTTAAAGAAACACTGGCATTTTATTCCCTCATATCCTGGAAAGTGTCAACAGACTCTAGCAGCAAGAGAGCATTCCAAAGAGACACAAAGAAAAAAACTTGCTTGTAGGTAATATGTTCAGAGTCCTTAAGATCAGCCTCTGGTTGAGCAAGGCATTAAGAAGACTCAGGACTCTGAATACAGTGCCTATGCCTTATGCTAATGAAAGGATACTAATCACAATTAGCAAAAGGAAAAGATACATGGGGCAACATCCAGGGAAACCAGGTACAAACTTCCAAAGGTCCTCTCCTAGTAGCCAAATAGGATGTCATTAAATCCCTTCAGTAAGTTGTAGACAGCTTGTGGGAAATGTTACCAAAGGAATTCATTAGACATGGTACCCAGGCTTTCTTTTTTCTTTTTTTTTTTTACTGGGTACTGGTCCTGTGAGCACCCCCTGCCTTTCGTGTACCCAAATTCCAGACTCTCAGAAAACTGGTGTTCATCATAAACTACATTGTTTGTACAAACAATTTAAGCATAGTGAGCATTATTATAATAGAGAATTTGGTCTTTATCACAGGTCCCCAGGAGGTAACTGCTAAATCTTGGAATTTCCTAAATGCTTGGAATGTCTTTGCTATTCCCAGTGGGCCAAGAAAGTTTATGTAAATAAGGTGAATCTTGGTTAGCCTTTAGATAATATATACTGGGAGATGATTCTGGAAGGGGCAGGCCACCCAGAAAGATCAACCAAGTAATTAGAGGATTGGAGCTTTGAGCCCTGTGATCTCAGCCTGATCTGGAAAAAAAAAAAAAAAAAGGGGCTGGAGAATGACTTCAATAAGGTGGTGAATGATTCAATGAATCACATCTAGGTAATGAACCCCACTTAAAATTCCAGACACCCCATGTTTGGGTGAGCTTTCTGGTTAGCAATACACACAAATGTGTTGCAAGAATGACACATCCTAACGACAGGAAAACTTTGCGCTTAGGACCCTCATAGACCTCACCCTGTCTCTTCACTGGATTGGTCCTGGTTTATGGCCTTTACAATAAAATTGTGGGTGTAGCACTTTTCTGAGTTCTGTGAGTCATTTTACTTAATTATCAAACCTGCGAGATAGTGGGAATCCCTGAATGTTTAGCCAGTAGGTCAGAGAGGAGGCTGTCATAGTCTCGGAACTCCTGAACTTGTAACTTTTGCCAGAGGTCCATCTTGGGGGAGGATTTTGCCCTTCACTGTGAAATCTGCCTTCAGTCTAGGGTCAACTTTACAAGAAGTTCCTGTAAGGACAGCAGTTTAAGCCTGCTCTTTGTTCCTCTTGTGCACAGTGGGTTCTTTCAACTGTAAGAAAGAGTGATGGATTGATTGTGAAGATTCACATCCAAAAGAAGTCCTCTGGAGGGCACAATTCATGCAAACATAGAAGTCCCCTACAAGGAAGAAGAGAAACCAGGTAATTTGGAATCCAGGACAGCACAGAGGCCTGTGATCTTCGTTTCGAGTTAGTTACTTTGCATCAACTCCTTCTGTTCTGGTCTGAACAGTGGCATCCTATCAACTGTGCAGTAAGTATATTTGACTCGAACTTATCAGTTGAAGGAAGTATGGAAGCAGGGGAAGAGAGAGCTAGAGGGAGAGCATTTTGAACAATGCTGGTGTTTTAAGTAGGTAGATTTAGCAAGGAATGCAATTGAACTTGAAGCAATCAAGCTTGTTCAAGAAAATGTGAAGAACATATACCTGATTTTACTGTTTTTCTCCCAAACATTAACAAAATGAAATACCTTATTCAAGTGAACATGAGGGAAGTGATAAAAATGAATATCTAGCTATTTGTCTTCAAACATTTTTCCTTGCATACCTTCCATATATATTTTTAAGCTACTTTTATTTTTAATTATTTTTTCAAGTACAGTTTCCTTTTTTTATTTTTTTTAAGGAAAGATACAGCAGGAACGAAGGTGAGCAGGCAGATAGGCAGGAAGAGGGAGGAGGAAGGAGCATTTTTTTTTTTATTTCTAGTTTTACATCTTGCTTGTTCTCCCTAGCCTGGGAATGTGAACCCAGGTCCTTGGGATATATGGACTGTGCTCTTGGCCAAAAGCAGTTGACCAAACCACTACTCCACCAGGGCGCACCTCCTTTTTTTTTTTTAAAGGAAAGTTACAGACAAGAATGAAGACAAATAGGCAGAGAGGGAGGAAGGGAGGAGGAAGCAGTATTTTATTTTATTTCCATTTCAGTTGTTCACATTAGTTGTTTTCCCCAGACCTGGGACATGAACCCATGGGCATGTGACCTGCATCCTTCAGAGGCGATTGACCTAACTGCTGCTCCATGCCCACCCCTGCCTTTTTTAGAGAGGGAGGAAAGGAAAGGAGGAAGAAGCATTTGAGGAGGAAGAAATATCTTTATTTAGTTAGTTCTTCATTTTCGGGTTTCAGTCCAGTCTGTATCTCGAGCCCAGGTCCTTGGGCTGTATGAGGTTCACATACCAGCTACTCAGCCACCTGAGCCCAAATAGTGAACTTCTAAATGGCTTTGTCTTTGCACACACATGGGACAGGTGGTTGTTTGTTTTGTTCACCCCAGCCCTAGGTCTCAAACCCAAGTCACTGGGCTCTGCAGGGCCAGCACCTTAGTCACCTTGGCTGCCTGAGCCATGCAGGTGTGCCAAAAAATATTTTTTTAAGATAAAATAAATTCTTTAATTTTTAAATAAAATTTTTAAGAGGAGTTTTAGGTTAACAACAAACACACAGAGTATAGAGTTCTCATAAAACCCCTGTCCCTACAAACATAACAGTCCTCACTAGCAACATGTTACATCACATCACAGTAGCACATTTGTTGCAACTGATGGACATACATTAACTTATCATATTCGCCCAAGGTCCATAGTTTAAAGTTCAGTCTTGATGTTGTATATTCTATAGGTTTTAACAAATGTATGACATAGACCCATAATTATAGTATCATACAGAATAATTTCACTGTCCTAAAATCCCCTGTACTCTATTTATCCTTTTTCTCCTTCCTAGCTCCTGAAAACCACTTATCATTTTTACTGTCTCCATAGTTTTGCCTTTTCCAGGCATCATAGTTGGAATGGCAGCCTTTTTAGATTTTCTTCTTTCACTCAGTAATATGTATCTAAGTTTCACTTTTCCATGTCTTTTAATGACTTGATAACTTATTTAATTTTAGCAGGGAATAAAATTTCATAGCCTGGGTGTACCACGATTTACCCATTTACCTACTGAATAACATCTGGGTTGCTTCTAAGTCAGCAATTATGAATAAACCTGCTGTATACATCTGTGAGCAGGTTTTGTACAGACAAAAGTTTTCAGTTCTTTGCAGTAAATATCAAAGAGTGCAATTGCTAGATAATATAGAAAGTATATGTTTAGTTTTATAAGAAACTGCCAAACTAGCTTCCAAAGTGGCTAAACCATTTGATATTCCCATCAGTAATAGAAGTTATGCATCATATCCCACCAGCCCCCCAACCCCCACTACACACACACAAGAATTTGATGTTGTCAGTGTTCTGATGTTGTCATTCTAATAGGTATGTAATGATACCTCACTTTAATTTGCAATTCTCTAATAACGTATAATGTTGACTATCTCATTCGTTTCTTTGTCATTGTTAGGTTTCCCCAAAGATTTGGGGATTTATTGGTCCAGGAGCATGGAAAGAGTATTCCAGAAAACACTTTGAATATCCAAAAGAGTTTATTTGGAACTTAGAAGTGGGCTGACTCACTAAAGGAGGGCACCAACCCCAGGCAAAGGGCTCTTGGCTATTTTTATAGGAGGATGGGGGTAGATGCAGATAGGAAGCAGGGTGGGTTTTCAGATTTAGGGCTTGGCATTCCTGCAGTTCACTCAGGGACAAGAGTCTGTCTAGAAATTCACTAAGAAGGTAATACAAGATTTTAGTCAAAACAATGAGATCATTATCAGAAGATACTGAGAAAAGTGCTGGGATCTGGTGTGCCCAGGAAAGACTAAGATGAAGACCAATGGAGAATGCCACCCAAATGCCACACAATGAAGCCCCCAGCACAAAATGGCACCACCCATGCCTTTCTGGAGGTTCCTTATCCTGTCAATCATCTGTATATCTTCTTTGTGTGTTAATTGGGTTATTCATGTTCTTGTTGAGCTTTGAGGTTTTTGTATATTTTGGATAATTATCCTGTATCATCTTTGTCTTTTATAATTTTTCCCAGTCTGTGGTTTGTTTTCTCACTCTCTTGATCTCTCACATACTTTTTGACTGATATCTAGAATTTTCACCAAAAGCTTAAGTGGTTCTAATTGATGTAATTTGCTATGACTTATAAATATTGACATTTGAAAATAATATTTATATCACTCTTTCAAAGGTAGTCAATGAAATATATTCTTACAACTGATACTGTTATTCATTTTTTTTAATTTATTTTTTAAGAGGAATGAAGGCAGCAGGAAGGAAGAGAGAAGAAGCATTTTATTTAGTTAGTTTTTCCCCTCTGCCCCAGGACAGGAACCCAGGTGATTGAGCTGCATGTGGACTGCACCCCAGGCACGGGTTTCATCCCTGAACCACCAGGATGCACCTTATTATTCATCTTAAAAAGACGTGGGAAAGGTCCTTTTGAAACGGTAAATTTTATATCATTCTTCCGTTCACTGTGATCTAGTATTTTCATTCCACTTCCCTCATAAAATTGTACTCTAAGGTCAGAAGCAGATCTTATGCTCCCAACATCTTCAAGGGAACGACAGTACCCAGGGGCATGAATGTCAGGAGGCAGGACCCTGTCTCACCTTAGGGTGCCACCTCACTGCTCAGTATTGTTTCTGGGGTCAGGGGGCGGGATTCAGAGAAACCCATTTCTGATATTCTTCGTAGGCTGGATGGAGATGTTGGAGGCCCAGCAAGCAAGGAAACGGGACACCAAGGCTTTATCAGGAAGCAAGGTTTATTCTGCTGGCAGTGGCTCAGCAGATTCACATCCAAAGGCTGAACCCCCGATTGCCCCAGAGCTCTATCTTTTATACTTTCCAGCAAGCATTACACACATGCAGCACACGTTTTCCACATATGGTTACAAAGGATTTCATTGGTTACATATACTATAGAATAGTATACGTCTCAAGTCCTCCTTGCCACATCACCTCTGTATATTTTCAAATTCCTCCAATCACAAATGAACAAATTAACAATTACATGGTGGTAAATTCTGAAGTTGCTGGGACAGACCAAGAACTTATATGCTGAGCTGAAGCATGGAGGTCTCAGGGGAGAGATTTGTTCTCTACATGGCAAGGAGTGACTCACCTTTACTCTGAAAGTAAAGATAACTAAATCCCTTTTCTACATTTTTCTAGAAAACAGGGATAAAAGATGATTTCTGGATTAGTAGAAGCGGGTGGCAGATGGCTTCTTTGATTAAGGGAAGGGCTAAGGTCTAGAAAACAGGAGTTTCTCTTTTGCTTGTGGGGCTGTCCTCCACTGTCCTTTGTTCTTCACGTCAGAGTGGGGCATGTACAGAACAATTCTGAGAGACTTGGGGTGTTGTTTTAGCCCCATCAGTTCCAACTGGCTGCACTGACTAAGTCACTTGTCCATCAGGTATGGAATTCCCTCTCCTGTCCCCAAGCACATTTCTTGACATGGGTACGGACAAGTGTTAAGGCCTTACTCTTGGGAGAGTTCGTATGAAAGCTGATCAGGTGCTTCGGGTTGCATGCATGTCCCAGTGACCTCTCCAGGGGGACAGCCTGGGCCTGAGCCACCTGGATGGCTGATGTATGGATCCCAGGACACATCTGAGCAATCGTCTGTTTTTACAGTTTTTTCTGTAAAAACACCCAAACAACCCTCTTTTGCTCTTTTGTCTTTGAAGACTTGGCAAGAGGTTATTTTCCTTCTATCAAGGGTAATACTAAGAAACAGCAGCTGCCTGCCTGGGGCTTGAGGGTGGCATCCTCAGACCACACACATGGGAGACTGGAAACATAAGAAATGAGGTCATTCTCACAACTGGGCCTTTGCTTCTTGGGAAGTGAGATCTGGAAACTCAACACAAAGAACCAACAACCAGCATCTCCTGTCAGTGAGGAGGGGCATGTTGCTGTTGTGGCCTTCTCCCCTCCCTCACCATAAGGGTGTGGCATTAGGCATTTTTCGACCACACCCACTCAAAGCACTTCCAGCACCTTTTGGCAACCTGAAAAACTTGCCTTGGACCCACGCTGGTCATCCCAGTTTCAGGTGCTCTATTTAAACAGGGCAAAGAAGGACATCAATTAGCATTTTCTGTTCCATTTAATTCAGTTGTTTATCACTCATTTTTTGTTAAGATCGATTACTTTTTTAATCAAAGCCCCCCTGAGGCATTTAATGATGTTGGGCAGTAGATGGCTAGCTATGCAGGTACTGTCACCATTTCTCCCATAACAAATGGAAGTACTGATGGAAAGGAGGTGGCAATGGATGTGTTGTCCGGGCAGGTAAAGTCCCTCCTCCCTTACTCTCCTCAGGTGGGCCGAGTCTGGACTGATGTGCGACAAATGCCTTAAGTTGAGGTCAGCAGGATTGGGCAAAGTCGTCTTCATTCTGACCAGCCCCAACTCCCTCTGCACAATCTTTTTCCACCTTCTAAGTTTTTGCTGTTACTGCTTCCTCAGAACCAGGGTAAATCCGCAAAGCTCCTTCTATCTCATTCCATCCTATTTTCTTTAGTTATACTGCTAACTGCTTGGTTCTATGCTCTGCATTCAAATTCCTATGAGGATCTGGAAACCTCAGTTCATCTTACTCACCTGCCATGTCACAGGTAACAGACTAGCATGTGGATCAGTACATCTCTAGTTCAAATGGCTATGGCAAAAAAAGTCAAGGTTCCTTGGTATAAATCATGGCCACAAAGGGTTGCCCTGTTAATAGCACTGTGAGATATTTCACTTAGATGGGCAATGGACAGCAAAGGTCAAGTAGAGCAAGGACTGATGGTGACAATTATCCCGGTTTGTATGATTTTCAAAGATTTCAGATAAAACTGATGAATATTCCTTATTTCTTATTAACAATTTAAAATAAATCTGGAATTTACAAAATTGTGACCCATCTGCTGAACAGATCAGTGCCATCTGTAACACTGGCCTTCCCTCATGGTTGGCAGCCACACAAAAATGTCTCTGGCAAAACATCGCCTCAAAATTTAGATTCCTAAAAAGTTAACTGTTAGAAATTTAGAAAGAAAGAAAAAAAGACTACAATAACATTTTCAAGGTGAATTTAGAACATAATAAAAATATCAACTGTTATTTAGAAAACAGTAATGGCAAAGAGTGCCACAGTATGTGCTAAGTATTGTTCTAAGTACTTACATAGTTTTCAAGATATCTGATCCTCATAAAACCCTATTTGTAGGTAAGATAATATCCCATTTTTTTTTTTAAAGGAAAGGTACAAGCAGGAATGAAGGCCAGTAGGCAGGCAGGCAGGGAGAGGTAGAAGAAGCACTTTATTTATTTTATTTAGTTGCTCATCTTGGTTGTTTCCCCAGTCACCGAACGTGAACCTGGGTTCTTGGAATGTATGTGGACTGCAGGCTGAAGACCCTGATTAAACCACTGCTCGAACAGGGCACAACAAATGGCTAAAATTAAAAAAAAAAAAAAAAAACATACCACATATTGGTAAGGATACAGAGCATATATACTCTATATACTGGAACTCTCATACATTGCTTGAAGGAATGTAAAATGGTACAAGCACTTGGAAAAACATTTGGTTGTTTCTTAAAAAGTTAAGCATATAAATGAAATAAGTCAAAAGAAGACAGACAGATACCACATGACCCCACTCACAGATGAAATATTGAGAGAGAAAGCAAAGGAACAGACGAAACAAAACCAACTCTTCGACACTGGCAATAGAACTGAAGTTATCAGTAGGGAGCAGGGTGTGGCTGGGAGAGGGCAAGTGGTGGTAGGATCTAATGGACAATGGTGAAGGACGCTTGGTAACTTGGTGGTGGGCAGGGTACATGAACATACACTTGAGGAATGGGGAACCAGCACATATGTAAAATTTAATATCAAAGTCTCAATGGCATCAAACTAAAGGTGCCCGGTATTATGATAAAGTGTTTATCATATGTATCAGATTCACTGATCACAACAACAGCCTGAAGATAATTCCATAAAAAGTTTTATATTTAATTTAGGAATACTACATCATATATAGGTTATATCAACACATATATTGTTTTGTAAAGCAGAGTTACCCCAATAAATATTAAATTAAAAAAAAAGTTAAGCATACACCTACTGCTACTCAGTCACTATCTAGGTATTCAGTCAAAAGAAACAAAAACATCTCCACAAAAAGGCTGGTACACAAATGTTTATGACAGTTGTATTTAAAATAACCCTAAGTTGGAAATCCAAATGCCCATCAACAGATGCTTGAATAAACAAATTGTGGTAAATTCATATAATGGAATAATACTCAGTAGTAACAATAATAATAATAATAAGCTGTTTATAAAAGCAAAAAGTATAAATTTATGATAAGAAGTGGCTACTGGGGACAGAGTTGGAGGGAGAGATTATTAAAGGATTATAAAAGGGCACAAAAGAATTTTTGGGGCTGATATGAATGGTATTTTGATTATAATGCTGGTTTAATGGATGCTCTTGCTGTCTGAATGTAATCCCCCAAAATTCACATGTTAAAAATCCTAACCCTTAAAGATGCTATTAGGTGGGTCCTTTGGGAGGTGCTTAAGTCACGAGGACCATTCCTTGATCTTGGGCTTTCCAGCTTTCAGAACAGCAAGAAATAAATTTCCCTTGTTAAGCTACCTAGTCTGTATTATTTTGTTATAGCAGCATAAATGCACTAAGACAATAGTGTACATGTGTCAAAGTATCAAATCAAACTTCCCAGCTTTACCTATGATTAATGTAGTATCCCTAAATCAAATATAAAGCATTTTTTAATGGAGTTATCTTCAGCCTGTTGCTACATTCACTACATTATGTTAAGCACTTTATCATGATACCTGGCTCCCTTAGTTTGATACCACTGGGACTCTGGTAGTAAAATTCAACCTCTCTGCTATGCTTCACTCAGAATCTAAGGGTAAGCGAAAGTCTTAAGACTATATAGATCACATATGCTAATTTTTTTTTAAGATACTAGGATTTGGAAATTAGGGTTTCATTAGGTAAGCCCAAACTTACTATCAAAGGAAAAAATATCACAAAGGAAGAATTGGATTAAAAAATTTTATTATATTTTTTGGCAATTCATTAATTTGCTATCATGTTTTCCTTGGAAAATTGGTACAAATGAATTTGTAGAAAAAAAAATCTACTAGGAATTGAAAACTACTTCTCTTTCTCTTTCTCTCTCTGACAGGCAGGAAGAGAGGGGCCAAATAAGCACCCATTTATTTTTATACAGTTTTGTTCACATTGGTTGGTCTCTCCCTGCCCTCCCCCAAACCCCATCTTGAACTTGAGACCTTAGGCTGTTTGTAGGACTGCTCCCAGGATGTACTAGAACACCAGGGCATGCTCAAAAACTACTTTTCTAAAAGCTTTAGTTCTGTAAACTAAAGGAACTAGACAGGACGGTCACTTATGTACTTTCCAGCTCTAAATATTAATCATGCCAATCATTCATTTATCATTTAACTTTCCTTGCATTCTGTCATACCATTGTCTCCCAGTTTACCTCCTACGTCTCTGCTTCTCTTCTCTCTCTCCTGCTGGTTCATCTTCATCCAGATGTGGCATTACCCCCAAGGTTTGTCTTACCCTTTCTTCACCACTGTCTATAAAACATGATAGTTTGTTGGAATGAGTAAATGATTAAAAAATGCCATAAAGAGAATTCAAATATGACACTGAATGGAAAGAATTCTTCCAACTGTGTAATAAGACAACTACATAAGAAAATGGACCAAAGATATGAAATTATTCGACAAGATAAACAAATTCCAATAAGCACCATTAGTTGGAATTTGGCGATTAGATGTTACCTGGGTAAGCCATCCAAGGTTAAGTAGGGCAATCTTACACTTTTGGAATGATGACTGACAAAACTGAAAAAAATGGATTGGAACCAGCGAATATAAGGCAACAGTAGCATCTTGAAGTAGCCTTTGGAGTCAAAGATGTAATTATATAACCCTTGGATTTAAATGTCACTAAATTCCTAATGTTTCGTTTGGGCATTCCAAGCACTTCAGTGGCCCAATTCCTATCCAGTCATTACTCGCCCTTAAGCATATTTTCTGACTCCTGCTAACTGGGCTATTTACCCTCTAACAAGTCTAATCTTCTCTGTTTATATATGTATGCTAAGGCTCTTCTCTTTTCTACCTCCTCCCACCCCCTCCCCACATTTGTCGTGCCTCGTCCCTCGTCGGAGGTTTACCCCCAGAATGCATCTGCAGAACCGAAGAACTCGACTACGGAGAAAAGTAAGTGCCTGGAGTATTCTGCTAGGTACTACTAGTTAAGTGTTCTCTTAATTCGCGGCAAGATGTTTCAACAGATCGGCAAAATATTATCCCGATCTACAGTGGAACAAATATAAGGTCAAACAAAAAGACCTCAGGTCGGGCACTATAGCTTCGCGAAAGGCAAAGATATAATTATTGCATCGGAATCACATGGGGAAGTGAGGTCCTCCTGACCATCATCCCCTCCTGAGACTCAGTCACGAATTCGCAAAGGAGAAACAGGGGCTCCATTCAAGTACTAAAACATACGAATAGGGCCAAGGGCGCCTCCCAAGGCCCTTAAACTTCAGCGGAAATCCCCCAAGAATAGGGTACCAGAGGACACCGCAGCCACCGCAGCGGGCACGAACGCGCGGAACTAGGAAGAGGAATCGCCAACCCACCTGGGCGTCTCTGATAGGCCGTCGGCTCAGCTTGGAACTCTGGGGCGTGTGGCGTCACATCCGCCGGGTCCGCCATCTTGTTCCCAGGGGCAGTTGGCGGAAGAGATCGCGCTCCCTGGCCGCTGGCTCCTTTTTTGCCGGGAGTTCCTGCGGCCCGCATCTCGCGTCTTCTCGCAGCCCGGGGTCCATTTGTGGGCTTCCCGGTTGCCCTTCTCACTCATTTGGGGGCACAGCAGGCGGCCCCCTTTCCCGACAGCGTTCCATGGAGTAGAGTCCCGGACCGTTGTCCCGAAGAGCGAGATCGAGCTTGGCCCCCTCCCCCCTCCCTTTTCCCTCCCTCCTTCCTTCCGCCGCAACATGGCTAACAACAGCCCGGCGCTGACAGGCAACTCGCAACCGCAGCACCAGGCGGCCGCGGCCGCGGGCCAGCAGCAGCAGCAGTGCGGCGGCGGCGGCACCACCAAGCCGGCGGTCTCGGGCAAGCAAGGCAATGTGCTACCGCTCTGGGGCAACGAGAAGACCATGAACCTCAACCCCATGATCTTGACCAATATTCTGTCGTCGCCTTACTTCAAAGTACAGCTCTACGAGCTCAAGACCTACCACGAGGTGGTGGATGAGATCTACTTTAAGGTACGAAGCGTTTAGGCCTTGCGGGGCGGGGGTGGGGGGATTGGAGGAGGGGGCTATGGAGGAAACGGGGGTGGTATGTTGACGGCCCCCCGAAATCCTGAGGATTTGTGGGTGGGGGAAGGTTGGGCAGAGGGGGAGCGGTGGCCAGTAAGTCGGTCAGGGATGGGTCAAAATGGGGCCGCCTTCTCATTTCCTTTTCAGATTTTTGGGCGGGGAGAGCCCGCCACTCTCGTTATCTCGTCTCCCCTAACCTCCAGCCACCACTGGGGGGAGTTGGGGGAGAGGAGAAAAGTGAAACTGTAGCCTCTCCTATGTACAGCTTTAAAATTCTCTCTTTTGACGTGGCTCTACGCTGTGCCAACTTGTTGGTGCTTCTCCTGCTCCCGGCCGGGGCGTGTATTGACTTCAATGTTGGCCTGGTGTTGGTATTTGCTGTCCGATTCAGACAGGGAAATAGTCAATTGCGTGTGTCGGGTGGGGTTTGGAGGGTTGCGGGTGGAAAGCTGCCAGTGCAAGAGGTGAACCGAAGGCCTGGAAATTTTCCCAGCAGGAAGTCAGGAGTAAGTGGTCTCAGCTACTGTGCATTGGGCTTATTTAGAATTATCTGGGCCCTGGGCTTCTGCGGCAGGGTCGGTGTTGGCTTGGCTGTGCTGGGGAGCTCACCTGGCGCCTCCTCACTGCACTCTTGTCTCAGTTCTTGTTTCGTTAGCAGGATTGACTCAGTCTTGCAGCGAGGCTCGGAGCAGCCCAGGGTCGCAGGTAGAGGTATGCACTATTAATCATGCTCAATCGCCATAAATGCATTTCCCTGGTTAAATGAACAGCTAGTAGATTTTTGTTTTTGTTTTTGTTTTTTTTGGGGGACCATTGGTTTTTGGTCTTTGACCAACTACATAGGCTTTCTCCACTTCCCTGCAAATTATGTAGTTTTCTTCCAGGCCTCCTAAGATTAATTTATAATTTAAAGAAAATTAATATCCTTAACACTGTCGGTATTTTAGCTAGAACACCGAGTATAATACAATCCGTTTTGTCTATATATCTGTAGGGGTGTTAACAAACAAATTCTCTTTGCTTTTAAGTTACGCTCTGTTCACACCCCACTCCCACCCACATTAGGTGGAGGTTATTGGAGGAGTTTGAGTTACTGTTTTTGATAGAAAATCACATCTTGAGAAAATAGTTCAATTTTGGGTATATAAATATCCTCTTATAAGATTATTGTACGTAATTATAATACTTTGAACTAATTTTTTTTTTAGTTTTTATAAGGTAAGCCCTTTTTCAGCATGGATGCAGTGTGGGTAATATTTAACCTTTAGCTTTTTTTATGTAGTAAAGTTTAAGTAGCTGAAAAATTGATTCCTGCTGTTTCAGCAGCATGTTCTGTTTAATAACAAATGTTGATTTGATAGAGGAAAAGCTTGTTTTCAAATTTCAAATACTGTGTTTTGAAACAACTTAAGATTTTACCAGAAATTAATTTTAAATTTAGTTTAAAACTTAAGACCCAGATTTTGTTATCTAGACATGCAAGTCAAATAATCATTGAAATATGTAGTCTTCCAATTTTGTGAGTCTATTACATTGCCCCTTTGACCAGCTTTTAAGGAATTGCAGCATCTCTTTACACCACAAGTTGGGGGAAGGAAATGCAACAGTAAAGCAGTGCAGAAGTCTGCTGAACAAAATAGTAGTGTTTAGCTATATAAATGCATGCTTTTCTGCCTGAAGCCACTGAAAAAGTATAACGTGGAACCATGGGTGGTAGAAACGTAGGTTAAAAAATACTAAGTGAAGGAACAGGATTGTTTTTAAGAAACAAATATGGATCTTTTTAAAAGATCTTGAGTTATATCTATTATAGAGTTAATACCTTTACTATTTTAGGTAAAGTAGTTGGTTTTATGTGGATCCCACCTTAGCAAAGATGACACTGTTATCTTTGATTATATTTAGTAAAATGACTTGTCACTCTGTTTTTGATACAATTTATATTCTAGGAAAAGTTGAATTGGTTCACATAATTAGGCTGAAAATAAGTTGCACACTGACTCATAGGAATGAGCATTGAGTAGGTGTTACCTTTGTAATTTCATCTTTAATCAGGAATGAACAATGCCTCAGTTTTTTTTAAGTATGAATAAAGTGCTATAGTTTTGCATCTGAAGTAACTTCTGTTACTGTTTTAGCATACTTTCAAGTCATTTTTTTTAATAGAGGATTTTAAAACACAATAAAAATCTAAACTTTCATTTATTTTTTAAAATTCTTTTTATAATTTTAGGGCATTTTGAAGCAACTCTTAGGATACAACATTGATGTACTGTATTATCAAATATTTTTCACAAGTATGTAAAACTGTAGAAATTTCCTGGCTCTCAAGTATCAGGTCTCTAGTCTAATAGGATTTCTGCTTTGGAAAACTGTTGAGGTTTTAAACCCTAGTAGCTTTATTGGTGCTCTTTAAATACCTAAAGCCGTTTCCACAGATGGTTTACATACTTAATATGACAAAATATGTGTGTCAAAACACCCAACTTCCAAATTTTCCGAGTTGTTCTTTTAATGGACTTGAGTTTATTTAATCATACTTTTAAATTTTTTTTGAAGTGTGAATGTTTGTTGTGTTCCTCTTTTCTGTTTTCAGGTCACACATGTTGAACCATGGGAGAAGGGAAGCAGGAAAACAGCTGGCCAAACAGGGATGTGCGGAGGGGTAAGTAGAAGTACGTGCATTTTTTCAGTTTTTTTGTGTCTAATTAAGTTTATATTTAAGAAACTGAAAATCTGTCAATTACACATTCAAATGACAACTTAGTTGGCCAATTTTATAATTAAAAAAAAGTCTAAATTCAAGTGCCTGGTGATTAGTTATTAGAAAAGAGTTAATTTTTTGTGCTCTGTTCTCAGTTCTGGTTACCTTGATAATAATATCTAATAGTATTAATCAGTTGATGTTAATTATCTTACTCCATTTTCTTAACTGTTTCATCCTAAAGGTTCGAGGTGTTGGGACAGGAGGAATTGTGTCTACAGCTTTTTGCCTGTTATACAAATTATTTACTCTGAAATTAACACGCAAGCAAGTGATGGGTCTCATAACACACACAGACTCTCCATATATTCGAGCCCTTGGATTTATGTATATAAGGTGAGTGTGCATTTATCTTTATTTCTAATAAGTATCTCATTTTAATTTCACATTAATCTAAAAAGTCTTTGTAATTCTAGGTATACACAGCCCCCTACAGATCTATGGGATTGGTTTGAATCCTTCCTTGATGATGAAGAGGTATGTCAACAAGGGTAATAATTAATTTTCTTCTGATTCTAATTTCCAGTTTGTGTTTTTTAATATGCTTTATTTATTGGAGGTTTGATATCTTCAAAGGTTTTCTACAATTAAAACTTTAGTCAAATGCTTTTGAAATTACTTAGACTGGGTGGATTTTAAGTTTTATTTTCTTATTAAATTGTTTAACTGTGTTTTGATTAATTTTTTTTCTATTCCTAATAATGTTCTTTGTATCTTACTGATCTTGACTTGTACCATTGATGGTGACTTTCTAAGGTAGGCTATCCTCAAGCTCGAGGTGATAAACTTGCACATAGAATGCTAATTACAGCTTTTTTCTTTTAGAACTTTTTATTTCTTTACCTTGTAATGTCTTTCAAATACTAATATTTGCTTTTGCATAAATGTGCAGAATTGAAGACCTAGAAGGGATGTAAATAGGTTGAGGACTTTGATAACTTGTTCGAGGTGACAAAGCAAATATTCTTTATTCTATCTTTCTGACTACTAGGACACTAAAAATTAAAAAGCTCAAAAAAAATTTTCCTTCTGATTAGTAGTTTCTGTTTTTTTAATCCCAATTCTAAATTACCATTCAAGTTTAAGATTGAGCTTGTCCCATGTGTTCAGAAAAGGAGGTTATTTTGCTTGTCTAGTAAAGACCAAAATCTCATAAAGTAACTTAATAGTGAACTATATTGTCCATTATTTTTACCCCCATCACTACTTTAAGTTCATAAAGTAAACTTCAAGTGCCTGTTTCAGTAGTCTTATTTTAAAAGCTTATCCAAAGAATTTGTTGAGTTAAAGGATAATTCTCTTGGAAATTTGTATTATGCTTTTTTATTTATGTGCACACCTGAACTCTCATGTAGACGTGAAATTCTCTTCTTTTTCCACCCCCTTGTGCCTTGTCTACTGAGCTGTTACCTCAGCAGCAGCAAAAAGTTTTTTGAGTGGTAAATCTTGAAAAGTATTTTTCTTTTCAGACTAAATTTTTCATGCTGAGGTACTTCTGTGTTTAAAAAGCATAGAGGACTACACATTGGTATTGTTTATATTAGGTTTGTTTCTCATTGCTTCTGTTGAATCTGTCTTTTTGTTTACAAACTTAAGGATCTCTATTTAAGCTAACATATTGTTTTCTTCCTTAGATATCTTCAGCGATTATATTTGGAAATACTGTATATCTGAACACTTAAGTGTGTGTGAGTGCAAGCAGTTTTACATTTAGCTCTTGTTTTCCTGTTTAGATAACAAATCTCACTTTCCTTGTGTGCTTGCACTATAGGTTTGGGACTGACAATAGCTGACTAACATGTCCTGAGCTGTGAGAGGGCATAGCAAGAAGGCCTTCATGCGGTAATGACCCTTTTCAGAGACAATGGTCATCATGGATTATACGTTTCCAATTATTTGTTCATTTATTTATTTTCTGCATAACTCTAAATTAGAAACCTCACTGCTTCATGGCAGTTGGTTTGCTATTGCTTCCAGTTTTATTAGGTAGGGCTTCATTTTATATTAGAGCTGTTAAAAGATAATCTTTAGACAGGAATTGTCTGAAGTAGTTCATATGTAGCTAGGTTACAGTGCTAGGAATAGTGTGTGCAGACATGTCCACAGAAATACATATATACTTAGTAGGTGTGTGGAATGTAAATTTAAGTCAGTTGTTCCACATAGCTTAGAATGTAAGAGGCAATTTCCTGTTCTTGTTAACCGAGTTGAAATCAGTTCTTGACACTTGTGAAGCTGCAGGGTTTGTTCTCACCTGCAGGCACACACTAAGCCCAAATGTTTCTCTGTATCATTCATTACCAGATTAGAAGGATACACAAATTGAAGTTTCTTTGTTAGAATTTTTTTGTACTTGAGATTCCAAAGATGGTAATATTTTTTATAGTATTTGTGTTTTTATTGAGATCATTTTATTGACGGCTAGGGTATCTTTTGTGTTTCTGTAGGACCTAGATGTGAAGGCTGGTGGAGGCTGTGTAATGACCATTGGAGAAATGCTTCGGTCTTTTCTCACAAAACTGGAGTGGTTTTCCACCTTATTTCCAAGAATTCCAGTTCCAGTTCAGAAGAATATTGATCAACAGATTAAAACCCGGCCTAGAAAAATCAAGAAAGATGGAAAGGAAGGCACTGAAGAAATAGATAGGCATGTTGAACGCAGACGCTCAAGGTAATGTAATGCTTGACTTAAGCTTATATATTATACAGAAGTTTTTAATTATCAATTGCAAGTTCTTAGGAAATTCTATTTTACTGTTCGTTTTATTAGTTTGTCACTTTCCCCCCACAAGGTCTTTTTCTGTGTCTCAGCATTTTCAGCAAAGTTAAACATCTATCTATAAGTGGGAACAGGCAAAGATTTTACTTTTAATTATTTTTACTTTTAATTATTCTTGAAATGTTTAAGCTGGGAATCTAAATACAATAACTCTGACAAGAGTTAAGATTTTTACAGTACTTAGTATTCACTGAAATTTCTTCTTCTCTCCTGCTTTCTTAAATATTATTAGGTCTCCAAGGAGATCACTGAGTCCTCGGAGGTCCCCAAGAAGATCAAGAAGTAGAAGCCATCATCGTGAGGGCCATGGGTCTTCCAGTTTTGACAGAGAATTGGAAAGAGAGAAAGAACGCCAGCGACTAGAGCGTGAAGCCAAAGAAAGGGAGAAAGAAAGGCGAAGATCCCGAAGTATTGACCACATATTAGAACGCAGGCATAGCCGGAGTAGAGAAAGACATAGAAGTCGTAGTCGAAGTCGTGATAGGAAAGGGGATAGAAGGGACAGGGATCGGGAAAGAGAGAAAGAAAACGAGAGAGGTAGAAGAAGAGATCGTGACTATGATAAGGAAAGGGGTAATGATCGAGAGAAGGAGAGAGAACGATCAAGAGAACGGTCCAAGGAACAGAGAAGTAGAGCTGAGGTAGACGAGAAGAAACACAAGGAAGACAAAGATGATAGGCGACACAGAGATGACAAAAAAGATTCCAAGAAAGAGAAAAAACACAGTAGAAGTAGAAGCAGAGAAAGGAAACATAGAAGTAGGAGTAGAAGTAGAAATACAGGGAAACGAAGTAGAAGCAGGAGCAAAGAGAAATCAAGTAAACATAAAAATGAAAGTAAAGAAAAGTCAAATAAACGAAGTAGGAGTGGCAGTCAAGGAAGAACTGACAGTGTTGAAAAATCAAGAAAACGGGAACATAGCCCCAGCAAAGAAAAATCTAGGAAGCGTAGCAGAAGCAAAGAACGTTCCCACAAACGAGATCACAGTGATAGTAAGGACCAGTCTGACAAACAGGATCGTCAAAGGAGCCAAAGTGTAGAACCAGAGAGCCAAGAAAAACAACATAAAAACAAAGATGAGACTGTGTGAACATTTTTTGTAAAAGTGGATCACATTGAATCCTATAAATGTTTGATTAAATCTGCTTCTCTTCCCCTCCTCTGTTCCCCAGTTGAGATTGTGCAGTAGTTATGCACTCTTCAAGTCCCCTTTAGGATGCGTTTTCTTTCCACTTTTGTGTAGGGAAGTGCCTTTGTAATCCCATTTATTGCATTGGTGTATTCACCCAATTGTTGAGTTTGATACATGATGCACAGATTGTTCTTGCATTTTTATTTGTTTTTGAGATGTACAGTCTGTACATATGTCCTGAAAATGTTTTAATTCCTTCGGCATAGTTGCCATGTTGGTTATATTTGTCTAAGGCAATAAACTGCCACTAATTCTATTTTTGTTTTGTAGGTGTGGGATTATGGTTTGTGTACTAAAGTTAGCATGGCTGTGCTTTTCGTAATAGAATGCTAAAGACTTTGAGAATGGATCTTGGATGTCTATTATAGGAAAATGATGTGCTTTCAATGTACATGAAGGCAGCAGTTGTAGGATTAACATTCTTGTCCATTGTTTAGTATTTTGGAAGGCTCTTGTTAATATGTTACACTTAATATTCTCCACAGTTAAGTAGAGAGAATTTATGGGAAGTTAGTTTCTGATGCAGAGGTTTAAATTAGGCTGTGATTTGATCAAAAGTCCTTTTAGCATTCTACCTCAAAGGGACACTGTTAGTATGCCTAAAATTTATTTACTTAGTTTTCCTTTTTCATTTGAAGAAATACATGACATGTAATCTTTTTTTTCTTGAGTTCTTTCTCAGATTTTAAAGTACTATATTAAAAGAAAAAAAATGTGTAAAGCCTAGCATTCTTGCAGCAAACCTATACTAACATGAAATTGGGAGAGGGTGGGGCAGATGAGTAGAGAAATAAGATTTCAAGCCTCATGCTTCCAAGCATTTTTATAAGTGGAAAATACTTAAATTATGAAACAGCTTGATATAGTGTCCTTTTTTAAAATTCAAAAATTTTTTTATTGATAATGAAGATTGCTGTTTGAGTTTTTAAACTTAATCTAGAACAGAGGAGTATTAAAAGTAATGCTGTGCTGCATTATTTAAGATATCAGCAAATTATTTGATAGATTGTTCTTATGACTTGTATTCTGATTACAAAGAACCATCATGAATGCGGAATAAATACTGGATTAAATCCTTTATCCTGGGTGTTTGGATTTCCCCTCTTAACATTTTTTTTTAGTATATTTATTGTGGAAGTTGATAAAATATTACCAGAGTCACACTTTGCATAGAGGGATATCAGTGCCCAGATGACAAGTGAATTGTAAAGAAATGTGTGGACTATAATTGGATATATGTGACAGTCAATACTTCTTACTAGAGTTCTTAATAATGGCAGTTCCCTTTGTCAGTGGGTATTGTATCACTGGGGTGTTCTTTGGATTGGGTGATTACTTTGTTCACATCACAGGTGCTTATTTGAGTACTTTGCACTTGGATGATTAGAATCTAATATTTGAACTTAAAGGAAATTTTTATCACATTTTCATCCAATTTTAGCACAGAAAAAGAGGCTCAAAGTGATTTGTTAAGTCAATGCTTGAACTATAAATGAGTGTTCCTGATAGTGTACTCCATATTAGCATTTGTGTTATTTCACTGTTTATATTGGCCAATTTAGGGGCACTCAGCTGCCCTGCAAGTGTTCAATGGAGCAAGCAAGTACACTTGGAGGAATCCTGTCATATGTGGGCTTAAATTAACATTTGTACCTACCTAATCAACTCCAGAAAAATCTCATTAAATGAAGAAATTCCTCTATGAAAATGCTATGCTTTTTTTTTTTTTTTTTTTTAGATTTGATTATCTTAAGGTTGAGCAAGTTAACACTGGACACAAATTAGAAAACTTTTTGAATAATGAAAACCAGTAGACTTATCTTACTAAAAAATAGCTTTATTATACCTAAGTTTATGGTGGTGCTACTTTGATTATAGTTCCACCCAAAACGTTAATTCGAGTATATTTTAGATAAAACATTTGAAGTATTTCAAACTGAGGTGAAAGTACAACAGTTCTGGGTATCTAAAAGTGGAGAGATGGAAAAAGTTAATGGTTTTCACTTAATTTCTTCCCCCTAAAAGAATTGTTCTTTGTAAATATATATATATGTATCAATATGTATAGACGTGTATATACATATAGATACATATATATATATCTATATATATATAGATACATATATATATATATATAGTTGGGCTTTTATTTTTGACAGTTGAGGTCCAAATACTAGTAGTTTATACATTTTTCAACTGATTCCAATATGCAGCTTGGATTAAACACAGGTAGTTCTCACTATATTGACCAACTGCTGGGCTTTTTAATCATAAATGTTAAATAATCCAATTACAGGATTTCTTCACTAGAGATCATTGAGAAAGGAAACACTTCCTCCTGATAGTCTTGTTTCTGAAATCCCACCATTCCATCCTATGAAATCACAACAGCGTTTTGCAAGTAGTCCTAAGTGGTGTTTTTTCCAGTTTAGAGAGGCTATCAACATTTGTTGCTGTGGGAAACATGACAGCAGGAATACAATCAACTGAATGTGTTACAATCACAGCTGATTTAAAAATCCACTTGTTTCTTAGAACGTTATTAGCTTCTACTATGTAATCGCCATTCACAATGTATACCATAAAAAAAATGTATTTGGGTGTGTAGTGGGGGAAAGGGTGGGTCTTTTCAATCTACTGCACAATACTAGTATTCTTATCTCTGAGCCCTGCTGGGAAATTGACTTAACAGCCTTTTTCAGGGACACCCACTGATTGGCGGGTATGCCAGTTATCTATTTCTTCAGTCCAGCCTTCATTGCCCTCCTTTGTGATACTGGACCTGAGTTTCCTTATTTTTATTTTTTTAAGGAAAAGTGCAGGCAATAAGCATTTTTATTGTTCACACTTTTTTCCTCACCACCCCTGCTTCCCACCCACACCCAGTACTGTGTGGCCTGTGCTCTTTCAGAGTCAATTGACATAACCGCTACTCCACCATGGCCCTGCAGGACCTACGTATTTTAAACCTCTCCTACTGGCACGATGTTAGCTTGGAGAGATGCAGAAGAAAGGGACTTATGGGTTCTGGTGTTTTTCTTCTGTAGTGTGTAGAGCTAGCGGCAAGTAGACACCAAGTGGAGCCTCATGTTTCCTGGCAAATCTATTAGTCCCCCTGTCAACTTTTTTGTAAATCATGCTGGTGTTCCAGGAGGCAATCTCCCAGTAGTCTCAGTCACACCCAGTGGTAGTCTTCCTAAGCAGTCATCTTGACACTTTGCAAGTTGGGACTCAGTGCTTCAGCAAACAGTGGGTGAGAGCCATACCCTCTTGAACAAAGGGTATCATCCAAATTTGCTCTTTTCTCATGTCCTCAGCCCTAAACTAATGCTACTATTATTATTTTTGAGAGGAAGGGAGGGGAAGAATTTCCATTTACTTGTTTATTCCCCTCCCCTGGGCCGAACCCTAGTCTTTGGGTTTAAATGGTCCCAGCAGTCCATCACTTGAGCCACAAGCATGTGCCTATTCCTTTATTTTATAGAGTTTTCTGCTTTTAATAATTACTCCGTTGCTGGTGTTTTCTTGGTTTTTTGGTTTTTGGTTTTTGTTTTTTCAGAGAGGGAGGGAGGAAGGGAAAGGAGTCAGGAGCATTTTGGAAGGGAAGGAGGCAAAGAAGGAGTAGGGAAGGAGGAAGAGAGGAGAGGAGAATTATTTGTTTTTATTTATTTTTGGTTGATCACACCCCAGCCACAGGGTCGAAAACCCAGGTCCTTAAACATGATCTACACCCTAGCCACCAGCCGAGCCACCAGGAGGGACCAATAATTCTTATATAAAACTTTCCTTGTTCAAGTTACTGTGTGTGTTGTCTCCTGACGAGACCCTGACTGGTAACAGTAAATTATTAACAATCATAAGGGTGCCACTTTAATAAGCTGACTGATAACCCCTGAGGTAGTCTGGTATCGAGGACACAACCTAATTCGAGATTTGTGAAAAATAATGTAAGTGAGTCTAATTAACTCCTAGAATTCTGACTGAGAACCAAGAATTGTCCAGTCCTTAGAAGATGAGTAGGGACTAGTGCACTGTCACAGGAAGATGCCTAGGTGATACGGCAGTGTCCTGATGTCCGCTGGCTTTCTAGTTGTCTTGATTTTTCCTGAATCTGGTCAGTGAATATCCTTGAAATTCCTGTTTTCCTTGAGATGGACTGTTTCTTTTCCTTTGGAACCCAGAACCTAGCTGTGGTTTCTTTTATTGTAACAGAGAATCCTCATCGGCGAAGGGCTTTCTGACATTTATTTTCTATGTCTGCTCAGTATCAGTAAGAAAATGTCATCAACTTAATTTGATTTGGCTAAGAAGTAAAAGAAAAAAACCCTAAATACAGGTGCTTTTGCTAGGTAGAAATGGCCTGCCCGTGGGCAGAAGGTGATTGTGTGGGTATTATGGAAGAATGGACTTTAAATTGGGGTCTCTATAGTCTTACAGTGTCCAATCTTTTCCTGAACGATCACTCCTGCTCCATACTGTAACGTCGGCTCAGGTCACCAGGGAAGCCGGAGACCCTAAAAGGGAAGACTTGAGACAAGGGACCCTTGTTTGTCTCCTCCCCCTCCTGACTCTTTAAAAATGCACCCCTTCCTCTCGGAGGGTGCGACTTCACTGGCCTCCATCTTGAGATCCGTGAACCTGGCCCAGGAGCGCTCCCCTAATAAACTCTACTTGAGTGCTGCTTTAGTCTATCTTTTCTTTTAGTCTGGCTGCAGCCTTGGTTGTAACCTGACACATACTCTTTCATGATCAGTAAACAACTCTCTTTATATCTTCTACCATGGCTGTTTCAAGTCCTCTGCACCATCTTGGTACTCATTCTCACTTCACATACAGACTATCAACTAAAAGTCCCTCAACTTGTGGTCTTCTCTCCTCCAAACTACAAGATTAGCTGCTATCATGTCTATCCAGTTTTCCTCTTCCCTCCCTCTCTATCCCTCTGTTAAAGGTTTCAAAGTCTGCCCTGGGCTAATACTTCAATCAGTGCTCTGAATCACATTAATTTGTGTGGCAGAGACTACCAACTGCTCCCCAATACACAATCTTCACACCTTCCATAGCAACAGAATCTTTTGACTGGGTATGCCCTCCCCATTATCTTTTTTTTTTTCCTTTCAGCTACATATGACCATAAGATCAAATTCCAACCAAAGGGGTAGAAGTGACAGAAGGAACCTTTCTTTAAAAATTGCTGCCTAGAGTTTGCCTTTTCTTTTCCAAAGATTTCCCTTTACTGAATTCTGCAGCTCAGAATGTAGATATGATAGCCAGAGGTTTATCTTGGACCAAGAATACGAGAGCCTCTCCTGGGGATTGCAGGCCACAGAACCAAAAGGAGACTGGGTCTCTGAGGACTCTGGAAGAAACTGCCAAGCCACTGCTGGATGCTCTTTGCCTCAGCTATTGTTTATCAGAATAAAACTTGTGTTTAAGACACTTTGGAATAGGTTTTCTATCACTCAGCGAAACCTAATCTTACCATGACAGATTCAATATCTGAAATTCTAACGAAACCTAAAACATTTAGCATTGGCTTAGTGAAGGAGGTTTTATGTCATTCAGCATGGATATAAATATTGTGGCCGACAACGCAGATGACACATGCAGCATCCTAATACTTTATCTTCTCGTTTCAAGCCCTTGTTTTTAGCTTTCATTTCAGTACCTCTCCTCACCTTTGTATTTTTGACTGACTTTAATTTTCCCATTACTCTTTTTGTACACTAAAAGTCTAAACAGATTCACTCCTGTCACTCCTTCCCCTCTTTATTGTCTTATCTCCTTTCCCCTCAGAACCTAAACTCAAATATTTGCTGCTTTTGCAGAATCCCATTCCTGAACAAATTTCAGACAGTGGGTCTATTTTGTAATTTGAAATTTTAAAGCAGATTTGTATGACAAACCCTCTTGATTTATTTGCACTGTTTCACAATGGAACAGTTCAGCAATAACACACATAACCTATTTTGACAACCACCATGCAGCTGACATTAGCCACAAGTCAGTAGCTAACAAAATCATTTACTTCCTCACCATTGCTGCTCCCTCCTCTCTGAAACTCCAAGATTCTCTAAAGTTCTAGTCATCAGATTATACCACCCATTCTACCGCTGTTGTTCATGTTGTCCACAGATCTCATAAGATACTCCCTTTGTATTTTGATTTTAAAATAAACAAGTGACTCAGTATCTCTTCCCTCACAACTTCTGCCATCATTCTTAGCAATTTCATTATCCATTTGTTACAATCTTTTCAATACTCACGCATCTCAATCTCCTTATCTCCTGACCTCCAATGAATGTTTTCCTCCACCTGACCTTAGCTGTCCATTTTCATGGTTACATCTTAGAATTGGCCATTACCAGTAACTGAAACTTCTCCAAGTTTCCATTTCCACCTTCTTATTCTTGAATCATCAACTCCTATATTTCCTGTTACTTCCTCTAAAATCCTTTTCAACAATTCTTTAACTCGACTGGGTCCTCCAATCTGTTGTCCCGGCCAACTTTTCATTCTCTAATGCGGCCCCTTCCACCTTCATTATAGCAAAGCATTTCCTTCCTCTAAAAGGACAGCAGGGGTAGGGGGAAGTGGAGGGAAAGAAGAGCAGGGCGGGGAGGGAAGGGAGAGGAGCCACTTTGATTTGTGGTTTAACCATTTTATATTCCCACCAGATGTGAGATCTTCAGTTGCTCTTTATCCTAGCCAGCATTTAGAACAGTCTGCTTTTCTAATTTTTTAATATCTGATAAGTATATAGCTCATTGTTTTAATTTTCATTCTCCTAGTAGCTAAAGATGCTAAAGATTTTATTTTTGTTGTATTTTCAATGACTGAAACAAAACAAACCTAAAATAGTTTCTGAAGGAACCATTTGTTCTGGCTGGTATTGTACCTCTCCTCAAACTTGATTTTGGCCTCTTATTGAGCTCTGACTTAAGAACAGGGTCTCTGAAGGCATCCTTGCTCATAACGATTTTATCCAAAGGGATACCCAAAGAGTACCTTGTGGACATGAGATGATTCACAAAAGACTTGATTTTTAACCTCTAAGTGATCCTCTTGTCCATGACTACTGGCACTTGCCAGGGAGAGTGGTCAATCCCAGTCACAAGAGCATGGCAGGAGGGGCAGTTAGAAGTGTGATCATCAGTGCATCAATGTTCTTAACAATAACCACTTTGCATTTGGAGGAACTTGCAGGCAGACCCAGCATCACCTTGCTGCAGTACATGAACTTGCTCATGTCTGCTCAGAAACTTTGTTCAGAATGTCAAAGCTGCCTGAACCAACTCCTGCCCTTAAGAGCAGGCTGTGGGCCCGGAACTTCAGGCTGTGTTCACATGATATATGTACTTATTTTACATGAGCCTGTCTTCTTAAGTGTTTTTTTCAAATCTTTTGCCTACTTTTTCAAGTTATTTTCTTAGTTTTGAGAGCCTATACATATATCACAAACATATATTATTTAATTTTATATAATTAAAACATTTTTGGATTCAAATCATATCAAATTTGTGATTTGCAAATATTTGTCCCTTCATTTCCTTCATAGTACAGAAGTTCTTGATTTTGTTGAAGTCTAATTTATCAGTGTTTTACATGGAGCAGACTTTCTGTGTTGTTGTATCTAAGAAATCTGTGCTTAAACCATGACAAAGACTTCTATTTTTTTCTAAAACTTTTATAGTTTCAGATGTCACATTTAGATCTGTTATCATTTCACTTAACTTTTTATGTGATATGAAGCATAAATCAAAGTAAATCCTTTTTGCATAGGGTTATACATTGTTCCAGCTTTTGTTGAGGAGGCTGTCTTTTCTCCATTTGATTTCCTTTGAACCTTTGTTGAAAAATCAATTGTCCATATATGTGTGATTCTATTGTTGGACTCCCTATTCTGTTTCATTGATCTACTTACCTGTCTTGAGGCCAATCTTTGTGATTAATCCTGTGTTGATTACTGTAGCTTTATAATAAGTCCTGAAATCAGGGAAGATAAATTCGGTCCCTTTTACCCTCCTTAGCTGGAAGTAGAGGTCAGGTGAATTTCAATTCCACGTCACCGCTTAATACTTGTGTGATTCTGTACAAGTCAGATAACAGTGTTTATTACTCATTCATGTACTTACTTGTTGTTATAATTAAATATTAGAATGTCTAGATTAATACTAATTATTAAGAGCTGGAATTAGGAAGGTGACACTGGAAATACAAACTACTGGCACTGCAAGATGATACAGGGGATGGACGAACTTATTTTGTTCATCAAGAACTATCCACTATCTTAGCCAGAGACATGCTCCTCCCTCTCATCTTTGGTTGATTTGTATATTTTTGAGATATAATTAAATTATAAAATTGTATATATGTGAAATATGCAATGGAATGATTTGATACAATTATATATGGCAATATGATTACAATAGCAGTGTTAACTAATACCACTATCATGTCACATAGTTATCATTTCTTATTTTATGTTGAGAACAATAAAGATTCAGTCTTTCAGCAACTTTGATATTTCTAATACAACATTGTTGACTATAAACACTACGTCACACATAGAGCACCAGGATTTGTTTATCTACTAGTTGTAAGTCTGTACCCATAAACAATAACTCCTTAATTCCTCCACATTTAGCCCCTTGTCCTTTCATCTTATATATGGGAAAAGTGCTCCTGACAGCAGGACTAATCACTTGGTATTGAAACAAGAAAACCAACAAATAAAAGTGAAAAAGAGATAAATAAAACTGGTCAAGAGCTCCAAATTTAAAATGATTCTTCTACTAGATCAACATTGTCCTATAGAGTTTTGTGATTTTTTTTTTAATTTATAAAAGCATTTTTAAGAAAAGGAGAACATTCTACCTGAAACCCAGATTACAGTAGTAGCTTTTTGGTCCCATGTGGCAGGACTTTCTTCAACTGGCTTCTGTTTTTTTCTGTCTTTGCAAATACCGGTCTCTGCCAGTCTCCAAGTGCCCCTCCTTACAGGTCAGCTCCACACTGAAGGGGAGGAGCTACTTGCCAGGGCCTGTTCCCAGCATCCCAGCAACCAAAAGTGCTGCCCACTTGGGGACCAAAGAGGACCCTAATCACGTCCTTGTGTGTTATGTGAGTGTTATGTCCAACAGGATGGCTTGTGGACCAGAAAAATATTTGTCTTTGATTGGATTCAGTCTTGTCTATCTTACTCTGGTGAGTTCACCATTCCGACCTACCTGCAAACTGGGGGAGGTGGGACGGGGGCATTTATATCATTCTTTTTTTAAGGACCTAGAGGGTGAAGAAATAGAAATCAAAATACTTCAGGTTCAACCGAGATTATATATGTTTGTGTAGTATGATTCACTAGTGAAAGAAAACAAGATTATCATTATGTTTTAAGAACAAAGATTTCTGAAAAATCTGTCGGCAGCTACTGACTCGGTTCAATAGGCAGATTCAGGGAGAAAAATGAGTAGTAATGTGATCTGCTCCAGTCTCTAAATTCTATTTAGGATGGTTTTGTTGTAGATTTGAGTGTTGGGAAATGATTTGTGCAAACACTCTGTATGGATTGAAAGATTGCTCACATAATGTATAAAAATGTGATAAATGTATTACTGCTCCATGTCTTAAATTTTCCCAAATGTTGTTTTTATAGTTCTCATTTTCTAAAATTTCTTTTTCAGGTTGCTTCAGCAAAAGCAGGTAAAATTTTCCCAATGCAACTTTTCCCTCCCCATATTTGTTTTTAATTTCCATTGTTCATTTTTTGGTGACTCTAAAATAGGAAAAATATTCAATATTTTCTGAATATGCATGCCATGAGTGTCACAGGTAAGACAAACACATGAATCAAACATAAAAACTAAATTCTTATAGATATTCTTATTGAATACTGAAATGTAGTTATAGTCATGGATTTTCTTAAACACAGTTAGCCGTGAGTAAAAGATTACAATGATCACCATTCTAATCCAAGGAACAAAATTTTAGTCTTAAATTGTGAAGACTAACTAAAGTGAAGACTAAATAACTTTTCTTATTTGTCTTCTGGGGAATTAAAGGAGAAAACTGGAAATGTTCTTATTCAAATTTCAAGATTCTCTACTTTAATAAAATAATTTTATACCTCTAATATTGTATCCCTAAAATATAGACAGTGATAACTCAGAGCTGAAAAAGGCTTTCTTTTTAAAAATATTTAACACCATTTTTCTTTTAAAAAAAAATGAGTGATAGTAAGAATAGCTACAGATATGTGACTAAGTCATAAAATCTATGTATATACAATAGGTTTTTGAAAAGTATTATTTCCTGCTTTATTCTTATTTACCTGTCTTATTCTTGAGAAGCCTTCAGGATTGATAAGAAAGCTATGAGAAGGATTCTTTGGCCATATACAAAGTGGTTTCTAGTAAGTGACCTTTGAGTGGAGAGATGTGTCTCTCCTCCCTTAGAAGGTCTCAGCACTCAGGGCACACTGAACCCTTAGAATGAACCTCTTTTTACTCTCACTGCCCACACCATTTGAGAGAAAGAAAGGGGCAGACTAAGATACTGATGATTCTGATCGTTGATTTGCCCTAACCATTCAGTAGCTGGGATGTTTTATCAATACTGTAGAGGAGGTTTCATTGGGAGAGTATATTTTGATTCTCTGGGCTGCCTGGACTAATTTAGATCTCTTCAAGTTGGAAGAGTGCACAGATGCTGAGAATCAAAGGGTTTCACTTTCAATGATTGGAGTGGTTGATGGCACATCTAGGGAATAAAGTTTTCTCTTTCATCACTGCTTTAAGTGGGCGGAACAGAACTAAAAGAGTAAACAACGGCTGCTAATTGGTGACACCATACACATCCCACTAGAATTTTTCATCTCTTTAAGAGAAACACAGTCCAAAGGTGTTCATCTTCTTCCATCCTGATCAGATTCTGTCCTAGAGCAAGTGAAAAATAGGTGATCTGTCTCTCCCTGATGTGCTTACCCCAGGTTCCCTTAATACCTCACCTTTCCTGGAACCCCTCCATACAGTGCCTTGTGGTCTGGCTCAAACCCCAGACTGGATTGTCCTGTCTCACACACGAATACACACACATACACATACACATAAACCCTTCGCTGTTGTCAATGTACCCTTATATATACTATTTCATTTAATCTTTATAACAATCCTAAGATGTAGGTATTTTGTATTTCAAAATAAATCTTAAAGTGTAGGTATTATTAATATTCTGTATTCTCAAGGGATAAAACTGAGAAGAGGTTAAATTGTACATATTCACTCACAAAAGTAAATGGTAGGGTCAGGGTTCAAACTCAGAGTTCCTAAATCTAAACCCTTTGCTATTTTTCCAACTGTGTTTCATCTTCCTGACTCTTGGGCATATGTGCTTCTTCCAGTTCAATTCAATGGGGCAAGTTTGGTAAAGTCTTCAGACTCCTTGGCGGACCTGTGGGGAGAGTCTGTGTAATGCTAGCCTTTTAGATGCCTTTCACACCACTCCACGAATCATGCCTGCTATGTCAGTGGCTAGTTTGTCTTTTTTCTAGGATGTTAGTCCGTTCTAATGAACAAGACTGGCCAACCTAGGCAATGAGAGCAACTTTAGGGACAAAGGAGACAGAAGGAGACACCAAAAGTTAGAGCAAAGAAGGCATATAACAAAGGTCTGATAACTAGGGAGGTAGAAAAAGGAGGTATTGTGGGTTAACGGAAGTAGAAGCCCCTGCTGGGTCTTTCTTTCCCTTAGCAGGGAGAGAAAACATAGGTTCCCTCTGCAGAATCAGCTTTCACTGGTTAAGGACTAAGATGAGTAGGTCTGCAACTTTCCCCCAGCGTATATAGCCATCATAATTTTCTTTCAAAGGCAAAGGAGACAATCCTGGGTGATGTTCAAGGAATGTCTGGCCAGTGCACAGTGGAGACTTTGTTCTTCTTGCAGCGTGGTTAATTCTGCTGCCAAATACAACTCTTGGACCTGTTGGTACAGAAAGAGAAGGTCGTCTGTATCATGTACATAGGAAGGTGGCAGATGGGGATTCTGCAGAGGGAGGGAGTTGATACTGGCCAATTACATATTTGATCTGTATTTACTCCTTCTCCTCTTTGCCCTATAGTTTTTTGTCCTTTAGTTTTGAATTTGGCTTATAGTGATTTTCCTCAGCAAATGCAGTACTTTAACCATAAAGACGAACTGCTAGTTTCAAACCTGAAACCCAGCTAATTTTTTTTTTTTGACCTTTTATTCCACTTGGATCTCCTATATCCAGGCCACTTTTATATCTGGATTTTTGCGAAGTAGTACATCTGATTACCATGCTGTGTGTACTGCCCCCAAATCCAAAGTGTAGGAATGCCTTGTGCAAACAAACTCATGACATAAGCATTCATATCCCCTGGCAAACTATGACCAGATTCTCATATTTTGGGGAAGATGCTTAAACAAAAAGAAGGAGGAGGAGGAGGAAAGGTACAGGCAAGAATGAAGACAAGTAGTCAGACAGGCAATGAGAGAAGGAGGAAGTATTTTATTTAGTGGTTCATCTTGGTTGTTCCCTTGGCCCTGGGTCAGGAACCTGAGTCCTTGGATGTATGTGGACTGTGCCAGCTGGAGGCAGCAGACTTCTCTGCTAGGCCATCAGGGCACTCCTGGGGCAGATGCTTTGACAGAGAAAGGGAGACTAAAGTTCATTTTTATTTTATGTAGAAGAATCCAAAAAATGCTTCCACTATTACAGCATGGAAGAAAGTATGACGGCGTAATTATAAAACAAAGAATTCAGTTCTTCCTCTTCCTCCGTTAGATTAAATTCCACTTGAGAAATGAGCAAAGTGCAGGAATGGAGACCATTAGGACGGTAGAGGTGGAGGACAGAGGTGGATCAAACCCACAGGGTGGGGAGGGGAGATCAATGGCAAAGCAGGCCAGCAAAGGCACAGAATGTCAAACTAGAGCAGAACCCTCTGGAATGAAGCCCCTCTGTCACTCTCTCCCTCCCCGCAGAGTTTTTTCCCCCAGTTACTTCCCACTTATTTAATCTTTTTAAAGTACAGCAAGTGCACATTATCCCAGAGGCAGCTAGGAAAAACCTCTTTAAAAATCCCATCCTGAATGAGAGCTTTGAACTTCCAGACTTTCTTCTGGGGAGTAGCTTTTTCTGTTTTTTTCTTGATGGGGAAAATAAGGGTAAAGATTACATTTGAGAGATGTTATTTGAAAACTAAAATGATGAAAAGAAATAATCCTTGTAGGTATCCTAATGCACTACTTTAAAATCTCTTTCAGTTCCCGAAATACCTACTATTGATCAGGCATATTCAAAAATCAGCAACAGTATCACTGTGGAATGGGCAACAGTGCCAGGGGCCACCAGTTACCTCCTCAGGGCAGAAGATGGGGACACTGTCATTGAAACCATTGTGGCCAGTTCTCCAGGCACTGTGATGGGCCTGAAGGCTGCGACCTTATACCAAATCACCGTCAGATCCATCAGTGCCACTGGGAGAAGCCAGGCATCATCTCCAAAGCAGGCAAAGACAGGTAACTGAATTCTCATCCTCTATTGAACGATTGCTTGTGACCTGGATCAGTCATACGGAGACTGCAAATTCATAGAGTCATTTGGGTCAAGGCAGTATCTACGATTAAGGGCCCTGAAAATCACCAAATGATGTTTTTCGGGATTTCAGATCTCTGTGGAGGATGTGGTATTTAAATTCCATATGCTTTGCTTTGGAAAATAAAGGCCATTTCTGGGTAGGTTTCCAAGAAGTTCTACTTCTGAACCTCTGAAAAAGAGATTTCCATTTTTGGAGGGTTTTTTTTGTGTGTGTAGAATTTTATTGCGGTAATTTTATAAACTCATTTGTGCATTTACCTCATTCCTCAAATACACATCAACACATCCCCCCATCCCCCACCTGATCACCAAGTGTTCTTCCCCATTGTCTGTGGACTCTGCCACCATTTATGCCCCTGCGGCCCCCATTCCCTATTGGTAACCTCATTTCTATTATAAGTGTCTAAGGGTTGGTTATGTTTTGTCTGTTCCTTTTTGTTTATTCACATTTTACCTATGAGTGAGGCCATCTGGTATCTATCTTTCTTCTTTTGGTTTATTTCACTTAGCATGATCCCCTCTAGCTCCCCATCCACGCTGATTCACGTGACAGGATTTCATCTTGCCCTTATTTCCATTTTTATCCTCAGTTATCAGTAAAGAATATGTTGAATAAGAACACCTGGAAGGGATTTTGTTGCATTTTGACTTGTTTGAAATAAAAGCATTTGGAACTTGTCCTTAGCAAGTTGTAAACTGATTTGCTAAAGTTGTATTTAGGCATATTTCTGAAACGTTGTGTGCACATTAAAACAGTGTAAACCATCATCCCCTCTATTGATTTATATTACAATTACAGGATGTTTTATCTAAGTTTTTTAATCAACCTTTATTTGATAGTAAGACCTAATATTAGTTTCTCTACTCCCCATTCCTTCAACTGAGCCTTTTATGATTAATACACATTTAAAAAGCAATTACGTAATGCAACTCTGCCTTAAATTCTTTTGCAAAGCAAATAATTATTTTAGAATATGGATAACTAACCTCAAATTGCTTATTCCTGAATTTGCATGATCCTCGACTGCACTTCCATAATGCAAACGCACATGTTTTCATCTTTGTAGTGTTGGCTGCACCAATTCTTGAAGTCAGCTCTCCGAGTCCAGACTCTGTTCTTGTGCAATGGGAAGCAGTATCTATGGCAACTGGATTCTCTGTGTCCATTATGCGAGCCAATGGTTTGGGTAGAATATGGAAGGAGAATACCACAAACACCTCATTAACATTCAATAGTTTGGATGCTGGGACTCTCTACACCATAAAGGCCTATGCATGGAATGCCAACGGAACCCCTGGGGATGACTCCACCTGCAATCAGAGAACAAGTAAGGACTTCTCAGTGCAGCCCCAAACCACCTCCTTTTTGATTAATGAGAGAATGTGTGTGTGTGGTAGCCATCCATGGCAGTGTTAAGAGATGATAAGTTACAGAGCAGCTGGCAGCAGCTATTTAAATTTATTATGAGATTATTTATAGCGCTTTGATGATTCCTCCTTAGTGGCTTAAATGCTTACTTTGCAAAATGCTGCTCAGAATGCGCAGAGCCTGGCACCTCATTCCCTGATAGACAACTTAATTTTAGCATACACATTCGCTATCACACAGCAGAAGATGATTCTTGGTAGGTTTACCAGTCACGCCTTTTCCCTTCCTGAGTTCAGACCAATAGTATAAAGAAAAACTGGGTCAAACAGGAAATCAGGAGACATTTATTGAGCTTGTGCCCACTTTGGCCAGCATTTTTCTAGAGATATAGCAATAATATAATAATAAAAAAAAAGCTACTGTTTTTAAAGTGCATATGTTGTGGAGAGGAATTCGAATTTCATATATTTTTCCCGAAGTCCTTAACTTAGGCCTGATATCTCTCCTCCAGATGTCAGCCAAAACAGGAGCAGAATGTGTGCTCTCTCACCATCCCCATCCCAGGGGATACCCCAATCCTACTGCATAAGAGTTGGAAGCCCAAACCGGGCTGCAGGCATGAGCTAAAGAATCAGAGGGAGAGAGAGGGGAAATATCTATTTTTTTGGTCTAACAGATGGTAGATTCTCACCAACCAGATGAGCTGTTTTATCCCTTGGGGAGAACCAAAGACAGGGCAGAAAGAAATCATAGGTAGATATCTCCAATGCTGCCTATGTTTGGAGGGGAGTGGGAGCCCCATTTTCCATGGTCCAAGGTAGAAATGTCGGGAGAAGAGAAGAGTTTGCCTTTATAATACTTTGCTAGAGAGAGAGACCATATCAAGGGGGCCCAAAGGTGGTTCACAATAGACCTGGTGAGGCAGCATGTCCATGATAAACCCTCTCCCTAGATACTTTCATAGGCACTGATTCAGTCTTTCTTTCCCCAGACATTTACTGAGAGCCCACTATGTATAGGACATAATTGATCGAAATATAAAATCAAATAAAGCTCGATCCCTACACTCGAAGAACTGATTGTATCCTAGGAGAGACCGGTGTATAAATCAATGGCTATAGTTCTATGTAACAAGTGCTTTGATAGAAGGATGCGTGGGCACAGAGTAGCAGTATAAGTGACATCTGTCTCAGGCTAGGGAGCAGAGAGAGCCATCTTAAATTTCTTCAAGGTTTCTTAAAGCCTTCCTCTTCACTTGTTTCCCCAGACAAATGGGGAGATTCAGCCTCTCTATATATTACTTTTCGGGGGTTGACATAACAATGTAACACAAATTAAACAACAGAAATGTGTTGTCTCCCAGTTTTGGAAGATAGCAGTCTGCAGTCAAGGTGTTGATAGAATTAGTTCCTTTGAGGGGTATGAAAAAGGATCTGTTCCTTTCTCCGTGGCTTGCAGATAGTAGTCTTCACATTCACAAGGCCTTCTCCCTGTATGCATATCTGTGTCCCAATTTCTTCTTATAAAGACATCAGTCATTTTGGTTTAGAGCCCACCCTAAAGGCTCCTATTAACTAATTGCATCGCTATGACCCTCTTTCTAAAAAAGACCACATTGTGAGGTACTTATAAGCTAAACATTCAACATATGAATTTTGAAGTGACTTGATTCAACTCTTAACAGACTCCCATTACACATATTTTTTTGGTTCACCCTCGTCCCATATTGGAAAAGCAGGTTGTCCTAAAACACTGTAAGCCACTGCTTGGGTCCAGAGTTACCCCAGAACAGAACTGCCTTTGCAGACAAACAGTCCACCAGGGGAAGGGCCCTGTTCAGATGGTCCTCCAGGAAAACATGGCTGTTGCCTTCCCTGCAGATGATGAGTTGAGTCCCAGTTTCCTCACATACGTCTGCTGCTCTTTACGCCCATGTGTGGTTACAGGATGCTGGTCTCTGCTCAGAGGCAGTCAAGAAGTTCTCTAAGACTTGCCAGGCGGACCTTATAATATCAGAGATTCCAGAAAACTGAGGCTAGTTTCTCTCTTCCCCAGCCAGGGAGATGCCTCCTCAAGCTTTTACAGGATGATAATCCTGAAGAAAGGAAGGCACATCTCTAACAATGTAGAGAGAAAAATTGTGGAGATACTTAAAAAGACAGCCCGTGTGCGGCTATCATACTTGATACTTTCCTTCCTGCCTTTTGATTTAGGATGGAAAGAAAGCCTACTCTTCCAGGGACAATTATGAGCTAAAAATTATTACAGAAAATGACTTAGCAGGTGTCAAAAGTAAAGAGGATATGCCCTGGTAGAGCAGTGGTTGGGTCAGTCGCCTCCAACGCATGAAGCCACATACCCCTGGGTTCGAGTGCCACATCTGGATGGAGGCGGCCAGGGTGAACAACTACATAAAAATAAAACAAAGATGCTTATTCCTCTTTTCTCTTCATCCTTGCCTGTCTACTCACCTTCATTCTTGCCTGCATCTCTCCTTAAAAACAAAAGTAGATATTTTTTGAAGCAAATATTTTCATTCCTTCAATCAATAATAGCAGGAATATTTGATTTACCAGTTAATAATAACATACTCTCATTGTCCTTTTAGCTTTTCATAGTTATCAAATCATTTAATTATTTCAGGCTTGTCAGATTGTGCATTCACTCATTCATTCACTCATGAAAAAATGTTGAGCATATATGTGTTATTGACTGATTTTATTGAGATCCATTTTACAGATGAGAAAAAAATTAAAGGGCAGAAAGAGTACATTCCATGGCTAAAGTCTAATTATGATTTTCCACAGTTCATGGATATGTTAGCAGTTCCTAGGTACCCAAAAGCCCAGTTTTATGTTCCAATAATTGCAATTATCCTGTTGGGGTATCTTGTTCTCCAAGTTCTATCTACAATGTTGCTAGATAAAATCTTACTTGGGTTTTTGAGGTTACTGCAAAATCATAATTATTTTTCAAATGTGTAGGTCCTCACGCTCCTGCCAACATTCAAGTCTCTTTTGATAGCGGGGCACTGAAAGCATCTGTTTCCTGGGCACTAACAGAAGGAGCTTTCAACTATACTGTGATGGCTTTGAGTGACACTTCAGAGCTGAGCTGTAGTACAACTTCTAGTTCCTGTACCATCTCCTCTCTGCAGTGTGGAACTGAGTACCTAATTTCTGTTTTAGCAAGTAATGATGCTGGATCTAGCAAATCACCTTCAGAAGTGACCCTAAAAACTGGTATGTAAACAAGAGTGATGTCTCTCGAGGGTCCGGTGAGCCAGAGTGACTCCCAGCAATATTCCAGAACACTCTGGAAGAACTGCAAACAAAAGTCTGGCCTAAGTGAAAACACTGAGTTGGACATTCTGATGAGAATGAATGTTGATTCATACTAGACAGTGTGTGTTGGGAAAATGAGGAGGCCTGGTTGCTAATCCATATTCTTCATTAATTAATTTTTTTTCTCTTTCATTTGTAAAGTTGTAAAGTTCTAAGACCTTTGCACAGCTCTAACTGTGCAGTATAGATAGCAGTCTTATCCATACATCACGTTTCACAGACCTAAGGGTGGCAGGAGCTCATTTTTAAGATAAAGATAGGGCATCTTTGGTTCTGAATATGTGTTTAAATATTTTCTCATTTTTATTCTTAGCAGAGAGATAAATACACACATATTTGGGTGTTTACTCCTTTACTGAGAAATATCTATGTGTTTGGAGAATGGGAACTTATCTTTAGTGAAGCTTTAATATGTGTCAGGCATTATAAATGCATTATTTTACTTAAGTCTCATGAAAATTCAGTAAAGTAGGCATAATTATTTCCTATTTTCCAATGAGAAAATTGAAGCTCAGAGAACTTAAATAATTTTTCCAAGGGCATGCTGATAGTAAGTGGTAGAAGTAGGATTCAAGCCCAAGTTTGCCTAGTTTCCTTGCTCTAAGCAAAAGAATATGCAGATAATTATAGTAATGTTCACTTTATCCAACAGTTGGAAACATGTCATTCTAAGTTTTAAAGGCTTCTGAGCCTAGAAGCGAAGAGCTGTCCCAACACTGACACCCTATGTCTCCACTTCACAGGGAAAAAGTACATCTGACCTCTCACCCACAGGTTCTCACAGTTAGGTTAAATTAAGGTTACTGATAACCAACTTGATGGTTTGGCTTCTCTTTGACAATTATAATTTAACATGGACGGTACATTAGTAACAGCAGTGAGCACAGGAGAGCTGAGAGTGAGGAAGAGATAGCAAATACACTTTCCAAAGTACAGCAGTTCCTGGTTAGTTGTTTAATGCAGGAGAGAAATTGCCAGTGTTGGAAGCCTATTAAGAGTATATGGGGAGGTGCACCCTGGTGGAGTAGTGGTTCGGTCTGTTGTCTTCAGCTGAGCTCAGTCCACATTCATCCTAAAGTTCCCAGGTTCATGTACCAGGGCCAGGGGAAACAACCAAGGTGAACGACTAAATAAAATAAATAAAGTGCTTCCTCCTCCTCTCTTCCTGCCTGGCTGCCTCTTCTGTTCCCTTCCTGCCAGGCTGACTCCTTCCTTAAAAAAAAAAAGAAAGCAAAGATCATTATGGGAGTTACGCCCAGATGGCTCAAGTGCTAAGCCTGTGCCTGGAGTCCACATACAGCCCAAAGTATCCCATTTCAGGCCTGGGGCTGGGGAGAACAACTAGAAAATGAAAAACTAAATAAACAAAATGCTTCTTCCTCCTCTCTCTTCCTGCCTGATGCTTTCCTGCCTTCCTCTGTAAAAAATAAAAATAAAGTAACAATATTTTTTAAAAAGAACGTATGGTGAACTTTTAGAAAATCCTGATACCCAGTACCAGTTAAAGACCAATTAAAATCATTGCTGGGAATGCAGTCTGGATATGAACAATGTGTGAAGTCTCCTCAGTTGATTTTAATGTGCTGCCCCTGAAATAGCCCTGCACACTTACTGGTCCAGAGGCACCCCCTGTCTGCATAGCACACTTAGTCTTGATCATGGGAGCAGCCTTGATTTATCAATAAAGCTATTTTTAGAAAGTACTACCAATTTCCCGTTATCCTTAGAGTGTTTGATATGCTTTAGTAGGTGATTTGGGAACCCAGGAATGCTCAAAAATGATTCCATATAAATGGATGGTAATAGCATTCCCAGAACCAAGAAAAGAACCTGCCAAATCACACCAAATGGAATTGTCAGGCATGCTCTGGTGTCCTAGAGGTCTCATACACCCTGGGAACAGTCCCAAGTTGCCAGGTTCAAGACCCTAGGACCCAGGGGAGCAAGCAATGTGAACAAAAAATAAAAATAAAGAAAATGCTTCTTCTGCTTCTCTCCTCTTGCCTGTCTGCCTACTCACTTTCATTCTGTCTGCATCTTTCCTTTAAAATAAATACATTTTAAAAATTAATTTTTTAAAAAAGAAATGCTGTACTATCGGATAACAAGTGAAACCTGGATGTGATTCCTGTCACTCAGGAGTGTGTAATGTATTTCAGGAATATTTCCACTGGAGATGACTAAAATTTTTAAAGTTTTGGTCTCAAAAGGATAACCTTCATTTGAATTCATCCCTTCAGAAGACTTCATTGCATGCTGAGCCTTAATGCAGAAAAGCAGCCATTACTAGCCAAGGCGATCCATATCCATGCCTGTTTTTTCTCATATGCTAGTGTATATTGAGTGAGATAGATTTTTAGGACATGAAAGAATGTCTTATTGGTTTGCACATCCTACTTGTTTTGTTCCTTGTCTATAGCACTGGTATCTTAACTGTTTCAGGTGTTCCCAGGAGGAAGTCATTGGCGTAAAAAATGTGTTGTCATTCAGTGCATTGAAGGCTGCGCTTAGATCTTTCCATACTAAATAGGTTTTGTCTACAAGTCTTCAGAAAGACCCAATTCCCTCCCTTGCTAGCTGTGTGAACTTGGGAAACTCACCTAACTTCTCTGAGCCTCAGTTTCTTCAACTATAAAATGATGATAATTGTTGTTAGAATTAGGGAAAATATTGACAGAAAGCACACTGCATGGTGCCTATTTTTACCTCTAAAATAGATAAATCTTAAGATAGTCACTATTTCACTCAGATCATTTGACTTCCTCTCTGATCAAGGTCAAATCATTCAGCAAGTAGTACAGATAAGAATAAAGGTGAGCAGGAAAGCAGGCAGGAAGAGAGAGGAGAAAGAAGTATTTTTATTTATTTTTGTTTAGTTGTACATCTTGGTTGTTCTTCCCAGCCCAGGACATGAACCTGGGTCCTTAGGATGTGTATGAATTAATCTTAGACAGGAGGCAATTGATCAAACCACTACTCCACCAAGGCGTGCCAGTCTTTGGTTCTATAAAGAAATCTTTCAGTGCTTCTGGTACATAGTTTTGTGTGTCATGCATCAAAATCAAACTGTTAACAAAACTCAGATTTGCTGTTCAGGTTGTCTCGAAATCCTAGACTATTGCAAAGATGCAAAGAAGGTCTCTTACAGGACTCTCACAGCTGTTTATTATTTATCATTTCCTAGTTGCTTGTGCACCTGGAAGAGTGACAATCCAAGAAGACCCACCTGGCCACCTGTCCGTGACTTGGTCCAATGTAGATCTGGGTGATTACTACGTGGCCTTTGTGAAGAGCGATGATGGTTTGGAAGTGCACTGCAACACATCCCTCACCCAGTGCAGTTTCTTATCGGAGTGTGGCTTCACTTACTTTATTAGTGTTTTTGCTTATAACAAGGCAGGGCAGAGTCCTTTGGGTGATGTGTTCAATTACACCACAGGTAAGTCCCACTTGGCTCTGAACAATGGAACTCTCCACTCTGTGCTGGATGCTGAAGGGAATGCAGTTCTTAGGTCTGAGCGATTCACTGTTTCCCCAGGACCAGAGAAGATGCAATGATAAGGACATTGCATGGTGCAGAGGGCTTTGGAGTAGGAAACCTGAGTTAAAGTCCTAACTTGACCACTAACTCATCTGTAAAATGGGATAATGGTGTGTACCTTACCATCTCCTTAGTATCCTTCCCTGCAAAATGGGACAAATAACATAAATATGAAAAGGTCTTTGTGTGTGGTAAAGCACAATGCACATATTTTTATTATCATCATTATTACTGTTAAAATTATTCTCTTCCACTACCCTCCCCTGCTCTAGTTTCATTTGGTTTCGTGTCTGGAAAGATGAGGACCTAGAAGTTGAATCGAGTATGATTTTCATCAGGCAGATGAGGATTAGCAATCCTAAAGCAGCACACATGGGGTGGGGAATTGAGGAGTTTGGTGTGACCAAGGGAGGGGGAGGAGCAGGTGAACATGTAGACCAGATACAGTTTGCAATGACACTGAATGGCATGCAGAGAGGACGTATCATCTATGAACTAAGAGTTAGGCCAAGAGTGGAGCTGGCCAGACTGTGCGCAGTTCTTGCAATAATTTAGGAAGGCAGGGCAGAGGCTCTTGGCTCCGGGAGGTCATCGCTTCTGTGCAGACTGCTCTTCTCTTTTCTGTTTTCAGCTCCCTGTTGTCCTAGTGACATTAGCCCTGTGTTGGTCTCCAGTGACAGAGTAGAGATAGTCTGGTCTCCTGTCCGTGGAGCCGAACTTTACGAAACCAAGGCTGCAGATGGGTTCAGCGTGGTTGAGTGCAATGACACAGCTCCTGCTTGCACCCTGTCAGCTCTCGCGTGCGACACCAAGTACAGCATCACGGTGTATTCTTTCAGCGAAGTCCGGGGCAGCAACACGTCATGCACTTCCCAGTTTATAACAACAGGTATGATATGTCTCTGGTTCCTGATATCTGAATGGTTCACCCCTGTTATGGACCTCAGGATGGATACTCAGCAAGACCGATAAAAAGTCTAATTTCTGGCATGCCTGCTGCTTTCAGCCGGCATAGTCCACATACATCCCAAGGATCCTGGTTCATGTCCCAGGCTTGGGGTAACAACCAAGATGGATAACTAAATAAATAAATAAAAGCCTTCTTCCTCCTCTCTCTTCTTGTCTGCCTGCCTACTCACCTTCATTCCTGCCTGTATCCTTCCACCAAGAAAAACAAGTCAAACTTCCACTTTTTTTGGGAACCAGTAGAGTCCCTATTTAGAGTCCCTAAGAAGAGAAGGATGAGAGGAAAAGTGATTAAATAAATAAATAAATAGATAGTTTTATCTATCTACTCTATTATCTAAAAGGAGACTATGGGGAGAGTGGAAGTTTTGTGATTTTTTAGAGGAAGAAAAGCAGGCAGGAATGAAGGCAGACAGGCGGCAGGCAGGAAGGTAGAAGTATTTCATTTATTGAATCGCTCATTTTAGTAGTTTTCCCTGCCCTGAGCTGCAAAACTGGGTCCTTGGGTTCTATGTGAACTGCACCCCAGGCACGGGCTTAGCCCCTGGGCCATCAAGGTGCCAGTGATTATTACTGTAGCCATTTACCTCTTCCGACCTTCATGGTCCTGCCTATATATTCAGATCATGAATGTTCAGATGCAAATGTTTGTCTTAACTTCTTTTTCTTTTGGAATTCAAAACACTCCTGAACATTCTCCAGTTAGTCTGACACCGTAGTAACCACATGTCAGTGTCAATGGGTTTTCACACAAAAGCTCTGTGAACTGGGCCTACATGCACGGCACATTTGAATGTAATGATCACATTCAGGAGGAAAATCAGTTTGAGACCAAATGACACATGATAACTTTGACTTTCACTCTTTTCAATTAAACATCTCAAATTTCATAGCTCCTTGCAGCCCTGAAATAAAAAATGTTTCAAAGGATGCGTTCTCCATGACTAAGGTACACTGGCAAGCCACTAACGAGGATGCTACGTACACGGTGACAGCCCAGGGAGACAAAGGGCTGTACAGGTGCAGCAGCACAGGACAGTCCTGTGCCCTGGAGGGCTTGCCCTGTGGTTCAGTATTCTCTGTCACCGCTGTGGCTGAAACTCAAGCAGGACGGAGCCTCCCCAGCTACAGCGTACCCCTGGAAACTGGTATGTAACGAGCACCAGCCTGCACACTGACTTCAGTGGGGTCATTAGGAATTAGGCAGGATTTTCTTATTTGACCTACCTTACCTGTGATAGAAGTGTATTGAACTCAGAGCCTTTCAAAGAGTCTTGGCCTTAGAAAATAAAATTTCTAACATTGGATACAGGTTCTGTACATAGATTATCAGAAGATTCTAATACACAGACACTAAAGGAGGAATACACTGCATCTACACACACACACAAATCACCACAACATTTATTTGAATTCATATTTCTCTTTGACACAGCCTAGCCAAGCAAATAACAAATAACCAAATACGTTGGTTTATTATTTATGTCTTCACTCTTTCAAATCTTTCTCTAAAAAAATGCTTTCCACGTTTCAGTTTTCCAATTGGTGAAAGGTGGATAATGGTCTCACGGGGTATTGTATTAATGCTTAGAACAATGCCTTGTAAGAGCTGTATTAAAGAAAACTGTTATTGCTTCACAACAATTTTGCATGAATGAAATTTAACCAATAACTTAAAGTCTTTGGACATTACTTTGCTTATATACAATGACTGATGAAACTTCAGACTATTAAAATCAAAATGTAAAGAGTAGTAAAATGGAGTTCAACGCCAAATACACAGAAAGACTCTTGACATCCTACATCCTATAAAAGGGCCACTGAAAAAGGTGAGACTTGGAGTGGTATTCTTAGGTGTCTAGGACTATTTCAAGCTTTTATATCAATGATGTGCTCGGCGATACATGAGGAAGACAGAATACATTTAATTGCAAATGCTATGATATATTCCATTGGGAGAAGAGGAGGATGTGACCATTGCTTGGAAATATGAAACTAGAATTTTTTAAGTTGGGGGACAAAAAAGATTTTTTTCTTATTCTGAAAAAAACATTAGGGAAAACCTCACTTTAACAAAAGCAAGTTAGTGTACTAATTCTTGAGGAAAGCACCGATATATACAATTAATGTAAAATGATGTATGAGAGGGAATGAGCTATTGCTTAATAAAAAGGAAATTTTGATTAACAGTTGGAGGTTTCAGACATTTGGGATATTGAATGAAACACAGGCAAAGTACCATCTTGGGTGGTTTTTCACAAATAACCCTCAATGGAACTAAATCTCCACTTCTTTCTCTTTTTTTCCCCGTTGAAGTACCATGCTGTCCAGCTGGCCTGATGGTAACTCAGGTCACCCAATCAGTGATCAACGTAAGCTGGCCTGTTGGTTCCGGGGCCCAGACCTATATAAGTGTTCTGGAGTCACGAACTGGCCAGTCTAAGTGTCACACACATCAAAACCACTGTCTCCTGGGATGTATCACATGTGGCATCAATTACACAGTGGCATTAAAAGCAATTAGTGCCACCGGGCTGACCACAGACTGTGAACACCAAAGTTATTCTTCTAGTAAGTAAATTCTAAACTCTAGCTCTAGAGTATCAATAAGGACTATTATAAATCTAGACATAAGCTCTTCCTTCTCATTTAAAAAGATGCTGCATCTCCACCTAGCTTGCATTATAAATTCAGATTACTTTCTAGAATGTTTAGTTTCCCATTGACTTAAAAAACCTCAAAGTTTCAGTAACTTCTCTTGGTAGCTGGAAAATTAACTCCCCTGGTAACAAGGTTCAGCTATACCATTTCTTTTCTTTTCTTTTTTAAGGAAAGGTACAGACAGGAATGAAGGCAAGGAGGCCGGCAGACAGTAAGAGAGAAAAGAAAGAAGCACTTTATTTATTTTATTTAGTTGTACATCTTGGTTGTTTACACCAGCCCTGGAACATGAACCCAGGAGCTAGGATGTATGTGGCCTGCACCCAACTCCTGCTCCACCAGGGCTCACCCAGCTATATTATTTTAGAAGGGAGGATAGTTTTTTATATGACACAGCTCCCTGAAGCACAGAGTAACTCTGCCTGTTAGTTTTCAGAAAGCATTTAAATCAAACATTTTATTGGGCTTGAGTTTTTTTCACATTATTATTATGCTACACTCTCTTTCTCCAAAACCTCCCCAGCTCCTTTATAGTTTCTTATTTCAACAGGCTAAAAGAGCATTGTCTACTGACAGTATTGTATCTCTTCCTCACAAAGACCAAACCATTAGGAAACAGTAGAGGGGAAGGAAGAGTGGTACAGGTTTAACAAATATGGCTTCTCCACTGAAGAGGCTCCTTAGAGCACTATTTTGAAAATAATTCTGCAAATTGCATCCCAGGCTTAATGAGAAAGGTCAATGATCAAATAGCTGTGTTCACCCTGGGTCATGGAATGGAAGAGTTGGATATAATTTTGCCATCCTGGGGGAAGTAGAAAGAGTCTTCAACTTGGAGTCAAAAGATATGGTTTCTTACGAGTTACATTGCCTTATCTTCCCCATCTCTGTTTCCTCGTTGGTAAGAGAAATAAACATAATCAAATGTAAACATTTATAACACATACTATATATATATATGTATGTAAGCTAGTTTATACTTTCTTTGGGCCATTATCTTTCATTAGATTTGCTACCTAAATTTTCACCCTGATACCAAGTTCTGATCTATTGCCTATCTTCAGACCTAAGCAAACATTTTTCTTTTCTTTTCTTTTCTAAATAAATCCAATAAACCTGATTATATATAACTGAAATTTATATTATTATATATAACTTTTTTTTTAATGATTGAGGAATCCACTGTTTGTGCCCTGCTTGATGCCTAATGTGTGGCTTGCTCAAAGTATTTAGGAAAAAAAGTACCTAATCAGCTAGCACAGATACAGGCTTGCACAACAAAGCTTGATCACCTGCCTGTTGTATAAGTGACTGCTCTCCAGGCATCACAATACTCCACTCAGCAAAACAGGTCTCTTCAGTCCAAATGGAAGTGATTAATTATATTTAAGCCCACTAAGGTCATATTAAAGTCGGGCATCAGAATGGATCTTGACAAGGATCCTGTCAATTTGATTCACCAACTTTGAGTCATAATATTTATCTGCCAAGGTAGATTTCTGACTCACTATTGTTCTCTGTCAACAATTCATGCCCCACCTCACCCTCACATAAGGATTTCTGATGGTGTGACCCACCACAGAGAGAACTTGCATTTCCTTTCATATCTTTCTCTAATCAAATAATATTTAGACTAGGTTATTTATAATGTTTGCCCGTAATAATAAAAATCCCTTTTGCATGATGGTGGAGTAAGTGATTTGTGTTTGTTTTTCTCCTTCAGGTGCCTGCTGCCCTTTGGGGGTGAAATTATATAGGCTGGGACCAAATGGCATCAGGATCTACTGGCAAGCTTCCAGGGGCTCTGCCAATTACATTACTGACCTGTATGGCTCCAAAGGCATTTTCACATGTGTGTCAAGCGCTGGCCTCAGTTTCTGTGATGTCACGGAGATACCCTGCGGCGATGTTTATACTGTGATGGTGTCACCAGTTGCTGAGTCAGGATTGAAGCTTACTTTCTGTCCTAAAAAAATATATTCAGGTAGAACGAAGCTTGTCCCTTTATTTAAAACTAATCTAATCTGTGAATTAAGACTCAGAGCAATCACACGTACGTGTGATTTAGAAAGACCAAAGAGGATGTGACATTCTTATATCCTGTAGGTAGATGCTGGCTACTGGGAACACCAAGTTTTTTCAGAATTGCGAAGCTTTATTATTACTTGATTTGGAGAAACTCCTCTCTTCCCTCCCCCTCCCTTGTTTAGGAAAAGGACCAGATGCTTTCTGCTTAAATAGTTAAGAAGATTTTAAATGGTTTTCTGCTTTGAGATTTGAGATTTCTAATAAAGTCTTAGAGCTAATAATAGACACTCTGGAATGTTGGAAATTAAAAGACTTGGACCTTTGCACAGATTCAGACGGTGACTGAGGAAGAGTTGGAGGAGCAGACAAAATGAATTTATAAATAATAAGCTAGGTTTGGAAATATGGGAAGACAGACAATCTGTGATCACAAAACATGACTGTCAGCGACTGCCATCTCACCAGAATTGACAAAAAAATAATTAGCAGTTCTCCTGCACTGTATTCCAACACCTTCTGCTATGGTTATATATTTTTCATATATTTCTAAAAACAATTTTCAGAGATTATGAAGGCCTAGAACTTTACAGATGAACACAAGAAGAGGAATAAATATTGGCTCAGAAATGTATGGATACGCATACTCTAAAATATCCAATTAGATTATAAGCAGGTTTGAGATGGCTCCTGGTGAGGGAAGCAGGCCAGACCCTCTGGAAGAGGTATGCTTGCTCTCGTTGGCTGTCACGCTCTGATTCCTTGTTTTTTCATGATCTGTCCACGGGATATGCTGACCCAAAGTACAGCCCTATGAAAAGGGATAGAAATAGGTTCACGGGGTGAGGATGAGCTCTTAAGAAGAGCCTTCATCATATTTGCATAAGATCTCACTGAAGTCTGAAAAATAACTCAATGTGGTATGTTCAAGTAGATTTTTTCTTCTTAAGGAAAGGTGCAGGCAGGAAGAGAAAGGAGGACGAAGCAAGAACCTGGGTCCTTGGGATGTATGTGGACTACCCTGGTGTGCCCAAATAGATTTTATTATCTCCAATTTAAAAATGAAAACCAAGACTTGGAGGTTCCAAATCTTTATCTACAACCCTTTTCATCTTCTAACATCTAAATCCATATTCAAACTCATTAATTCTGCCTAGTGAGTCCAAGGCATTTCGACTCCTCAGGGTCAAAAGGAAATTCTGAGCTTCTTATCTTTCTCTTGTCATCTTTGTTTCAGCTTCCTCCTCCCTCACCCTTCATATCTAAATAGTCTTCAAGTCCTGTCGTGTTCACTGGTTGTTTCTAAATTCAATTTCTGGTGTACCCTGGTGGCCTAGTGGTCTAGTATACCTGGGAGCAGTCCCACATACATCCCAAGAAACCAATGTGAACAACAAAATAAATCCAACTTCTCTTTATTCCTCAAGCTATTTCTACACTTCAGGCTCTCACCACAGCTCTCCTACACTACTACACCCATCCGGTCTTCCTGCCCTCCATACTATTGCCAGAGCTGTCTTTCCAGATCACTGATCTGATTCTCTTATTTATTTACTTTTTAGTCATACTCATGGCTAAGATTTATTACAGCAAAAGGTGATAAAGCAAAATCAGCACAGGGAAAAAGTGCATGGAGTTAAGTCCAGAGGAAACCGGAAACAAGCTTACATGACTTTTCCTAATAAAATCATACAGGATGTACTTAATTCCCATGGCAACAAGTTGTGACAACCAATTGGGTTACTTTCATGCTTCAAAAATCTTCAAGTTTTCAATTGTCCTGCAGGCAAGCATTCAATCCTCTTCAAGGTCCCTAGTGTCTCTCTATGCATGCACCATCCAATACAAATGTATTGCAAGCCACCCATGAAAATTTTAAATTTTCTAGTAACAACATTAAAAAGTAGAAAGAAGTAGGTGAAATTAATTTACAATTTATTTTAACTAACCTTATATATCCAACATATTATTATTTCAACATGGAATCAATATAAAATGCTTGCATTTTTTTTCATAGCAAGTCTTTGAAATCTGGTGTGTATTTTATATTTTTAGCTTGTCTGAGTTCAGAGAACTCACATTTGGGGTGATCAATATGGTAATGGTAATGACTGCTGTATTGGACAGTACAATTCTAGACTGACTCCACAAAAAAAAAAAAAAAGATTGTTTATCTGGACTCAAGTTAGGGAATTCACCTTTGCTCAGTCTCCTGAGTAGAAACCATGCATTTGGGAGGATTTATTTTTCAATATTAATAATGACTTCCTTTGATAATTAGGACAATGCAGTATTGTAAAATATAATAATAACTAATACTCACTGAGTGCTATGTGCCAGGTACTACTCCAAGGACTTTATACATGTTAATTTAATTGATTCTTTTTTTTTTTTTTTTTTAAAGACTAGGCAGGCAGGAATAGAGAGGTGGAAAAAGCATTTGATTTAGTTTTTATTTAGTTGTTTCCATTGGTTGTTCCTCCCACCCCACGTCTTGAAACCAGGACCTTGGAATGTATGTGGGACTGCTCCCAAGGTGTATTAGACCACCAGGCCACCAGGGCATAGCCCCACTCAGTTGATTCTTATAACAATTTTATGAGGTTGGCATTCCTACTCTTACAACTATATAGACAAACTGAGGTGTAGAGAAGTAAGGAGACTTGCCCAAGGGCATACTGCTAACAGGTATCACCTTCTCTTATTTCCCAGGCTGGTTCTTAGTCATTTTTTGGTTCACTTTCCTATTATTCCTCTTAAATTACATCTTCACCATCCTAAATATATAAAGAAATACATTTTAAATGCTTGTGTTTTTATATTTTACAGTAACCTGTTCTGGAAGTACACTTGGAATGGGTAAGTAATTTGATGGGGAAACAGAAGGGATTATTTTCTTTACATTTTAGGATGATTTTGAAGTCAGGATCAAAGCAGACTCATTAGGCAGAAAGGCAAATGTTTCTTTTCTGTGATGGAAAGGGTTCTTGCTTTCCCTCCCCATAATTTCTTATCCCTCAGAGTTCTCCAGTTAAGATGAATTCCTCTAGCATCTGCAGTTTTTCAGTCTTCCAGGTCCTGCAAGAAAGTGTGAACAGATTCAGAGAGACAGCATTTCCTCCTTCACTTCAGAGAGTGAGTCTCAGCCCTGCTGTTTTTTTAATCTCTCACTTTGAGAGATTAAAAGTGATTGATGTCTAGACTTTCTCCCCAAGAAAGTCTGATTTAATTGGTCTGGGGTAAAGTCCGGGCCTCAGGATTTTTTAAACTCCTCAGATGATTCTAAAGAGTAGCCAAGACTGAAAACTGCTGTTTAAAGTCATCCTTATCAAATTTTTTGTGCATACAAATCACTCGGGGCCTTGTTAAAACGAGATTCTGATTTGGTAGGTATAGGAGGGCCTGAGACTTTGGACTTTTAACAAGGTCCAGGTAATACCAGTGATAGTGCTGCTCTGATCACACTTTTAGTAGCTAGGCATCAAATAGGATCTGTTAACAGTCTGCAGAGAGCTAGGGTGTTTGCTGTAGCTCACGTGAGTGGGTATGCTCAGTACAGGAAAAAGGATACTGAAGGGGAACTGGAGTAAAGATAATTCTTGTTGCCTCCTCATTTTTGCTCAGGGTTGATCCCATCTAAACTACTCTTGGACTGGGCTGCAGAGATGACCACATAGAGCTTTGTGTGCAGACCCAGAAAAAGGAATGCTTGTTTGCCACATTCTTCTAAAGGCCTGCTTGATTTGGGACCTAGGGAAAACAGCACAGAATGTTACCAGTGTCAAACTAGACAGTACAGACAGGCAGACAGACAGACAGACAGACAGACACACACACACACACACACACACACACATCAGACATGGCTAGCTTCAGAGCATGTGAGTGGATGTATTTTTCTATTGCTCTTTCTCTGTTCTTCACCTAGGCATTTCCCACCTAGCACAGCAGGGCACATACTTTCCAATTCTTGTCCCACATGCAGGTCTGATATAAGCACAATCCCTAGTAAATTTTTGTGGGGGCAATAGGAGGAAGGAAGCAGGAAGGAATGAAAGCAAGTGCGCAGGTAAGAAGACCTTCTGTTTATTTATTTAGTTGTTCATGTTGGTTGTGTCCCCTGGTCCTGGGCTGTGAAGCTCGGGCTTTTATGTGGACTACACCATCTAGAGTCCCAGACTTAATACCTGAGATACCAGGCTGTGCCAAATCTCTATTAATTTTTTTTTTTTTAAGGGAAAGGTGCAAGTAAGAATGAATGTCAGTAGGCAGGCAGGCAGGAAGAGAGAGGAGGAAGAAGCAATTATTTATTTTATACAGTTGTTCATCTTGGTTGTTCCCCCAGTCCTATTACTGAACCTCTGGATCTTGGGCAGTGGTGCCAAGTGGAAACTGAACGGAAGGCATGGGAGAGGGGAAAGGGTCAATTTATTTACTCAGTAAATGGAGGCAGGGGAGACCTAAATCTCAAATCCTCAGTCTCTCTAAATGAAAGCAAGCAGGGTTTTTAAAGAGAAATTACAAGCTTGAGAGCATCCTCTCAACAGGTGGCCATCTGGTCATTTCCAATATAACTCAGGACCCGGATTAAAGGGAATGCTGATGCGCAGTATGTGAAGGTTTGCCAGTCAGTCCTTCGTTCCTCCAGATTTGAAGCACCCATGTACCAACAACATCTGGGGTGAGTCTGACCTGTAAGTTGTTTTTGAGACTTGGCAAGGGGAAACAGAAAACAGTAGAATATTAACCCTTAACATGAGGGAACAGGGAACAAAAAAAGCTCATTAGTCATGCCTTCAGTGGACTACAAAATTTTGTTGTTAGGGTCAGTGGTTTCAGCCCTGTGACGTTAACCCACAAACCACCAGGGCGCGCCATCTCTATTAATTTTTAAAGGCTTTTATTTTTTTTTTCTATTGACTATAAGGAAACAGATCTACCTTATTAAAAACTGTGAGGACCCTTCTAAATTATTTTTTTTTAAACTTTAAAAATTCCCAAAATACTAGTGACCATAAACCCTGGTCTTTGTGAAAATGCATCAGCCTAAGTCTGCATTCTCAAAAGCTGTTCCAGCAGAATATGGTGATTTTTAATTGGTGTTCCATTAAGTCATAAAAAGGTAGTAAAAGAGTCTTGGGGATCCCCAGGAGGAGAGAAGAGTGGTGTATTATATATTGGCTTTCCGTAAGATTTTCCTAAAAAAAAAAAAAAAAAAATTCAGATGTGCCCTGGTGGAGCTGTGGGTAAGTCAATTGTCTCCAAAGGACTCAGGTCACGTACCCTTGGGTTTGAGTCCTGGACATGGGGTGAACAACTAAAAAAAAGAAAGAAAAGTAAATGAAGTGTTTCTTCTGCCTCTCTCTGCCTGCTTGCCTACTAGTGCCTTCATTCTTGCCTGTACCCTTCCTTGGGGAAAAAAAAAAAAAAAGAATTTTAACGCTTTAAAAAGAAATCTTAAAAACCATTACTCTTAGATTTTACTATTGTTAAAAGATAAACTGAGGTTGGGACACCCTAGTGGTTTAACAGTTAAGTCTACCAGACACAGTCCACAAGCATCCCGAGGACCTGGGTTAGCAGCTCATGGCTGGGGGAAAAAGACAAGATGAACAACTAAATAAAATAAATAGAATGCTTCTTCCTCTCTCTTCCTGCCTGCCTGTCTCTGCTCACCTTCATCCATGCTTGCACCTTTGCTTAAAACAAACAAAAATAAACCAAGACATATCAAAAATTTTGAGTTTATTTGAGAAAAAAAATCTATTAAAATCAGGCAGTATCCAATCTAGCAGATAAAGGGAACTCTGAGGAGCTGTACAAAATGAAAGATTTATGGGCAGAAGGTAGTGGAACAGGAAGCTATATGAGGCAAAAAAAAAAAAAAAAAGCAGGCCGTTATTGTAAGGTTACTTTCCTTTAGTAGGTGTTGGTGACCTAAAAGATTACCTAATGGGTGCTGATCCGTAGATTCAATCGACTGGTTTAAGATTCCACTTCTAAGAGAGTCAAAATTAACTAAATTAAGTGGTGTGGGGCTTAACATAAAGGACTCCATTTTGGACATGTTGTCTTATCTTTAACATAACGCATCAGCATCACCAGAAAGCTTGCACAGAAGCTGTCAGACCCCACCCTGGTTTACTCAGTCCCCAGGAAATTCGTACATACTTTCAAGTTTGAGAAGCACTGCCTAGGTAGTAGTTGTCAAACTTTGGTGTGTATTAGAATCTCCTGGAGAGCTAAGAAAGGATATAGAAGCCCAGGCCTTTTGAAGTGAAATAGGACCTGAGTCTCTGTATTTCTATCAGGTTTCCAGGTGATTTTTTTTTATACAGACCTGAATATTTTATAGGAAGAAATACTTTGACCCAGTTTACAAAGGAGCTTTCAGTAGGATAAGAGTTCTTCACTTTCCCTTTGATTTTATATTAAGAGAATAAATATGGTTATTTTGAAAGAAGAAAGAGGAGGAAGGAGATATTAGATATTAAAATGTCTAGGAAAACTGTGGAGATTGACAGTTCAAATAGAAATGCAGGCCTAGTTTGTTTTTAAATAGTGACTGTTTTGTTCTTGCTTTATAAGCAATATATAAGGGGAAATAACTTGTTAAAGTCTAGTAAAAATGGTGGAAACTTTTGTTCTTAAGATTAGACAGTGCTTTCATATTAGAAAAAAAAAGGTCCCTCTTATATCTCTAAATTAATAACCATAATTTATTTAATGATCTTTTCATATTATAGACTTCAGTGTTGCATTTCCTCTTAGCAGACTGTAATCCACAGTAGTATAAAATGAGGTATATTATATGCATATATCTCAGCAGGATATAAAGGTGACATAATAATCACTGTTAATGGTTTTTAACTTTTAAAGGTGAATTTTGAAGTAGTACATTTCTATCAAAAAGGAAGTAGGACAGGACCTGGGCCTGTGAATTACTGTCAGGTTTCCAGGTGATTCGGATACATGCAAAATTAGAGAAGCAGCACTCTCAGTCATTAACCTTCCCCTTCTCTAGTGCTCTGGGTTACCCTCATTGTTTCTTCCTTCCTTATGAAGAAAGATTCAGAATTCAGCCTGAAATCTGTCCCTCCCTTTAAGTAGATCCTTGTAGAAATCCTGAAAGACTCTCAAAAATAGAGTAATCTGGCTCTTTTGATGGCCTCTACATCATATGGAATTCATTATTACTAAGGAGAAATTCTAAATTACTGACTCCAGTTTCAGCATTTCTCCTACCTGATACACAGGACAAGTGAACAGAAGTCCCTGACTAGCGTGGTGCCTCTAGATATGCTAAGGGAAGCCTTAGGACTCCTGTTGGACCGAGACTTCTGGTCTTCATTCATGGATCATCCTAGTTTCAGCAGCATGAATAGGTTTTTTTAATTGACAGATCTTAGTTGAAATTCCATCCCTACCACTCGCCCTTAGGCAAATTGTTCAATTCTCTATAACCCCAGGTTTTTCTCATCTGAAAACTGGAATCAATCATCAGCTCATAAGATACTATGATGATTAAATGAGATATAAATTGTCTGACACAATGATAGGCTCATAGTAAGCACTTAATAAATGGTAGCTATTATTAGTTCAGGATCAGCTTAAGTTCATATTGTACTATTATATTCTGTGCCATATTAACATTTTAATTTTGTGATACTTCTAATTAAGATATTTGCATTTTAACCTCAGACCACATTCCTAAATGATTGGTTCTCAGGGTATGGTCCCAGTGCCAAAACATGAACAGCATCTGGAAATTTTTTTGAAATGCAGTGTCTAGGACTCCACCATAGACCCAATGAATCAGAAATTCTGGGGTTGAAACCCAGGAATCTTCTTTTTAATAAGCCCTCTGAGTGATTCTGATGCCCACTAAAGTTTAGATAGCAGGGGTCTAATTCAAGAAAGTTACTTTGATGCTGGCAATTTAATGCAGTTTAAGGGGGAGGGGAAATAATCTATTTGAGGTGACAGGGCTTTAATGGGTGGTAGACAGGAGAGGTTTGTACCTGACGGTGTATGTCTTCAATACCCATCCCACTTCAGCATCACTGGACATTCCAGGGAACTCTTAGAAAGTTTCTTCATTGAGCATCTTTGTATTCTCCCTACTCCTTGAATCAATAAAACTTTGAAACAAGTTGGCCTGGGAGTGGAGAGGAAAATTCTTTGTCTTGAGTCAGTCGTCTGATCTCAGGGGCATTAAAGGATTCATTTCATGAAGCAGAGGAGAAATCACCCTTGTTAATTAAGACCTGCTAGTCAGTTTCTTCTGATCCTTTGAATAGTTCAGATTTGTCGTAATTCTCACTGTGAAGTGCTACAAAAATAGCATTTCAAATAAAAACGAATCTAAATCTCAGAAACATTTGAGAGCTTTTTAATATAAAAACATGTCTGCCTGTGGCTCCAAAGTAGTGTGAAATGCACATAGAATGAGATGCAAATTCAGAGTCCTAAAAAGCATATAACAGTGTAAACAAAAGGAATTTTTAAAAAATAGATAAAATCAGTGTATAACAGTGGAAAAAAATATATGGAGTTGCATATGGACAGTGTTGGTCATCTAAAAGGAAAGAAGAATCTTGGACCTGGCAATTCCATTTCTAGAAAATAGTTGTTCCAGAAATAGTACAATGCCATTCTTTGGGCTGTTTACATTGTGTAATGATTAGTGAAACAAAAATGTCCAGTAACAGGGAGTTCAATAAATTACATCTAAAAAATAAAATAAAAAGAAAGAAACTTCCTCTCTGTATCATAGAAACATTCAGGTTGTACTTTAAATGAGTAAGAAATAGGCTTGTATTGTATTAAGCCCTTGGTGATCTAGTATTGCTCGGTATAGCTGGTAGCATATCATAAAGACCAAAATTAAAAATAAAATTAAAGCCAAGATGAAAAGAAAAGGAAATGTCTGCGTCTTTAACGTATCATTTGATCTCTTCACTCCCTCGTCATTTTCAGTGATTTACAGAGGGAAAAGAAATGCAGAATGACAATGATCTCGGATAAAAACAGACTGGAACTAGTGAGTAATGTAAATTGAAACAGTGTGATTCAATGGTAACATTTTTGTCTTTATTTTAAAACTTCTTTCCACATCTTTCGCAGAGTTGTCTCAGTTGTTAATGTGACTAGTGATGGAAAAGATATCTTAGAATTCAAAATGCCTCTAGCATAGGACAAACTTTTTTGACCTTTAGAAGAACAACTCTGACTCCACTTCTGCTGGGTAAAGGCCAGGTGTGTCCTCACTTGCACAGGAGTTGAAGATCAGCTACAGAGAGGACTCAGGAGATATGGATCAAGGAAGTCTGGAAGGCTGCCAGAGTGAGCACACTGGGAGAGCCCTGAAAACATGAAAGGTGTCCTTAGCAGAAATTCCTCCTGAGATTTCACATCCAGACACACCACAGACTTCCACACATCCACTTCGCATGTGTTTCATCAGCTACAGTACTTGTCGTGCAGCCCTCTAGATATTCACAGACTGGAAAACTTTGCTTCCAGTGATGTTGAAATCAAGCCACCACACAGAGATGTTCCTCCAAGACAAAACTCCACCAGGACTTTGGCATGAAAGTTGGATGGTATTGCTTCAGGGGCAGCTGTAGTGACAAACACCCTCATCTCAAATGAGGAGGAAGCTGAGCTGCTTGCAGTGTGCTCAGCATCAAAGTTTCATATGATGTGACCTTCGATCAAGCATCTGAGAAAAATACACCTGCTGGCTTGTTGCTGGAAGGGTCACAGCCATGCTCTTGAGTGAGCAAAGGCATCAGATGGTGGTGAGAAAGTTGGGTCAGCCCCTCTGATTGTGGCAGATGGACATAGATACATCTTTGGGGGGTGGGGAGGAAAATCAGTCTTGTGGGTCCCCAATCACTCTGTAAATGTTGTTTTTCATATTTGAAAAGGCACTAATATAAAACTGTTGTACCTAGAAAAATGTTTGTCCTTTGAATGTCCGTAAAGTTATTTTAAAAAAATAGTGTGAGTAGGACTTGTATAACACACACACATTCCACACTACACACAAGTCTAAAGTGTTTACTCCCCAAACACATTGCCCCCGCCGCCAAAATGTCAGTAGTTAGAACAACCATAAAATTCTTCCCAGAGGGTATTGGAGTATGAAATTAGGCTGGAGGTAAACTGGGAGGGAAGACAAACTTGCTTTCTAATTCTTTCCCATTCTGTCTAAGACTGGTGAGAAATAAATATATTTCTAATAAGAGATACTTCTCAGAACATTTGTACTTAAAAGACAAGCCCAAGAACATAGATCTCTAAAAATGGAATTTGCTGCTTCAGAGACCACATACCAAGGGGAAGGGTTGTGTGTGTGTGTGTGTGTGTGTGTGTTTTAGTTTATTACTAAACACCAGCAAGTGAACTAGAGTTGGGCTGCATGCATCTGAATCACTTGGGGGAACTCAATGCCTATGTAGGTTCCTAGGTATCATCCCTATAGATTTTCATTTGGGACCAGGCCCGAGAATCTATATTTTGAATGAACTTACCAACTGTTTCTGACATGTGGCCAGGTTTGGGAATCTTAAAAGGCTTGCCTTGGTGAACTCTTCCATAAAGTGAAATCTCAGTGATGGGAACCTGAGAAGTGTTAAAAGATAAACTGAAGCATAGTAAGTGTATTAACACTCCCTAGAAGTGGTTGCGGGTATTCTATTAACAGGAGTGAAGGGAAAGATTTATTTATAGAGAAGACCCGGAAGTAAAGCAAAGAAAGTGTTTGATCACAGCTCAAGCAGTTGCCTTATTTGGGGAAGTGAAGTTGATTGTGCTTGATTATCCATAGGTCTAGGCCTGCCTTCCCTTCTTCCTTTCCTCCCTTCCTCCCTTCCTTCTTGAATAATTCTCTGAATTCACATGATGAAGTCATCAATTATTAGTGAGAAAGACCTCGGAGTAGGATGGTAAGTAAGGGATCTCCCTGAACTCAAGAGTTTTTACATTTGTCCTCAGGTTATTTTGGCTGTTTATCTGCTATGCAAATTATACAAAACAGATTTTTAAAAACTCTCTGACCAGTGTTGGTAGATTCTGCCATGTGATGTTCAGAGAATTCAAATTAATTGTTTGATTTGTCTAGGCAAACAAAGTAGAGGAGACTGGAGAGACAGGTCAATGAGATTATGCAAAACTAAGGAAAGGTAGAAAATACGGTATGATGAAATGGGTAATGGTCTTGGAGCCATTTTGAGGTGTTACATGTTTAAGTTTCCTGAATCTCAGTTTTCACATCTATAAAATGGCAATAGAGATTATTATCTTAGAAATATCCTTGTGGCTCAGGTGGCTAAGGTAAAGCCCATAAACCTGGGTTTGAGACCTGGTACCAGGGGAAGAAGAAAATATTGAAAAAAAAAATTATTTTGTTTGGTTGTCGAGAGGTTTGGAATAATATATTCATATATTCTGTTCAACTTCATGTCAAGATTGTGTTTGTCTCTTCATGCTATAGCAAAATGACATTATTTGAAGACCTGCTGTGCTAAGCAGAACCTGATTTACAGTAGAAAAGAGACAGGAAAATAATGTGTGCATTTCTTTAAAACTCTGAAAGTAGGTTAAAGTAGGTTTAAATGAGTTCAGGGCTCTAAATTCTATTCCTGTTTAAGCCTTGAACAGAAAAGACATTAATGCCACAGGTTATACTTGAACCCATCTTATGGGTGCTTTTAGTTTTCATTCTCTTTTCTCTCCTAAAGAGCAGAAACTACAGGCTACTCCATGGCTTTGGGTATGACATGTCCACATCCACTTAGTGTGGTGTCTGGCATATTGCAAGCACTCAGTAAATATTTTCCATTATCACTAGCAGAAACTAACAGTTTCTACTTTCCTATGTGAACAACTTGAAACAACAGGATCTTTGCAAATCTCTGCAAGTGTATGTGATGGTTATGTCACAGTTCATACTCTCAGGAACTAAATTGATCTAATTCATGATTGATTGCTTTCAAGTTCCCAAGAACCATCTCAGGAAACAGATCTCTTACCTAAGTTTTCTAAGTCTGAGCTCAGATCATCTCTTCTGTGAATCAGCTTCAAAACCAAATCCCTTCTTTTGGATCCTAAAGTGCTGATAAACTCTTCGCATATAATTTTACACATGCATTTATTTACTAAATAAATGTTTTTATTAGTTTTCTTATGTATATTGTCATACTTTTGTTTTCGAATAATCAACTTTTGACTAGCTTCAGCTCTATTTCAACTGTTTATTCTTTGAAAGTGGATTTCTCATTCCTTTTAATTTCCTGAAAGTCCTGCACAGTTTTGGGTACATTGGAAGGAACCTCACAATTCTTTAATTCATAATTCTATACAATTATCAGGTCCCTGAAATATGAATAAAATAAACCTTAGGGGGATATATTTTCCATTCAGTAATTACTCCATAAAGTGAAGAATTCTTTTGTAAAGCCAAGGAGTCCTCCCTTCTCCGTGTATGGTATACTTAAATTTTTAATTTTTTACAGCCTGTCGGCTCTTAATGTGCGAATACACTTTGGCGTTCTGACGTCGCGGAACGTCGAATTTTACCCGACACAGTCTCCTGGTAGGGGGAGCGCGAACAGCCACTGACATTCCATCCGTACTGCGCAGTCTCCGTCCAAGGGTGGCCAGGAAACCCCTAGCCGCAGAGGACATGACGTCATCGGAGGGCGCGGCCCGTGGTGGGGGCGGGCCTTCCCTCAGCGAGGGGCGGGGCCTCTCAGGCGTCTTCTCACAGCTGAAGTAGGTTGCGAGTGGGAGGTGGCTGCTTCTCCCCGGTGTTGAGAAGATGGCGCCGGCGGGGATGGAACGGGGTCTGAAGAGCGTCGTGTGGCAGAGTGAGTTGGGTGGGGTAGGGGCTGAGAGGCAAGGCCAGGAGGTTGCCTGGCTTTTCAGCCCCAGCCCAGCTGACTTCTAGCGAGCCTCTGCGGTCACTTGTTGCTTTGGGATGTGCGTTCCTGTTAGGACTTCTTCCTGCTTTTCTTTCCAGCCAGGTCCACGGATGAGCGGGGTGCGGGAGGAAGAGGCCTTCTCGCTCGCGTAGGGCATCCCCTCCCCTCAGCCGGACTCAGGCCCCGAAACCCCGCCTAGGTTGAGCGGCCCCGAGCAGCTCTTTCCTCCCGCACTGCGTATTTTCTGTTGTGCGCTCCACGTCCCTCGACTCCAGCCCGGGCCCCACCAGCCGGTGATGTCTCCACCCCACACAATCTGGGCACTGTTTCTCTGCCCCGCCCCTTCTCCCCTCCCCACGCGTGAGTTTCCAAAGACTGTTTATTCTGCTTGCTTGTATTAGTCCCAAGGAGAGTTTTTCAACCACACTTTATAATACCTGTCTTAAAAACAAAACCATAAAACCGCGCTCTAAAAGAGAAACCCTTCTCCTAGTCCTAGAGAACCCCATTTTCTAAAGAGTTCTTGAAAAGGGGCCCTTGAGATGACTAAATCTCTTGCTGTGACAGCTCTCTGCATAACTTAGCAGAGCTGCGCCCTTTGCACTCCTAGAGGCTGTTTCCTGCTCTTTTGGCTTTTGATGTTCTGCCATAGCATCTACGATTTTCATAAAACTCCTTCCATTTATAGGTCTACCAGGTTTGAGAAGGAATGAAACTACTAAACAGGAACTCCATTTGTTTACTTGGTTCAAAGTAATTCCGGTCTGGTTGTGGAAAGGGAGTAACATCTAATTAGTATTTCTGACTGACTTATTGAGCAAAGAGAAATGACTGAGTTAAAATTCTGGGACTTACAGAGTTCCTTGTGTAAAATTGAAAAACCTAAATCAGTAAATGACATAGTGCTTACTAGAGGTGATATACATAGATGAAAAAAGTGAAAAAAATATGAAAACTTTTTTTAAGTGGATAATTAGATGGTTGACATTTTGTTTTCCAAGGTTTATGTGGGTGACTAAAAATTTGGTAAAGTTTTAAAATCACAGTGGCGCATAAATACATTTATATGAAAATGGGTAACCAATTGTGTATTGTGTAATTTCCAAGTATATGTGCTCCTTAGCATCAGCATTTAGCAGGGAAAAAAAGTTTAATGATAGTAATGTCTGTCTTGATAGTACGGCAACTAAGAAGAGGGAGAGTCTAGAAAGAACAAAATTTCTCATGCTGTTAACTTGAGGTAGCATCAAGGATATCCAGATGAGTATAAAGTAAAGAAGACATGAAACTGAATGGGAAGAAAGAGATATAAGGGCTAAAGAATGGTTCCTTGAGAAACACCGTGGTGGCGTAGTGGTTAGGTCGGTTGCCTCCAATGGAGCACAGGCCACATATCCCTGGGTTCAAAATCCCAGGTCCCAGGTTGACTTACCACTGTGAACAACTAAATAAAAATAAAGTACTTCTTCCTCTCTCTGCCTGCCTTGCTGGCTCACCTTCATTCCTGCCTGTACCTTTCCTTAAAAAAAAAAAAAAAAATCCCCTTGAACCATTTTCTTTTTCTTTCTTTCTTTCTTTTTTTTTTTTTTTAAGAGGAAGGCAGGCAAGGCATCAGGTAGGAAGAGAGAAGAGGAAGCAGAATTTTATTTCTTTTTTTATAGGAAAGGTGCAGGCAGGCAGGCAGGAAGAGAGAGGAGGAAGAAGCATTTTATTTTATTTTCATCTAGTTGTTTACACTGGTTGTTTCCCTCAAGACCAGGAACTTGAACCCAGGGATATGTGACCTGGACTCCATCAGAGGTGACTGACCTAACCTCTACTTCACAAGGCCACATCAGCATTTTATTTTCATTTATCATTTCAGTTGTTCGTCTAGTCCTGGGGCCTTGAACCTGGGTCTGTGAGCTGTATATGGACTGTGTCCCAGGCATGGGTTTAATGCCTGAGCCATCAGGGTGTGCCAAACCTTTGTGTAACAGAAAACAAAACCAAAAGACAAGGTATCTGAATCCAGCATTTATCGAGTGAAATAGAGAAAACAGGGAGCCTTTAGTTCTTAGCAAAAGTTGACAGAGTCTGAAAGAAATGATGGAATCTCCTAAGAATAATGCATTTGAATGGGAAAAGGTTTTGCTCGGTTGAAGGTAGAATAGTTAGGTGGGGATAGTAAGCTAAATAACCTTTAATTTGCCTATAGAGAGAAGGGAGCTACTATTACTTGAACATTACTCTGTGCCTGGCACTATTCTTTACATATGTTAAAATTTCATGAGAATTAACATCTCTATTTTATCAGTTTTAAAACTGATACAGCTATTATCACAACTCCATGAATCATAATATCCAAAAAAGTTGAAACAACTCAAATGTCCATGAACTGATGAATAGATAAATAGCATGTGGCGTGTCTATACAATGGAATATTATTAGGCAATATAAAGTAATGAAGTACTGACACATGGCTACAACATTGATGAACCCTGAAAACATGCCAAGTGAAAGAAGTCACTCATAAAGAACCACATATTATGTGACTTTGTTTATACTGAATGTTCAAAATAGGCAACGAGAGGGACACCCTTTCTGGAGATAGAAAGTAGGTTTGTAGTTGCCTACATCTAAGGGGAATGGGGAGGTTATGGGAGGAAGGCTCAGGGGAGTGTTTTCATTTTAGAGTTAAGAAATGTTCTAAAGTTGATTATGGTATGGTGATGGTTACACAACTTTGATTATACTGAAAGACATTTAATTCTATACTTGGGGTGTATTGTGTGGTTTGTAAATTATAACTCAATAAAACTTTAAAAACAACACCCTAATACAGCTATTAAATATAGACTTGGTATTCACACTGAGATTGTTTTTTTGTTTTGGTTGCATAGTTAGTGTGTGATCTGTCAGTGACTTTAGGTCCTTATTTTATACTCAGTCTTTTGCAGTAGCCTCCTAACTGAGCCTCCAAAGCTCTTAGTCTATTAAACGCTAGTCCATCTGGCCAATAGCTCCCAGAAAAATTTTTCTGTAATCATACAGAGGATCTCTAACTTATAACTTGACTTTAAATTTTTTTGACTTTACAGTAGTATGAAGCAGTACTCATTCAGTAGAAACATGTTTACTTTGTACTTCAGATTTTGAGTTCTGATCTTCTCCTAGCCTAGTGATACATGGTGGATACTCTTGGAATGCTGGGCAGTGCTCCCAGTCAGCCATGAGATCATGAGGTTAAACAATCCATACTCTAGATTACTGTTTTTTCTTCTTTATCAGGAAGAAAGAGTAGGCAGGCAGGAAGAGGGAGAAGGAAGAAACATTGATTTAGTTCAAATTGGGTTTGTGTGTCCCCCCCAACCCCAGATCCTTGGCCTTTACAGGAGACTACTCACACACCTAACACCTAGCCACCAGGGCACACTTACAGATAACTTTTCATTTACACAGCAGTGTTCAATAAATTATGTTAGATATGCAGCATTTTATTATAAAATGGACTTCATGTTAAATGATTTTGCTTGAGTATATTTAAGGTAGGCTAGGCTAAGCTATGATGTTTGATAGTTTCAGTATATTAAATGTATTTTTGACTTAAAACGTTTTCAGCTTATGATGAATTTATCAGAATATAACCCCATTTTAAGTTGAGGAGGGTCTGTGCTGTGCTGTACTGTTTGTGCTCTTCTCCTGCTTGAACACCTGCAGGGACTCCAGGTGTGTAAAGATCATTTCAAACCCTTAGTTTGCTTTTGAAGATTTATAACCTAGTCCCAAACTATCTTGATACTGTCTTTTCCCATGTATAATCTTGATTTTAACAGCTTATACTGTTGAATTTTCTCTAAATCTCCTATCGCCATATTTTGCTGCCAATTTCTTTGTGTAGAATGCTTCTTTTACTTTTCACCTATCTAAATTTTAGCTAGCCTTCAAATCTTGGCTTAAATGGGGCTACTACTTCCACAATGGTTTCTCTTTTTGACCCAGCCTCTTAGATTTCTGTAGTATTTAGTTTATCTTTCTTAAATAGCAGTCTCACTGCTGCCTAATATGAGTCTTTTGATAAATTTCTTGAAGCTACTTCCACTGTTTTGTCTTGTAGAGCTTTAAATTCCAAACAGAACCTAGCTGGGATCCATGGGATAGGTAATAATACTTGTTGAAAGTAAATAGTAGTAGGTCTTTTTATGAGTTTTTTTTCTTTTTCTTTCTTTTTTTTTTTTGCTACACAGTCTCTCCTATTTATTCAGTAAATATTACCGAATTTCTATGAGAATACAGTAGCAGAAGACAGATAAGTTCCCAACCTTCTTAAAACTTGTATTTATATGAGGAATAATAGGAAACAAGTATGTATACAAAATAAACAAGATTATTTTATTTCAAGATATTTAAAGAGGGGCTAGTCTAGGTGACATTAGGGAAATCCATTAGGGAAAGTTTCTCTGAGTAGGTGACATTTGCAACCAGACCTTAAACATCAGAAAGGATCAACCTTTAGGGACTACCTTAAAATATCTTTTTTAAAAAGTGTTAATATTTTCATTGTTAAAGACTATTCATTTTTAAAACTCATCCCAGTACTTAAAATCAGTGAAAGTTTCTAGTGCCTGGTACTGCTCATTTGTCACTTTATGCTGCAGCAAAGTGGTACCAAATATATCACTAATAAAAAGTTTTAAATAAAAATGTGTTTCTTTGAAAAAGAAACACTGACAAAACAGCAGTAATTAAACTAACTAGAAAACAAATTCAAGCCATCTGTGGTTCTTTATTTCCTTATTCATGATATTATTCAATCCAGTCTATTTTCTTTCTTGCCTATAAATCGTACTTTAATGTCTTTAATTCATATAGAATACTAGACTATTTTAAGAGAAAATGAACCTAGGAAAATTACAAATGATTTTAAATAAAGATATTCAAAATATATTTGTTTTAGTCAGTTCTTTATATATTAAATCATAATTTTATCCCTTTTTTTATATTTTCCTTCTAGTCATTATATAGATCCAGACATATTTTTTATTATTTGTTATTCTGTGACTTTCTTTTTTTAGCATTCACTGTATTGACTTAACATTTTTTATGCGCCTTCATAACCTTGGTAATTAACATTTTAATAATTTTCAGTACCTTGATGTGGCAGAAATTTTGATAGCAAAAAAAGTCTTTCAATCCAGACCACCAGTTTCGTTTTCCAGAGACAATTACTCTTATAATTCTTCCAGAAGTCTTCTTTGTAAATATATGAGCATGTATAAATATTTTGTTTGTTTTAATCAGTCATCTGTTTTGTTTTTTTCTTTCTAGTTCCTTTTTTTTTTTTTTTTTTTAAGGAAAGGTACAGGCAGGAATAGAATGGAGGAAGAAACATTGTATTTCATTTATTTGTCCATCGTGGTCGTTTCCCTGGCTCCAGGTCTTGACCCCTGTGCCTTGGGATGTATATCGCTTCAGTTGACTAAACCACTAGGCCACCAGGACATGTCACTAGTTCCTTTTTAAGTTTATTTTGTCAAATAGTTTAATATTTTTAGATATTTGTGCTGTCATGTATTCATTTAAATGAATATTTATTGAGTACCCTGTGCTACCCACTACTCGGTGTATAGTCCTTCGTCTTCTGATATTCACAATTTAGTGGGAAAAGATAGGTACACAAGTACAAAGTGCTGTATTAGCAATATGAAAATATTTTGTGGAGAAGGAAAAGAAAAAAGAATTATTTCATCCGTGAGGGTTTACCAGGGAAGACTCCAAAGAAGAGTTGACATTGAAACGTATTATTGTGGTGTGAAATGTGCACAGTTTGAGGTGCGAATTCAGTATCCTGAAAATCATATAGGAGTGCAAAAAAGAATAATTAAAAATAAAAAATTAGCATTTTACCAGGCAGAGGGAAATCTGAGCCAAGGCCCAAAGGTAACAAAGTTCATGACTGTTTGCAGAAAGGGACCAGTTCCTTTTGTTTGAGTGCAGGGTATTTGTTGCAAGGAATAGGGGAAAGAAGTCTAAAGGTAAGTTCAATAGGGGAAAGAAGACTAAAGGTAAGTTCAAGCTACATAGTTTAGATGTTCTCTAAGCAGTGAGGAACCATTAAAGATGAAAGGTTTTTTTCTCTCAAGCAGCAGTTACCAGCATTTGGGGGGCACTATTGAAACAGTTTCCAAAGGGGTGTACCCCTGTGACTCAGGTGCAGGCCATGTGCAGCTCACAGACCCGAATTCAAGGCAGGGGAGGGGGGACTATATATATTTTTTTAAATGCTTAAAGGAAGTCATTTTCTTTTTCCTCTTTTGAAGGGAAATAATTCTTTATGATTTCATTAAGTATAATAGTGATGTAAAGTGCACTAACATGAAATGTATAGCTGGATGAATTTTTTATCCATGAAGCTACCACACAGATCAAGCTATAGATTTCCAACATTGCCAGTCCAAATCCCAGTTTCTCCTCAAGAATAACTATTCTGACTTAGTATCACCGTCAAATAATTTTACACTGGTGACTTTTAACTTTACATCTTTATGTTTGGGAAACCCTGTGGATTTTTTATTGTAAAGTATTTTCTTTAAGAATATATACAACTTTATTATATTTCTACCTAGAAATTGTTGCTTTAATATTTGCCTTTGTATATATTTAGTGGGCCTTACAGTAGTCATCAGTTTTCATATGTCCTATTTTCATACAATTTTTAAGCGGTATGCCTTGAAAACCCTCAGTGGTCTTTCCCACATGTAGTTCAATATGTTTTTGTTTAAATAACTAATGATGAGTCACTTTTGCCTATGCTCCAAGCCCTTGAGTTTGCCTTTATGAAAATTCATCCTTGTTCCCCAAATAACCTGGGTCAGAGATAAGCAGAATCTGTTGGAATCATAATCAAGGTTTAATAATATATAATATAATAATAATAATAGTTTTAGTTTCCTGAGAATGTAAATTCCTTTATGGCCTCAGGTCTGTTTTTTTATTTTTGGCTATTTGATTTTCACATGCATTGTCATTATGCATTACATATAAAAGCCTAGTTTATTATTTGTCCTCATTGAACTAATAGTTGGAAAACTTGGTTTTCTGTTCAGTTTGTGCTTCAGTTTCCTTATCTAAATAATGAAGAATTTGGCTACATTTTCTTTAAGTTTTTTTCAGCTTAAATTCTCCATGATTCTATATTTCAAATCTACAGTTCGTTAAAATTTTTCCATTTCTGCTTGCATTCTGATAGTTTTCTCTTAAAAATTTTTGAATACATTTTTGTTGAGGTAATTTTAGTACAGTATACGTATTAGGTGTGCAGATTCACTCTTCATCAAATACATAAAACACCACATCCACCAACAGTGGATTCCAATAGTCATCCAAACTGTCCATTGAACCCCACCACCCCTTGCTCCCACCCCAATCCCCTTCCCCTCTGGTATCTTCAGTTCTGTTGTTAGAGCTACATTTCAAGTGCTCAGTGGCAACAGTTGACTAGTTTCAACTGTATAGGATAGTACTGAAATTTTGAAGACTGTTATAAGATGAATTCTGCCTAAGAAGCTTTTCTTTAATCTGCGCTATCATGAATTAAATGAGCATTTATTTCTTAAGAGAAAGACACAAGCCCATTAAAAGTAAGCAAGATCGCTTCAATTTTCATCTTGTTTGAAGTATACAGGAGTAAGAGCAAATTTAGAAAGGAAAATAGCATATCCTAGTACCTAACCAATGCTTTAGGTTTAAACTGTGATTAAATACTTCAGGCTTTTACCATATTCTCATATAACATTATAATCTGTCTAGCAAACATATATAACTTTAGTTTGTTTTTTTTTTTAAAGAAATGGTATAGGCAGAACAGTAGGTGTAAATAGGCGGGCAGGAAGAGAGAGGAGGAAGAATCACTTTATTTAGTTGTTCACATTGGTGGTTCTCCCTACCCCTGGGTCTTGAACCCGGGACCTTGGGATGTACATGGCACTGTTCTCAGGGTGCATTAAAAATCTAGGCCACCAGTGCATTTCCAGCTAATATTTCTTAATACTTTTAAACCTTTCCAATTACAGTGAAATCATTGAGATCACATTTTTCAGTATGCCAAAAACGTGATGGTAAATTTCCAAAAGCACTAATTTTGAGAAGTTTAAAGGAATTTTATAAGCATCTCATTAATAAGAAAGATATAGTTTCATTTTAATTATATGTGTTATATATACTATATATAACTGTATTACAATAGGTTTCCAAAATTAATAATGTGGGAAATTATAAAGTAGAATAATATTTTTGTGAATTACTGATGTGTACTTTTTATTGACTACATAGGGAAAAATGTCTTTGTAAAGAAAACAAAATAGATTTATATTAATTTTGAAAATTAGTCATTGCAAGGAACATATTAAAATCCTAATTATACATCAAGACTGAACATTTGTATACAAATACTGTGATGTATATTGTTGAAAATTGGAAAGTAGTAAATGAAGTAAAATACTTAACCAGTTTTGGTTGTCAGGTGTAATTTAGCAATGCACTTAGGCATTTTCGTTTGGGTTTTTGTTTTGATATTATTTTCTTGGGATTTAAGTAGAATAGGAAAAATCAAATCAGATAATACTTTCAGAAACTTTTCTAGAAATGTTCATATACTTTTTAAAAATAATATTCTTGTTCTCATGTGTTTTAATATATTATTTTGTAAATGTACCTTATAGGTTAGATATTAAAGAAAATTGAACTTTTTATTTAGAATTAACAAATGCACTTTTTATATAGCTTAACAAATTTTCAAATTATTTGTTTCCTCAGTCATCTTGGACTTTTTGAGTAGTTAATCTGTCATTATTTTTCTAACTGCTAAGACTCCTGATTTTTTTTTTTTTTTTTTTGCAGAGATAAAAACAACAGTTTTTGATGATTGCAAGAAAGAAGGTGAATGGAAGGTGGGATTTGCATATTTTGTCTTTAAACACAGACTTTAATGTATTGTTTTTATTATACTTGTATTAGAGTATTTAAGATCCATACTAGCATTTGTATCCTAGCTTTACTACTTAATAGCTGGCTTATTGGGCAAATTAATGGACTTCTCTATGCTTCTGTTTCATTGTCTGTAAAATGGAATTGGTAGTGTTTCAGAGGGTAGTTGCAAATATTAAATGAGTTAATCCATGTAAAATGCTTAGCGCAGTGCCTGGAACAGTTACTCTTATTCTACAGAGGCATTTTATAATTTTAAGAAAATTTGATGATATACATTTTTAGATGAACAAGTTCTGTTTCAAATAGAAATATTTCTATTTGTTTACTTATAGTATAATACCATCTGTGCACGTATTGAAAAAAATATATATCTACGTCATTCAGGTTAAAGATGAGATAATTTTGCCTATGTTGTATTAGGTTTATAAGTTTGGGTATGTTTAATGGATAAAGTTTTGTCTTTGGGAATTCTTGGCAATCAGATGTTTATTATACTTATTAATTTATTCATTTTAAGATAATGATTTTAGATGAATTTACCACTAAGCTTTTGGCATCATGTTGCAAAATGACAGATCTTCTAACAGAAGGTATAACTGGTAAGTGTTACCAATGCTTATGAAAACTTTTTTTTGTGATTAAGAAGTTTTAAAATACAAAAAATTTTTGTTAGTAATTGTATTTCTGAGGTGATGTTTTATTATTAACTCTAGCCATAATAATTAGGCTGAACATTCTCCTTTTCTCTGTAAATTAAGTCTTTTTTTCTCAGCCAGGACACCTGAAGTGTACCTAACCAAGACTAAGCAATTGCCTTGTTGAGTTTGTTCTTTAAATATTTTATTTTTACATATTTTTACCCTTTTTATATTTATACGCTAGGTTTATCAAATTTGATTGCCAAATTAAACATTTGATTGATGTTTGTGATTTTTATATATTACTTCTAAATGGATATTAAGATTTATATAATAAGCCAACTTTTGTACATATTTACAAATGTATAATACTGACTTTGTAAGTTTTTCTTTATTACCTAGAAATTAGAGAATTAATATGTTTAAATTAGTTGTTTTGGGATTATTAAGAAATTATGCTGCCATGAGAGTGGGGGAAAATACCAATATCTGATAGCATACATTACCATGTTATCATTTTTAACTCATCATCCTTTCATTTATTTAAATTTAATCTTCATAGAAACCCTATAAAGGCAAATATTAAACATGCCCACTTGTAATGAGGAAACCGAGACTCACTTCTTTATGTTTGTATCATAATATAGTATGTTTGCTTTCTATCACGCCTAACTTATAAAAGTCAAAAGTATATGCAGTATTTTTTTTTAAACCTGAATAATGTATACCATGGGAAGATTATCTAAAAATATTTTTAATATTTATCTTTTGATATATAAATATATATATCGTTGATTACATTTTCAGTTCATGCTCTTTATTATTTCAGTGGAAAAAGGTCTAAATTAGAAATTAGAATATTAAAACATTGATTTTTCCACTAATAGATAAGTGCAATATCGATTAAACCATTTAAGTTCCCATAAGTTAGCCTGATGTGTAACTAGGGTGAAAACTATTTGATAACATGTTATCATTATGCACTGTAAAGAAGTTTTATTGTATTTTCGTTGACCAGCTTTTCTTACTCTGTGTTCAGAACTGACAAATAATTTTCAAGGAAATGATTTTGTGGCCAAGTAAATTAGGGAAATAACATTAAAGAAAGTTAAATATGTTTCTTTAGAACTTTTCAGAGCCCTTTATGTGCCAGCATATATGTAGATGCTCTGGGTACAGGGGTTTTATTCAATTTTCTAAACTTACTTGACCACAGAAAGTTTTTTTAAAGAAGTGTTTTATAGGACTGTGTATCATGGACATATTGTTGTAGACTTTTCTCAGTGTCCTCTAGAGTTACCTAGGTTTGCTCTTGTTTAATCATAATTCTACCTAGTAATTTGAACTTGTCCTTTTGAGTTATGAGCTCTCTTGAGAATCCATCTCTTAGACTTGGCATTAGCAGATTTAGCATTCAGACTAGATTTCTATCATTATTCAGGTCATTTGTGAAAATATTCAGTAGTGTCTTGGAACTTTAGAAAAACATATACTGCATACCAGTTGTATGGTAAAGGGTAGACTTGAACTTTTAGTGGTGAACTTAATGTAATACATATATGTATGTTGATTTTAGTGATATACATCTGAAACTTAATAACAATACAATGTTCAATAAAAATAAATATTTCTTGGAAATCTTGATATCCTATCTAATAGTATAATAAACATATATATTACAATAAATTTGGAAATGAGAAAATGAGTCACCATGTTTGAAAAAGAAGCACAATGGTAATCTCCTTTGCATATCAGATTAATGTTAATTCCTTCTAGACTCTTTGCCAACATGATTCTTGAAAGATTTGTAGAGTAATACTTTAAATTAGTTAAATATATATATAGCCTTAATAGCTAATTACCAATTCAGAATTTCTTAGTTTTAAATTTACATTGTATATTAGGTAATTTTCAAGAATAAAAATGTAGTTGAATAAGTTATGTGATGTTTCATTGTTGAAAAAACAATGCATGGTTTTAAAAGAACTTGTTAATTACCATTTTATTTAAGGCATATTATAGTAGTTAAAAATTTACACTGTAGAGTTAGACATATCTGGGTTGGAATCCTTCCACCTATTTTACCTTCTAGCTCTGTTACTTGGAAAAGTTACTAATTTTATAAGCCTCGGATTCATCATTTGTAAAATACTCACTTAACAGGCTTGCTGTGAGATCTAGCCAATAATTTATTGTAAAGTACTCATACTGGTATCTAGTGTCTTATTTGCTATTATTGTAGTAGAATACTTTTGAAGAGAAATGCATATTTTAATTATTAATGCATTTTCTTAGTTTCTTCATAGCATATTGATTGCTTATGCTGATAGACAAAATTATAAGACAACTGCTTTATCTTTTGTTTTTGGTTTTTTTTCATAAAAAAGAGACAGCTTAGTACAGAATTTGCCTTAGAGAAGATACATTTTCAGTATTTTTAATTTATCAGATGAAGACAAAGAGAATGCTAAATCCAGGATATGTGAATGTGTTTTCCTATGATTATAAGTATCCTAAAGTTTACTTAAAATTTGTTTCAAGTATATAAATATTTGTCTTATAAAATGACATTTTTTGTTAGTTGTAGAGAATATTTATAAGAATCGAGAACCTGTCAGACAAATGAAAGCTCTGTATTTTATCTCTCCAACATCAAAGGTAAGTATTTTGAGCCATTAAAAATACAGTTTTCAATATTTTCACTATTGACATGATTTTCTCATAGAAAATTTTAAAAAAAGATCCTTTATTAGAAAATTTAGTGCATAAACAAGTTTGCTTAAGATTGATTTTCTGTTTTAGAAGATCGTTTTGCTTGCACTCTTCTCAGTGAGGATATAAGTGCTAGAATTCCTTTTGCCCTCATATATGAAAACAGATTTTGAATTGTATAAAGCGATAGAATGTCTTTGAATGATTTAAATAGTCTTGAATTAATCCTTACTTATCTTAGGACTTCCTTATAGCATACATATATGTAGGTGAATCATGTATGTAGTATATATGTACATATGTGTAAGTGTGTGTCAAAGGACTATTTCTAGTTAATAATCTAACTATGATTTAAGTTATACTTAAAGCCAAACTTTCAGAGCCAAATAAAGAAACAGATTCCTTTGTTCTCTGCAGTGTCTGAGAATACATTTTCCAACACCTTTTGTTGCTTATTCTCATCTAGAATATTAATTTGGCAATAATAATTTCATTTTGTTTCTAACTCTAGCAGACAGTAGGAACAAAATTAGATTATCACTGTTTAGTTTCCACTTATTGGCTGCTGGTTGACCTTAATGACATTTTACATCTTATCCATGATATTCCATAGATAAAACTGATGATTGGAAAATAAATGCAAGTTAAAAGCACCATTTTTTTACCTAGTAAAGTGACAGAGGGATTTTTTAAAACAAATATGTGTTTGTATGTTCAGTATCTTGCAGTTTATTGTGAAGAAATAAATGGTAAAATAAAATTCCTAACAATAAATAGAATTTTTAACATTAGTAAATAATGGTGGAGACGGTCAGAAGATGGCAGTCTGGTAGGGGTGCAATTCAAATCCTCCCCACAGAACAACTAAGAATTCACCTGTTCTCCAGAAACAAACACTGAGGATGCAGCAGAGTTCATTACAACAAAGAGTAGGCAAAAATGTCTGGGTTCACAGATATGCCACAGATTTGGGACTCAGGATTTGGGCCACAGCTAAGGGGATGGAACCATGGGAAGAAATGGGCCTCCTGGAGAATCATTCCAAAAGCAGCAAAGAACCCGCTCAGTAAAACTGGGACGTGGAGCTGGGGAAATGGTCTTGGCACAGGACAAAAAGAGAACCAGCTTCCCAGGATGTCAGCTGAAGCCTGCGCAGTGAGCCAGAAGGCAGCTAGGTGAATTCCCCACTTGCTAAACCCTCCTACCACCATATTACACTGGAGTCTCAGGATCTATCCACTGAATGCCCCTCCTACTGGATATCCCTCCCCCAGGATTAATGAAAGAAGGTAGTCTCCCAGAAGAGATGAACCCTCAATGCTACCCACTAGTGCCACCCTGTGGCTTTATTGCCGATTGTGGACCAACAACAAGGTGATCACCCTACACAATGCCATCATTGCAGATAAACCGAACCCACATACCTATAAACAGAATGCCAAACAGAGCAGACACAGAGAAATATAAATAAAATGAGGAATTCAACCAAAAACCAAGAGGAAAATCTGAGTATGGCAAACATATGCAAACTACCTGAGGATGAATTTAGGGTAGCAGTGATAGACATAATCATGTAAGTCTAGAAAACAATAGAGGAAGTAAAAGAGAACAAAAAAAGGGAAAGAAGAAATGAAGCAAGAAATCAAAGAAATAATATGCTAGCTGAACTAAACTCAATAGAGCAACTCAAGATAGGATGGATAAATCCTCCAATCAAATCAGCAAGCTAGACAGTAGGGCAGAGGAATGCACTGAATCAAATTATCAAAGAGAAAAAGAATTCAGAGAAATGAAGACAGCATCCGAGACCTATGGGATAACACCAGAATGGACAACATTCGCATCATAGGGGTCCCAGAAGAAGAGATGGGAGCAGAAACTATTAGAAGAATAACTGAGAACTTTCCTACCTGAAATGAAGCACAGCTCCAGACCCTAGAAATTCAAAGAGTTCCTCATGAAAAAAATCCAAACAGAAAGTGCTGAAAGAAAAGGATTTTCTACTTAGGATACTAAACCTTCTGAGATTATCATTCATATCTGAAGGAATGATGGAAAGGTTTTCTGATAAGCAAAAGTTAAAGAAATTTATGACCACAAAACCAGCTTTATAAAAAATACTAAGGGATGCACCATAGAGTATAAAGAAACCCCACTTAAAAACATTAAGACAGCAAGTATAAAAAGTGAGAAGGAGAAGAGAACAAATACATGGATGGTTAGAATGAGTGTAACCTAATCGATTTTTATATAAAAAATGGAAAATAAACATAGAATTGTTAATGCTAACTTCAGGGTAACCTCAGAATACATCTCCAGGGAAAAAAGCAAAGACAACAAAAAGGGAAACCAGTCATAACATAACTACACCCAACCCACCTAAGAAGAAAAAGAGAAGAACAAAGTCATTGTCTGCAACAACACACAGAAGACACATTAGAAAATGACAGTAAGTAGCTACAACATAACAATAATCACCCTAATCAGTTATGGACTGAACTTACTAGTCAAATGACACACGTGGCATAACTCAGCTTTCTGCTACAGCCAGGAAACCCACCTTCTTTCAAAAGATAGAGCTCTAAGTCAGTGGTTAGAAAACAAGCCTACAGTCTAATGGAAACCACAGAAAAGCTGGATTATTTATACTTATATCGGATAATATAGACTTCCAACTAAAAAGCATAACAAAGACAGATATGGACATTATATCATTGTTAAGGGGTCAATCCAGCAAGAAGACATAGTGCTTATTAACATACATATACCAAGTGAACAAGCATCAAAATATATTGAACAAGTATTGTTAGAACTGATGAGACATTGAGAGCAGCACAATAAGACACTTCAGCATCCCACTTACAAAAATGACAGATCAACCATGTAGAAAATTAAGAGGGAAACAGCTGCTTTAAATGATCTTTTGGAATAGTTAGGTCTAATAGACATATACCAAACACTCATCCAAAAACTACAGATTTCGCTTTCTTTGCAAGTGCACATGGACCGTTCTCAAGGATAGATCAAGATCAGTGTTGGGACACAAAACATGTCTCAACAAATATATAAAGATTGAAATCATACTAAGCATCTTCTCTGACCACGATGGCTTAAAACTATAGAAATCAACCACAAAAAAAAGCTGGAAGCTGCCAAATTGACTGGAGACTAAACAACATGCTTCTGAATGACTCGGGTAAAAGAGAAACTTAAAAAATACTTAAAGACAAATGAGAAGGAAGACATGAGTTACCAGAATCTATGGGATGCAGCAAAGGTAGTACTAAGAGGGAAGTTCCTTGCAATCCAGTCCCACCTCAAGAAACAAGAACAATTGCAAATAAATACCCTAACCCTACATTTAAAACACCTAGAGAAAAAACAAAGTGAAAAATCAGCAGAAGAAAGGAAATAATCCAAATTTGAACAGAAATAAATAGAAAAGAAAAACAATCCAGAAGATCAATGAAACCAAAAGTTGGTTCTTTGAAAAAAATAAACAGAATTGACAAACTATTGTCTAGACTCGCAAAAAAAAAAGAGAGAAAACTCTCATAACTAGAATCAGAAATAAGAGGGGAGAAGTTACAACAGATACCACAAAAATACAAAACATTCTGAGAGACTACTATGAACAACACTCTGCCAACAAAGTACACAACCTTGACTACATGGACAGATTTTAGAAAAATGCAGTCTACCAAGACTGAACCAGGAAGAACTGGAATACCTGAACAGAAAAATAACAATAACAAGCAAGAAAATTGAGGATAATCAAAAGTCTTCCTAAAATAAAAGCTCTGATCCAGATGACTTTTCTAATGAGTTTTACCAAACTTTTGGGGGAAGAATTAATACCTGTTCTTCCCAAACTCTTTCAAAATATTAAAGAACAGGGAACATCCCCAAATATTTTCTATGAGGCTAATATCACACTGATACCAAAAGTTGACAGAGATGTCACCAAGAAAGAAAATTGCAGACTGATAATCTCTAATAAACATAGATGCAGAAATTCTCAACAAAATATTAGCAAACCAAATCCACCAGTGCATCAGAAAGGTCATCTATCATGACCAAGTGGGATTTATCCCAAGGATGCAAGGATGGTTCAACATATGTAAATCCATTAATGTAATATACCATATCAACACGAGTAAAAAGAAAAACCATATGATAATAGATCCAGAGAAAGCTTTTGACAAGATCTAACACCCATATATGATACTTTAAAAAGCCCTGCATAGAATATGGATAGAAGGTACATACGTCAGCTTAATAAAGGCCGTATATGACAAACCCACAGCCAGTATCACAGTCAGTGGAGAAAATTGAAAACATTTCCTCTCTGGTTAGGAATAAGGCAAGGCTGTCCACTCTCACCAATAACAGAAAAACAGGCAATCCAATCAGAAAATGGGAGGAGGAATTGGAGAGACATTTTTTCTGAAGAAGACATACAGTTGGCCTATAGGCACATGAAAAGATGTTCCTACTCCTTGGCTTTCAGGGAAATGCAAATCAAAAAAAACAATGAACTATCACCTTAGACCTGAGAGACTGACTTGTTATCCAAAAGTCTGGAAATAAGGATGTGGAGAAAAGGGAACACTTTTACATTCTTGGTGGGAATGCAAATTGGTGCAACCCTTATGGAAAACAGTTTGGAGATTCCTCAAAAAGTTGAATATGAAAATTCCATATGATCCCAATATCCCACTTCTGGAGGTGTACCCAAAAGATACAGATACATGAATTCACAGAGATTTATGTTCCTCCATGTTTATTGCAACTCTATTCACAAAAGCTAAGAACTGGAAACTACCTAAGTGCCCAGCGTCGGATATATGGATAAGAAGATGTGATACATATATACAATGGAATACTACATGGCCTTTAGAAGAGATGAAACCCTGTAATCAGAATCAACATTGATAGAATTAGAGTGGATTATGCTAAGTGAAATAAGCCACAAGAAGAAAGATGTATACCAGATGACCTCACTCATAGGTGGAATTGACTAGACCAAACAAAGGAACAGATGAAAGAAAACCAACCCTGGACACTTGCAATAGAATTGAGGTTACTAGCAGGGGATGCACATGGTGATGTACCACTTGGCACTGGTGAAGAACACTTGGTGATTTGGTGGAGGGCAGGGTGTGTTGATATCTATCTTAGGAATAGGGAAACTACACATACGGGGAGCCTACACATATGAGTATATTTTAATATGTAAAATCAAAGTTACTGCAATTAAAAAATTTAAATAAATAAAAATAGAATTAGAAAAATGGTGTTTAGGCCATGTAGCTACTGAAAATGAGGTTTCTAGGAAATTTTAATGATCTAGGTAAATGTTCATTTTTAAATTTAAGTGACAAAACAGGACACGAAATTATATATTCAGCAAAGGAGCAAAGGGTTCAGACAAGACAGTGACTGAGTATGACTGACTCCTTTACCTACTTCAATCCATTCCAGCTTTTCTTCCTAGCTTCTGGGTGCAGATGAGGGCTTGGGTTCTGTTGGAACACTGATTGAGAAACCTGATGTGAGACTTCCTTCCTCAGGGTCTCAGTGAGCATCTAGAAATCTGCATCAGAGCGTACCTAGGCAAGGATTGTAAAGTGACAGATTTTAGTAAGAGTTTGGCCATTAAGAGAGCTGTGAACTCCAGGGGAAATTGTAACTGAATATATCAGAAAAACCCTGGTGGATTTGTGTTTTAACCTACAGTTGACAGGAGGAGAAATCTCTTTGCCTTCCTCCTATTGTAGAGCTATCTTTATTTAGGATACTACAACAACTAACTTAAAGCTCACTGAACTGACAAAGAATAGCAACCACACATGGTTCAAGCTGCCAGAGATGAAGTTCAGTGAGAATGAAGAAAATACACATACAGTAAAATACAGCTGCTTGAAGAGTGATGGCAACATGAACAAAAGTACAGTATGCACGAGGAGAGTCTAGTATAGCACATAGAAAAACTTTCTGAAGCTCAAAAGTATGATTTGTTATTTAGCAGTTAATAAAGAGGATAACTCCCTATTGAAATTCAACTTAATTTACCAGAAGATCAAAATGGAACATCTCAAGTCATAGAAATCATGGTGGGGAATTTAAGACGTTTGTAGGATAGATTCATGACATCTAACAGAAACATTGTTCTAGGAGTTCCAGAAGGAAAAAAGGAAAAGATGGAGGAGAGATAACAAATTCTTCATTTTTGCTTCCAATCTATTGTATTTTCAAAACTTCCAGCATTGAGACTTAAACTACTGGACTCTGTTTTTTGCCATTCTTCCTCCTTGGCAGTCTTCTGCCAACTTCTGCATCTGTCATTTTAATCCCTTGACAATTTTAACTCATTGGCACTTTCTTCAGCAGTTCCATTGTCATAGTCTTGGTGTTTTCATGTGGATAACACTTCCAGTTCATAGACTTCTCAGTTCCTCAGTTTGTTATCTTCCGTGGTCTTACCTTCTATATTGTTTCAGTGTCCCAGTTACTTGATCATTCCTAGATCTCCTCATCACAAACCAGCACTCTGTTCATCCATATGATCTTATTAATTACTACATTATCAGTTATCACTGGATAGACAACATAGTATTTTTTAAAACTCAGTTCGTAAGTTAAGACAGTTAAGATTTTATCATTGAAATAAAATAATTTTCACTATATTAAAAGTTAACATTTAAATTAATATTGGATAAAATGTATACTAATATCTAATCTATTTTTTAAGTCTGTAGGCTGTTTTTTACGTGACTTTGCAAGTAAATCAGAGAGCAAGTATAAGGCAGCATATGTATATTTCACTGACTGTAAGTAGATTTTAAAAGTTGTTTCATTATTTAAAATCCTGTTAATTATAAAGTATTTTTGTATTCCAGTCTAAAGACTATTTATTGTTTACCTAAGAAGATAAGGTTGTATTTATCCTACTTTATATTAAGGTACTGGAAAAATGAAATCATTACAAACTAGTGTCAAAGGCGTGTTGTTTTTGCTGGTATACTGTGGTGGTGGTGGGAGGTTAAAGAGAGCTAGCCCTCAATTTTTATGCTGATAACAGGAAGAATTATTTTTTTAATCAAAATTTCAAGTGGGGATTTGATTATATAACAAAAACCTAAGGCCCTTGTGGAGGGCACTGAAGAAACTGCCATTTGTTTGGCAGTTATTAAGGGAGAAATCTATCACATTTATCTTACTATGCCATATGTTTAAGTAGAAAGCAGCTAACCTGAAAAATCAAAGAAGTCCATGGATATATAAATTCTGTTTTATGTTATGTCATAGTTTTATTATACTGAAAAATAAAAATGCTGTTTAAGTCTTAGTCTTGCTATTAGAGATTCTTCATTATAAGTGGTATGTAATTGTTTTCTATAACTTATTGTTTCTCTCATGTCTAAAAGTAGCTTATAGTTTAAAAAAAACATACCATAATTATTTATCATTTAAGTAACCTTATGTAGAGCTTTGTGTTTATAGAATTAATAAAATTTAATGAATGCGAAGATTTTTTTTAACTTAAATAATCTAGAAGCTTAAGAATGTCATGCTAAAAGATTCTAGGCACTGTGCCCTGGTGGAATAGTCATTAGGTCACTTAATTCCAAAGGAGTGCAGGCACATACACCCTGGGTTCGAGTTGGGGGGTGGGGGAGAAACAACCCAGTGTGAACAGATAAATAAAAATTTTAAAAAATACTTCTTCCTCTCTCTCTGCCCGCCTACCTGCCTACTTGCTTTTATTCCTGCTTGCACCTTGCCTTTTAAAAAAAAGGAAAAAAAGATTCTAGGAAGCTCACCCTGGTGGAGTCATGGTTAAGTCCACCACCGCCTCTGATGGAGCTCAGTTCATATATATCCCACACTAGTTCATATCATGGGGCCTGGGAGAACAAGTAGGATGAACAACTAAATCCTCTGTCTTCCTGCCTGCTTGCCTAATTGCCTTCATTCCTGCCTCCACCTTTCCTTTTGGGAAGAAAAGATAAAAGGAGACTGGCATGTCCTTGTGGCTTAGGCAGCTGAAATGCAGATGTGCAAACTACAGACAGCCCAAGAACCTGGCATCGAGACCCAGGACCTGGGTTAAAAACAAAATGAACAATTAAATAAAGGTGTTTCTCTCTCCTCTTCCTTTCTCAAATGCTTCTTCTCTTTCTTCTTTCCGCTCTTAAAAAAAAAAAAAAAAAAAAAGCACAACCTGGTGACTTAGTGGGTTAATCTGCTGGGCAGGTGTAGTCCACATATATCTCAAGTTAACCGGGTTCTAACCCAGGGTCGTGGGCAACAACAAAGATGAACAGTGACTAAAGGAAAATAAATGAAATGCTTCTTCTTTCTCTCTCTGCACACCTGCATGTCTCCGCTCTCCTTCATTCCTGCCTGCACCTTTCCTTTAGGAAAAATAAAAAAAGATACTAGGAACCAGTAATTGATATTCCAACATAAATTTAATGGAGCTATAAGTGAAACAAATGAGCTCTAAGGTCCAGAACTTATTAGTTTAGTCTTAGAATTTCCTGACATTAGAGAAGTTCCTTTAATTCACGGAAAAATTAACAAGTTGTATAATATGGTTCCAACATAGATTCCCTTAGTGGCACATTTAGAAAAGTAGTATAAATGGATAAGAAGTTTTGAAAATCCTAAAAATGTTTATTAAGTCATGAGTTTGGACATGATTTTCCTTTCTAACAATTTTATTTTGCCGTGTTAATAGCTACCTTAGTTCATATGGATATGAATGAGAAAAATGGAATTTCTATACAGCCCTCTTGACTGGGATACATCTGTAAAGCATAAAACAATATATGCATAGTATCTCTGCCCTTATAGTAAATAACTTTTAGAAAGTGAATAATTATATATAAAATATTTATGTGGATGTTATTTCGATTAATTATTTGGTTTTATTTAATTCAAAAAATAAAAATTTAGATGAAGTTATGTGCTTTGGTTTTATTCCCCCCTCAGTTTGTCCTGACAGTCTCTTTAACAAAATTAAGACTTCTTGCTCCAAGTCAATAAGAAGATGTAAAGAAATAAATATTTCCTTCATTCCACTTGAATCTCAGGTACTTCCTATCTTTATTTTTAATTCATAGTGGATTTTGAAATTTGGTTTTATGAGCCTATTAATAAAGCATATTCTGAAGTTGTTGTATTTATTATTTATATGATGAATTTTGAACAGTGCACAAATGAACATTTTGCCATGATAAAGGAAGAAACATGAGCACTAAATTGGAATGCAACATTAATAATGAAAAGTATATCTTAAATTTCACATCTGTCACCAAATCCTGTATATAAAGTTTTGCAGTACTATTAGATTATGAAATCAAAAGATTTTGAGTATTAGCTTTCTATAAACATTTGTGATATTAAACAAATGTTTTTAATAAACTTTTATATGACATATGTTATCATAATTTTAATTGTTTAGATGAAGGCTTTTTGTTGACTTGTCTTTGTTGACTTGTCTATGAACCTTCAGTTAATAATAATAATTATGATAGCAAATACATAGTACTCTGTCAGATACTTTCCTAAATGCTTCACGTAAATTTATTCATTTAATCCTCACAAGAAAACTGTAAATAGATGGTAATTCTTTCTCCATTTTAAAGAGGATAATAGCAAAGAGATTAAGTACCTTATCCCAAATCATACAGCTAGTGCATTGTTCAATGTTGTTGTGCTGTTTTCTGTTTTTGAATTATAGCATTTCATAGAACTGAGATAGTTTAAGAGAAATGTCCTAGTTGATAGATATTTCTTTTAACTTCCTATTGTTTTTGACAAAGAAAGATTATAATCAGATTTTTTAATTTTAAGATATCTGCTTAATATTAAACTTTTCCTAAGAGATAACCTTCTAATATGGTATATGGGTTAATATAGAGTTAATTTTAAAAGGGCCTCCTACATTGCTGTAGGAGGTAAATAGCACTTAGATAAATATAAGAAAGTTTTCAGAGCATATAATATAGTTTTAGCCTCAAAATTCATTAAAATTCTGTAATTGCTGTATTTGAAGGACTTAGGTAGATACCTGGCCAATTTGATTATTGATGGATGACTGTATAGAGAAATCTCATAAGAAGCTTCTATTTGCCAGTCTTTGCACAATGTTTGCTCCTATTTATCTACTATTTTTCCCCTAAGACGTTTTTCTTTTAATTACCTTCTTGGAAAACATCTTAAAAGGGTTTACTTAAAAATTTTAACTATGTAGAAATTACAGCGAAAATATTTTGAATTTTTGTTTACAAATGAAGATATAAGTAAAAAACACTATTAAATGCTTTGAGCTATGAGTAAAGGCCTATGTGATCACTTATCATGTTTAGTGAATATTGTCTGCTAGATGAAAATAAGTCTGCTGTGAAAAGATGAGCAGATGTATACTGTACCTCACCTGAATGCTGTAAAAGAGATAGAATGTATTCATATCCTCAAAGCCTTATTCGTTGATACTAGTTTCAACTGTATATAATAGAAAATATGAACTTCCAGTGACATAAACAAGATGGAATGTTACTTCTTACTAATGTATAACAAGTCAGGAAATGGACTATATAAGACATTCAATGGCTCTACAAAATTTTCTGCAGCCTAATCTCCTAGGCTTTGCCCTCATGATCCAAAATGTCTATAGAATTATTACATCATCATTTGAGAAAGCAGAATAGAAAGAAAAAAGTACATAATTTTCATTTATACCTTTCTAGTTAAAATTTAGTCACATGTCTATGCCTAAATATATGGGAAAGAGAAATGTAGTCTGTTATCTAGACATATGACTGGTTCCCCCAAAAGATTGGTATGGTTATTGAAAAGAAAGAGAAGATTGATTGTCGGTGGGTAGCTCAAAGTCTGCCATATCAAGAGAGTGATTAAGTCTTACTAAGAGGCTGGGAAAACATTTGAAGAATGGGTAGAATGTGATAAGATAGTATTGTAGAGGGAAGGAATATTTTGGGAAATGAGAATAGTTTGAGTGCAAAGATACAGAAGCAGAATTTGTAGAGAAACAGCAGTAATACGGATTATAAAAGGTGAAGGTATGATAGAGAATACTGTCTCTTCTCTAGGTAGGTGGGGATTCTGTAGGTAAGTGGGGTAAATGGGGATTATATTGTAGGAGACTCTAGGTCCTTCCAAAAATGATGTCAAAAAATGGACTGGTGCAGAAAAGTGTGGGACTAGTCCTAAAGTCTTTAAGGAAAAGTAGAAGTCGAGATCATTGAGAGATAATGGTAATGTCAGATACCGTAGTTCTCCAAAGATGAAGAGTTGGACATTCAACACATTTAGAAGTTGCTTGGAGAGAAAGGTTGTTTTACTCCTGAATCCATAAATTAGGGGATTGAATAGGTTCTCTCCCTTTTGGCAAATTTAAGGTAATTAATGCTATCAACTATACCTTCTGTAAATAGTATGTAAGAATATAGGGAAGTTAGTTTACAATGGACCTTAAGTAGTACAAGGTATAGTTAATGGAGAGAATGATAGGTGGTGCCCAGGTAGAAATAGAGCTTAGTTATAGATTAGTGTAAAAGGTAGATGGAAGGTAGAGGAGCTGGTTAAGGACCTGATTGTGGATCATAAAGATGAAGAAAGCATTTGGTAATGTCTAAAGGAACATATAATGGTAATAATGGAAAGTGGCGGGGAAGCAGATAAAGAGGGTAAAGGGAATCAGTGTGAGTGTTCATTGAAAACCAACTTCAAATCCTTTTTGTTTTCTTAGAGTATTAGACAATGCTTAGATTAAACTGTAGTAATAACCCTCCAGATCTCTACGTACTACAACAACAAAGTTTTATTTCATTCATCTTATTGTCCATTGTGGTTTGGAACTTTTTTATCTTCATTCTGGGACTGAGGCTGAAGGAATGCGCTGTCTGGAGCAGAGAGAAAAGAGAAATGGAATCACACAATAGCTTTTAAAGCTTCTTCAGGGAAGTGGCACGTATCACTTCTATGTACATTTCAGTGTCAATAGCCAAGCTGACATCAGTGAATGGGAATTACTATAAATGAATTAACTTACAGCTAAATCTCAGTCCACTCTGCTGCAGGTGATGATTGATTATATTCAAAGAAATGAAGGACTATGTAAAAGGAAATACAGGGACATTTATTCGTAATTCTTAACTTATCCTTTAACATTTTTTGCTTATCTACTTTTGTTCAATATTCAGTATGTAATCCTAGGCTAGGAGGCATTACTATCATGTTTAAAAAACAAAAAACAAAAATTAGTTCAATGGAGAACTCTCAACCCCACTCAGAAAGCTTCATCTTTTGTATTCTTCAATTCACACGATACTAGTATAACATAACCCCTAATTCAATTATTTGCACATAGATAAATGTTTTTGTTAGTTGAATAAATATATCTGAGGTTTCATTATATCTATGATAAGATTAATACTATGTCTAGCACAATGCTGTGTCTTTTGGGAAATGTATCTCTAAAGACATGAAGAGTGTGAGTATTGTAGATACATGTCAGCTGTGGAAAATGTTTAGTTTTTTCTCAAATGGATTAATATTTTTAATAAAATTCTATAATATATAGAGCAATTTTATTTATGTTTCTGTATGCCAGGTATTCAATTTTTATTTCAATTTGACTACCTCAGATTCCTTCATCTGTCTCACGGGCAATCAAAAGCAAACAATACAATTTGTATTTGAGACAAGAATTGAAGGAGAGAGGTAGACTAAGCAGGAAAAGAAAATGAGAAAAGAAATAATGAAATTAAGATGATATAAAATTGAGATTTGATTAAGGTAAAGATACAGTTGTTTCAAGAAATAGCATGGCTAGTACTAGTATTATTTTTTCATGTCCCAAATAATAGCTTCATTTTCTTGATATATTTTTTAAAATTAAGTCTCTAAATTAACTGTGACAATCTTTCTGGTCTAACTCAGGTGTATACTCTTGATGTGCCTGATGCATTCTACTACTGTTACAGTCCAAACCCTAGCAATACCAGCAGAAAAGATGCCATTATGGAAGCAATGGCTGAGCAGATAGTTACAGTATGTGCTACTCTGGATGAAAATCCTGGAGTAAGATATAAAAGGTGAGACAATCAATCTGTATACGTTATGCTTTCTGTTTGCTCTCCAGTATAGAGGTAAGTAATGTATCTGTGCTTATCTGTAATGGTTCGCAGAATTTATTTTTCTTTTTAAATTATGTTTTATATGGAGGAGGTTTAGAGTCTAAGATTTAAATTTCAGATGAACGAAGTAGACTTTGTTATTTAATTTTAGAACTTAAATTTATATGATTTATAGGCATAATTTTTCATGAGTTTAAGAAATGTTTACATAAAATGTCTTTGTTATATAGGATATATAGTCTTACATTAATATTTTATCACTAAATTTCCACTAAATTTAAATCGTTATATTTTCTGGATACCTGTTTTGGTAATCCCAGAGACCATTCTAACTAGATTTTTTTTTTAAGAGGTTAAGTCTGGCTTTGGTACTAGATATCTTTATTTTCTTCTTTTTAAAAACAATTAAAAGTCCATTAATTAAATATATATGACTTGATCAATCATTTCAAGATGAGCATATCCAACTAATAAACCCACCAAGGTTAAGAAATAGAACTTTAACAGCATTTCAGAGGCCCCCCTCATGATCCTTTCCCCTCAGCACCCTCTGCTTCCCGAAGGCAACTTCTATCTTAACCTGTAACATGCATTTCAGTTTAATTTGATATTTTGAAGTTGATATAAATGGAACTATATGATTTTTTTGTTTTGCGCTTCTTTATTCAGAATCATATTCTGAGAATCATTCATGTTGTTGTATGTAGCCAAACAACTTGGATTTTAATCTCTGCTACTTACTAGTTGTGTGACCCTTTACCTTCAGTTTCCTTCTCTGTGAAATAGGAATGATAATGGTACCCATCTCATGAGATTATTGTTAAAATTAAATGAGTTAATACTGGTAAAGCACTCAAAATATTGACTGTCACTAATAAAATGATATAGCAATATAGTATGCTACTACTACCAATAAATATTATTTCTCTTAAAATATTTTTTAAATTCAAATATTGGCATTTGTGAAGTTTGTTGACTAAATTTCAAATTCATGTAGTACTTTCTGTTCAGGTTACATTATTCTTAACCACTTTAAAAATCTGTTAATTACTTAGAAAACTTATGTCTCCTTAATTCAGATATTATCAATCTCTTTACTCATCACTCAGGCATTAGAAACATTTTTCTTATACACTCATAAGAAAATACACTTATATGCTAATTACATTCAGGACTCAATGGATCTGAGCTAAGTGGTTTATATTCTGCTAGAGTTCAACATTCAAGTGTCTGCTCATGGTGACCGACTGTGTTCAGGGAAATAAGTAAATATAACCAATTCATACTTTAATAGCTCACCTATGAGCCTGTTTTAAGTTACCGTAATAAATAATAATCCAGACCTTTAAAATTCTACCAGACCTTAAAATTCTACACAAAATATTCCTTTGAAGTTCTGGGTTTTGTAAGTATAATTTTAATATGAAAATGTATCTTTTTGAAAATACTTTAAAGCAAAAGTATAATGAGTTATTCTTTGTAGTTACTTTATTTTTAAAATATAAAACTTAGAGATTCCTTAGTACTTTGAAGCACTCAGAATGAGGCCCTTCATTTTTGAAGTCATACTAGTTGAAGAGTCTTCCATAATCTTTCTTGTGGACTCAGAAAGTTACACTAATGTCTTTGATTATGAATTAGGATTTCAAGTATGATTTTAGCACTGTAGAAGATATTGCTGCACAAGATTTTATGCAAAAGACTATATTAGAAAGTTGACTGAATGCTAGAGAACAATGGGGAAATCTCACACTGCTAGTTGGAGAGAAAATTGGTCAGTTGACTTGGAGAATAATAGGATAATATTTTAAAAAGTTGAAAATGTAAATATTCTCTGACCCAGCAATTGTACTTTTGTATGTAATAGATCTAGAAAAACATACATGGAACTATATGAACAAAGATATTTGCTTCAACATTTTAAAGAGTACGAAATTGAAAATCACTTAAATGTTCATCTTTAGGGGAATTAATATATATGATCTGGCAAAATATGTGAAATATTATATAAGAACTAAAATGAATAAATTTAGTATATGTATCTAAGAAATATATCTCAAATATGTAAAGCATTGATATATCAATAAAGCATTTGTTTTATTGATACTTATATAAGTTTAATAATATAAATTGAATATATGTATCATATATAAATATATTTGGATATTATAAGTATAAATGTTATTTACATGCACATATAACCTATATATATATAAATAACAGGCATGCTGGAAGAATGCACAGCAAATTCATGATAGTGGTTGCATTGGTGAAGCTGGGGTTGGTATAGGGATGGGGAGAAGATTAGAATTGGGAAGGTAAATAAAGTAAGCTACAATTGTATTTTTAATATTTTATTTCCTTTTTATTAAAAAAATCTGACGTACATGTGATAAGGTTTATATTTGTAGAATCCAGGTATATTTGGTACAGTGTGGTGGCTCAGGCGTTGGGTCTGCAGCTGTGGAGGTGTGGTCTATATGTAGCTCAAGGATCTGAGTTCATGACCTGGGGGCCTTACGGGGTACAACTAAAATAAACAATTAAATGAATAGAGATGCTTCCTTCTCTGCCTGCCTGCTCATCTACATGCCTGTATTCCTGCCTGCTTCCATCCTCTAAGAAAATACGTATATTATTTGTATAACACATTATATTTGACACATTATCTGAAATGTTCCATATTTATACAACCTTTCAACTTAGTAAATTTCACAGTTTTATTTTAGAATTCAGCTTTATGATACTGTAAAGTATGTCTTGAAGGGAAATAACTATTTAAACATTTTTTCCATTTCTAGTAAACCTCTAGATAATGCTAGTAAGCTTGCCCAACTTGTTGAAAAAAAACTTGAAAATTACTACAAAATTGATGAAAAGAGCTTAATAAAGGTAAGTATAAAAGACAAATAGCAAATTATGCATGGCATCTTTTTATATCCTTATAAACTAGAAGAGCTATTATTCATTCATTTTCCAGCATTGATTTAAGAATCATTAACATAGACCCCCTATATCGATTTGGTAATCATTAGTATAGGTGGTAATAGAAACCTTTATAGATAGTTTGTTTTAGTGGGGAAGATATGGGTTTTGAAGTTAGCACTGTGTTCAGACCTGGGCTTTGACATTTAATTCTTAGTTATATCAATTTGGGAAAACCATGTAACTTCCATGCCTAATTTTTCTTTTCTATAAAATGAGGATAATGAGAGAACATAGTGAGATTATTAAAAGAGTTCATCTTTTAAAAAATTAAAAGGCACATCGTGGTGGAGTAGTGGTTGGATTTGCTGCCTCCAGTCGGGCATAGTCTACATGCACCCCAAGGACCTGTATTTGCATTGCATCATGTCCCAGGACTTGGGGGAACAATCAAGATGAACAACTAAATAAAATAAATAAAATACTTCGTTCTCCTCTCTCTTTGCCTGCCCACTCACCTTTATTCATGCCTGTACCTTTCCTTAAAAAAAAAAAAAAAAAAAAAGTTAAAATAGGTAAAGTTCTTAGAATAATGTTTGCCATTGAGTAAACATTCAATAAGTAGTTACTCCTATTATTAGTATCACTGACCTTGGACAAATTATTTATTCTGAGTTGTATTTTCATCTGTAATATAGACCAGATAATAAATACCTTGGTTGGCTGCTATGAAGATTAAGCCAATTAAATTGTAAGATAGGAGTTTAATAAATGATAGCTATTATTATGAAGGTCATGTAAATTCATCTAAGATTAAGGTTGGAACTTAGGGAATAAAAACATTTAGGTTTAGATCAGAGAATAAAAACCTTGAAGCAATTTGTATGACCAAAGTCATACAGAAGGAAGTGGTCAAGACTACTTAAACCCAGATCTATCTGATTCCAGAGATTCTGCTCTTAACCACTATACAGCACTCTCTCAGAGTTTATTTAAATGAGCAAGTGGTTAATTAAATTTTTAATCTACTCTAATTTCTTTTAATAATCTAACAAATAGTGGACACGTCTTGACTTTTTTGTCTACAAGTTGTAGTTTTTCTTACTGCTTTAAATAATCCTAGGAATTTATTACTTTTTTAAAAGTATGCAAGGTACTGACATTAGCATTTTTCTCAGTATTATTATTCAGTGTTTTAATAATGGTGCTGTTTTTGAATTAATGATTACAAAACTTTCATTGTGATTTTTCACATCTGGCATCAGTGTAATTTTTTAAAGTAGCTTAATGGCTAAGCATACTTACTGTGGAGTGAAATGACCTGAGTTTGAGTCTATTCTGCCACTTACTGTGTCATTTGGTCAAGTTATTTAATTTCAAGACTTAATTCCCACGTTGTCAAATGGAGTTATAATACCTATCTCGCAGGGTTGGTATGAAAATTAAACAAAATAAAATTCTTGATTATTTTATGTGTAGCACCAAGAGCTTAAATAATGGCTATTTATAATTTATGTCAATTTTAGTGTTTATATAGCTGAATTCTTAGGAGATTCAATGCAAGCCAATTATTACTTTTTTAAAAGGAATTTTCATAATATGTTATTAATTATAGCTTCTTAATTATTAATATTTCTGGTTTTGAAATCTTTTCTCCCTGTTGTGCCACTCGGATTTTATTTATTTATTTATTTATTTGGCTTTTGTGTGTATTTGTTTTTGATGAAGAGAACGGGCAGAACTAGGGGAAATCTGCTTTTGTTTTCTATGATATAAAAAATGTGTTCATACAAAGAAACTGAAGTTGAGATGATTTTATTTCATTATTCCAGGGTAAAACTCATTCCCAGCTTATAATAATTGATCGTGGCTTTGATCCTGTGTCCACTGTTCTACATGAACTGACGTTTCAGGCAATGGCATATGATCTACTACCGATTGAGAATGATACATACAAGCAAGTATAACTTGAGGGACATATAAAGAGCATTTTATGATTGGTGTATCTAAATCTGAAATTCCTGAAACTTTTATTATTCAGAGATTTTATTCCTTTCATAAGCTATTAGAAATATCTTGTTTTTGACATATTTGCTTTCTTTATCTACAGCAAAGCTATATTTAAACAGGTAGTATTTGTACTTTTTGTTAAAAGTAAATACTGATCCCACAACTATATTTATTCAAGTGGAAACATTTTCAAAGTGGTTAGTCTAACTCTTCTGAATCACACACATACAGAGTATTTCTATGTCTTTTCAATAAATGTATTTTAAAAAGTGAGAAAACTTTACAACTAAATAAGATGGATATTGAGATAGACAATTTTACCATTGTTTTAACCTAGTATTTACTACACTGGTGTAAGCATATTTGCTTTAGAAGTAGTCATGCACTTTAAACTTATATAGTGATATATATATCAATATCTCTCAGTAAAATGAGGTTATTGTAATACCAAATAAAAAGCTAAATGTGAAATAGCTTTTCTATCCAGAAATCATTTTACTGTATCTTGGTATCATTTATGAGAGAGTGTATGTGTATACAGATACATATATAATAATATATAATATCGTGGTTTCTAAATCCAAGTTGGCATTTTCAGCTAAAGCATAATAGAGAAAAATGAAATTGTTTTTCTGAAATTTATGTTTAAATTAGAGGCACAATCTTTAGTGCAATCTTACATTATGCACATTTAGTCTACCTTTGGGTTTCTGTAATTAAGACCATACAAGTAGATGGTTTTATATGCGGAACCTGCAATTTCAGGGTTATAGAAATGATTGCATTCATACAGCAAAAATCTACCTTTATGGGTGCAGTCCAAAACTGAGAAAGCTCGATGCTGTCGTTCCTAATCTTGGCTAAGGAAATTGAGAGTTGTAAGGGTAATTGAATTTCCCTAGCTCCACAAATGGAAGGAGGCTATCTGAATAAAAAGAGAAAGGAAAGATTACATTTGGGGATGCCATCAGGAAGCCCATTTTGAGTATTTTCAGGAACAGCTTGAAATGTTCCTCACTTCAGTAGAATTCATTTAAGCAATCACAGTTTTTTGTGGCTATATTAATTTTTCTCCCATATCCTTTCCCATTCTTTAAAAGAGATGTGACTTAGTGGTTATGGAACATATAGAAACAAAAGATATATGCTTATGAATTTTGTACCAACTCTGAAAACCTTCAGTATCTAATAGGCTATTTGAGGGTATCATTTCTATTCTTAATTTGGTGGTGGATGTTTGATAGTTGTACTGGTGATTATTAGTACAGCAAAAGAGTACTTTATGCAATTAGAATACAAATATTAGTATACTCAATTTTGTTCTTAAATTATAGAACACTGAATTTTTGTTTCATAGGATACCTTTTTGCTGAACTTATTAAGACTATAATAACTACAGCTAAACTTAACATTCGAAAGTAAAAATGTCTCGGGAAGCATAGCACTTGGATTTGTAATATAAGGATACCAATATGCCTTAGTTTTTAGCGAGTATTTATTATCCCCTTAAAATATGGATTGAATATATGTGAAGTTTAATTTCTTGAGCTACATCATAAAATTAGTATTTGTATTTCTTTATTCTTTCACTTTGGTGTGGGAAAAAATCCAAAAGTATTTTATTTGTTTGCTTATAGATATAAAACAGATGGGAAAGAGAAGGAAGCAGTCCTTGAAGAAGATGATGACCTCTGGGTCAGAATTAGACACCGGCATATTGCGGTTGTGTTAGAGTATGTGAGCCCATTTCAATTTTTAATTTTTATTTCATATTTTGAAAGCACTAGTTCATTTTGTAATCTTAAAATATTTCTGTATAGACTTATAGCATTGAAATTGAAAATAGTCTTTCACAATTTGACAGGGAAATTCCCAAGCTTATGAAGGAAATTTCATCAACAAAGAAAGCGACAGAAGGAAAGGTAATCATCTTATTTAACTTTGAAAATAATGCTGAAAGTGAATTTTGAAATTTGTTTAAATTTTTTATTTAGTTTTTCCATTTTGGGAAATTCTTATCATACACAAAACTAGAGAAATTGAACACCCAAATTCCCATTATCTAGCCTCAATACTTAGCAACATTTTGTCTTGTTTCTTTAAAGTTTATTTTTAAAAGGCCATTGATCCAATTTCATCAACACTTCTGTTGCTAGTTTATTTTTCTTTTTAATCAAGGTATTATTTGCCAACTAAAGTGTATAAATCTTTACTGTAGATTGGCTAACCTTTTACTTTTGTATATACCTGTGGTATCTTCACCTAAATAAAGATACAGAACATTTCAGTCATTTCAGAAAGTTGTACAATATTATCTGTGATTAAAGAAAATTTTTCCCAATCCTTTCCAGTCTTTATTCATTTTAAACTATTTTTCATAGTAATACTTCCTAGCTCTGGCTAATACTTCTAGTATACTGTAGAATAGAATTGGTGACAGGGGATAACCTTATCTCTTTCCAACTCTAAGAGAAATGTGTTTGATACTTCATCACTGAGTATTATGTTAGTTTATTTTAGATACATCCTTTATCAGAATAAGAGATTTCTGTTCATAATTTGTCAACTGGGCTTTTGGATTTGTTTTTGTTTTTGTTTTTAAATCAGAAGGGGGTATTGGATTTCATCATGGGCTTTTTCAGAATCTTTTAAAGTTACATTTTTTTCCTTGATTCTGTTAATATTATAAATTATATTCATTGGTTCTCTAACAGTAAATAACTATGCGCTCACCGAATAAGCTCATCTTGGTCATAATACATATCCTTTTCTTATATCACTGCATTCTCTTTACTGATATTTTGTTAGGATTTTTGCTTCCATTTTATAAGAAATATTTCCCCATAGCATTCCCTTTTTATAGTGTTCTTGTCAGGTTTTGGTAGCAACCTTATTTTGTTCTTTAAATGAGTTGTAATGTTTTCCCTCTCATTTTATTCTCCTGAAAATTTTGTCTAAGATTAATTATTTTTTGGCTTATTGTTGCTTGAAAGAATTCATCTTTGAATCAGTCTAGTTTCATTATGGGAAAGTATTTCAATACAAGTTCTTTAATAGTTATAGAGCTATTGGGATTTTAAATGTTTTCCGGTAACATTTTTGAGATACTGCAGTTTTCAAGGATTTGTTTAGTATAGCTACATTCTCAAATATCCTCTTATTACCTTTCAATGTCTATAGAATCTGTAATTGTTTTATTTATATTATCCTAATATTGATTTGTGTTTTATCCCATATATTATTATCCCCTATCTAAGTATTTCAAAGAACCAACGTTCTGCTTTGTTGGGCCTCTATTGTATGTTAGTTTTATATTTAATTTTTAATCCAAACAATATCTGTAGTGCTTACGTTGTAACTCAGTATATTTATTTATGACATGGTGACAGCCAAAGAGTCTCTGGATGTAACCACCTAACACAAAGAAGCTCTCCAAATTTAGAATTTCTGAAACCCACAAGCTGACTGCATGCTTATTCATTGTGTTTTTAATTTCAAATATTGTATTTATTCTAGGACATCCACTGAATTTTTTTCTTTTAATATATTCTAATTCTCTGTTGAAATACTCTGTCTCTTTATTCATTTAATTTAACTTTTTCATCTGTTTTCTTTATTTTGTAGTACTTGTCTACTAAATCCAGTATGTGGCTCATTTGGGGTTTACTTTTATTGACTATTTTATCACTTGAGTATCATCCACTTTGTCCTGTTTTATGTGTCCAGTAGTTTTTTTCTCGTATGTTAGAAAATGTGGATGATACATTGCAGAGGCTCTAGATGATGTTTTCTCTACAAAGAGTCTTGAGTTTTCTTCTGGCAAACAGTTAATTTACTGATGAATAATCTTGGTTCTTTTGAGGCTTCATATTAGACTTTGTGATGATGACTCTACTTTTTTTTTAGAGTGAAGACAAAGTTCTGTATGAATGGACCATTCATCTGGGTTTCTCAACTTTGTCTGGATCAGAGAATGCCATTATTTTCTTAGCGTGTCTAATACCCCTCTGAATTTCCAGCATTTAGTCACCCAGCAGATGTTCTGTGCTAGGCATTTGAGAGTTATGCCCTGTGTGTGTACAGCTTAGTACTTGGTCAGGGATCCAAAGGCAACCCCTTTGCATGCATTCCTTTTAGTTATGCTGTAGCTGGCTCTTTTCTCTCTAGCACTCTGTTCCCCTCTCCCATCAGCCCCAAATTGACCTTTTCTCCTCCACCCTGTTTTCTACTTGAACTCTGTTTCCTTTCACTGTATTTTAGAAAATGTCCCAAAATGAGTATAGGGATCAACTTTATGTTTTCCTTCACTTAAGTATCTTAGCTGTAAGCTATTTTCTCATTCGTTGCCTCAAAGCTGTTCTTATTTATTTTGTCAAATTTTATTTTTGTTTTTGGTGGGAGAGTAATTTTGATATCACCTGCCTAAAACTGGAAACCTCTTGAATATTTTTTCTTTAAAAGCTTGCCACATATTTAATAAGTTAGCAAATATTTAAGACAACAGAACTTAGAAGTTCCTATGTAGAATAATTGAATAAGTTTGCTTTAAAAATGTTTGATTTTTCCTAGACGTCACTTAGCGCTCTTGCTCAACTGATGAAAAAGATGCCCCATTTCCGTAAACAGATTACTAAGGTAAGCAATATTGTATATACGATACTTTGTCATTTTTAGTTTATTATTCCAATTCTGTAGTCAAGTTTAGCAGTAGGTGTCATAGAATGCTGGTGTTAGTTGCCCTCTAAAACCTTAAGCAACTGAGAAAATTTAGTATTTATCAACCTAATAAAATGTAACATTAAATTGATTAGCCAGCTTTTGTTATTCTGCCTGTTTTGTAATAGTTGGTAGGCTTAAGAGCAGTTTAGCTGTGCAGACAAGTAAACTATTTTTTTGATCTAGTTTTGTTTTGTTATTTTTTAAGCTGAAAGAGGACAACTCCAGGATTAGTATCGATGTTCTGGGTTTTTGTAATTTAATATTATCTTGTAAAATTTACCCCAAGTTGCAACATGATTTTTTTTTTTTTTTAACTCCCTGGTCCTGAATCTCAAACCCAGGTCCTTCAGCCTCCTCAGCCACAAGGGTGCACCCTCTGGTCCTTCTTATGAGTCATTATCAGAATAATTTTTGTACTTTTTTTTTTATATTGTACCCTAGCCAAGAAGCAGTAGTAGAAATTCAGATTTTTTTCTGCTGGACTCTAAGGACTTCACTTTTTTTATCATCTTATTTTTCATTACTTGAAAACTCAACACAGATTCAACTTTTCTATTCTGTTTTTGCTCTCAGTTGATTATTTCCTATAGATTATGGTAATTCTCACATTTTTCCTTTTCTTGAGCTTTTCTCCTTGTTGTGCATGTTACCACCCTTCCACCTAAGCCCATACCTTCATTTAAACTCATCTCAAAAGTTTAATTTTATCAGTTGCATAAGAAGTTGAAAAACTTTAAGTGATTTTTTTCTGCTTTTCAGCAAGTTGTCCATCTTAACTTAGCAGAAGATTGCATGAATAGATTCAAGCCTAATATAGAAAAGCTCTGCAAAAGTGAACAGGTATGTACATAGTCAAATACTTATGTTTATTATAGATTTTTGGAGTGACCTTTGCAAGGTAAAATAAAACTTTTTGCTCAGTTAGAGTACACTGATTTACAGAATCTCTCTCAGAATGAGACTCACCTTGGCAGTATTTAATACCGCACTCCCCACCAACATTAAGAAGTAACTAAACGCTATCATAGTAAGCCGTCACTCCTAACTTGTGTTTATTCATTTTTTGCTGAATGAGATTATTAAATGTTTGATTATTGCTTCAGGGTAGCATTGTTGACAGGACTTTCTCAATGGGTGCAGTACTTAATATAGCATCCTGCAGATTATTGCATCAGCACTTTTATCTTGTTTTTAAGAGGGTTCTTACATGATGCTGAAAATGTTTAGATCAGTGCTGTCAAATAGAAACAAATTGCAAGCTATTGTGGAATTTTTTTAAAGAGAAAGGAAAGGCAGGCAGGAATGAAGGCAAATAATCAGGCAGAAAGAAAGAAAGAAAGATAGAGGAAGAAGCATTTTACTCGTTTTAGTCATTCTTCCCAACCTCGTATCACAAACCCAGGTCCTAGGCCCCAGCTGCTGGTTTAATGCCTGAGCTATTAGGGTGCACCACTATTATGTAATTTTAGAGTCACTTTAAAAAAGTAAAAAGAAACATGTATAGTTAATTTCAGTAATATATTTGTGTAATCCAATACATTCATAATATTACCATTTCAATGATATAGTCAATATAAAAATAATTAATGAATTCTTTCACATTTGTTTTCATACCAAGTCTTCAAAATCTGGTTAAACTTACAGCCCTTCTTAATTCTGACTAGTCACATTTCCAGTGCTCAGTAGCCACATGTTGGTTGATTCATGGCCACCATAATAGACAGCACAGGTTTAGATTAATGACTCTCTTCCTCCCTGAATTATATTTGTACTTTCTATGTCTTATTCAATCAATGGTTTACAAGTGATGCCTACATTTTCCTATGAAATGTCATCAGTGTTCCATTAAAATTCGGCAAGATTTAATAATAAGATATTTTAACTGAAAAATGAATTTGGATTATAGACCCCTGAATATAATTTATCTTTATTAAGGATCTAGCACTTGGAACTGATGCAGAAGGACAGAAGGTGAAAGATTCTATGCGAGTTCTTCTTCCAGTTCTGCTCAACAAAAATCATGATAATTACGATAAAATAAGAGCAATCCTACTTTATATCTTCAGTATTAATGGTAATGGAAATTTTTTTCATGTATTTATTAATATACCCAGCTCTAAAATCACTTTATAATAAGTGGTTGCTATAGATTACAAGAGTTTTAGAAAATTAAAGGTAGTAACTGAAGTTGGTTAAGGTAACTAAAAGGAGAAATGGAATTGAGAGAAGACTGAAAGTTAAATAATGCAAATGTTTGTTCTTTATTTAAAAACCTTTATTCATGGGTGCTACCTGAAATGTAAAATGATTATGTTAGCAATTATGTGATGATGCACTCGTGTTTTTACTTACCTAAGGAACTACAGAAGAAAATTTGGAGAAGTTGATCCAGAATGTAAAGATAGAAAATGAAAGCGACATGATTCGTAACTGGAGTTACCTTGGTGTTCCCATTGTTCCCCCAGTAAGAAATATAATCATTTGTATATACTTTTATATATGCACCTGTGATTGTATTAAAATGTTTTCTTATATGGGAATTAATGTAGCCAGTCTTCTTGATTTTACGCTATAGATCTGGTAAGTAAAAAATTAAAATCTTTTGTTTTCTGGATATGAGTAGTTTGAATAAATATATTTTTCTAGTGAATTTATATCTATGGCTTCTATTATAATTTGCAATTTATAGTTTTTTTACTTTATAATTCCCTTATAGCAAATTTTTAGAAGAATTTTTTCATCAAGTTTTACAGCACTTTTGTTTAAATGTATTTTCTCTTATTAAATTATATGACCACATTATTCATATTTCTTTGCCCTCCACCCCGATCCTTCTCCACTGAGGGTCTCAAAGCCTACACCTAATCACCTGAGCCCCAGAGGAGGGCTAGTCAGATTTTTTAAGTAGGTGTTTTCACTCTTACTTTTAAGTCATATGCAAGATGGTATATTTAAATTAAATGTCTTTGTTAGAAAATTTAAGAGAATGTAAGTAGATAAAATGACTGGTTTTAAGGGTTTTTTTTTCCCCCCTGAAATTATATTAGTCTCAACAAAGCAAACCATTAAGAAAGGATCGGTCTGCAGAAGAAACTTTTCAACTCTCTCGATGGACACCTTTTATCAAAGATATTTTGGAGGTAAAATTCATTAAATTTTATTTGTACCCTAAATACCCTTCTATTGTTAGTATCATTACTCTTTCTATGTTATTTGTCAGTCTGAGCAGCTCAGTGGGTTAGGAATTTTCTGTAATACTGAGAAAGTTTACAAAAGAAGGCTGTATCTGTCATTAGAGGAGAGGAAACTCTTGAAAATTCTTTCATTGAAGACCTCAAAGTCACACTTCTACCTCAAAATAAACATAAATAAAAATTAGCGTACACCTTCTTTATGGGGAAAAAAAAAGGTTACAAACCTGGGTCCTTGGACTTCACATGATTCATACCTTAGCCAGCTCAGCCACTTGAGCCACAGGGTATGTAACTGGGTACAGTTTATCACTATGATATTTCTCTTTTGCCTGGCTAATTTTATGTCATACATACATACATACATGCTTACTTACAGATGAAAAGTCCAAGGATTAAACTTTATTTTCTGCAACATTTCTTTTTTCCTTACCCATAGCAAGAGTTTAGTTTATTTGTTATTTTTTACTAATTTTTTTTTTAAAAAGAATTTACTTCCTCAAACCCTTTAACAGGATTTGCATGTTAAATGTACTTTTGGCTCCTCAGTGAGAATCTAAGTCCTCAAATTTGGATTTTTCTATCCTTTTAGCCTTATCGAAATATGTTTGTACTACTAGGTACCTTGTGCCATTTATTAGTACCATTTTTATTACCATGCTGTAAAGCAGTGATCTTTGAACTTTTCTGATCATGTACATTTAATCATAAAAAATGTGGAACATGAGCCTACAACATATTAACTATATGTAATGATATAGTACTGTACAAATAAAATACAAAGTAGTATACAGTATATCCATACACATAAATATATCATGAAATGTAACCTTAAAAAGGAAACAAATTTTAAATGAAATGAAAGCTTTCTGCATCCCATTGGATTGTCTTAAATATCTGTGGTCCAGCTGTGTACATCCTATTTTAGAGCCACTGCTAAGAATGTCAAGGCCTGGATGCTCCAATAGCCTAAGAGGTATGTTAAGACTAGGCTTGTATTTAGAAACCCCTAGCACTCTAGAGACAAAAATCCTGGTAAGGTCTCTGGAATCCTGACACAATGCGGGGCCCCCTCCAAATGAAGAAATGTAGGCTTGCGATAAATACTTTTTAATAAATAAATGATTGTATTTTTTCTTTATAAAGGAAAGGTGCAATCAGGAATGAAGGCAAGTAGGCAGGCAGTCAGGAAGAGAGGAGGAGGAAGCACCTTTATTTTGTTTTTATTTAGTTATTCTCACTGGTTGTATCCCCCTGGACCTGGGACTTGAATCCAGGGGTATGTGGCTTGCTCCTTTGGAGGCAGTTGATCCAACCACTACTCTGCCATGGTATGCCTGCATTTATTTGAAGCAAGAAATATTTGTGAGATTCAAAGAAAGGACTCACCTTATTTTATTAAATATTTGTAAGTCCTTATATTCCTTAGTTGTAAATACAGATTTTGAGTTTTATGCAAAACAAGCATAAGAAAGTTTTTAATTCTTTTCTTTCCTTCTAGGATGCCATTGAAAATAGATTAGATTCAAAAGAATGGCCATATTGTTCCCAATGTCCAGCAGTATGGAATGGCTCAGGAGCTGTAAGGTAAAACTATATATGAAAGACATTGACTATATATGAAAGTCAGTGAAATTTTTAATATGAGATTTCAGACTGATAATTGAAATGGTACAGGTACTCTTATATGGGCAGCTCTCCTTGAAACATAGTTATTTAAGAGACAGTTTTTCTTTAATGATAACCTAATTTAAATTAGTCCAAACAAACAATATGAAAACATACTTTACTATAAAAGTTTTCTTGAAGTTATGAGAGTTCCTCTTCTATTTTTCATCACATAGCAAAGGACATAATCCTTTCTGATTTTTTTTTCCAGAGGAGAGGGAAGCCCTTTTTTTTCATTTTTAGTTATTCACACTGGTTGTCCCCCACCCCTGGCCTGAGACATGAACCCAGGGCAATGTGACCTGCATCCTTCTGAGGCAATTGAACTAACCACTGCTCTACCAGGGTGCTCCTCTCTTCTTTTTTTTTGTGTGCGTGTGATGAAATCTTTGAAACAATCAGAAAGCTATAGAAAATACTATAATTCATATCCTTATACTTGGTGTTCAGCTTAACAAATATTATAAATATAATTTGAGCTTCCTGTATATCAGTTTGTTAATACTGTTTGTATTACCATGCTGTAAAACAGTGCTCATTGAACTTTTTGATCATGCACATTTAACCATAAAAAATGTGAGTTTTATTATTCTCCTTCTTGTACCCCCACCCCTACCATTAAGGCATGCTTATCATTTAAGGCATGCTTATCATTTATCTGTATGTCTTTATACATTTCTGTCTGTATTTCTGTTCTAAACAATATATGGAGTTCTGTTTTGCAGGATTTTCTCTTAATCTTTGGCTTTAGTTTAACTGATGTATTAGTAGTTTAACTGATGTATCCAGGTATAGTTCTCTTTGTGTTTATTCTACTTAGGATTTGTTGTATTTCTTGGTTAAGTTAATACCTTTCATCAGCTTTAGGGAGTTCTCAGACATCATTTCTTCAAAAATGTTTTCAGCCCATTTTTCATTCCCTCCTTTTTTTTTGAAACTCCCATTTATACAGATATTAGAAAGGTTAACATAGCCTCATCAGTCACTGAGGTTCTGTTTACTTTTATTTATCTCTTTTGTTTCTGTTTTTCAGGTATCATAATATCTATTAGTCCTATTGAATTTAATCTACAGATGCCAACCCTACAATTTATATAATTTCTTATTCTTTGAGACACTAATTATTACAGATAAAAAATTCTTATTACGTATTTTTGCAATTACTGACTCTCAGATTCATTGACAACCTGAAAAAATAGATGTCTTTTTTTAGTAGTAACGTCAGTAGAAATGTCAGGTTCTAGCAATACACAATGGTCATGTAGTCATTGAGTCCCTTTGGATATCTTTGTAACCAAATCTAATTGATTCCCAGGTGATGTTGGTGATTTCATGTTTTAGAAATTTGGTTGAGATATTGATTTTCTTTGCTGGGACAGTTTGGTTTACATTATAAATACAGGTTCTTTCAGAGAGGAGTGACCAGAATATAACTTACTTGACCCTAAGTACTGAGATGACAGTTTCACTGTACATTGTGTTACATTTAAAATAAGATTTTGAATTGATAACAATTTGACTTAAGTTTTTATTAAGTAAGAACTTAGAGTACAAAATCTTGAAGAGAAAATCTTTAACTTCTCTGATTCTTTCCTCTGACAGCTCAGATTTGTTGTTGAGCCCATCTAAAGAATTTTTCATTTCAGTTATACTTTTCACATTTAGAATTTCCATTTTTATGTTCATATCTCTTTGTTAATTCCATATCAGTTAACATAGTTAGCATAGTTTTCTTTGATTCTTTAATCATATTTATAATAGTTGCTTTGAAATCTTCTGAATCCATTATTAGGGTCCACTCAGGGTCAGTTTCTGTTTCTGCTTTTTTCAGTTTCTGCTTTTTTTCAAAGCTTAAATCACACTTTACTCATTCATATTTTGTATTTTTTTTTAAACTGGACCTATAAACATATTATAGCAACTCTAGCGTTTGTTTTGTTTTAGTAACTTTTGTATATTTAAACAATGAGATTATTTTCATGTACAATGTGCAGACACTAATGTCATTGTTGAGGCTTTTAATTTTAATTTTTAGCTTGGCTCCTCGTGGTTGTCCCTAGTGTCTGTCTAGAAGTCAACCAGTTATTTGGGCGGAGGTTGTGTTTAAACACTTCAAGCTCATAAATCTTGCATCTCCACTGATTAAGAGAATGTGGGTTAAGAAATGCATTCCAAGTCACAGTCACTCTTGAGCCAGTCCCTTTTTTTTCCTCCCCTAGGCTTTCTCAGATTTTCCCTCATACATGCATAGTCTGGCACTCAGCTGAGGCTGTATGGGAAGCGTCTCCTTGCTTTCTTTGACTTTCTTACTTCCAGGATTTCCTCATTAAATTTCTGACTGATATGCTACTGAGTCTACAACATTGGGTTACAAAAGCTATAGGCCTTCTTGCTCCAAATCAGGTCCATCATTTTTAGCTAGCATAACTGCAGGAGTTTGTTCTCTCTGCCACCCTACCTTGAATCAGGTATTCCAACTCTTGTAGTAAAGCTATTGATTTTCACACCAGCATCTGGTCACTAAAGCTATAGTTTTGCCAACTGAGTTGGGGGAAAAATGGGGGTTGAATGCAGTTTCAGGCTAAAAGTTTACATGGTCACCATCACCATTCTCACCTAATATGCTACCATATATTCAAGAGTAAATGCTTTTCAATTTGTTTTCTGTTAATTTCCAGTTAACCTGGAATGGTTTAATTTCCTGCAATTTTTTTCCAGGTTTATACTTGTTTTCTTGGAGAGTAATCTTCTAACCCTCTTATTCTACTTCAGTGTCCACAAGTCCTCTTTATAGTTGTATTCTTAAACTTAATATAGATGGTATAATATATGTGTCCTCTGCAACTTGCTTTTTTTGTTTTCCTCAACATTAGGTTTATGAAATTTAACCCAGATTGATACATGTATAAATTTTCACTACTGGTTGGTATATTGTTATGAATATCTCAGTCTAGTCATCTGTTTTCCACATAATGTAAAATTAGGCTGTATCAAAACTAGCAGCATTATAAATATGCAGTGAGCATTTATTCAAATGTTTCTTTAGGGTGCTTTTCTTATACTAAGAACTTTTTCTTTAGTTTTGTTTTATATTTTCCTTTTCCACTGACTTGGAAATTATATAGCTTTGTAGTAGCTGTCAGAATTTTAGCACACTTTTAGCACACTTCTTTGATTCAACAGTTATCTTTTTTTCTTTTTTTAAGAAAGATACAAGCAGGAAGGAAGGTAAGCAGGCAGATAGGCAGGAAGATAGAGGAGGAAAAAGCATTTTAATTGCACTTTTATTTGGTTGTTCATACTGGTTTGCTTCCCCCTGCCTGGACCCAGGACTCAAAACCAGGGGTTTATGACTTGCATCCTTCAGATGTGATTGACCCAACTGCAGCTCCACCAGGACATGCCTAAATGTTTTCTTAATACTTTATTTTTGCTCACTTTATATCTTTTTTTACCTTGCAAATTAATGTAGCATCTTTTTTAAAATTATATGTATGTGTTAATTACTCCTCCTTGCTTCCCCTTTTGGAGGCTTAATTAACTTCTTTACTGTTCCTTCAATGTGAGTCTGTTAATGGTAGAGCTTTCATGGTTTTGTCTGTCTGAAAATATTTGTCCTTATTCTTACGTGATAACTGAATTTCTAAATTCATAGTTATTTTTCACTTAACGCTTTTGAGCTGTTATTCTGCTATTTGCAGGGGTTCCTATTTCAGCCCTTGAGAATGGGTTGGACAGGATGGACAGGCTTTTTTTCTGTCTGTTTTGTCATACCTTTGTATAACAAAGGTAATTTGCCTTAATTCTCTGGTTGCCTTTTGTACATTTTCTATGCTTTGACTACTTGAGGATTTTTCATGGGGAGAAAGGGTGCAATTTACTGTATTTCGCAGTCTCAGTTTTCATATCTTTAATAACACTTCAAATATTGCTACTTTTGCAGTCTTGGTTTTGTTGGAATATCTCCTTTACTCTTCATGTCTTATAATCCTTCAAGTTTAAAAAGTTTTTTTCAGTGTTCTTATTCCCTTCTAAATATTTTACTTCAGATTTAAGATTCAGTTCTTTAATTCTCTTAAATTTTTATCTAATCTTCTAATAAAGCTATCTTTTGAGTTTCTATGTTCAGTGACTTTATTTTTCATTTTAGAAGTTATACTTATTTCTTTTTCAAATATTCTTGAGTTTTTTTGTTTTCTCTTATCTCACTTTCTATCTGCTACTTATCATTTTAAACATACTTAATTTTGGTCTTTAATTTTAATATCTGATATTCATTGGTATATAATACTGCTGCTTTTTGTTTCTGAAGATTTTTATGATTGCATATTTCCTCATATGTTGCATAGTTTTAGATTCTGAGCTTATTTCTTAGCCACAGTTGAGAGTGGGTTCCTTCACAGAGGTTTTACATTTGCTTTTGTAAGGATTTTTTTTTAATGTGTTAATTTCTCAGTTGAAGTTCTTCAGACCATGAAGGTAGTGTAAATTAGAACTCTCAAGAGGCAAGCCTGTGTTATCAGGAAAATACTTCTGTGTCATCTCTCCTTGCTTGTGAGGGTGTCCTGCCCTTATGCAGCGATGTCAGCTCCCAATCCCTACCTTGCCCAATTCCTCTTATTTGTTCTTTCAGGTAAAAACCCAAACCATTTGTTTGCCAAGATTACACTAACTCAACAGGAGAGACCAAACTTCAGCTCAGTTTACCATTCTGGTTTTTAGCTTGCTCTTTACTGCAGGCCTTTGGAGATTGACTTGTTTACTTCCAGCTGTGCTTTTAAAAAGATGTTTGTCTATTTTAACTAATGCTTCTAGGTGCTTTTTAGAATGATATTTTCAGGATCTAGAGATTAAATTATTATTTTTGTATCTTAGAATGTGAAATAGAACATCTTATACATGTACATGGAATAAATTAAATATAAACTCATTGTTCTAAAAGCACTATTAAGAAGTTTAAAAATTATTAGAATCACCTAATTGTTTTGAACAGTATTATCTTCTTTTCTTTTGCTTTCTAACTTTCTTTTTCTCTTTTGAAATTTTTTTTAAACCTACATTGTATTTTTATTATGTCCTTGATTTAGTTTGTATGGGATCCAAGAGTTTGTCTTGCTCCTGTTTCACCATTCAAAACCATCTACTAGTTCTCTTTTCCTTTTTCCTCTTGTTTACTACCTCACTATTCCTTAAGAATGTAGTTGGAAATGATCATCCCAAAGACTACACTAAGAACATTATAATAAGTTTACAATGGGATTCTGCATTGCAGGGTCTTCAAGATTATCTACAACATGATTTCCAAAATGGGTGACAGGATGATATATTGCATATTTCTTTTTATCTTAAAAGGGGATAAATTTTATTAATATGCAGTAGTGCACACATGTAATTTTTAAGCTAATATGTTTTAATAGAGGCATATAAATATTTATTTTGCAATATTTATTTACTTTTCAAATGAAACCTAAAATATTTTTACCAGTGGGGTAGAGGATCAAAAAGAAAAGAAAATGGTATCTGTGATCTAGAGCAATGCTGTCTAATAGAACTTTTTTTTTTTTAAGGAAAGATACAGGCAGGAATAAAGGTAAGTAGGCAGGCAGGCAGGCAGGAAGAGAGAGGAGGAAGAAGCATTTTAATTTATTTCATCTTGGTTGCTTACCCAGGAACTGGGTTGTTGAACCCTAGTCCTTGGAATGTATGCGAACTACTTCCAACCACAACTGTACCAGGGTGTGCCTCCAAAAGAAATTTTCTTGCAAAGATAGAAATATTACATATATCTCCACTGTCCAGTATGCTATAGTCTGATAGCCACTAGCCCTAGGTAACTATTGAGCACTTGATATATTGTTAGTGTGACTAAGGAACTGAATTTTAATTTAAATTTAATTTTAATTAATTTTAATTTAAGTAGCCTAGGCAGGTAGTGGTTACTGTTGGACAGTACAAATCTAGAGCAATCTAAAAGGGGAGGAAGTATAGAAATAATGGCTACCATTTACTAAGTGCTTTCCTGGCCCAGATTCCATATTTAGTATATTCTAAACATTATTCCATTTAATCCTGAGTACAACTCTTAAGGTTTAGAGAGAGCTTAAATAACTTACTGGAATTCATACTGAATTAGACAGGCACAGAAGTGTAATTGAAACCCAGGTCTAAATTTTCATATTTATAATAGCTTTATTGAGATATAATTGACTTACTAACATTCTTATGTTTAAAGTATACAAGTTTATGTTTTAATGCTCACCACAGACTGATTTCTATATCCATCACCTCCATATAGTCCTTCCTTCCTCCTTTCTTCTTCCTTTCTTCCTCCCTCCCTCCCTCCTCCTTTACTTCCATGTGGTAAGAAGACTTGATTTGAGATCTACCCTCCTAGCAAATTTCAGCATAGTTCTGTTCACTGTGTTCACAAGACTGTACATTTGATCATCAGAATTTATCCATCTTGTGTAACTGAAGCATTGTGCCCCTTCACCAGCATTACCCCCATTTCCCTCCCTCAGCCCCGGCAGCCAGTATTGTCTTCTGCTTCTATGAGTTACTTTAGTTACCACATATAGGCGAGATTCCACAATGAAGGTGCTTCTTCTTGGAGTGTTCTTTATGTGTCCAAATAATTTCACTTAGCCTATGTTCTCTAGGTTCATCTATGTTGTTGCAAATGGCAGAATTTTCTTTAAGTGTGAATAGTATTAGTATTTCATTGTATGCATACACCACGTTATCTTTTTCATCCATCTGTGCATTGATAGATGTTTGGTTTGTTTCCTTGCACTGACTGTTGTGAATAGTGCTGCAGTGAGTATGGGAGTGTGGACATGTCTTCATTATTACTATCATCATACTTAGTGCTGAGTTCCATAGGGGACACCCAATACCAATCAGTACCTAATGCCCCACCCCCCCTTCCATGTCCTTAAATTAAAGTTCTATTGTTTCAATGCTACTTGCCTCATTTTTTTTTTTTTAAACTTCAAGAAGTCACAGCCTTTTCAGGTAAATTACTTCTTTATATTAAAAAAATGAGAGGGTGTTGACTCTCCTATATCGTAAGACTTGTATTACATAGGTAAAAATGTTTATTTAATAGTGAGTTATTTGTCCAAAATATCTATATGATCAATATTAAACTTCAAGCAGTGCTATTTTGCCTGACTCTTGGTATTTCAGTCATACCATAGTTAAGCTCTTTACAATCAATGTAATTAGTACTAAATTTGAGTTTTCTGGAAATAGGCTGTTTAAAAAGTATCTAAGCAGTATGGCTTTGTAAATGTTTTTAATATTTATAATTTTTTATTTTTAAGTGCTCGCCAGAAACCCAGAGCTAATTATTTAGAGGACCGAAAAAATGGGTCAAAACTGATTATTTTTGTAATTGGAGGAATTACATACTCTGAAATGCGTTGTGCTTATGAAGTTTCTCAGGCACATAAATCCTGTGAAGTTATTATTGGTAAGACTGTTGTTTCTTCTTTTCTGTTTTTAAAACAAACTGTTAAATACAAAATTACATATGTAAACATCTGGTATTTTACATTTAGGGCTAAATTATTTAATGCAAAAATATTTTTATTTATGGTGTTTTATCTGATGTACTGGAATTGTTTCCTGGTTAACCTTTCTTATACACTTTTAAAATATTCTGATGGAATGGGTTTCAAATTATTATTCTATTATTTAAATATTATTAAGTATGTTCTCTATGCTTTTCTTGCTCTCATCATTATGTAATTTTAAGACATAAATACATTTCTACTGCAGAAATTTTTTTGAATATTTTGTGGACCTGACATTTGAAGATCTATGTGAAGTTTAGTTTGAAGAATTTCTAATAAAAGCCACTGATATGTAGACTCTTCTGACCCATGAAAGTACAGCATTTGTACATCAAATCTTGATCTGCAGCGCTGCTTATTAGTTCTATTATTATTGAATAGCAAATGTTGTTGTCTTCAGTGAGGACAATCTCCAGTTTTACTCTTCAGTAGTCAGTGTATAGCACAAAGTAGACAAAGCACTAGGGGTAGACAGTGTTTCTGAAGGGTTAATGAATAGGAAGAATTGAAATATTGTTGTAGAGTCAGATTTTAGGGAAGGTATCCTATTAAAAAAAATTGTTAAATTACCCTAAGCTGATGCACATGTGCTTATTTGAAATGTAAAACTAAATCTATTTAGCCTAGGAAAATTATTTAACCTCTGGCATCTGAAATTTATCTTTTTCCCTACCAGGTTCTACACATATTTTAACACCCAGAAAGCTGTTGGATGATATAAAGATGCTGAATAACCCCAAGGATAAAGTCTCCTTTATTAAGGATGAATAGCTTTATAACTTTTCGGGGTGGAGGGAGGGGTTGAGGTTCTTACTAATATGTTCAACTAAAAAAGATCCAGATAATGTAGCTATCATATATTTTAAGCAATGTAAATATTTTATGGAATAATGACTTTTCAAATTTCTAAGGGAATTTATGATTATGTATCATTGGGTTTACCATTTTTAATAATTTAAATATTGTTGCTGCTTTGTAGATGAGAAGTGTTAAAATGCTTTCTAAAAGGAAATTTTTTCACCTTTGAAACAGAATGTATTAGAGTTGTGGGTAATTTTTCACAGCCATCTCTGTACATACTAAATTACTTGTTAGATACTTATTTGTCTTTTGCTGAAGTTTAGTTTTTTGGAGGGAGGAGGGAGAAAATGATTTTAAATGAAAAGGTTATAAAAGTAAAGTTGTAAATGTATATGTATGATAGAATGATTTTCTATAAATGTAGTTTTTCTTTAAACAACCTCATTTCTCTTATGTGTTAAATAATTCAGTCATTAATAGAAACAGAATGATTTTGCAGTGCTGTATCAAAGTCTTACTAGATTCTTCTAAAGAGCATACTTTTATATAATTTTGAAATCATATGTTTAAACCAGAAATAATTATGAGTATTCAAAGAGAAAATAAATATATAGTTGCCAAAATTATCTTTTTGGGGAGGGTGGGGTATGTTGGGAAGTTGGGAAATTTAGAATGTCTAAATCAGAGTTACAAAGTGAAAAAAAAATATACCGTAATCTTCCCACCAAGATTAGCCTTTGATTTTTTTAAAAATAGTATAATATTTGTATGTAAGGTCGAATAATATAAGGATATGTCTCCATATGTGTTTGTATATACAAAGGGAACATCTTCATTTCAAATCTCTTCTACCTGGTCTCATAGTGTTCTGGAACATAATTGTATGTATCACTCATCTTCACATTTTTACTAAATGGTCTTGTTACATACCTTTGTAAACTTACACAAATATTTCCATAATATGAATTTCTAGCAGTGGTTTAGCTAGTCAGCGTATTTGTGTATTTCCAGTACTGATAAATATAAAAGCTTTTAATTTTTATGTAGAAAAATCCATCACTTTTTCTCATGACTTCTGATTTTATGTTGTACTTAGAAATACTTTTTGCACCAAGATTATATATTCACCTATTGTTTCTGCTAGGACATTTTGATAGGTTTATTTTGTTTTTTACGGGTAACTCATTCATCAGGAACTGATTTTAGTGTGCTAGACATTGTCTCAGCATTTGGCATTATGTCCAGTGCCTCCCCATTCCATATCACAGGGGATGAAAGGCTAAAAGTGAAGTTTTGCAGATTCAAAGGTAAGTAGGGTTCTGAGCAGTTTAGATTCTGCCATTGATTTGCATTTGGTCAAAATCTGGAAGGTAGAAAGAAGGCAGAAGCCACTTCTGGTGCTTGTGCTAGTGAACAAGCAATCGCTACGGATAAGAGTTGTTTGAAGCTGGGTTCACACTGGTAGCCTACTGCCTAAGGCCCCTGAATGTAGTCCACATACATCCCAAGGACCCAGGTTCAAGACTCCAGAATGGCCGTGGGGGATAGAGTAGAGGTGGGGAACAACCAGGCTAAACAATTTAAATAAATAAATGCTGTTGCTTCTGCTTCTCTCCTTCCTGCCTGCCTGCTGGCCTTCATTACTGCCTACAACTTTTCTTTTAAAAAAAAGTTGTTTGAAACAACCAGACTCACATTTTAATGTCTGTCACTTGCTTCATGAGTATGAGGCAGTGCTGGAGACAGCAGCACTCTCTTCCTGTTCCAATAATAGCCTCGAGTCTTAAAACATAGTGGCTCCATGGCATTTAACAAGAATCCAGCTTTTTCTTTAAGCAGCCAGATAGTGTACTAAATTTTGTTGGGTAATCTGTCTTTCCCCAACTACCACCTTTATCACTACATTTATATTTGTATTTTGGTCTATTTCTAAATTCTATTTTATTGATCTGTCGTTTGTATTCCTATCTTTTAATTCATGGTGTGTTTTAATAGGTGATAGATATAATCTTTGTATCACCACCTAAGTTACTGCAATTTTTCAGCAATTTTCTAGCTGTTCCATTTTTCTAGATGCACTATAGTGTCATTTATTGAGTTCCATGAGAAATTATTTTGATATTTTCATTAGATTTCAGTAAATTTATACATAAATTTAGGGGAAATTGGCATCTTATATTAAATGTTAATATTTAAGAATATGGGATGTCTTTTAATTACTTAATTTTTTTAAGATTGATACATTTTTCCTTTTCTTTTGTATAACATACCAAAATATGTTTATTAGGGAATAGTAGAGTATTGCAATTCTGGGTACACAGATTTAGGGAGAATCCTAAAACATGTACTAAGAAAGCATAAAGTTTGAGGGATTCTTATAGAGGGGAAAGAATGGGATAATGGAGGATGAGGTAACAGATAGAATAATAGTCAGATGAAGGATCCATAAAGTAAAATGATCAGGTGGAGAGTATTACCTAAATCTTTGTGACCTTCAGAATCTTCATTCTGTTCATATACGTTACTGAATATTTCCATATCATAGCTTTCATAGTTCCATGGGAATTATATCTTCTTTTCAAACAGGTTTTTATATATAGAAAAGTTAGTGTTTCAATATATTTCATAACTTTCTATTTTACTAAGTAATGATAATAAAATATTATGCAAATGAATGCTTACTTAGTGCTTTTTATGTGCCAGGCACTGTTTTTAAGTGCATATATTCCCTCATTTAATCTTGCAATGATAGAGGTACTATTATAATCATCTCTTTTATTTTTAAGGAAAGGTACAGGCAGGAATGAAAGCAAGTAGGCAAGTAGGCAGGAAGACAGATGAAAAAGAAGCATTTTGTTCTTTTTATTTAGCTGTTCATCTTGGTTGCCTCCCCCAGGCCTGAGTCTTGAACCCAGGACTGTGGGATATATGTGACCTAAGCATATATGTATTAATCCTATTTCTAGGCCCCTGACCTTACTGTCCCATGGCCACAACTGCAATTCACAAAGACACAAAAATTAAATCTTGAGTTTGAGCCCAAGGGGCCCAGATCCTGGCAGATTATTTTGTAAGATGAGATGTTTCTATAACTCAGTTCTGGGAATCCCACAAAGATACAGGCAGATTTCTTTAAAATAAAAGAAGGAATGTCTTCTTGGCACCACCTGGTGAAGCAGTGATTAAGTCAATCGCTTCCGAAGGAGCAAGCCACATACCCCTGGGTTTGAGTCCCAGATCCAGGGGGAAAACAACCAATGTGAACAACTAAATAAAAACCAAAGATGCTCCTCAAAAAAATAATTTTTTTAAAGAAACATCTTCCTCTCAGTAATATTTAAAAAAAAAACAAAACATTTTATGTATTAAATATAAGCATTTAATATGAAGTAAGTATTTTTAATAATTCATTAACAAGATTATAATTTTTCATAGAATCTAATAATACTTTCATATGCTCTAATAGTTAAAGTGGGTGTCTGGAACAGCCTCCTAAAAAGGTAAAAAAACATTCTACAAGCAGTGCCACCTCATTCTCCTGGTGGCCTTAAGCAGCTTGAGCTCAGCTGTACACTGAAAGTAAGCACAAAGGGGCCTCTGCACTGGAACTGCAGGGGTTATTTACGGCACCACTGCTTTCAGCAATGCTGAGCCCCTTGACTTAGCATTAGGGATATAATTACTTAACAAGCTTGTTTTTCTGGTTTATTATTGGAGCAGAATTAGAGGTTTATCAGAATTGACAAAAAGAAAGTGCAGGAAGGAAGAGGCACCCAAAGCTACAGAATTAGTAAATACACAATTATCCTTATAAAGCAAAGTCTAGCACCATTCTAGATGCCCTGTATTCTAAATCTAAGATTACATGTCCTCTGTCATTGAGGATAATTATGAAAACAATGTGGGATGCCTAATCTAAGAAACAGAAATAGGGCAATCAAAATACCATTTAATAAAGCAGCTGTGGACCATATTTTTAATCAAAAATGTAAGTTTCTCTAAGGCTAATTCAAGACATTAGGATACTTCAGTTATGATAGTCTTTTCTAACCTGAGTTCCATGCATTTGCTTCAGGTGCCAGTGAACTTTTAACAATTGTAAGATCATGCATGTTCATTATAGCTCTGTCATGGGAGAAGGGAGCATGTGGGAGGGAGACTGCATAAGTTTCATCAGATTGTCAAAGGAGGTTGAACCAAAAGAAAATTAAGAACTAATCATGTATGAACACATCAACCAGGTCAGAGAAATGTGTAATTTTAACTGGGGGCCAAATAGTGATGTTTGGCATATAAAACAGTTTATCAAGTTGTGATTATATTTAGATATATGATAAAGCCAGAGACCTTTTAGCACATACACAGTTTAAGCTCCCCTGCTTTATCTCTTCCAAGGCACTCCAAACCAATTTCCAAGCCCCTGAGTTTAAAATAGCCCATTCTGCTAAACAAATAGCAGCTGCCTTGGTCACAAAAGTTTTCAAAATGGGAATGAATTCTGCTCCCTCCTTACACTGAGAAAGCTCTTGAGGTTGGGAAACTATTTGTTGAATGTTTGGAGGGAATGGTATTAGGCAGCTCAGGAAAGAGCCAATAATAGACTATTTTGTCATAAGGAGGTTTTAAATCAGTGTTAAATCACAAATCTTGTGACATTTTACACTGCAAATTTATTTAATTTCTGGTGTGCAGTTTTGATGAATTGTCTTCACTTTTTTCCCAACTTCCATTAATCTCAGACTTGTTTTTATGTATTTCTGACTTCAAGAGATCTTTAAACAATTTATAAGATACATCCTAATGATTTCATACAATATAGAAAATAAGTGAAAAGTAAAAATCCTACCTTCCCCACAAAACTCATTCTGTTTCCTAGAGGTTCATTTAATATTTTTGTGTATCATTCCAGAAAATACGTATGCCCTTTGAAAAACATACAAGTGAGGCCATACTATATTATTAGGCATCTTGCTGTTTTTTATTCTCACAGATAATCCATGTAATTTTCAGCAGCTTCAGAGGATCAAGTGTCTGACTGTCATTAGTTACGAATCATCACATAGTGTATTTAGATTAGTTCCACTTGGGCGTTGTTCCCATTACTGCCTCAGAGGCTGTCCTGCCACACATACCATGGCTTATTGTATGAGTTACCCATAAAAAATCCTTGTAGTAGAATTGCTGATCAGAGAGTGATTTTTGAATGTGTAGAATGTGATAGATATCATCAAATTGTCTTCCAATAAGTTTGCACCAATTTAGACTTGCTCTAATAATGAGTGTTTGAGAGTACCTGTCTCCCCTGTTCTCACTGATGCTGGATTTTCAATCTTTAGGTTCTCTTTTAAAATTATTTTAAAGGAAAGATACAGGCAGGAATGAAGATGAGTAGGCAGGAAGAGAGAGGAGGAAGAAGCACTTCAGTTGTTTACATTGATTGTTTCCCTGAAGCTCTGGATCTTGAACTGGGACCCTGGGATGTATGTGGGACTGCTCCCAGGGTGTGCTAGACTGCTAGGCCACCAGGGTGCCCCCCAAACTTTAGTTTTTGCTAGACCAATAAGTATATTTTGTTGTTTTTATCTATTTTATTACAAGTTAGAAATAATACAGAAAAATAATAAAATACTTCGTGGTTGATTGTGATTTTCAGAGTCAGAGGTTCTTTTTTTTTCTTTTTATTTAAGCATTTTGAATCTCATTTTTTATGGTCTTGATGTTTTCTCTAGAGTCATTTTCCTAAGTTGTATAATAAATATTTGGGGGGAAGATCAACTTTTGTTTGCATGTAAAAAAATGCTTTGCTGCTTTGGTCAAACTCAAATTTCAGTCGATTCCTCCATCTCTGTACCTTGGCAAGATCTTCCGCAATGGTTTTAATCATTTGATCTGTAGTTTCTTTCAAGATGACTGCTGTCCTTAGGGCATGATCCAAAGATGTGTTTAACATCTACAAAGGAAAAGTTCACACTTTTAGTTCCATAAATTTACTACAGTTTCTGTTAATTCCATTCTCTTTTTAATAATCATTGCCAGGTGGAGTTTGGGGAGTATTCTGTTTTCCAGTCTACTTCTGTTTTTGAGAGTTGGTTTCCTAGGAAACCAGTATGAGATGGAATATATTTTTTTTAGGAAAAAGGATAGAAGAAAAAAATGACCAACACGTGACCAATGATTATGAATCAGAGGGTGAGGTCAGCAACCTGCCTCAGAGGAAAAAGAAAGAGAAGATAAGCTAGGCTGGAAGGCCATAGGGTTCATGGCCACTGAGAAGACACACAGATATAGTGCATGTGTGGAGGCATCTGAAAGTGAACGATTAGAATTGCTGATTTGAAAATAAACTGCTGGCAGCTAAAACTCCAGTGTCCCTGGAACAGATTTGTATGTGTCTGAGAACAGTGACCAGTGCCTTCAAGCCTGAGCCAGGGGAATCCTGTAGTTCAGGCGCCACCCACCCACCACTTTCTCCAGGAAATTTCCCTTGGAACCAGTGCAGGAGTAATACAAGCCATGTGGCTGCTCAGGCTGCATGTCTTTCGGTTATTGCTGAGCGCAGACTGTTAGCAGAGTATTTCCTGATGCTCCATATTGTAATAATTTAAAAGCCTCCCATTTTGTGGTCTCAAGACCAAACTTATGAGCTACAAGGATTTTAGATTCTTTTTTCTGAGTCCTCACCTCAGATTCTGTTTCTTCAGTACCACTAAAGTTGTATAAGGGTTTGCTTCTAGAAATCCTGCAGGAGTGGAAATAGGGTAAGGATGTAGCATCTGAACTGTAGGTCATGGAAGCCCTAGGATTTTTTCTGGAAGACAAAAGCACATTGATAAATAAAGTGCAACCCTCAGTTCTGTGGTTCAGTAATGGCTATGTATGTTGGGGGTGAGCAGTTGGTATACCCTCTGCTTTTGTAGCTTTTATCATCCCATTGCAACTAACGACAAACGAGCTTGGGGAAAAGGTAGCTGCTCTAACTGTGAAGGGCATGTCCTCAAATTTGTCTCCTTGTCCTTTGGCACACAAAGAGGCAAGACTCCAAAGATTTTTATTCCGTTTTCATTCATTTGGGCGTCAGCCTTCTACCCTACATATTTATAAAGCATATACATATCTGCCAAGTGCCAGCACCAGTTCATTTAGCATCAGTGTTCTTACACAGCAAGGAGTCAGCAGCTGTAGGAAAATGAAAGCAGCACCTCTTTAAGGGAAGAGGCTCCCTTGGACTGCTATGGCTATGACTCTGTCTCAGTAATAATCCTAAAGCTAAGCCAGGTAAATGAGCTGTGCCAAGGCATTGTGTACGGTGGTTCAGATAATGCACTGTACAGTTCTAAGGGATTTCGTTCATAAAGTCTGTGAGGGGACACTGTCTGGAATTATGTTTTGCATAGCAATGAGAAGTGATCCTATGAGATGCAACAAGACCTTGCCTATTGACAAATCTGCCATAGAGCCAACCTCACATTTTTCCCTGGCTTGAAATTTCCTGTTAAGCATTACTTCTTTGATACATACACCTGTGAGCAATGTTATATCTAAAAAGTCTGACTTCATATGCTTGTGATCTCAAAACCTCCTCATCCCTCTTCCCCTATGATATTAGCATAAAGTGGTTCTGCAAGTTAGCTTAACATGTTGAATCAATCCACCAAATGAGAGAGGTGATTCTGGGCAGGGCATGGCGGTGTGGTATAGCGGGAAGAGGACAAGCCTCAGAATCCTCAACCTTCCCACGTCCAGTCAGTCAGCCATCACTACCAATGAAAATAATAGCCATTATAAGTGCTTATGAGCCAGGTGTTTCTAAGTGCTTTAATGTATTGGCTCACTCCTCAATGAGTTTGGCACTATTGTTATTTGGGGAATAATGGAGAAACAATGGGGAAAGGGCCGCACAGAGAGTTCAAGTGACCTGCCTGAAAACAGAATCAAGATGTAAAGTCCCCGGAGGCCACACGGTTAACACTGCAGTGCAGTGAAGGGTAGTGGGATAACTGCGTGTGACTGCAGAGCCTGAGGTTTTCCCCACTTTGCTGCATTGTTGATTCTGCCTCTTATTTTACTTCTTGAGTACTAGACTTCTTTCCTGCCACTCTTGGCCAAGCTACCATCATCTCACCTAATTATTGCACTGGATTCTTTTTTGGCCTCTGTGCTCTAACACTGGACTCCTCTGATCCATTCCCTCTCCCTTAATAGTTAGAATGATCTTTTAAAACATCAAAAAAACAAAAGTCCCTGGTTTAAAAACACCATGGGCTTTCTATTCTCTGTACAGGTCTGAAGTCCTTCTTGTAGCTGACAACACCCTGCACAGACTGGTCCTACCTATCCCACCAACCCTCCCTCCGTAGCCTCACCTTACCCCCCACTGTCACTCCCTCTTAGATTCCAGCCCCACTGTCCCTGAACTAACAAGGGCCTCAAGAATCTCAAACCGGAATGTTCTTCTCTCTTATCTCTACTTCCCCTTGCTAGTCCCTTCTTTCTTAACCTTTGAAACTCAGTATCCTTGGAATTGCTAATTTGGAATCTCCAAATTAGGAAATACCACTTTGTGCACACCCTTCTTGGCACTTACAAAGATGGCTTCTCTTCCAAAAGAGTAAGCTCCATGAGAGAGGGACTATATCCTCAGCACCTTGCAGCACTCCTTGCTGTGGGCACCCAAAAGTTTGTTGAATGGATAAATAAAGTTATTAACCAGACTGGCATTTGAATCCTGGTCTTATCATTTATGATCTTGCTAATCTTGGGTAGGTAATTTAATGAACTAATTAATAAATATATTGTATGTACCCCAACAGTGGTAGCCATTTTTGCTATCACAAATAATAATGAAATAGTACTTACTTTTCTGGAATAGGCTCATGTTCATCTTGAGAGAACTTTGAATTCATTTTCTTGAAACAGATCCAATTTGGTTCTGAGCAAGCTGAAAAATGTTAGTATGATTTAATTTAAATCATCAGAAATCCCCAAATGTTGGATATGTGAGTATCATTTCCCGAATTTTTCTATATGAGTAGCTAATAAATATTAACAAAGGCTAAAATTGAGGAATATAGAAAACAATGAACTCTTTAAGTATTCTGAATTCAGGACAAGAAATTCAACTTTTTGAAGGAGTTTTATTAGTCATCAAGAAACCAGGGCCCTTGGTTCCCTGGGTGTTTGCTGTGTGACCTGGGCATGTTATCTAACGACATCTAAAAAAATAGAGGGATAGGATCTTCCAAAGTTTCGACTAGGTGGAGTCCTGAAGTTCTCTTCAATTTTAGGAGCCAGGACTCTAAGATTTAGAAACTAAAGGATGTTAAGACAATTCCAGAGAGACTAAATAGAAAAGATAAATATAGAAAAGTCGCTGTAGAAGGAAAGAAAATGGCCCAGAAAGGAAGTGAGAAAAGTCCGAAATCAACAAACCTGCATTCTTTGTCACTGAGGCTTCCTTCTCTCTTTCCCTTTTCCCTTTTCCCCCTCGTTTCTTCTGTATGTTCTCCCTCTTTTTCCTTCCACATCTCCTGTCTTACTGGTTTCTAGTAGGTAGGCTTCACTCTCCCTCTGGAGGGTCCCCTTCAGCAGGGAACTAGGAGGGATGGTCCCTCTGATAAAAGTTGGGCAGTAGCTAGAAAGTCCAAATTTAGTCATGCTGACCACCCAGACTTGAGTCGTGATGAACAGAGGCACTAATGAAAAATAATCTTAACCCTTTGGTAATCTCCAAATGTAATTTTAGATTTAATTTGAAACATAGAAACAGCGTTGGAAAAGACTCAAGTCATCTGGTCCAGTTCTAGTTCTGTCTACAGAGCTACAGCATCCTGACAATACATTTTCTCCCCAATGGGGCTCACAAACTCCCACAACCACCACTGCATTTTCTGTCTGTTCCAACTGCTGGAAGGTTCTTTTTTTAACAGTGAGCGAAAGATGCCTTCTGGTGACATCTACCTTGGCCACTTCACATTTTACTAAATGGAGTTCAAGATCACATTTCAGATGATTCTGTTGCTTTCCTCATTTGTGTCTTGGAATAACAGGTCTCGTGGGTCATAGACCCCAAAACCAAGGAGATTGTAAAGAAATCTACCCTGTTGCATCTGCGGTCTTAGTGACTGTCCCTGGAGAGAACTGGCACTTTTCATTCTTGGACTGTAGCAATTGTGAATGATAAGAAACTTACTTTCTGGTACCCTATCCCCAGAGAGGGGAAAAAGAACACTGAACTTCCCCACAAGGAAAGGATTATCAGAAAAACAGGTATGACTGCATTCAAAGGCAAGGGGCATTTCCTTTCCTCCTTTGTATTCCATTAGTGCATTGATTTTGCTTTTAGCACTTATCACATTCGGCTGTGAACTTAACCTTATTTGGGTTTGAATTGCTGTATCTCTATAGACTATTAATTCCACGGATCATGTCTAACTCATCTTTATAAATAAATGTTTGAGGGATTTTAATTTTTTCCAAAGACATGAAAATTATGCATTGATATCAGTAATATGATGTTTAAGGAGTGTAAAACTAGTCTGAATTATTAGGAATATATTTAAAGTTTTCGCCATTCCTGAAACACAGTAATAATACTAGTGGTGATTATTCAGTCAGCCAGTTGTTTGGGAAATATTGACCAAACTGCACCAGAATAGCACTTAACAACTTTCAGAGGCCTTTGCTGCTGGGATTTCATTTCTCTCAGCCCGGCTCTGGCCACCCAGGTGTAGAGCTGGCTGTGGAGGTGTCGGACGAGTATCGGATGAGGCTGGAGAGGGCAGGGTTTCCAGATGGAAGCAGTGGCTCTTGTGAGGCGGCTTTCCATGCCTGGGAGACTTGCTTGTTTACAAAGATGGAATCATGCAGAAGAAGTACTTACAGGGTGAAGAATTTTTATTTTCATTTAAATAGCAGAGCTGGACAGATGTACTTCTTTCGCTATGATTTAAGGAATTCTCTCCTGGGACGTCGTATCTATAAAGAAATTCTAAAAAGAAAAGATTTAAAATACAACTCTTTGCTGGGAAAAACAACTCTCCTCACCTACGTTTTCTTTCTGAGTCAGTCTTACCTTTAGGTGGTTTCTTGCTGTCGACTCTTCGCCAGTGATGAGTCTTCATGCCACAGTGCACACATTTACTCCTCTGCAAACCAGCGCTAGAAGCAGAGTAGCAGCCACGTCCTGTATCAGAACCTGAAAAAGCTTGAGTTACACATAGGAAGTGTGAGTTTCTTGATTATTACAGTCATAAGATGTGGTGTGAAGAGAACACTAGCTGTGCAAGGTGTGTGTTAGACATCTCCATGCTCCAGTTCCCCCCAGTATCATCCAGGGAGTCGCCAGTGTAGGGATGACATTTGGGATCCCCTCCTGACAACTGAGTGATGTTTTGATAAGTAACAGTTCTGATATGTTCAGATCTGGGGTTTTGTTTCTCTCAGGCCCACCCTGACCATCCAGGTATAGGGCTGCCTGTGGAAGTGTCAGATGGGTGCTGGCACCTAGGCAGCAGGCTGGAGAGGGCAGGATTGCCAGATGGAAGCAGTGGCCCTTGTGAGGTGGGCTTTCCATGCCTGAGACAAAGATTTGCCTAGCACATCTAGGTACTTAAGAAAGGTCTGCTGATGGATACTAACTGGATATGAGGATTTAGCTCAATGAATTATCAGACAATCTTGGATTGAATTCTTTCCCCCAGATTAGCCAGTTCATCCATATTCTGTTCTCAAATCCCATTGTGGCCAAGAGCTTGTATTTTGTCATTCAAGCAGTTGGAAAGATGGCTTTTTTCTATGTTAAATTCATAAGCCCATAAGGGAATTCTGCACATAACTTTGCCCTTATCAGTACCACTGAGAGGCTATTAGTAAGGAGCCCGGGGATCTGGTGCAGATCTAGAACTTAGTTTGGCAGTCAATGGAGTTCCATGGAAGGCCAGAGTATGGGAGCCTGGGCCAGGCAGGTGAGTACACCAGGCATGGGCGGGCAAGAAATGAATGGCTCAGGAGAGACAGGGCCAGAGACAAAACCTTTGCCAGTGCTCACTGTCTTGCTGCACCCATGATCACATTGTCACCATTATCTTTCAGAGTGTAAGGAAAAATGAAACTCTAGGAAGGTTTTTTCTTTCACAAATCTTACTCTATAGACTTTGAGTGCCTTCCCAGTCCTGAACCCAGGGACGCTACCAATAGCGACGGGGCCATAGCCCAGGAAGGTTGTGCCGTCCAGTGGAGAGAACATGAAGATCTGAAGCCTGCTTCTGCCACTGGACTGGCTGTTAAGGTTAGAAATATGTTCACGGCCTGCCCTGGGGAAGTAGCAGCTGGGTGCTGTCCATATACATCCCAGTGTCCCGGGTTTGCATCCTGGGACCAAGATGAACAACTGAATAAAATAAAGGTGCTTCTTCTTCCTCTCTCTTCCTGCCTTCCTGCCTCTTTGCCTTCATTCCTGCCTGTACCTTTCCTTTTAAAAAAAGAAATATGTTCACCAAGTATTATTGAACATGGCCTTTATTTTTTTAATTATATTTCCAGTATCTGTATATACTACATCATGATCACCACCCAAAATCTAGTTTCCATCCATTTCCATACAGTTGACCCCCTTTATCCATTGACATGCCATTTTCAGGGTAGAGTCTGTTTGTGCTCCTTAAGTATGGGAATTCTTTAGTGACTCGTTTCTAAACCAAATGGCAGTGATGGTGCATAACTTCTAAAACTAGGTCATAAAGGCATTAAATTCCATCTTGATCCTTCTCTTGGATCTGTTGCTTTGGGGGAAGCGGACTGCCAGGTTGTGATAACACTCAAGCAGCCCCTTGGAGAGGCCCATGTGGCAAGCAGCTGAGACATCCTATCCGTGGTGTAATGATGTAAGCAAGTTCTGTTAGCTTGTTAGCTCTCTGGCTGCTGGTTTCCCCATGCAGATTAGGCTCAGTGGTAATTTTCATGCTTGGGAGCTGCCTGAGCAGGCAGCCTCCACCCCACCTCTTTGTCACCCAGGGGATGTTTCTCTGATTAAACCATCTTTGGAGGAAGGCTCCAATGACTAAAAAACTACTGAATCCCATGCACCAGTGGTTTCTGGGTCTCCTCCCAACTTAACTTTTTCATTTCTATGAAATGTGTGTGGACAAGCTGGTGCAAGTCTCCCATGGCCAGTAAGCTTACCAAGTGCATCATGCTGGATGTTTGATGATACACAGAATTAAGGCCACCTAATGACCAAGTCCTTGGAATCCAGCCAGAACCAGGCGTTGGCACTTTCACCCTATTTGATCACATCCTACTTAAATCTAGTCAGTTCTTTATTCTTTACATTTTGGGGGGGAAATGCAATACGCTAGGGCAATGTTCTGTGGAGAGTGGCATATGGCATGCAGGTCCCTGCAATAAGCAAACACTCCATACATAAAAAGGAACACCAAAGAATGAGTACCCATAGCCCCAGGCCCCTCAGCTTACTGCAAACTGAAATTGAGTGCAGTGCCTTCTCTTGAATGGCAATGGAGAAGTTTCCACCGTTGGTCTTTCTGGGACCTTTTTTCTCTACTTTTTGCTTCCTAGAAAAAGGTACATAAGATCTCATAAACATAGTACACGTCTAACTGAGATAGCAAAAGTATCAGTAAAATTGAAATGTACACTTTTTTATATTAGAGCCTGGAACAAGGTAGGAGACAGAGATCGCCTCTGCCTGCTTATGTGAGAGCTTCCTCACCACACCCAGCTTGATTTGGCCTGGTGAGAACATGGTAGAATAGTGGTTGGGTCAATCACCTCCAAAGGAGTACAGGCCACATATCCCTGGGTTCTAGTCCCAGGTTTTCGTGTGTGTGTGTGTGTGTGTGTGTGTGTGTGTGTGTGTGTGTGTGTGTGTGTGTGTGTGTGTGCGTGGTTTCCTTGGGGCGGGGGTGGGGGGGTTGGTGGGGGGGGTGTGGAAACCAGTTGAACAAGTAAAATGTTTCTTCCTCTCCCTGTCTGCCTGCTTACTTGCCTTCATTCCTGCAGGCACCTTTCCTTTAAAAAAAAAAATAGTAATATGAAAACTAAACACCAAAAGCAAACCTGTTTTACTACTCAGATGATCTAATCACCTTACACACTACATAATACTGAAATTTAAAGTACGGAGTGATAAAATTCATGTCTCAATCAATTTTATCAGGGAAAGAACCTGTACTGTGTGGCAGAACCAGCTGACATGACTTTGACCCTTTGGTATAAGCTGAATGCATGCAAAAAATCTAGCAAAATGGATTTTGTACCATGTCTATGGGACTGAAGGTTATGGGAGCATGTGGCATTAATTTTAGTTGTATAGGCCACCAGGGGGCATCAGGAAAAATTGGCTACAATTGTCAGATACCAGGAGGCTTCAGCTTTGCTCTTCCCAAGGAATTCTAATTAATAACAAAACTCTTGTTGAGCCCCTAGGTTACAGTCAGAGGGCATAGGGAGAGGTGCTCACTCTTAGTGTGGGGGGATGATGCCAAATTATCTTGGACTGAACCTGAGAGGACAGCTTGAGATGGACTCCCCAGGGTAGAGGATGAGCCTGAGGCTGGGCCTGGCACACGCAGGCCCACCCCACAGTGCCGGGCCTGCGGCCAGTGCAGAGACTGACACATTTGGAGTTTATGGCACTGGGGGCTGAGAAGCCAGGTCCTTTCCCTCCTCTGTAAAAACATGCTCTCCTCCTGAGTCACATATTTTCCCACACCTCATTAACTGTCTCCACCCTCCTCCTCCAGAGCATTTAAACAACTGTTCTCCAAAGTGGAAAACTTGGATCTCACTCAAGTGAGTTCTGTCCAATCCTTGATTTTCTTTTTCTGCCTCTTTTCAACTTCTTTGTGCACCAAAATCTTTTTACCAAACATAACAGCTATCTGCTTGAGAAGAGTTTTTCAACAAGACAAAGTACAGCTAAAGTGTACACTTAAATCCAAAAACTTACAGTAATAACAAAGGTATAAGCATTTTACATGTAACATGCATTATTTATCTGCATAAGTATAACACTTTGCAAATATCCTGTGTGAACACAAGCAAACTTCAAAAAGAGCTCATTTTATCTGAGAGATTTCTAACCTTCTAAATGAATAAAGGGCATATAGCCCTCTCTTCCCACGTTTCTCAGGGATTATGTAGTTTCCAAAAATTTCGATTTATAAATCATAACTAGCTCCTCATCACTCTCCAGTCTAGATTCACTGTTAGCTTTGATGTTGTTTGGTTTGCTTTTCTTTCCACCTTATCTATCATAAAAGTAAATTTAGACTGAAATATTTGTCCGCATGCTGGTGCTTAAGTGGTTGGTTGCTTGGTACTCTCGGGTCTTGACTAGGAATTTGGAAGAGAAACATTTAGTACTTACAATGCTTGATCAAAAAATAATCATTTTAATGTCAAACTATTTTATCATACTTAATAAAACCTAAAAGAGTTCTAAAATCTAGATTTTAATTCAGCAAGTAGAATAGCAGGCCTAGGAAGATTCAGTGATACACTGGTGCCCCTTGTTCTTAAAGGAGTCAAGGCTGATGCTGAACGAGTTGGTCTAAAGTACTGGTCCATGCCAAATGACATATGTTCATTTTTTCACAAACACTGTGCTGCTTCTTTTTTTAGGGGGTGGAAACTCAATAGCACACTTATGACAAGTGCTTCTTCCCGCTGTGGAATGCTTTCTAACAGGAAACTTCAGCCTTTCAGATCTTGTCATCTGCTTCTATTACAGCGTTCATGATGTACAGGTAACAGTGGTTGCGAAACAGCTCCTCCCTCACTGACTCTTGACCTTTCAAAAGTAAATAAGCCACGTGTTTGCCCCAGTCCACTAGCCTCCCGAGCTGGAGGTGGGGCCTCCTACTGACAGAAGCTAATCATTGGATTAGGTTTATTTGCAGTGGGGCGAGGGAGGCTGGGGAAGAGGTGGGACCCAAAAGGGAAGATTTTCACTCATCCTGAGGAGCTGGTAGTGTTGGTGGAGCTGGTTTACAGTTGTGTATAGTAATTTCCCTTCTGAGCAATGTCCAAACAAAGCCTATGACAGACCACCCCCAAGTGCTGTGGTGCTGGATCCTAACACTTGGGGGTCGGGGTGGGAGGTGTTGCCAAAATCACCTGGGGTTTAGGAGAGGCTTAAAAACACTTTTCCCGCCAGGTCTCCTCCCCTGAAGGAGCTGATAATTGGTGGGGCTGAGGCACATGCTGTCTTTAAAAATGACTTTGATGTTCTTCCCTAGGGACAGCCACTCCCCTAAGGGGTTTGTAAACTGAGAAGGAGGCTGGGCCACTTGCCCAGCCCTGAGATCGGTGACTCTGTAACTTGGCTGATGGCCTCTGACCTCTGTTCTATTGGTTGATGCCCACTCTCACCGGAGTTTCTATCCCAGGACTGGCTCCCACCCACCCTGGATCTTTAGCAGCAAGAAGCCCTCACCATTCAAGGACACGGTGGCAGAAAGCACAGCTTGGCCTGGTTGTCTCTGCATGGTCCTGCCTTCCCAAGGCGGTGTTAGGGTCCTCCTGCACCATAAAGCACACACAGATGTGGGTGTGATGGAGGAAGTGACTCATCCCTTGGCAGCCCAGCACCGAAGCTAAACTCACCACTTTGTTGAAAGTTCTCAGTGGGGCCAGTGCCTACAGTGGCCTCAGGCTTAATGTAAAAAAGCTTCAACACTGACTTCACTTTCTTGCTCCAGATTTAAAATTCTAGTTTAAGATGAGAGAATACATCTCTTCCCCCTGTTTGTATTCTTTCTCTTAGTTACTCCAAGCTCCACCAAAGAATGAGCTGAGTTAAGAAGATTTTTAAATCTATCAATCTGACCACTGGTTAGTAGAATTTTAAAAGCTTTTCCAAAGAAATATATTCAATTGTGAATTGAAACAAGGTTTAGAAGCTCTCTAGATGCCCCAATTATTGTTTATATGTTCCTTGCTTAATATAAAAACATATACACTATTAAACTGCAGGGACTGACACCAACCCACATATTTGTTTGTTTTTTTAACTATGGTTTTAGCTTTAATATAAACAGAAAATGAACATATATTTCCCATCATTATAAAGAATGCTGGCATAAGCATCATTATCCAGATAGTTTTTTCCACATTTTGAATTACTTCCTTAGGAAATGTCTGGGTCAAAGGTCGCCAGTGTGTTTGTGTGATGATACTGATTGCCAAATTGCTTTCCACAAAAGTTGTAGGAATTACAAAGCCACCAACAATGTGGGCAGCTCAGTTTGACCACACCTTCAGGAATTATCACTTGACAATGTTTTTATTAACTTAAAAAAATGTATTTGTGTATCTGGTGCTAATTGGCATGGCCTCTATTATTAATAGAGAGAAACATTTCCCACATGCTTATTTGCTCTATACCCTACTTGTGATTTTTAGTGTGTAGCCTTTGTCCATTTTTTTTGTGTGTGGAGAATTTCAATGTTTTCTTACTGATTAAAATCAACCACTTGGTTGAGTGTTGTGCCTGCAGCTTCTCGTATGGCCTCCTTTACTCTTCCCACCCACTGTCCCCCGGGGTACATCATCCACTTTAATACGGAATCATCAGAGGTCAGAGAGCTGAAGCAAGCTGTCAAGGTCACACAGAGTAAGTGGCAGAGCTGAGATCTGAACTTTCCCTGTGTTCTTAACCACAGTCCTTTGTGTCCTTGTCAGAGCACTTTCAATAATAAAAACCTCAGTTTTGAACTTTATTTGCTCCTACTATTTTCCCAGTTGTATGCCTTAAAAATATATATATATATATATATGGTTTCAGTTTTGCCAACATAAAATGTTGATATTGTCAAAGAGAATGTGCAAATGACCAAGAAACATGAAAATGGGTTAAATTTCACAGTCAAAGAAATGCAGATTCAAGCAACAAGATACCAGTTTCCCCTTACCATGTTAGCAAAGGTTAGAAAGAAAAAGGAAAAGAGTACAGATTGGAGCCCCTTTCATTCCCATCACTGCAGTGCACCTGCCCACCGGCACTACCTTGCTGAAGGCCAGTTTATCTGAAGCTCCAGTGTCTACCATTTAAAACAATAACCACACTCCTAAGGTTTTAGTATAAGGAATAACTATGGCCAAAATTTTGCAATATAAAATGATGTTACCTGAGTGTTTATATCAAAGAACAGAAGAAAAAACAACTCATTCATCAAGGATTGGCTAAACAGATCAAGGCACATCAGTATAATGAAATACAGCACAGTCCTTAAAGATGTGGGTTTGCTCTCACTGATGTGTTGAGATGCCCTTAGTATAATATTAAATGAAAAAAGCAGATCTTGAAACAATACATAAAGTATGGTCCCATTTTTAGAAAACTGTGTATGTATATATAGAGAAAAAATGGAAGGATATACACTACCATAAGGATTTTCACCTACATTTCCTTCTACTCCCCAGCACTACTGGGGCCTTCACATCTGAGGCAGATTTACATTAGCAGAATGTGGGGAGCAGCCCTCCACCTGAGTGGGGAGACCTGGGATCCAAAGCCTCCTCCTGCCTATTGCCCTGGGCAAATCTCATCTTTCTAAGCTTCCAGCTTTTCTACAAAAAGTCTTTCTTTGCAAACCATGAAGCTAAGAACCAACAGTATGATTGTTTAGTGCTTTTTATAATTTTGTCTTTTCATTTTAAACCAAGGGTTTTTAAAAACACATTATTTGCAAATTGTTCATAATGAAATAATCTCAATTTGTGATTCCCCAAACCAGTTGCATTAGCCTCACCTGGGAGCTTGTTAGACAGGCAGAACTGCAGGCTCACCCTAGACCTACTGAATTAGAGTTTGCATTTTAATAAGCAGAGGATTCCTGGGCACAATACGGTCCGAGAAGCACTGGTTTAGAACAAATAATTCAGGCAAATTTCTCCTGGGTGCTGAAAGGCAGGGAATGTTAGCAATATGGATCAGCAGACTCACCAGCACAAAAACCCAGGGTGCCGATTACTATACAAGCCAGGTGATCTTAACCATTCCAATTTCAGAGTCACAGTCAACACCTCTGGTTATGGTTAAAGAACCAGTGGAATAAAGGGCGCCAGGCCCAGGCAAGCTGCTGGACGTTACTCTGGAGTCAGAAGACAAGCTCATGGACATTTGATCAGGTTGGTCCTTGGCCGCTGCCTCCCCACTGGTTTAAATATATATACAAATAAATTAAGTAGTCTGAATTTTAGAATTGGTTGAGGTACCTGGAAGTCCCACCTTTGCAGATCGTTTGGCTTTTCTTTAATCTGGTGAAGAATCATTGGGAAGTGAATTTCAGCAAACCTGGGATAGTAGGAAGGAGAAACCTGAGATCAAGTGCTTGGGGACATCAAGCGGCACTTAACCTTTTCCCTTGTTCCCATCCTTCGATGGTCTGGTCACCCAAACGAGCCAAGTTTCCTGGCTGGGGGTGGGAAGAAGTGCCTTTATGCTCAAGGGCATCTGGAATTCCAGGACAGCCAGGGTGCTCTTTGGAAACCTGGGTAGATGCACAGAGGGACTTGCCTGGTGCCTGTGATCCAGTCCTTCCGGATGTCACTCAATCAATTCGGCATTCCCACCAGATCACATCCCGCCTGGCGTTCATTTTCTGAACTCCTCACCTTGCGCTCTACTCATGCCCCAGGACTCAGCTCAAAATTCAGCTCCTCTGAAAAACCCTCCCCCCCACCATGAGTTACTTGTGATCATATTCCATTGCTTAATGCTCACGATAGCTAACACCCAGGTAATGTGCTTACTCTGAGTCAGGCCCTGTTATAACTACTTTACCTGTATTAACTCGTTTACATGTCATAGCAATCCTGTGAGACAGGTGTTGTTATTCCCATTTTACAAAGAGAGAAACTGAAGCACAGAGAGGTAATACAACTTCCCCAAGGTCACAAAGCTGATAAGTAACAAAACCAGTATTTGGACCCAAGCAGTCTAGTTTCAATCACAGGAATCTATTATTACTTCCTGCATAATATTTCTAATGTTCTGCAATCATATGTTCATTTTATTTGTTCTTCCGTGTGTGTCCCTCACAGAAATGTAATCATTTTGGGGATGGATGATTTGTCTGCCTTGTTTATGTTGGTCCCTAATACCTAGAAAAGTGTCTCACATTTAGCAATAAAATATTGCTGAATGAATGAATAATACTAGCATAGACTCTTCAGGGCTATCACAAAGTTACAGAATTATCATTTAACAACAATTGCTGTAAACTGGGGTCAAATAATAAAGAGCAAATTAGAACTTCTGAGCAGAAATCTAGGCTTACTCAGCAGACTCCCTCATACCACCTTGAAGCTGATTCAAATTCCGAATTAGAGCTATAAAACCTTGTTAACCTTAAAGACTGCCTGTGAAACATTGAAATTATTAGGTCTGCAATGGCTCAGATTTCCTATATACCATTCACTCTAACTTGCACTCTGTCAGATATTTGGGATACAAAGATGGCACAGGACAAATGAGGTACGTGCTGTGAGGACACAGAAGCCTGAGTAAATAATTCTGCCTGGGTGTCAAGGTTATGTAAATGAACTAACCCTGAAGCTGGGTTTTGAATGAGTGAGCTCTTCTTAAACAGGTATTTTGAGGAAGAAAGTATGTTTCTTTGGAAGGCCTAACATATATATAATTTTCCTCATGTTGTCCTTAACTCTGACAAAAAACTTAACGGGCTTTTAATATCATCTACACACTGTATCTTCAAATATTGTCTAAAACAAAAGAGTCAGTTTAAGCAGTTATCCAGATGATTCCATTTCTTAGAACTTCAATTTAGTCTGATGTGTTCTGATAGTTGAGGTTGAGGCTATAAAAACAAAAAGTCTAGAAAGACAGTGGTAATTGATTTGAATTCCTAATGGTGATATGTAGACAAATGATAAGAATTTAACTTGAGAGAAAGAAAATGCAGAGGTGGACTCATGGGAAATTGTTCTTTTGCAGGGTGTATTATTTTTTATTCAGAAGAGGGAGTACAAAGCTATTAAAAAGAAAAATTATTTCTGTCAGGCAAGATTTGCAAAAATGTGAATATTCATCTAGAAGAAATAACTCTTCAAAAGTTTATCAGTTTAAACTGCATTGTTACATCATAAACTAATAAAATATTTCAAAAATCAGCACTTGGAATAGCTTATCATTCTTTTAAAGTGGGTTCCAGTTTGAATAACATGATTCATAGGACTTTAGAAAGTCAGATTTTTATGAAATATTAAAGTGAAATTCAGTGATTCCATGAATTAGGATTCATAAATGCCATAGAGCATAAAATCCATTTTTCCTGACATGAAAGTAGGCTGTTGGTTGTATTACCTCATTTGAGGGTGGACAGGATGTGGATGCCAGATCATCCGGGATGATTGAAGGACTCACAGGAAAAGAGAGAGTTGAAGTTTGTTTGCCTCCATCAATTTTCTCTTTAGCATCTTCAAGTATCATCTCCAACTTGAAAATTTCACCTTCCAGTTTTCTGAGTAAATGTAAACAAATAGGCATCTTACTAGGTATGCAGTCACTACTAATTAGTAACTTCATTTCTTGACATAACATTAATTCTTATTGTCAATGTGGTCTGTCCTCACACAGGAAGGATTATGAACACCTGCCCTGACTGGCACCCTGTTTATAGTTCTAATCCAAAGGCCTGAGCTCTAACTCTCATTTCGTTATCAATTGGCTGTTGAATCCTCAGGTAAATCACTTAATCTTTCTGTGCCTCTCATGTCTCAACTCTAACATGGGAAACACTATTTGGCTTATCTGAGCCTGATTATTTTGAGATCTCTTACAATTCTAAGAGCTGTGGTTCAATGGTAATAATGATTTATGTCAATTGGAAAAGAAGGACATGAAATATCTGAATAATTTAATAATCATGATCTCTTAGTATATGTGTATATATATATCTGTATGTGTATACGTGTGTTTATACACATATGTATGTAAATATATGTATACATCTGGTGTGGGGTGTTGATAATGGGGAAGGCTATGCATGTGTAGAAGCAAGGGATATATAAAAACTCTCTCTATCTTCCTCTCAATTTTGCTGTGAACTTAAAACTGCTCTAAAAAAATATACCACCTACATTCTCAGATCATAAGAAATTAAAAACTCTTATTTGAAATTTGAATACCCATCTAAATAACTTAAAATGGAGATTAGAAATAATGTATAAGTGGATATAAATGACAGAACAAGATATGAAAACCAGTGTAGCACAACCAAAGCACTACTCTAAGGAGAATTAATTTATAATCTTAGAATGCATTATTAGGGGAAAAAATCAAAATCAATAAACTATTCAAAACAAGAAGAGAGGAAAGAAACAACAAAATACATTCAGGAAAAGGGAGAGATTCATAAAATTAAGGATAAATAAATTAAATTTAAGAGTTTGATCAATAAAACAATTTTTTTTCTTTGAAAATACCTATAAAATAAACCATGGAAAGTCTGAAAACATAAATGACACTAAGAATGAGAGGGGGAAAAAAAACACCAGAAGAAAAAATTTTAGTCAAATCGTATTAAATAACTTTCTATCTACACAGCTTAAAATCTAGATGAAATAGAAAAATCTCTAGGAAAATACAAATTATTAAAATCTACTCAAAAGAAGATAAGAAATTTGAAGGAATTAATCACAGAAAAAGAGAAAAGAATATCATAAGTATAGCCCCCAAAAGGCACCAAATCCAAAGGGGCTTGTTGGTGAGTTTTACAAAGACTTCAACTGGAACATAAATGGAAAAGGGAAAATTTCCCAATTTCCCAAATTTTCCAACTTTCCTAATACTATACTTAAACATTAAGATATTTATTAATATAAGTCATTGCATTAATAGAGATAAACTAAATAGACTTCTATATCCCATTTGATTAACATTTTCCTAAGTTAAAAGAAATCAACAAATCTGGTAAGTTAGGAATAGAAAGAAACTTTCTTGATAACACTACATTCTGATAAACAAGGTATGTGAAATCCAAATATTTTTGCATATTATCTTTTTTTTTTTTTTTTTAAGAGAAGAAGGAAGGAAGGGAGAGGAGGAAGAATAACTTAAAGAAGGAAGAAAGAAACATCTTTATTTAGTTAATTGTTCTTTTTGTTTTTTCACCCCAGTCCTGCGTCTTGACCCTGGGTCTTTGGGCTTTATGTGGTTGACACACTAGTATCTCAGTTACCTAAGCCACAAGGGTGCACCCCTGCATATTATCTTTTAAAAGCAATAAAAAGCTTTAATGAGATCACAATAGTGACTTAAACAAGCGATGAACCCATGAATTTGTTATTTTGTTCCCTCCACAAAAAGTCATCTGCAATGGCCTTTGGACTCAGCACTGGGAGGTTCTCAACCTCAGGAGCTCTGCTCACTGCCACATTATGTCCATGTAAGACCCAGAGGACCAATCTCCAGCTGCTCAGTTTTTGCTGGCTCTGATGTAGCTTCACTGAGTTTTGAGAGAGTCTGGGTCTTTCCTTGGCAGAGTGTTGAAAGTTTATCCTGTATATAGGATATAATTACAGTGGAAACTCTTTTGATTTATACTGGCTCCCAGCACAATGTGGGTCTAACTAAGATAGAAATAAGGCCTCACATAGCTTTGGTCTTAATGTGCACAGAGGCCTGTCCTTAAAGCAACTGCCAAAACAAGTAGGATTCCTTAGGAAATAAATATCCTTACTTCTCATCTTAAACAGGTAGTGAAAGCATATGGAGATTCCCCTCCAACACCACCACCCGACCACAAAAAAAAAAAAAAAAAAAAAAAATCTTTGGAAGGGAAAATCAATATTAAAGCCCCATTCTTGCAACCTAATTACTCAGTATTGAAATAACAGTAGACAGAGATTTCATTCATTTTGAAAAAGTCCAATTGTACCTTGGGGAAAATAGCTTAGGACACTAGTGCCAGAATATAAACTACTAAAATATTTTGGCAGCAAGAATGATTCTGTGTTAAAATGCTGTGAATAACAAGAGCTGAACTTACAAAACCTACTAAATGGATTTTTAAAATTCATTCCAGGAAATTATATGGAAACAATCCTAGCCTTGAGTTCTGGAATACATCTTAACATTATTTGGATTAGAGAGAGAGGAACCTGGTGCCATAAATATGACCCACTGGAAACATCAATATGATTGTACATCCAAGTCTCTAATGTGAATTAACTCAGGAAGCATTTGACTTTAAGCTTAAAACCTTTTCCCTTTATCAGGATGTGTACCTCCTTCAACCAAACATTAACCAGCCTAACAATGATCTTCTCCTGCCACTGCCTCTTTGGACTTGTCAGAAGATGGGGATAAAGAGAGTGGGGGACAGAAGAGAGGAACCAGAAATAAAGACAGGAGCATGGAGAGGGAGAGGCCCTTCGGGGTTAGCATGTGGCCCTTCCTAGGGTTTTCTTGTGCTTCTTTGGGTCTCAGAACCAATTATAATGACATTCAAAAAAATGTAAGATGGCAGCACAATATCTGTCCTTCAGTAGATGACTGTTTCTTCAGGACATTCTAACTGGCTCAGTGCCCAGCACAGGACCTGACATATAGCTGGGATCCCATATTCCTGAATGGGGTGACACTTGGTGGCACAGCTTTTGCTGACCCAAGACTAGGGCTCTCCAAGCTCTGAGCCAGTAGTCACATGGAAATCTTCCCTGAAGGAAGTTGCCTCTGACCCCTCCACCTCACACCATTTAAGTCTGACCTTTCTGGATCAAAGTCGCTGACAGTTGGGGATTCATGCTTGTAGACTTGCTGCTGCGAAATTTGATGCTTCTCCTTTGTGGCTAGAAACTGCTGCTCCAGAAGTTCAAGATGTCCCTGCAGTTTCTCCAAGACCTGCAGCAATGACATCGATGGAGTCATCATAGGTAAGCCCGTGTGTGTAGTTTTTCTCCCAAAATGTTATGAGGGTGCACCCTACTGTCATGTCAAAATGGGGCTGCTATCCTTCTCCTCCTAGTTGTTTTGCTTCACTGTCTGACATCCCAAGAGCCATTTCAACATTCACAGCCCTCAGAGCTGAGACGTTCAGTTACCTCTGACTTCTCTCCGGGAACCCACTCAGGGGCCTCTGGGACATTAGTAATGCCATATACTTGATGAATGATTTTCATTGGTTTTTGTGTGTGGTTTTGTTTTGTTTTTGCTTTTTTTAGAGAGAGAGAGAAGGAAGAAGCATTTTATTTTCTTTAGTTGTTCATCTTGATTGTTCCCTTTGGTTCCAGGACGTGAATCTGGGTCCTTGGGATGTATGTGGACAACCCTCTGGCAGAAGTTGGCTGACCAAACCAGTACTCCACCAGGGTGCACCGCGAGTGATTTTTAGTTTATAGAGCACTTGGCCATTCATTATCTTATTTGCTCCATAATCACCATTTTAAATGTAGCAAATCAGATGTTTTTATTTCAACTTTAGAGAGGAGGAAATTGGAGTTCTAGGAAGCATGCCTGGTGCCACATAAATTTTTTTTTTTTTTTTTTTAAGGAAAGGTGCAGGCAGGAATAAAGTTGTGCAGAGGCCAACAGGCAGGAAGAGAGAGAACAAAGAAGCACTTTATCATCTTTAGTTGTTCATTTTGGTTGTTTCCCAGACCCCTATCCCCGGACCTAAGGCCAGGTCCTTAGGATATTTATGGACTGCTCTGGCTGAAGGCAGCTGACCAGACTGGTACTCCGTCAGGGTGTGCCCATGTAAATCTTAATAAGTAACTGAAGTTGGAGGACCTGAGTTTGAGTCTGCAGCACTTTGAGGGTGAGAGGTGGAAGGAACAGCAGGAAGTTTAGTCAAAAATTGCAAATGGGCCTTCTTCACACCACCATATAAAGCCTCATACGGGGGAATGTTTAAATGGGGCAGCACAGGGTCTTACTGTGCAGAGGCTTTCACACTGCAGCCCCAAACACTAAACATTCCCTGAGCATTGCCCCTGGCTGACTCTGAGCCCGAAGTGTGTAAGATATAAAAATTGAACCAGCCCCAGCCCCTGGTCTCCAGGATTTTATTGTAGTTGGGAAAAGAGACTGTGGCTAAGTACTTTGTCATGGTTCAGTGAAAACAGTGAGAGTAAAGCTGGGCTTACAGAATGCCCAGGAGAGCCTAGACGAAGCTGTATCCTTGGAAATGGAAAGGAAAAGATGAATTAGAAAGATATTACCAGGGGCTGAAATACAGCATAGTGGGCTTACAGGATCAGACTCATCAGGGTTCAGGTCCAGACTCTTGTTACCTACTAATTATTTTAGTTAACTTGAACTCAGTTTCAGTTTTCTCATCTGAAATAATAATAATCCTCACTTCATGTTGTGAAGGTGAAATGAGATGATACTTAGTGCCAGAAGCACAGTCAGACTCAATAGATGGTCACGATTATCCTATTATGATTGATTCTTCTTATTAAAAATGAATAAACAAGGGTTTGGAACTATATTGGCTAAAGGACATCAAAATGGCAAGTGTGGTAGATGTTTTCTATTTTCCTGCAGATCCATTCTATCTGGCAGAGGCTGACCATCAGTGGACAGCCTCAACAGGCTCTCTTGGCCCCCAGCTTCAGTTGGTGTCAGTCAATGGACAGCAATAGCGTGAGAAAGAAAATGGAGAAGGTATGAGGTAGGGGTCTTTATTTCTAATATTCTCCTGCCTGTATCACTGTGGATTGGCTTTGTCTCCACTAGACAGTTTGACAGCTACTCTTAAACCATAGCTATTCTCCTTAGGCTCTAGTATCTGCTCTTCCTCTGTCCCTTCTGCCCCTCTATTCCTTCCATGAGGTGCTTTCCATCCTTTATGGGTTTCCCTTAATATTACCTATACTGTTGCAAGCTATTGCCTTTTAAAAATCTTTTCAATTACTCCATTTGTGTAAGCCACTTAGCTCCTGCCAGGACCCTGACCAATAATATAAATCTCTGGTTTCTAGCCTGGGAAGTGGAAAGAATGTGAAACCCAGGACTGAAAAGAGGGACTGGAAAGGCTAACAAGCTTGAATGAGGATGTCGATGCTTAATGAGATAGACTTTTCAGGGAGAGTGGGATATCTAAGTAGGGAGAAACACACACATGGAACTATAGATGAGAAGTTAAGAAGCCATTTAGGAACTGACAGCATAAAAAGGGTAGTAGTTAGATCAGTCACCTCCAAAGGAGCCCAAGCCACATACCTCTGGGTTCAGGTGCTGGGTCTGGGGGGAAACAACCAGTGTGAACAACTAAATGAAAATAAAATGCTTCTTCCTCCTCTCTCTTCCTACCTGCACCTTTCCTTTAAAAAAAAATAATAATAGGGCACAGTTTTCTGGCATAAACATTTACCTCAATTAATTTTCGTAACAACTCTGAGATGGGAAGTCATGATACATGTCTAAGATCACATGTATAATCAACATGTATAACCAGGATGCCTGCTCCAAAATTCAGATGCTTTCTACTATGCCGTGTTGCTCAGGCTGAGTTAGTCTTCGCCCTGACTGGCCTGCTAACACTGCACCAAATGCGCCAGGAGCTCTCAGAGGAAAGCTGACACTATCAGAAGCCCCTTTACTCTCAGTCCCAGCACGCATACCTAATCGCCTCCAACATCAGGAAGAAACTCCCAGAATTGAGGCATCAGATTATTACTTTGAACAATTTCTCTCTGCTTTGCTTGGCACTTTCAGATTCTGTGCTCAAATAGTTCCTAAAAACCTGACTTTTTTGATATCTTCTATCTTTCACTCCTTCACCCCTCAGTCTGGCTTTCAGACATCCACCACTCCGTTACAATTGGGCTCGTCAGGGCCCCTCATGAACCAAATCCAAGCTCTGTCTTGCTTCCCCTTCTTACATGAATATTTGATGGTGTAACCTACTCCCAATTCTTAAAACCCTCTTTTCTCTTGTTTCTACAGCTCTGCTCCTTCCAGGTCTGCCTTGACCTTTTGGGTCCTTCCTGTGAGTCTCCTTCATGGAGCCCTCTTCCTTCACCTGCCCATGATCCAACCCTTAACCTTCTTCACTGCTTATTCTTCATGTTGCCGGGCAATCACATCCAACCCAAAGCTTCCACCCACAGCTATATCCAAATTTATATTTCTGGTTCAAACAGCACCTCTGAGTGAGGTGCGGATTCGTTGCTCTGATTGCCTACTGGACCTCAAAGTCCCAAAGTGAGCTTTAACATCTTGCCTCCTACCTTTCTCCCACATCCATTTTGAACCAGATCCTCCACTTTTACTCCCGTCTTTGGCTGCCCAAACTAGAAATCTGGAACTTACCCAAGCCTCCTCCTTTCCTTTACTCACCCTTTTTAATCTGTAACCACTTCCTTAAACCCTTGGATTTGTGCCTGTCTCCATCTTTACTGTCAGTTCAGGTTCAGGCCCCCAACTTGCTACCTACATGATGGCCTCCTAACCAGTCTCTGCCCCTGGATTCTTACCGCAATGTACTCATCGTTTCTCAACTTTAAATCCTTCATTGTTGGCCACCTCCGCCCCCCCGCCCGCCACTCAACCTCAGGATGAAATACAAGCTCCTTAACATGGTCTAAAGGCCTTCCATAACATAATTCTTGTCTACCGCTCTAGTCTCCTCTCTTTTCCACATGTACTCGAAGCTCCATCTAGTCAGTTACAGTGCCTTACAGTTTACCACACTATCAGCATTTTCTTGCTCCTGAGCCACAGTACCTGCTGATGGCCTTTCCTGAAATGCCCCTTTATCCCTGCTCTGCCAAGCTCATCTGTATTCCTCTCACAATGCTCAGCTTACAAGCCATTTCCAGAAAGCCTTCCAGAGCTCCTCACTCTAACTGACAGGGATGAGGCTCCAGGCTACCACCAGCATCATCTGCAACATTTCTCAAGTTTCACTTTGCTTGTCTGTTTACCGTTTGTAGTTCCTAGGAGACTATAAACCACTTGAAAAAGAAATTGTTTCTTCACTTCCAAATCCTAGTACAAAGTCTAGGACATAGAAAGTCATTGATAAGTGTTCGTTGATGAATGAATGAATGAGTTTAATTAATATGACAGATGAATAAAATGATGAACTGTGTCGCTTAGCATGTGAGTCCTCTTGGTTTTTGTCTCTGCTGTCCCATTTCTGAAGGGCAGTCTACTTGTGTCCATTAGATCAGGACATCCAACCACCTGTCTTGTTGCTGACCTCATGGCCTGAACCACATCTTCAACTTCACATATTTCTAGCGCTACCAGTCTCAGCTTTCTCCCCTTTGTCTGTGCCACCCACACCTCCCACAGCCCTGACCCTGATGAACAAGGCTGTGATGGTTACACATAAATTAGTGATTTGACCAAATGCAACAACAAGCAAGGATTTGAAAGTCAAAGATTTACATAGAGCTTCAAGGTCAATTTTAAGAGGTTTCAGTTTTATGGAGTTGCCAAATACTGGCAATTTTTTTGAGGTAACATTTCAATATAACATTATAAGTTTCAGATTACATCATTATAGAACAATTTCTGTATATACTATAGATGCCAGCAATTTTTATAACCTGTCTCTCCTAAAACCCATCAACTAAAGGACTCGTCCTTCGTAAGAACTGGCATGTTCTTCTCTTGAACCTACCATGGGGGTAGATTATGGGGATACTGAGATATAGAGTCCTAAATACATATATGAATAGAATTCTGGTGCGCCCTGGTGGAGCAGCAGTTAGGTCAATCACCTCTAAAGGAGCAAGCCACATACCCCTGGGTTCAAGTCCCAGGGGAAGCCACCAGTGTGAATAACTAAATAAAAATAAAACAAAGGTGCTTCTTTCTCTTCAAAAAGAAGAAAAAGAAATAGAATTCTAAGGTCTCCCAGTTTCTGTAACATAAAAGCAGTTTAATCCTCTATAAGACATTCCCTGTCAAAACATGTCCACTGCCTCCAATGTAGAGAAAACATGGTGATACAAAGTCGTTGGTATTTATTCTTGTCAAATTCCTTAATAAAGACTTAAAAAACTGAATAAAATTTATTACCAGCCTCTTGTCTTTCAAGTGACAGGGAGAGTTCTGTGCTATGCTTTTGGAAAATTCTTGAACCTGCAATGAAAAACATGCAACATTTCATTATGGTGTGGTGTCTTATGTCTGAATTTGATTGTTTCTTTTGTCTAGAATAAGCTTTAAATGCATTACTTTAATCTTCAGTTGATCAGTCTGTTGTTTTAACTTCTGACACATTTGTTTTCCTTGGGCTATCTGTTGAAATATGTGAGAACTTGAAGAAGGGTCTTTCCGAGAGGTCGATGGCAACTTAAGGACACTTGGTTCAGATTCTATTCCTATGTAAGAAAGAATAGGTTTTGGCTGTCATTCATCTCAACTTCATTGGAATTTTATTTACTGAAAGCAGAAATCTCTGCCAATTACTATCATTTGCTATTTTAAGTTTTAATAATGTGAATCTAGATAGAAGTTTTAAAATTCTGGTACCTGTGAGATGGTCTCGGTGGATATGTAGGCTGGGCTCCATCTGCACAATTAAAGGATAAAAAAAATTGTTGCTGATATTGGTCAGTGACACCATTATTCAGAATGACCGGATGGGTTCTGGTGGTACTGAAGGCAGCCCAATGTTGTGTGAAAGCTGGGCCTCTGATGCCAAGGTTTAATGCCACTCTGACACTTATCTGCCAGGTAGGTCCCCGAGACAATTGTCTTCATTGCTTTAAATCTCAAACTCCTCAGCAGTAAAATGGGAATAGTCAAAGAACCTACCATATAGAATAGTTACGAGGATTAAATGTTAAGTAATAACCATGGTATCTGGTACATGGTAAACACTCAATACATGTTAACTGTTACTACTATGATATTAGATACTATCATGTGGAAATTTCTAACATTTCTCCTAAAACTAGAAAACTATATCATAAGCTCCATGAGGGTAGGAATCACGGTTGGTATTGTCTCCAGCTCTGTTGTTGAAGCACTAACACCAAACGTGGCTATCGCACTTTAAAGAATAATATTAAACAATATTCATTAAACTCCAAAATGTATGTCGATAGTGATTGTCTCCACAGGACGTACCCTTTTCAACTCAACACAAGCCAACTGGACAGAAGTATAGATTCCAGGGGAAACTTGAAGGCCTTCTCATTGTTCCCAACACTAGAAAATTCAGAAACACTCTAGTGCCAGAGAGGCAACAAGTAGTGGTCAAATTAGACTATGACCACTATGAATATCTCAGTTACATGACTGAGATGGAATCTACAGACTCTACTCTCCAACCTGAAATGACTACAGAAAAATCAGACACCCGCTTTCAGACTCCCACTGCCAGAGAGAGTAGATCTTGATGTCCACTCTGCTCTTACTAATCACAGGCAACGAGAACTGTGCCCATCACGGAGTGTTCTCCTGCAAACAGAATGAGGAATCTTGAGACTTCCCAATGTCACAGGGGTGCAGATTTCTCCAAGACCCCAAGAAGCATCCATGTCAAGGCCAGATGGACTACTGACTACAGGGATGTGGTGGTGGTGGTGGTGGTGAGGGAAGGTCCAACTCAAACGCATTAGAGCATTCAGTTGAAAGAGAAGGGAGTTGGCATACCCTGGTGGCCCAATGGATAAGCCACCAGACACAGTTCACATACAACCCAAGGACCCAGGTTCAAGACCTGGGTGGGGAGTGGGGAGGGCCAACCAAGATGAACAACTAAATAAAAATAAATGAGATGCTTCCTTTAGAGAAAGGCCTGCCTGCCTACTCAACTTCATTACTGCATGTACTTCTCCTTGAAAAGAAAAGAAAGAGAAGGGAGTTGAAGCATAAAGGAGTGTGCAAACAGGAAGACTCTTGAGCAGTCCTGGCAAAGTGCCATAGGACTGAAATGTTTGCTTTGATCATTAATGTGAATTTACCTAGCTACTGAACCTCAAATAATCAATGAGACCTCAAGCCTCCGCATGTTGGAAAGTTGGGTGGGAGAAATGAGATGAGGAAAGTGGAAATAGCATAAAGCAAACATCAAAATCCTACACTAAATGGTTGCCAATATAGCAAGCTTGAAATATGTCATAGATTAATTCAATTCAATTAAACATGAATAATTAAGAGTGTAATATATGTAAGACTGCAGGCCTCTGGGAAAAGTTGGGCAGTAGAAAAATGAAAAATGAAGACATGTTTACTATTCTCCAGAGTCTTCAAATCTAGTGAAAGAAATAGATACTTCCAAATTATTATGATCCAGAGCAGACTGAGACAAGCACTCTGAGAGACGTGCAGAATAAACAAGAACAGGAAAGATGTGACTAGGAAGATCTGAAGACTCCTGTGGCCAGTGGGATGGAGGAGACAATGAAAAAGAACAGATCTCTGGTGAGCAGACATGGGATGTCTCATGCAAGGAAGGAGCTCAGAGCTTTTGGGGCTGGCGGAGAAGCTGGGGGCCGGTCAGGGAACTGAGGATGCCTCAGTGAGGGTAGCTAAATTTAGAGGGGCAGAATGAAGTAAATAAAGGGGAATCTCGAATTCCAGTTTGAAGATTTTTCATTTGTTTTTATTCGTCCAGCCCCTGATATTTCTCTGATACCTACTGATCTTCCAAGAGATCAAAATATTCAGCTAGGACTGGAACCTAGCACCTCGGTTCCATGCACCCTCCCCCAAACCCTCATTGATAGAGATGACCAGTGGCCCTGAGACCACTTACTTTTGTCTGTGGTGAAGATTCAATAGTTTTCCTTTTCTGCTCTTGTTTTTCCCCACAATTTGGCTTAGGCATACTTTCTAAAATATCTAGCACAATAGCTGGCTTATCTTTCAATTTAGGAGAAAAGCTGGCTTGTTTATCTCTTGCAAGTGACTTATCAGTGCTGTTATTTTTAGGGATTTTCACTTTGGAAGCAACCTTAGAGAAATCAGAGAGCCAGTCTGGAACTTGACTTTGACCATATTTGAACATGCTGCCTGCAGTTGTCTCACTCTGTCGTATCTGGGATGCTTGCCCTCGGCAACTTTTTTGTTTATCACTTGGACTCTTGATTTTAGTTAGAAAATTTGACTTTTCTTGATGGCTACCATCTGTAGTCACCACTGGCTCTTTTAAATCTGAGGTGTTCTCTTCTGTCATGGTGGGTGACCAGCTGGGCTTGCTGTTATTTTTACCATCCTTTCTGGGATCAAGTTGGTTGGTTAGTGCTGGGATTTCTTCTTTTGGACAAGAATTCTTAAAATAATGCAAAATAATATTTTTAATAGCAGCATCATCAAGACAAGCATCAGCACCGGAGATCTCTGGAAGAGTTTCACAATTAATATCTTGACCTTTTAAGAGTTCCTCTTTGGAAAGATGTTGGTGTAAAATATCAGAAATGTTTGATTTTGAAGGGTCACCTTTCTTAGCTGGAATATGAAGCTTTATGGTGCTTTGTTCCTCTTTATCACATTTTTTGTTGACAGCATTTTCAGTCAATATATCCAGAGTCATGGCCAAATCTGCATTTCTGGAAGTTTCTTGAGCATCATCTACCATTAGGATATTTTGATTTGCAAAATCAAGTATGTCTTTTTCTGAGGTAAAATTGTGGTCATCACATATTTTAATTTGGGAGAAATCCCTACCATAAGGTAGCTCCTCCTGTTGAATAGAAGCTGTATCTTCTGAGAAATCAGCTTCATCCATGTATGTGCAGCCTGACCTCCTTTTTCCTTGGCTGCCTGGTCTCATTCTTAATTCTAGCAATAGATCTTCTGATTTTCACTGATTGTCTTCATCGTCCTATTCATTGTTCTATTCTGTGTAAAACAAGAAGAGCTGTATTGTTATTTATATTGAAATAGTGTATGACACTGGGCTTGACCTGGTATCTATACTCTAACAAAATGATTGCTTTCCATTTAGAGAAACTCACTTATAATCATGAAGATAGAAAGCTCAGTCAACAGCATCCTAAATGCTGCATTAACATAAGCCGAGATATACAAGCAAGCAATTAAACAAAAAGCAGGGGAAGGAGAGAGGTTTTATATTTTTCACTTATTAAATTTTGAAAGAAATATTGGTCTCTAGTTGATTGCCAATTATCTATCAACCTCTCTCAAGAAATACCCTCAGAACTTATTCTCCCAAAATAGCAACTTGGGGTATAAGTAAGAACTGATTTTTTTAAGTACCGGGGCTGCCGCTTGCCCATACATCGTGGACAGGTCTGTAAGTTGTGAGGCCCTGAAAATTCACTAAGCTCAGACATAACCACCAACCTTCTCTGTTCTAATGCTTTTTCATCTGTCTCTCCAGGCATTCTTGTCCCCTCCTCCTATTAGAGAAAGGCAGAAAAGGACTGACAAATATAATCAATGAACAAAAAGGAACTTTGAACTCCTGAAGGCCAGTCTGCCTCCAAGGCGCGCAGCTGGGCAGGAAGACAAAAGGTGGTGGGAGCAGCATGCCTTAGGGCTCCTCCTGGAAATGGCCAGAGCTGAATCAGCTGCCATTGGTCTTTTTTTTCTTTTTAATGAAATTTAAAACACCCATTTTGATTTCGCTTCTTGATTCATGAACTTTTGAGACAACTCCTTAGAAGCAGTAGAATTATCTCTGGTTTTAGTAACTGAGGCTCTAACTCAACCAGGGTGACCGTAGTTACCACTGGCCTCCCTGTCCACACAGTGACAGGGTTGGGACCCTGAGGTCCTCTTCCATCTAAATTTTTATGAATCTCTGATTTTGTGATTTATTAGATAACTTAAAAAACTAAAGTAGGCACGTCCTGGTAGAGTAGCAGTTAGGTCAATCGTCTCCAAAGGGTATAGGCCACATATCCCTGGGTTTGAGTCCCAGGTCTGAGGGGGATACAAGTGTGAAGAGCTAAATAAAAATAAGATATAATGTTTCTCCTCCTCTTTCTTCCTAACTGCCTGCTTGCTTTCATTCCTGCCTGTGCCTTTCCTTTAAAAAAAAAAAAAAAAAGCTAAAGTAATATGTTTGACACTCCACTCCAGTGGAGCTAATACTCCAAGAAAAATGAATACAAGTTGAACCGTAAAGACATCTGTAAAACATTGCATAAAATGATCATTTATAGATGTGTGCCAATGTTAGAGAACTCAAATCAAAAGAGATTTTTTGTTGAGAGAAAGGAGGAGGAGAAAGAAGAGAAGGAAACCATTCTCACTACAGGATGACTCTAAACCACTGAAAGTGTCTAATATTCACTGTAAAGTTAGGTACATCTTAATGGACAGAATTACAGACACAGGCTTCTCCAGCCCAAGCTGAAGACCAAGGGAAAATGCTTCCCATGAAAGTGAAGATCACAGTGGGAAGGCAGGAGCTGAGAGGCCAGAATTTGAATTCCGCTTTCTGCACTCATTAGCTATCCACCATTGAGCAATATTGAACTTTCTGTTTGTTTTTAAGGAAAGGTATAGGCAGGAGTGCAGGTGGCTGGCAGGCAGGAAAACAGAGGAGGAAGAAGCACGTTATTTTATTTGGTTGTTCACCTTGGTCATTCCTCCTTGACCCATGGGTCTTGAAACGGAGACCTTGCTCTCTGTGTGGACGCTACTGGTGCACTGAACCACGAGGCCTCCAGGGCAAGCCCAATATAGAACTTCCGTGATTCGGAGTTTGCTCTTCTGAAAAACAGAAATAATAGTATCTAGTTCACAGGCTTGCTAGATGAACATTGCATGTAAAGGACTTGGCATAATACTTGGAGTGAACATTGAATTAGTGGTAGTTTAAAAATTAAAAAAACAAATCCAGTCTCAGTGTTGGAATACTAAAGAAGGCCCAGGTACTCTTCACCCCTGGGGATATTTGAAGGAGAATAAAATAAATAGTAGGGCAAATCCTATGGCTAAGGTGGCTGAGACAGCTGGAGTGTGGACCCTGTAAAACCCAAGGACCTGGCTTCATCACCTGGGGCTGGGTTGCGGCAACCACACAAAATAAAAAGAAAGAAAAATGCTTCTTTTTTCTTCCTCTCTTTGAAAAACTAAAGAAGAAATGGCATATATGAGACATGCTCTCTGAAAGTGACTTAGGACTATTTTAAAAGTCTACCTGCAAATGAATATATTGTTTGTGGAAACTATCACTAAATAATTTTAAATAAAACATCTAATTTTTGAAGACAAAAAAGAATATCTTTGAATGTCTACAGGGAACATATTCCCATGTCTATAACCAGCTCAGTCTTGGAATCCTAAGGCACATTCAGAGATTTCTAGTTTTGCAGGACTTTTAATGATCAAACCTACAACCCAAACACATCCCACTGCTGTCTTTTTATATCTTCAGGTACTTATTGCTGAGTTCCACACACCTTCTTGCTAAGGGAAAAAAAAAAGACCTTTTTCATCCAGATCCTAATTTATAAAGCATCATTCCATGTAAACTGATTACACTGAATTTTTGCTGTGACTCTTCAGAGACTAGGCCAGAGGCTAGAGGGACTCTCTCATACATACAGGAAAATTCTTTCTGTTGCAGCTGTTGTTATTAGCTTGCCCATGTGCAAAATATTAAAAGCTTTTTTCTGTTAAAGGGTAATATACAACCTTAGCATTGTAATAGGCCCCTTACAGGTAGCTGGAAGGAACTAGAACTATACCCATGTCCATATCCAGCTCAGTCTTGGAATCCTAAGGCACATCCAGAGATTCCAATCAGAACTCCAGAGAAACCTTCTTTAGAACCAATTTGACTTACTGAGTTCGGGTGAACACATAAGGGTCATGTCTGCTTATGCAACTATACTGACCATTGTGTGCTCAGCAATAGCTCACAAATCACCCCGAGGATAAACAATGAGCAAATGTGGCCAGCATGTCCCAGGGGCCCAGGCCTGTGAAGACACTTCAGTATGGGCCTGGCTCAGGGATGAACACAGGTGCTCACCATGCTGACAGCTATTCCCGGAGTGGTTTACTTTATTAGGAAGTCTGAATTTGATGCTGAAGTACTGACCTAAGCTTCTCTTCACCTCGTTGAAGAGAAGAAGAGAACCAGGGCTGGGGTGATGCGGAATCTGATGGAACCACCTGAGAATGTCTATAGATGGAAAACCAAAAGTCCTTGGTGGTTAGAGACCAGAGATGGTCAGAGAATCATTGTTTCTGACTGGTAAATGATACTTCTTCTAGTCACTAAGCCCATTTAGTGGTAATGCAACTATTATACACTGTTTTCATCATCAGAAGACTGTTTTCATCATCGAAAGAAAACTGTGGGGCCATGAGCCTGTGACAATCTCTTAATCTCCTTTAAAACCCTCTGTTCTATGTTTAGACTTCTACTAGCCTCCAGGCAGGAAGTGCATGACCCGGATGTAGAGGAGAAAGTGGGCCTTGTTTCTCCCACTCATCCCTGCCTCCCTCTGCGAAAAGGAGATTTATGTGCACATCCAACAATATTTTCTTCCACATAAAGCAATATACTGCTCTGCGTTTTCCACAGACACATGTCACAGTGGACACAAAGAGGTAAAATAATACCAGCAGCAGAAACTTACCTACATCTGGGGTCTCTGGACAGCACGGAGTAAATGAGACGAAAGTCCTACAATACAAATGAGCAACCCTTTAAACCATCTCTCTTCTCTTCAATAGTTGGAAATTGGCTGCAATTGAATAATAGAACAAAAACTGAACTTCAAAAGCCTGGTCTGCTTGCTTCTTCTGGATTCCTTCTATTGCAAACAATCAGCTTTGAAGACTGCATGGGAAAATTCTGATGTGATCTCAACTCTGTCACTGTCTGGTTTTTTAAGAGCATTCAAAAATACTTAGTTTGACTTTATTTTGATTGTCAAGTTCTCTCCCTCTATTCCTAACTCAAGATTTCTCTTTACCCTCTATTTCCTCTTTATGAAAGCAAATAGGAGATGACTAAAATACAATATCCTTGGCCACGCCCAGAGGTCAGGTTTTCATTATTTTGTATCTAATGTATAGTGTTTCTAGATTAAAATATTTTCAAAAGTAATGTGATACAGGCCCCTCTGCAATGACTGCATTTGATTACATGCTGGTAATCTTATCAGTTAACTTTATCTCAGAAATGGGGGCTGCCCATAATTGCAATGTCTATAACTGTAACTGTATACCATCCGTATGGCAGTCTGGCTTCATTCCGTTATTGTTGAGTGGCAAAAGGGAGACACCATGATGGAGCAATGAATCAATCCAATCCTCCCCTGAGAGCCAGATGGATATATTATTTACAGTCAGTCTTAGAGATGCAGGCTTTTCATGAGTGTGCATGAATTTGGTGGCCAGATGTTACATATTGTTTATCTTAAAAGTATTTTAAAAGTCAGAACAAAAAAAAAAAAAATCTGTTGAAATTGAGCAAACCGGTATTTGGAGAGGCTTCCTCTCAATGAAACTGCTGTTACCAGCAGTTTTTATTTTTCTTACCCCTTGGGGGTCAATGCTGTCTCTTTATCCAATTTTTCCTTTGATATAGCCACATAAACATCAATTATTTGTCTAACATGCACTGTGAAATATGGACCTTTTCTGTGCTTTTAGAACATTTAGAAACTTGCCAATTGATTTGTTAAAAATAATTTTAATCGCAAAATTTAAAATAAACTGTCTTGAAGATGGATAATTGGAAAAACAAAACAAAAAACCTCACCCCTTCCCTAAACTTCCTACTTTAACAATCTCTGCCTAGAAATCGAAAGGGTCAGAATATTTTAGGATTTTTTATCTTTTATCTAAAGACTTATCCTTCACTCCCCACTCTCCACAACCTTGCCTAAAAGATCATTGACTTGAAATTATTAATTTTTTAAAACTGAATAAAATGTTAAACATATTATACACTGATGTCTGGTCCATGCTCTTCAAAATGACTTTTATTGGACAATTTTACCTGTTGTATTAAAATACCGGAAATGATAACCATACAAATGGTAAATAATAGTCAACATTTAGCCTTTTATGATAGCTTGGGTAGGCTTAATAAACATTAATTAATTAAGACGCACAACACGCAGGTGAGGTATTTCCTCACCCTCTCAATCAGTATCACTATCTCAATGATGGCACCTCAGTTCAGCGCTCAGCAACTTAGGACAGAAAATAATTACCTGCTCAGAAGATAACAGCACTTTGTATCTAAATAACACTGCTTAGCCAAGAGTAACCAGTCACATACAAATTCTAATTAAATGCTTCCAGAGACTTAATAAGTATTTCCCTTTAACCCGAAGGAACAGATTGAAGAAAAGGAAGCAATTCAGCCAAAATTGGATTCAAGTATTAAGTGGGAAGTGAAGAAAATGAAGGTTTATTGAGGGCCTACTATGTTCCAGGTCCTAGTGTGTACATCTCATCAGTCTTTCTGTAGTCTCCCCGGGTAGCATTGTCATCTGTCCTGTAAAAGGAGGAAACAATCTCAGGGGAACAGGGCTGGGATAACTCAACTTGATTTGAAAGACAACTTGCTTCCTTTTTTTTTTTTTTTTTTTTAAGGAACGGTGCAGGCAGGAATGAAGGTGAGTAAGGAAGCAAACAGGAAGAATCATTTATTTTATTTAGTTGTTCATCTTAGCTGTTCTGCCCAGCACTTGGTTGTGAACTCAAGTCCTTGGAATGTATGTGGATTGCACTTGTCAGAGAACACAGACTTAACCATTAAACCACCAGGGTGCACTGCTTCTATTAGATTATAAAATGGAAAAAGAAACAAGTGATCATACTGATCTTTTTTTTTTTTTTTTTTTTTAAAGAAAGGTGCAGGCAGGAATGCAGGCAAGTAGCAGGCAGGAAGAGTGGAGGAAGAAGTATTTATTTATTTTATTTAGCTGTTCATCTTGGTTGTTCCCCTAGCCCCAGATCTTGAACCAGGGTCCTTGGGATGTATGTGGACGGTGTCTGGAGGCCTTATCTGCTAGGTTATCAGGACATGTCAATGCAGGACATGTCACCCAGAACTACTCACGATGTTTCTTTTTTTTAAAGCAAACATGGCATACTCACTTTTTTAAAAGCAGGATTTCTAATTGTATTAGTTTCCTATTGTTTCTGAACAAATTATGACTTTAAACGACAAAAATATATTATCTTTCAGTTCTGAAGATTAGAGGTCTGAAAATGGGTTTCATTGTGCTGTAACCAAGGTGTAGGTAGGCTGCCTTCCTTCTGGAGGCTCTAGGGGAGAATCTGTCTCTGCCTTTTCCAGTTGCTGAAGGCTCTCTGCATTCCTTGGCCTGTGGCCCCTCCCTCCATCTTCAAAGCCAACATCACAGCATCTGCAAATCTCTTTTTTGACTCTGGCCCTCCTTTTATGTCTATGTTCTTATAAAGACCCCTGTAATTACAAAATTGGGCGTACCCAGATAATGCAGGATTGTCTTCCTGTTTCAGGATCTCTACATGAATCACATCTGCAAAGTCTTTTTTGACACATAGAGTAACATCTTCACAGGTTCCAGGGATTAGGATGTGGACATCTGGGGAGACCATTAGTTTGCTTATCATAGTACTTTTATGTTTGGGATAATACTTAGAGACCTAGGCTTTCTGCTTCATCATTTCATGTCCAAGTAATATATCCAGGAAGGGATTATCATCTCCAAGTCCCTCCCAATGTGGAATTTTGTTATTCCAAGGAGTAAATGTGTTGAGATACTACTACTTTTGAGCATATCTTGAAAGTATCGTTTTAAGAAAACAAAAAACAGTTAACTATTGATCCATGCAACTACATGGATGAATCTCAAGATAATTATGTTATTTGAAAGAGGTCAAACTGAAAAAGAGTACATATGCTGCTTGATTCTAATTATTTAGAAATTCTACAAATGAAAACGAATATATAGTGACCAAAAGCAGATAAGTGGTTACCTAGGATTAGGGTGGTGGTTGAGAGAAGGGTTACAGGCATGAAGAAAATTTTAGGAGCAACAGATGTGTTGATTGTGGTGATGATTTCACAGGTGTATACATAAGTCATGCGAATGTCAGCACTTAGCAAGTTGTGTACTTTAAAATTGTACTGTTTTTATGTCAGTTATAGTTCAATAAACCTGTGCAAAATACATGAAAAGAAACTTTAAAATTTCCAAAGTCTGCAGGCTCTTCCTAATGAGGTTATAGAGCTGAAGAGAAACTGCACCATAGTGCAGTACTTATCTATGCAGTTCTTCAGAAAACTCTTAAACACCCCATTCAGATGTTATCTCATGATGATTAAAGATTTGCATGTATAACACACTTCAGGGTTTATTTTGCATAGTATCTGCACTCTTCACCTGACATAGGAGACCCTTTGTGAACTGTGACTGCCCGACTCTCCAACTGGTCTTCCTACCACACCTTCCTTTGAAATCCATGCTTCAATAATGTCTAGTTATTCATAGCTGCCCACGCTCACCTAGTGTTTTATGACTCTTGTCTTTGAATGTGCAGCTGTTCTCTCCACCTGGGAAGCTCTTCCTCCATGTCTTCCTTAGCCCAGAGAGGCCATCACTTCCTCCTCTGCTACCTCCATCCCCTCCACAAGCTTCCTCAGTTGGTACTTCCCCGCCATATTGTTTCACACCTTCCTGTCACAAGCCTACCTGCTCTCCCAACCTTGGCATATAGCAAAGATTCAACAGCTATAATCTGGTACTGGAAATATTCCCAGGGTATCAGAGACAAACATCAGAACTATCAGGGTATCTTATAGGGAAATCCTTCCCAATGTCACCCAGATGTTGCAGATGAGGGAATAAGGCATGGTTATGACGTTGGTGGCAGTGACAGTCCTGCTGTTCAAACTAGTAGTTCTCAAGGGCAGGACCCTCCAGAGGATTTCTGGAACTGGTTATCGCAGCGCCTAAAACTGGCCAGCGGGGAAGTTGCTGCTGGATTTCAGCACCAAAAGGCCAGGCTGGAAGTTAGAAATAGAGCAGTCCTGTGCGAAGATTAATCACATCCAAAGTGTCAATAGGATCTTCAGTAAGAAACATTAAAGATCAAAAGCGGGTTTTTTCTGTAAAGATTCTAAATATTCCTCTTCCGTAGGCTTCTGGTGAATGTGAAGGATATTCAGTGAAGGCCCAGAATTCTCCCTGGCCCCTGCCTGCCTCCCCAGTCACATTCCACACTGGCCTCTCATTCTCAGCATTGCACTTCTTCTGTTCCTCAGTTCCCTGTCTCCTTCCCACCTTGGGGCCTGGGCTCCCTGTTGTTCAGTCTTCTTGAAGTGCCAGCCCTACTTTCCTCCTTGCTACCTGGTGGTTTTCAGCTTTGGCATGTCACTTCCTCCAGAACCTTCCCTCATCTCCTAGAGGAGGCCTGTTTCTCTGATAGAATCTGTCTTCAGATCTTTCTGTGTATTTCTTTAATTGCATTTATCACTATTATAAAATGTTGATGTGAGGAAGGAGGGACAAGAGGGAGATGGGAAGAAGGGGCAGGGAGAAGGTACGAAGGGAGGAAGACCATTTGGCTGCTTGAGGAAAGTCGAAAGAGCACGTGATTTAAAAACCAGACTCATCTCTGCTCCTTGGATAAGTTATCCAAGAAAAACTCAATTTCCTCATCCACAAAATGGATATAATGGATATTTGTGAGAATTAAATGAAATAAGTGTATATGAGTGCCTCTCAGTGTTTGGTGTGGAGGGTATTCAAAAACACCAAATCTTTTATTTTTTTTTCCCTCTCTCTTTCCTTTATGTCCCCTAACAAAAGGGCACGTAAGGGTAGAAATTTAATTGAAAAGCAGTAAGGGCAGGCTTGAAAAAGCTTTTACACCTTGAAAGAGGAGAGAACATCTCTGAGTCTTCTAAAAGGTTAAGTTTAAGCGGCCTGAGAAGTCACAAGTGTCTTAAAGAAAGTCTGTAGTCAGCTGTAGGGCAGCTGTAAGGAGAAAGAAGAGAATTCAGACTCTGATGCGCTGCTCAATATTCCTAAAAGATTTACTCCTTTCTGCACGATCCCACCAACATGCTCGTAAGAATCTGGATGAAGCAGAATGGCTTCCCTTGTCTTGTGGCAAGGAGTTTGAGCTAACTGGGAGGTGAGATCCCTCTCACATGTTGTATAGTCCTTCATGAGTCTGAGCTCAGAGTCCTACTGATTCAGAAAATCGACAGTTTAGGAAGTGACTCCTATCTGGGTTGGGGCCTAGTCACTGAGGCAGAAGGAGTTTCAAATGACAACAATTTAGATTCATGTGGTTTGTCTGCACAAAAGGAACCTCTGGGCACACATGCAATCCCTTAATTAAAATGGATAATAGTGTCATAAAACAGTGGGTATTATTTTCAGAGGATGCATCTGAGAATGCAGGCTATCCTAAAGGCAAACAGATTCTCAGAAGCAGATTGCCAGCAGAGTTGCGTTTCCTCTCTAAGTGTTCACCCTACTAGGTGATCTCAGGCAGGGCAGGTAGGAAGCAAGCTTCACAGCGCAACTTCTTTCCCGAATGGCACCAGGTGGATGAAGAGCACCTCACTGTTTTACTACTACCAGGTAGCCTCTGGATCTGCTGTGAGGCAGTGACATAGCCCATTTCTTTGGGATTTTTAGAGAATCCCAGTGTACCTTGTAAAAGAACACACGGCTGTTTTGTGGTTAAAACTCTAGAACTACTTACCTGCTTCTTTTTCTCAGACCTCTTATACTTACCTACTTTGTTCATAAACTCTAAGTGTTGCCATTCTCACCTGCCTTTACCAACTCCTTCCAGAATTAAAATAGAAAGTTAGAAATCCTGGAGGCCCTTTAGTCTGGGATGGTGAGCCCCCTGGCGCAGAACAGATCCCCTCTAGCCCACCAAACTCCTAACGTCTCTAGTCTCCCTTCACCCCTGAGTATTCAATCCTGTTTCATGTCTTAAGTTTTTTTTTTAAGAGAAAGCCACCAGAAGAAAGTAACAGAGAAAGACACACTTAGGAGATACAAACCCACAGTAACACTTTCAGTTTTCAATCCTTTCGTTGCTTTATGTTTTTCTGCTTATTGTGGAACTTGTGAAAAACAGAGAAAAGTATGAAGAGTCAATATGCTTCAGTACATTTCTTTCTAGCACTTGTTGAACACTTTACATAGTTGAGGTCATGATATATAAACAATTCCGCAACATTCTTTGTTTTACTTAACATAAGAACTTTTCTCCATTATTAAAAACTCTGAAATAAATGCCAGTTTTTATTTATTTTGTATTTTTGAATAAATACCTGTTTTTAATGGTTTTATCTACTGTGTGACTATACTATAATCCTTTCCCCAATGACAGACATTTAGGCTTTATCCAGTTTTTCAACATTTTAAGATAACATTAAGTATCATTGCCTGTATTTTAAATTATTCCTTTGAGATAGATTCTTACATGGTAAGTATTAGGACAGAATATAGGTATTTTAATTTTCTTGATACATAAAAATTGATTTTTAAAGTACAAACATATTCTCACCAGCAACATGAGAGCGATACATTGATAAACTGTGCGACACTGAACAGTAGCATGTTAAAAATCTTTGTCAATTAAAAAAAAGGCATTTCAATGTTTTAATTTGCTGTAATTTGGTAACTAGTAAAACTGGGTTTCTTCATATGCTTCTTGGTTATTTTCATTTCTTCACCTGTGTATTACCTTGGTTCTTTTTTTCCTTATTTGTTAACCACAATGTTACTAGTCTTTTTACTATTAAAAAGCAAAACATGACACGCCACGCTAGAATGGTGGCTCGATCAACTGCCTCTGACCAAGCGTAAGCATCATGCCTCCCAAAAACCCAGGTTCACATCCCAGGCCAGGGAAATCAACCAAGGTGTACAACTAAATACAAATAAAATAAAATGCTTCCTCCTTCTCCTTTCTGCTTCTACCTGCCTGCCTACTCACCTTCATTCCTATCTGTTCCTCTCCTTTACAAAAAAAAAAAAAAAAGTAATACATATTCATTGTAAAATGTTAATATTTAGATTGTGTTATAGCTTACAGGACTCAATCCAATACACTGTGAATATCTTTCATATTAACCACTATACATCAAAGGCAGCATTTAATGGCTGTATAATGTCCCCCTGTATGCACGAACAAGAACTGTTCTCACCAATCCTCTGGACAGGCAAGTTATGTCTAATGTTTCTGTATTAAAATTACTGTGATGCATGTGACAAACATCTGATACGTTTATTGTGTACACTTGTCTGATAATTTAAAAAGGTAAAATCTGAAAACATTTAATGATTTAATCAAGAGGCTCTGAGGCTTTTAATATATATTGTAAAATCTCCCTTAAAAATCATTATACCAATTTCCAATCCTGATAGCAGCATATTAGAGGACCAATTTCATCATATCTTCATCAATTGCACTATCATTTTTTTAAAGAAAGTAAAACTTTTTATTTGTAGATGATAGGATCATGTATAAAGAAAACCTTATGGAGTCTATAAAGACTATAAAGAACTAAAAAGTTAATTAAGCCAAATTACAGGATATAAAATTGATATAAATCAGTTGAGCTGTTATATTTTAGCCACTAACCATGGGAAAAATAAAATTTGAAAAAAAATCAATATTAAAAAACATCTTGAAAGATCCTCAAACAAAACCAAATACCTGAGAATAAGTCTAAATGTGAAACATGCAACACCCTGCCCCCAAAGTTATAAATGTTACTAAGAGAAAGGAAAGAAAACCTGCAAACTAATCTTAATCAGATAAGCAAAAAAATAAAGTCCTATCTTTTAAATTTCCATTCATTTAAATACTAGTGAAACGGAAGTTCACATGTGGCTTCATTGTGGTCTTTTGAAGTTCCCTGGTAATGGGCTGGTCCTTGTCCTGTGCCTTTCTATTGGGCCATTGCCCCTCCCTTTTTTTTCAATTGGGCTGTTTCATTATAAAGCTCTACATATGTAGTAAGGCTACTCAGACTCTCATTGCTCGCTCCCTGCTCCAAGGCGCTGGACGGTCAAAGAGGCTGTCAGCAGCAGAACACCAGGGAGCTTCCCCTAGTACCATGGAAACGGTGCCATAAACCCCCCACTGCTGTGTCCCTCACATCCAAAATAGTGTGTGGCACATGATAGACATTTAAACATGTTATTGGACACATGAAGAGTGAAATTATAAAGCAAGAAAGGAAGTGGTATCAGTTCATAGTTATTTATATTTATCTACAAATTTACCACTTAATATGGTCATCATTTCCTTCCTGCATCTTTAACCAACCTCTAAGATCATTTTCCTTCTTGCAGAAAAACCTTTATACCTTCAGTCAGGGAGGGTCTATGGTGGCAAAATCAGTTTTTCTTTCCCTGAAAGTGCCTTTATATCACTCTCATTTTTGAACGCTAGTACCACTGGTTAATTAATTCTAGGCTGACAGTCATTTTTTTCTGAGCACATAAAGATAGTCTTCTGGTTTCCATTTTTTGTAGTTGCAAAGCCTGTCAGCCTCATTGTTGTTCCATTGGAGGTTATATATGCTTTCTCACTGGTTTTAAGGTTATTTCTTTGTTTTTAGTTCCTCTATATTCTCACTATTTTATGTCTAGGTGTACATTTCTTCTTTTAAAATATCCTATGTAAAGGGCTGTCCATTTCTCTTTTCATCTTAGAATTTTGATTGCGCACATATTAGATCTTCTCCTATCCTTAGTATTTCTTTTATATGAAAAAATTATTTCCACACTAGCTTCCAGTTTGCTAATTTTCTCTTCATCTATGTCTAATTTGCTATTAAACCTGGTCACTGAATTTTAAATTATAATTATTGTTTGTGTGTGTGTATCTAAATATTTTGTTGAATTCCTTTTCAAATATGCGTTTTCATTCCTTTTGCATGACTTTGTTCTTTATATTTTCAATTTTTATTTCTTTAAATAAATTAAACATGGCTTTTTACAGTCTATAACTGATAATGTCAGTTTCAAGTTTTTTATGAGTTTGATTCTGTTCCCTTTTTTTCCTGCCAATTCTTAAACAAGATGCCTGGTTTCTTTGTACAACTTGTGATTTGATTTATAGTTCACATTTCTTGGAAAGTTTTCTGAGGAAATTTTTAGACTTCCGATTAAGTTAGTGCCTTGGTCATTCTTGGGCTGACAAAATACCATAAACTAGATTGGTTAAATAAAACATTTATTTCCCACATTTCTGGGGACTTGAAGTCCAAGATCAAGGTGCTGGTAGATTCAGTTTCTGAGGAGGGCCTGTTTCCTAGTTCATAGAGGGCTGTCTTTTCACAGTATCCTCCCATGGTAGAAGGGGTAAGGTTTTTCTCTGGAGTCTTTTTCTATAAGGGTCCTAATACCATTCAGGAGGCCTCCACATTTATGACTTAATACCTCCCAAAGGTCCAATATCCAAATACCATCACAGTGGAGGTTAGGTTTAAACATGAATGGGGTCGGGGTGGGGGGAGGCACAAATATTCGGTCTATAGCTGTTGAGTTTCTCTAGAGCTGAGTTGGTTTACCTCTGCCAGTTGCCTGGGGCAGAACCAACCTGAAACCACTTTAAATTAAATTACTTCGTCTTTAATTTAAAAAACAAACAAGCAAAGAACCGTAGAGGAGATATTCCACCCCGCCCCCACTTCTACATAAGGTTGATTAAGGCAGTTTTTGCTTTCATTTTCTTTTTTTTTTTTCAGGAGTCTTCTGGGGAAAGGTTGGAGAGGCCTTGGGGGATCTTATGAGAAGTCTTTTATTTGAGTCCTCATCTTGGCAGAACCTGGCCTTTTCCTCTTCTTTCCATGCCTGTGAGACCATGGCAACTAAAACTCAAGTTCATTTGGTTTAGCTAAGACAAAGCTTAACTTCAAGCTCTGCTCATCCCTTTTACTAGTTCTTTGGAGTAATTCTTACTTTTTTTTCTTTTTTCTTTTTAAAGGTGAAGGTAGGAATGAAGGCAAGTAGGCAGGCAGGCAGGTAGGAAGAGAGAGGATGAAGCATCTTTATTTTATTTTTACTTAGTTGTTCACACTGGTTTCCCACCTTGGACCAGGGACTCAAACCCAGGGATATGTGGCCTGCTCCTACAGAGGCAATTGACCCAACTGCTGCTTCACCAGGGCACACTTAAACAGTACTTCTATATTAGCTTATTGATACATTTTATAAATTTTTTATATTCAAGTTATTATTTTTTTTCAGTGGAAGATGAGCAGGGTATCTAGTGCATTACTGTTAGAAATGTTAGTCTACAAAGTTAGTTTCTTCCCTACTTTTTAACAAAAAAATTCCAAACTTCCAGAAAAAGTAGAATAATACGATAGTATAGCACAAGGCTAGTGCATGTATGTTTGTGTGTGTGTATCCCTATATATGTTCACATAGATCCAATTGTGAATATTTGGTTTGTATTTCTTTCTGTCTTTTGCTGAACCATTTGAATACAAGTTGCAGAAGTCATAGTTCTTTATCTTAAATATTTCAGTTTGCATCTCCTAATAATAAATTATTTTTTATGATTCCATGTCACATCCACAAAAATTAATAGCAAGTCCATAATTCATCTCATAGACAGTATATGTTAAAATTTTCTTAATTGTTGTTTCTTAAATGTCTTTTGTAGTATCCCTGCCCGTCACTGATTGGGGTCTCCTTCAAAATTCATGCACTTTTCCAGTTTGTTTTTTTGTGACAATGATGTTTATGAAGAATCTGGGTTAGCCATCTTGTAGAGTTCTGTCAAATTCTGAATTTAAGTGTTCTTTTAAAAATATAAGTCAGATGAAGTTATTCCTTTGTTTAAAAACTTCCATTGACCGCTATAACAGTGAAAAATAAAGTTCAAGCTTATTACCCTGGCTTACAAAGGACAGTATGATCTCATGCAACTTCATTTTGTATGTTCTCATCTCCCTCACTACACTTAAGCCACTGTGGCTTTCTTCCAGTTTCTCAAACCCACAGTTTGTCCTTACAGGACTTTGCATTTGCTATTCCCTTTGCCTAACATGTTTTCAATAAGTATTGTTTAAAGACTGGTTCCTAGTCATTCAAATCTTCTCAGATGGTATTATTTTGTACCTTAATCTAGTCTTTCCACTAGAAATCACTAATTACTCACTCTCACATCATTCTACTTCGAATTCTTGGCATTGTACCTATCACAACCTGATGTTATGTATTTGTATTGAATTCCATTCTAGCAAGAGCTGTGTTCTCTTGTTCAATATTGTATTCCCAGCACCTGGAACTGTTCCTGACACACAGCAAAAACATAATGCATTCTTGCAGAATACTGTAATAAATAAGCTGAATGCTGAGGGATGTAAAGAAGCCAGTTATTTAAAGAGCCTGGGGAAAAGAATCTAAGCAGAGGACACTGCCAAAGAGAAGGCCCTGCAAGAAGGGCCTGACACTTGGTCTATTCTAGGGCTAGAGGAATGTCCTGTGTATGGAAGGGAAGGGAAGCAGGAGGAGAAGGAAATGCAGGAGAGTGGAGATGGGCAGGGCGACATGACTTAGGATTTTGAGGGCTGTTCTCGGGAAATATAGGTTTTATTTTAAATCAAATGAGAAGCCACGAGAGTTTTAAGTAAGACAGTGACATCATCTGATTTAGACCTTTTCAAGAAATTTAAAAGATAATTTAACTCGACAAATTAGGAAGAGTAATAGAAATCAGTGATAGAAAGTCACATGTGTAAGAGAAGATTTTCAGGGAGAAATATGATTCATTTAGGACATGTTGAATTTGACATATTTCCTTTATGGCTTTCATGTCAATACCCAGCAAAGAATTTATGAGTAAGAAGGAATTATAATGCCTGCCTCTGAAATAGTACAGCCAGCTAATTTAGTTCTTGTTTATAAGAGTCTGATATTAAGGTAGCTGTTGATAATAATGCTAATATGTGCCCTTTACTGAATAGTCAGGCACTGTTTTAACCCCTTAAAATCTACCTATAGAGGCATCACAGCCACCATAATTAGAAGAAGGCTTTATTACCTGTGCTTTACAATTGAGGAAACTAAGGCTAATAAGGACAAATAACTTGTTCAAGGTTAATCAGTCATTAAGTGGCAGAGGTGGGACTCAAATCCAGGTCTGGTTTGATGCAAAAGTTGTTTTTTTGACTACTTTGCCATAACACACTCCCACTAAGAGAAATGTTGCTTGGATCACTGGTTATGGTCATCATTCAGAGAGATATAGTAACTATGGTTCTCCTAACATATCCTTTACACCTGCAGAAGTATTATAATTTCATTTCAGTGGAGAAATGGAGAAAAATTCAATTAATCAGATTCTTTAGCCCATCGATCCCACAGGTCTTGTCATTTTTGTGAAGGAGAACTACTAAGACCTATTTGTTGGTTAACTTGTTTTGGGGAGGAAATGAATGGAAATAAACTTACTCTTCCTAGTATATTTGAAATGTAGTCTCTTGAAACTGAGGGAAACTGCTACGCAATTTTCCTGGAAACCAGTAATTCTGCAGTCAACAGAAATTTGTTTTCTTAACCGCTGGAAAGGCCAGAATTGTGACACAGCTTCGAGAACTGAGGCTGCCTTGTTCAGACTTCCACACGGGGCCCTCTGTTCCTTTCACAGAGCCCTCTTTTTCTTAAAGAAAAAAGAGCATCCGCTTGGGATGCTCTTTCTCTAGGCCGCGACCAGAGCCGTAAGGGCGGGAGGCAGTTGCTGGACTCGCATCTTTTAAAGTAGTTTGGACCAGACTCAAACTTTCTGGACATAAATCGCTCCACTCTTCAGAGCCTGAGGAAGAAATAAAGAGAACGAGAAAGAAACTCCAACGAGGTGCTGGTCGACAACAAGTCTCGGGACAACCGAGGACCAGTTTCTCAGCGTCTCCCTCCCCGGGATCCGCGATCGCCCCATTCCCCGCCCCGCAGGCGCTCGCCCCGCCTCTCGCCACGCCCCCTGCGCCGGCCATTGGCGGGTCCGAAAGACGCGGGGCGTTGTCGGTTTGAATGGGAGCTACCGGAGCTGGGGCGCAGGCGCAGACGGGAATGGGGCGGGCTGGCGGCGCTGGGGGACCTCAGAGCTGCGGTGGGACTCTCAGGGGAAGCGCGAAGAACGTGGGCGGAGGTGGGAAAAAAAACACTCTGGCCCACGTGACCTGTCGGGGGCGGGGGGCGCGCGCCCGCCTCCGCCGCTGCTTTTGCCTGGAGAGGCGCCCGCGGCGCGGGCACCCGCCCGGGGGAGGGGCCGCGGCCACCCGCCTGTCTCCTGAGGCGGCTTCGCCTGGTCCGCCTCGCTGCCAGCGTTCGCCCGTCCGCGAGAGGTGAGTTCTGAGGGGCGTTTGACGGCGCGTCGCAGGTGGCGGTGGCAGGGAGGGGCGAGTGTGTGTCGGTGTGCGGGCCGGGTTCTGCGTCCACGGTCTGGGGGCGACGTCTTTGTTCCCCGGCGGGCGGAGGGGTGGTCGGCGGTCCGCGGCGCCGGGAAAGCAGACACTGGGTGAGGAGCCGCTCGCTCCGGCACGAGCCCTCAGTGGCTTTCTTGTTGGGGATTTTTAAAGTAAGAGTCAAGCATGAGAGCTTTATTCCCTGACTTTTTTTAAAAGTGAAAAGTAGACTAGGCTAAATGACTCCTCTCCTTTTCTGAGTGTAACGCGGGGAATTAAAAACCCGAGCCCCCGTGGAATTATATCCCAGATAGATTGCATTCACTTGTACGCTCGGTAGGTAAACCAGGCGGTTTAGATCAAACTCCTCCGTGCACCGCATTTAAATTCGTCGAGTGGCGGCACCAACTGCCGATTTACCATAGTACTTGACAGTTGCTGCAAAAAGTTTTAGTAAGCATCTCATGTTAAGAAAGCCCTCTCCTGAAAACTTGTAGACTACCTTCCAGTAGGAAAAAGTGGAAAAGCTATACTTTCCTTGTCTTATTGGTAACCGGCTAGATCATTTGAACCAGAATCCTCTGAACTCTGTTAAAGAAAAACGAGCAAGGGCGGACTTTATTGACTTCATGCATAATTTAACCCTACGGGAGAATTATCGAAGTAGGTTCTTGGCTTTCCTTTCTGTCGGCTTGGAGGCCCTCGCGGTGTGTGGGAAGTTAACTTACCAACCGAGCTGAATTTTCAAGCTGCCTCTTTAGAAGGGTACACGGAAGATTTCCGACCCGATAACCACCCAATGTGATTACCCCTGATAAATACGACTTTTCCTTGGGTTGACACTATTCAAGAAGCAGCTTTGGGTGATTGTTTAGAAGTGTGTAAGCTACCTAAAGAGATCACTGTTGGATGGCAAGGGTGTGTGTGAACACAGTAGGGGCTCAGGGGTTGTGGGACTCTCAGACCTGCTCTTCTTTACGCCTCAGGGTGGATTCATTCTGGCAGGCATTCTCAAGCTGTTATTTATAAGGAGTGGAGCCGATACAAAGTAAAAAGTTAGATGATATTGTTCTTTTTGGTTAGATGAGCAGTTTAGTTGTATTTCCTTCTGTAATTAAATTAGATATGCTATATTATATTTCAATACCCATCTGAGACTTGGTACTAGGTGAATTAGGTGAACAAAGATTGAATATATTAGTTTCAAAAATGACTGTTCTTAAGCATAAAATGTTTGTAAGACTTACTCAGAAGATACAATTTTGTAATTGGTTCTCTGGAATTTAAGTTGAAAGCCTAACAGGTTTAGCCTATTCTAAATCTATTCCAATGGATGTGTCTTTTTTTTGTAAAAATAACAATAGCTGTTATCATTGTTACTAGTATATTGAATACTTCTGTTAAGTGTCAGAGCTTAGCTCTGAGTTAGGTGCTTTAAAATCATCCCTCTATAGTCACAATTCATGTTAAATAAATAATATGTTCAAACCAACTCTGAGAGTCTATTTAGCTCAGAATCATAACAAGTCATGGTGCTGGGCTTCAAACCATTATCTGATTCCAAAGCACAGTGCTGTATTGCTTTGTATATTTGTTTAAATCTCCTATGTCTCTTCATTCTATCTATAGGTACATTATCCTACTTCTAAGATGCTTTGTAGATACTGTGTTTTGTTGTGACCTATGTAGAAATATTTTGGTCTTTGTAAGACTGTCTTTCAATATCTTATAAATTGCATAGCATTCTTAAGATTCATCTTTATAAAACAGTTATAAATGTTTTAAATTATTTACATGAATATGAATCACAGGTTTTGTTTCATTTTTTTTTTTTTAAAGGAAAGATGCAAACAGGAATGAATGTGAGCAGAGGCAACCAGGCAGGCAGTAAGAGAGGAAGAAGAAACATTTATTTAGTTCTTCATCTAGGTTGTCCCTAACTCCCCCCAGGGCTTGAACCCAGCTCATGGTGATATATGTGGACTCTCCTGGCCTTATCCACTAGGCTATCAGGGCTCTCTTAATTCCTTTTACTGTGGAGCAGAAATGTATTAAAGTTTGGTTTTCTCACTATGATAGGATTCTTTGCCGCTTTATAATTCCTGTTTTTGTCCCAATCAAGAAATCAAAAAAGTTTATTGAACATCAATTATATGCAAAGCAATTTGCTTGGTATTATGAGATGACAAGAGAAGGCTTTCTGTTTACTAGTTGCTTCTGGCGTTTTTTGTAATATCTTTCTTCTTTCTCCCTGTCCTGCCCTATATGTTGCTGCCACTTTATCTCCCTAACATATATCCAGCTTTGTGGGAAAAACTACCAGCTTCTCCATTATGTAAATATAAGACTGAATATGTTCTTCAGTACATATATGTCAGAGTATCTCACAATTTAGATTACAAAACAGCAGTTTTAATGATCAGTGTAGTCGCTGGCATAATTCAAATTGACTCCATGTATAATCTAAAAATAGAACCCCTTTCTGGTTTATCAGGGATCATAATTCATGGGGTCCTTTTAGCTTCATTGCTTAATTATTGCTCTGAAATGTTTGCAGTCATTGTTTTACTTTTTATTTCTTGAGGCACAATTGACACTAATATAAATAATGTTTTAGTTTGCAGTGTACAACATAATGAATTGATACACACACTCACACGCATATATGCACCATCATAAGTCTGGTTAATCTCTTGTCACCCACCATACATAATCAAAATTTTTTTCTTGTTTTGTTTTCTTAAAATCTGCCAAGAATAAAAATGGGATTTTTGAAAATGACAGTACTTTAATTTGTATACCATCTTTCATAATGACCCATGAGATTTAATTTCAGATATACTTAGGAATGCTTCTGACTTGTGGTCTGTCTTTAAGATAGTTATTTGGAATCTGTAATATTCTAGTTCCAATCAATTCTTTAAACTTTTATTATTTAGCTGATTATTAATCACAAACTACTTATTAGAAAGTTTTTATAATAAAATTTGTGTTTAGGTCGCAGTTACATTCACACTTGTTTTCTAAACTTGGCTTAATAGCTCACAGGCTAGCATACATAGTTTCCAACTTAAAGCTTGATATAAATCTCTTACAGATATAGATTATCAGTCTTGCAATCCAGGATATCAATCCTTGTGGGTATTGCTACTGTTCTACCTGTCCTCAAACTGAAAATTGTGCAAGCTGTTACTACTTGACCTTTACCTTTCATTTCTAGTCCCTAGGCATTGTTTTCATTTTTCTTTAAGTACTCTTAGCCAGATTACTTAATCAAGTGCCCAAACCATTCTTAGATCTGACTTCCCTTGCTTAGGAACTAATTTCCCACATCAGTTATGTATTCTGATGACAAATAACTCTTCTTGCCTTTCATTGGCTCCTCAATATCCACCACACTAACATCAAGCTCTGAACTTTCTCTGTTGGAGTTTTGTTTTTTACTACTTGTGTTTACTACTCTTCTCATACTCTTCTTTGTAAACTTTTTGCTTTTACCTTGCTCTTGATTTTGCATGTATTGGTCTTACACTTGTCATTTTGTTTCCACAACCATTTCAGATAAAGTATAATTAGAAAGAGGAGTTTGGATTAGGTGACAAGTCATATTTGGTTCATTTAAAAATAATGTCTACTTACAGGTAATTTGATAGAAAGTAGCCAATTTACCTAAGGGAGTGCCTCCAGTTTATTTTAGAAATGGGTGTTTTAGTGTTTGATACTTTATTATGCATTTGTGTATTTGATACTATAGCCTATACCCTGGATTCTAATATAAAAGAACTTCATTTTAAATATGTTCTTGATTCTTTCTCAGTATTTATTGTGGCAGTGCACCCATGTGGCTCAATGTCTAAGGTGTAGGCTGTGTAAAGCCCAAGGACCCACATTCCAGACCTAGGGCCAGGGTGGGAGGAGATGCTGCAGGGAAGAAACATAAAAAGTATTGTGGTTTAAATTGATAAAGGGATACTGTATCTGACTTGAAACATTACAATGGAGAATTCAGGTATTATACCTTAGATGGAATTATTAATATAAGAGAAGTTCAAAGAATTTAGATTATCTAATCTGGAGGCAAGAAAAGTAAATTATATTTATTGTCTGATGGATGTTGCCAGTTTATAGAGAAACTTGAAACAGACCAAAAGTTATTGACATTTAAATTGCAGTTAAGAGTAGCTCAGAGAAATTGAAGGCAGGACAAAAGATATAAATGTAACTATCTATTCCCCATTCTTCCCTATCACCTCCATAGCAGATATTTTAATGCCTATAAAGTAAAGCAGAACCAGGTTATTTTGTTTACTCTGATGGCGTAAGTACCTAAAGGCCACCTAGCTGTGTAACGGGAGTCTCCTTTTCTGACTTCCTAATCAGATAATTAAATGTGAGGCAATCAGGTTATGTACTAGTTGATTTTTCTATATGCTCTGACAGTTTCTAGGATATGGTAAAATGATTGCTTTATATTACTTTATGGTCAGAACAGAAGATGCAGTGAGCTAACAGTTTTGTTAGAGTGAGGTTTTTGGAACATTGATAAAACCTGGGAGATGCTGTTGAATATGTGTAACTTGCAAATTATTAGTTATAAATCTTAATGGAGGTTAGAGGTTAAACTTGATGACTTCTCATTCTTTTACACCTATAAATTCCATTCTGTTTCCTGGTTCTTGTCATTACATTTTTTCAGAATAAAAGTCATAATTTAGTATTTGTTGCAAATTTTATTAGTGTTACAGTAGTAATAAATAAACTATGTTAACTATGAAGTGGGTTTCTTAACTCCACTAATATGGAGCATGAATCAGTACAAAGATTACAATGAATCAATGAATGACTGAATTGTTAGAGAGTCTTGCAGCATGAATCACTGAATCAAGAATTGCTTGTTCAGACACACCCTGGTGTAGTGGTCGGGTCCATCGCCTCCTGCTCCACATACATGGGGTGAGGGCGGGGAGCAACCAAGATAAGCAACTAAATTTAAAATAAAACGCTTCTTCCTCCTCTGCCTGCTTGCCTGTTCATTTTCATTCCTGTCAATAAGATAAAATGTACTACTTAATTGATATGTACATTATAATACATGAATGACTTTTAAAAAAATACTCTGCTTTTGAGAATAGTAAAACCGTATTATAAACTGTCCTTAGTAAAAAGAATAGCATTCTCTTTTTTAATTATTTAAAAAATGATTCTCTATACACTCTTAAATGAGGTGTTTTGCAACTTTAATAATAAGTACTTGTTAACTACATGTTTATACTTTAATAAGTATAAAAAGTTAACTTTACATGATTGGTAAAATTTGGAATTGCAGTATGATCTCATGGATGAAAAATATTTTGTTTAAATCATAATTTAATTTTAACTTAAATTAATTTTAATATCTCACCTTCTGCTCTATTGTACACATATTGGCCTAAACCTCAAAGCACATTATGACGGAATTTGGTTGATTGTTTAGCTGAGCTGTTAATGTAATCTAGATGCAGTGTGGAGCTCTGACTATCTGTGATTCCCTCAAAGTGCTTTGATTAAGGAAACAAGGGGTTGTGTACAATGGAGTTCAAGAAAAGAGATTTGTTGGATTAATAGCTGCTACCTCTCTTCTCATACTTTCTTAAGATACTATTTCCTTTGTTAACCAAGGGAAGGAATTAAAAGGAATAATGTTTTCTGTTTTTTATTTGCTAACTGGTCATCAGCATGAAAACTTCATTTCCTCTGAGATACTTGTCACTGTTCCCAAGACTAAGCCTTTCCACCTTCCTCTTTAAAAGTCCTTACTATGTTCGCTGCTAACATCTTTTTAACTGTGCTTAATCTACAGTGTTGTTTAGAGTTTAGTTTATATAATTGCTGAAATACTTAACATGGGTGTTATATGGAAGAGTAGCTCGTTTTCATTGGATGGCAGCAGAAGGAAGAACTAAGGACAAGTGGGTGGAAATGAAAAGATCACTTAAAGTATGGAAAAACTTTCACATAAGACCATTGAAAATTAGGATTTACTGCCTTAAGACTTTTCTGGGACTGTGGTAGTAAAATTTTGGACTAACTGACCTACTGGATTGTTTATAACATTGAAATTCGAGTACTTTATCATTGTTACCTATCTTTAGCTGAAGATTTTGTCTTTACTTTTCTATTTCTCCTTCTGGTACTCCAGTTAGACCTGTTAGAGCTTCTTGTTTTATCTTCCCTTTTTCTGAACTACTTTTTTAGTATTTTTTTCATTTATCTGTGTGTACATATCTGGATAATTTCTTCAGATATTTTTCTAGTTCACACATTTTCTTTAGCTAATCTGCTATTAAACTATTGCATTGAGTTACTCATATCAATGTTCATAGCAGTACTGTTACTAACAGCAAAAAAAACCACAAAAAAAAAACAAAAAAAAAACGCTGCAGTCTAATTGCCCATCAGCAGCAAAATGAAGAATACATTTGGTAAACGTGGAAAATGATACAGCAACGAAAATATACAAAGTGTAGCTATGTGTAACAAGTGAGATGACTCTTAGACACACAAAGGGGCAAAACCATACAAAACTAATTGATATATTATCTAGGACTATACAGACATTTGTGACGATTTTAAATAGTCAAGCAAGAGAATAATGAACAAAATTCAGTTTAGAGGGTACGCCCTGGTGGCCCACTTGTCTAGTATGCCCTGGGAACAGTCCCACATACTTCCCAAAGTCCCGAGGCCTAGGGGAACAACCAATGTGAACAACTAAATAGAAATAAAGTGCTACTTACTCCTCTTTTAAAAAAAAAAGAGAAAGTTTTGAACTCACCATAGAGGGGAAAGGAAGGTTGAGGCACCCAGGAACCTTCAATGGCAGTGATCTTAAACTAGGTGATGTTATATAAATATTTGTCCTGTCATTCTGCCATACGCTTATTTTCTAAAAAGGTTGTGCTTACTCAATATTAACAAAACATGTTAAAGACATTAAAGAGTTTAAATAGAACATACTTTGATAACAAATACAAGTATAGCCTAAAGCACAAGTATCTTTGAAGAAATACATTTAGAATTTGGAACTGACTTGTTTAAATAGCTTTTGAGTTTTCATTTAATTTGTTAATAGTTTTAAAAGCTTGAAGTAGCATACTTTCAAGATAATAACATCATACATCTTATTCTCCTATGATTGTTTATAATAGGAAATGTTGCATAAATTATTGTATTTCAAGCCAACTTAAAAAATTAAACTAAAGTGGAGTTCTCAGATAAATCTCATATATTCACATCCTTATTTAGAAGCTTCCTGGTGACGGTAGCCCTCTTGCTGTTTTTCTCTCATGGTTGACATGACAATAGCCTGTGGATTGAGCTGTGTGATTATGTGAAGTTTGGGATTACTTTAGGTTATTCTTTTAAAATAGAACTTCAAGCAAAGCATCTTGTATTCCTTTTGCAGAAATGTTGCTGAAGTGCTGCTGAAAGGACCAGAGATACAAGGATTTAGGACACATTTTGAATCTTTAAGCTATCTGACATTGACCTCCTTTCATTATTAATAAAGAAGAAGCAGGAGCTTAGGATGTATTAACACCAACTCATTAATATACTAACCGGACAATGTTCTGCAAACAATTCTACATTGTAAAGAACTGAATTGGTACAAAATAAAATAATTTCATATTTTACCCAGCTTATAATATGACTCGATGGAGGAAAATTTGATAAGCATGAGGGAAGACCATTCTTTTCATGTTCGTTACAGGTAAGACTATTGCTTTCTTAGTGGGTGATTTTTAATCCTTATTTAAATATGTATTTAACACTGATCATTTCAAATTTAAATTTGAAAATATTCAGAACTTACCAGCTATATTTAGTTTTTCTGTGAACAATGTTTTTCTTTTATTGTGGTCATTAGTTTTTGTATCATTTCTATGGAAGAATGGTAGTGAAGGCCAGTTATATTCCATAGTTTATTATTGTTCTTTGAAATAGTTTATAGATACTTTATATTTTGTATAATTCAAAATAACGTTACATAGTGTGTATATAAAATGGAATACATTTCTAAATCTTTGGGGGTAAAAGATGGATTTTTTAACATGGTCAGCTGAATGACCTAGTATATGAGTCATATTTTTTAAGTGGTAATCATTTATAAGTGTGCTTTTTAAAAAATGGGTCATAGTGCTCAAATGAGTGAGTACTTTCTAAACATAAACTATTAGCCAGTTTAATTTCTAATAAGATATCATATTCCTAATACTTTCAGGAGCAAAAACAGGATACAAGCATCATCATTATTGAACATTTAGTCTAGAAGTTCTGGTCATTGTACTAAGCCACAAAGTAAACACAAAAATAAATGCTAGAATGGAAGACATGTCATTACTAGTAAGGTGATTCAATACTAATAGATTATCAAAATGATTACAAGTTAATATTAAATAAATATCAGAACTTGTAGCAATTAACAATATTCCTAATCTGCAATGAGATTTGTTACCAAATCTTAGCATTTAGGAAATAATGAGATTTGTTGTTCTTAGGAGTAGATGGTTCATTTTAGGGCATAGTGCCAAGCATGTTTATATAGATAAGGGGAGGGCATTTCTATTAAAAAATAAAATAAAGGAAAATGGAAGGCATTCAACATAAATAAAATGGGCTTTTAATACATGAAATGCTGTCATTCTGTCCTTTTGAGCATCTTACCAGAAACTTGGGAGTCATCACACATATGTTCTTCCCCTCTCTCTGTCTAGATCTAGCAGAAAGTCTTGCCAGTTTTACCTCATAAATGTTACCCTGATTCATCTGCCCATCTGGATCCTTCCTACCCCTACTGTACCCATTGTTTTCCCTTCAGATTGCCTCCATTTTCTACTCTTTTCCCTTTAGAATCCATCTTTTTAGTTTGCCACTAGAGGGTTCAATCTGAAAACATAGGGGCATCCTCTGCTTAATTCCTTCAGTGGCTCCTAGTCACCTGTAGGGCAGTACCAAGCTTAATTTAGTTCGCCACCTTCTGTTATCTGACCCCTGCCTATTCCTTCTGCCTTCCTTTCCTTCCATTTCTCACTGTGCATTTTGAGCTCTGGTTCCTTGTACATGTCATACAGTTTCATGTCTCAGTGTCTTTGCTCATGCTACACCCTATGACTTACCGCCCTTCCCACTTTCTTTGTATAGCTAGTTCTACCAAATTCTACCCAGCTCAGAGACGGTCTCCTCCTGGTTTGCTGTATGCCCTGCCTGTGCTCATATAACATCCTGTGCACATCTCTTTCTTAGCACTAACAGTATTAAAATTCAGTGTATTTGTTTATATGTCTGTCTCCTCCCTCAGCACTCCTTTCCCCTTACCATTGGTTCCTTTATGGTGACCATGAAGCATGCTATCTGGCTTATAGTCCATCCACATTTGATGAAATGTCCGTTGAACTTCGTTGGACCTGTCATCAGATAAACCTAGTGTGATGTTTATCTGTCTTGCTGAATATACTTCTTAAAACTGAAAAGGCAGTTGATTAAAGAGTAGATTGTACCTCTGCTTGTAGGAAAGTCATAGATCTGTGCCCTTTTCATGATGCAGCACAGGTCAAACATGGTTATATGTTGCTATAGGATTTCCCCAAAAGAAACTTAAAAATCTGTGGCTATTTTTAGTAAGAGTATACCAGACAAGTCGCCGACTTCATCAGTGTGCATCATTGCTCTAAGATCAGCTTCCTGTATATTGACTGACTTGTATAATTGGGGGTCATACTTTGTATTCCTTATCTTAGGAGTTGCAGCCTAGTATAAGTTACTACTCTTACCTGGTGAACCTTTGGCGTGTAACGTTTCATCCATCTGGCTCTTTTGCTTTCATTTTATTCATTTTTCCCTGGAGGAGTTTCTCTAACACAATGAATTTAATTTTGAAATACAATAACTCTTAGAATACTAAGGAATTTCCTAAGAGATATCAGAATGCTTTATGAAGCATTGTGTAGGTTAGCTGTGAAAGTAGAGAAAATAGAAATAATAAAAATGGACTTAGTTTCTACACTTTTAAAAATTATATGATTGATTTTACTTACATTAATTTTTGGTATAATAGTGTCGTGATTGACTTTTTTTTTAATGCCTCCTTTTAGAAATTCATTCTAAAATATTTACAAATGAAATCATGCTGTCTGAATATACTTCAAGAGAACCTGGGGTATAGTGAGGATGGAAGTAGAGATGAAACATATTTTGATAATGTTCTATCACATATTGGTCTTTGTTGATTTAGAAACATGGATATAGTAGGTTTGTTATACTAGCTTCTCTAGTTGTATATTTCTTTGGGAAATGTCCTTGTTCATATTTTTAGCATGATTAGTAAACATTTTAATATATTAAAAGTGTAAAAATTAAGACTATTGCACATATGTTGTAGAGGAATAAAGTTTTGGTATTGAATTCAATTTCACTAGAAAAATGTAATTATAATAATATTATTTCCTGAAGACCAGTTTGAGGTTATGTGGAAAGTTTGAGGAGTGGTGGAAAGAACATTGTATTTGGAGACAAAGACAGAACTTCATTTCTCAGCTTGGCATCCTGTGATTTTATGCAGATCATTTAATTTGAGCATCACTTTCCCCTCTGTAATAATATGTCTCAGGATTATTTTGAGAATTAAATTTAATATATAATAAATCATTTTAAAATTGTTGCCAATCAACATTTAAATTTAAATTAAGATAGTTTTCCTTCTACTTCCCCTTTTACAAAATAAACTAGAACTCAATAACCTGTGGTAAGTTGAGTGGATGAAAATTGTTTAAGGGGAAAGGACTGGGTAATGGATAAAGCCCAGACTAAATTAGAACACATAGGAGTGGAACTGTCATCTCTACAGAGAGATCTGACAGCCACAGAAGACAGAGAACACAATGGAGACGATGCAGAGCCCTCATGTTTGAATCTTATGTCCTGAACCCCATCATTTACTCTTAAAGAATAAACCCTGTGAGAGGAAATCGGTTTGGTATATAATTGGTATTAGATATTTTTAAGACATATAGCATCAAGATTTTCACCCTCTTTTGCTTTCATTGATATGAACACAAGAAACCAAAATTCAAGAGGTAAAATTTAGTGCAGAAGAAAATAAAAAATAAATATGAAACTTAAAAGGACATGAGTCCAGGGAGGAATTACAACTCTAATGTTCAACCTTTTAACAAAAATGAAAACGTTTCAGCCATTGATAGTAATACCATGTTTATAATTATTAGAAATAAACTTTTCTTTGATTATATAACTAGACCATTAGGAACAGTAAAATAAACTTTGCATGTGGAATGTATTTTAATGGACAACTATTTTCTGGTTTGTCTCCTACTCTGGGTATGTTCTTTGTTTTCAAACCAACTGGTAAACAAATGAAGGAATTCTATTCTCTCATAGAGACAGAGGATATGAAATTACTTTCTCTGTTACTATTTAATGATCTTCTAAAAAATTTATAAACTAACCTGCGTTGACTGTTTTGCAATTAGATATATCTGATTGAGATGTTGGAAAATTTGCCAGAATATTGACTTCTTTTTCAATAAAACATACTAGAATGATAATACACTTTATAATGAATAATAAATTAGAATTCTGGACTTTATTTTGAGCATTAGTTACAGAAATAACTTTCTCAGGTAGTTTCTTCTGCTGGGCAGTGTCACTCTAGGGACTTCAAGGGCATCTGTTTAATCAGCAGGGTTCTAGTTTGTTATTACTGTTACTAATGAGAATTATGTAAATTAAAAAAAAACAAACTGTAGCTCTTATGGCACCATTCACTGGCTAGCTACATTTTGTTGTATGCAACATCATTTGGTTTTAGTAGAAATTGTGTAAGTTTAAATCCAGGGGGTCAGATATTTGTGGTGAAGATATTTATTTGAAGAACGCATGCCTTTACTTTATATCAATATAGGCACACTGTTGTAAACTTACAATTTTTACATGTCTTAGATACGAGTAACCAGTTCTATCTTATCCCTAATTTCCTGACCAGAGACCTAACCATCCTGAACTGATGGTGTCGTGTGTGACTTTTTCTACCTCTCTGTCATCTGCCATCATTCGTATTCCCTTCTATGGTGGCATGTTATTTTTCAGATCAACACTTTATTGATGGACATTTAAGTTGTGGGTTTTTGCTACTGTGAACATCCTTGTATATGTTTTTGAATTTGTGTACATATATCCTTAACATCAATTCCTAGTAGTGAAATTGTACAATATATAATTTTTTACATAATTGAAATCATGTTTAACTTTTAAATAGAAAATGGAATGCATTATATATAAATTATTTTTTTGAATTTTTCTCTAATTCTTAGTTCAGTGGTTTCAGTAATTAAATAAATAAGAGCAGCTAATTTAAGTATTTCATGAAAAGAACCCTTTAATAAAATCCCATTTATGATATCTCATTTTAAAAAATAAACTCTAAAAGGCATTTTCACTTGTGATAGACAAAAGACAGACTTTGTTAATTGTGAAATGATATATAAAGAAATACAAATGTAGCAATTTAAGGTTTCTGTTTTAACTGACTTATTTTTCCATGTGCTAAATCATCTCATCTGTATCTAATTGCTTTGGTCTGACGTTTAAGCAACATGTTAAATAAAAGTTGACTTGCATTATTTTGCATATTTGGCCAGATCACTGAATTATAGAAAAAGATCCCTGCATGTAAAACTTGAAAATTACCCATCAGAGATTATAACATAAATCTCATTCTGAACCAAGGGTCTGCTTTGAACCCTTGTAATTGGCTCTGTTGATCTTAGGCCAGACTTTTAGCCTCATCAGATTTTCCATTTTTACAATTCTAGTTAATTTATGGCTTTTAAGAAGCCATTAAGTTTGATAGATTAAAAAAGCACTTGAAGAGATATGTTCATTGACCTGGTACTAGAAATACAAAGGTATCATATTTGAATGAATTAAGGGTAAATGGTGGTTTAATTAACATTTTCTGTAAAAGCAATGATTCTCAACATTGGTTTCATACCTTGGAATTACCTGAGGACATTTGAAAATTAGTGCCAGTTGGACCTCACTCCCGGAGAGAGAGAGAGTTTTAAAAAGCTCTCCATTAAGAGCTCTGCTGTTCTGCAGCCAGGATTAAGAGCCACTGCTTTGTTAGAGCTGCTCTGAGCTAATTCTACTGAGAGAATTTAGTGTTGCTGCAAACATGAATATGCTTGATGAGTTAAATCAGAGCTCTCTGATGGATGACGTGTAGGATGACATGTATGCCACATAAGGTGGCAGTACAATCATTGCAAATGCTTTAAAATTTTTAATATTACCCGTTTCTTTTAATGTAAATTAGAAAATATAAGTATCACCTCAAACTCAGTTTCACAGATACTGCTTTAGGTGAAACTAGATTTTTTTTGATGATATATACCAACTTAAAAGAAATTTGCCAACTTCTAGAAGGTCATGTTTCTATAAGTGAATGATTAGGAAGTACACAGGCATACCAAAAACCACGAAAATGTTGCAGAAACTCATGGCAACTGTGGTGAGGGGCGCCTGCTAAAATTTTGAATTAGAACCCAAAGTATTGGTGCCTTTTGTCTTAAATAGTCACAGTAACTTAATTCTTCTGGCCTTTAAAATTCAGTGATAGATTTTGAGACTTAAAATTTCTGCAAGTCTGTAAATCATTGCTTTCTAATGTAAAGTTTCTTAGTTCTCTTAGCTATTGGCTGTTAGACACTTAGTTCTCTTGTGGAATTGTGCCTTGTCGATTAAGATATTTTGCTCTGTATTCTTAACTACAGATGATCATATGGTGGTAAGAAGAGGAAGGGGATGGTGTTTGTGTGTGTGTGCGCACGTGTATGTGAGGAAAGAGGTTGGCAGGAGGGGTTGATGGACAGGTGCATCGAGGACATGGGATACCTAGACAGAGAAGGCTATTAATTATAGGGCCACACCCTCCCCAGGGACCCCATTCTCAAACTCTTAGAAGTCCGTATGTTTGCCACCACTCAGAACAGTTTAGACAGTGCTGCCTTAGGTTCTCTCATTTCTTAAGTGCTTTGCTTAAGCACTTGGGTTGGCTAATGTAAATGAACTCCATACAGAGATATTTATCTTACCCTATATAAAAGATCTCTAAGTCTTAGGTACATTTGAATAGGCAGAATAGTTCTTGATATAATTATTGATTCTTATCAATAATGTATAATAGTACAGTTAGAGAAACACAGTTACAGAGGCAGCTTTCTGAGAAAGAGTATCCACAATCCACATTTAAATTATATTTCTGAAAGTTAAAAACACTGGTATGTGTAGAATACATTACTATAATAAGAACGAAGAAAAACCCACTATGGTGCAGTTGTAATATAATGTTGTAAATGTTTGTCCTATATAATTTTACAGAATGGAAGCTTCTTGCCTGGAACTGGCCTTGGAAGGGGAACGTCTCTGTAAATCAGGAGACTGTCGTGCTGGTGTGTCATTCTTTGAGGCTGCAGTTCAAGTTGGAACTGAAGATCTAAAAACACTTAGTGCAATTTACAGCCAGTTGGGCAATGCTTACTTCTATTTGCATGATTATACCAAAGCATTAGAATACCATCATCATGACTTAACTCTTGCAAGGTAATTGATTTAAGTTTTTAATACACTGCTCCCTTAAATTAACTTACTTTAAAAATATTTTCATTCAATTAAGAAACTAATTTAATTCATTTAATGATTTCTAGTTTAATGGCATTACATTTGAAAACTCATCTTTAGGCTGAACATAGTTTAATTAAATGAATGAATGGAAGTGAAGTCATCTTAGAGTTTAATTAAATGAATGGAAATTAATTTAGATATAGAAATGTAAGTTTTATATTTTTATTTAAAGTAGGTTCAGAGCTAGCCTTAACTATGTCAGTTATTCTCTAGGGAAAACTATACTTTGACTTCTTTATAGTTTAATATCATTTCCTTTTTTTTTTTTTTCCAGGACTATTGGAGACCAACTGGGGGAAGCCAAAGCTAGTGGTAATCTGGGAAACACTTTAAAAGTCCTTGGGAATTTTGATGAAGCTGTAGTGTGTTGTCAGCGACACCTAGATATTTCCAGAGAGCTTAATGACAAGGTAATAAGGAAATATGAGATAGTAGGCCAAATTTTCATAGAAAAATAGGAGAAAACAACATAAAAAAACTTAGAGGGGAAAAACTAGTGAATGATCCTTTAACAGGTAATCATTTTCCTGTCTGAAGGGCTAATATAAACCTTTATAATATCAGGATATTACAAAAAAAATATGTGATAAATATAATACCTGATCTGTGATTTCATAATGTAAGCTCTGCTGTTATCTGCAGGTGGGAGAAGCAAGAGCACTCTACAATCTTGGAAACGTGTATCACGCCAAAGGGAAGAGTTTTGGCTGCCCTGGTTCTCAAGACACAGGAGAGTTTCCAGAGGAAGTGAGAACTGCTCTGCAGGCAGCTGTGGATTATTATGAGTGAGTAGCATTTACACAGTTGTGTTGACTCACTAAGCTATGGACTCACTATACATTCTCTATCCTGCAGTAAGTTTTTAAGTTTGGCCAAGGTTTTAAAATTATGGACTAGCAAGTAAAAATAAACCATCAAATTGTTGCTATACTGTTTTGGTGTCTTCTTAATAATAATCCTCTCCCCAGCATACCTTTCGTTTCACTGCAGACTAGTGCCACCTAGTGGTAAAAACAAGAATATCATTGGTTAGTCAAGTTGTTTGAAGTAAATTTAGTCTTCAATAGAATTTCATAGAACTTCCTAGCTATTGGGGTTTCAAGATTAATAACTCTGTCCTTGAATCTGCGCAAAAACAGACTTGAATGTTCAGTAAATTCTTCCTAGCTATTTGCCATAATCACCCTCTATCATGTTACATTTTTTAAAATGTGACACATTATGACTTTAGGCTTACTTAAAAATTTTTTCTTATCAAAATTGATTTATAAATCATTGCAATGGTTCCTCCTAAATTTCTCAAATGCTTTTTGTTATCACTTAGGGAAAATCTGTCATTAGTAACGGCATTGGGTGACCGAGCAGCCCAAGGCCGTGCCTTTGGAAACCTTGGAAACACACATTACCTCCTTGGAAACTTCAGAGATGCAGTTATAGCTCATGAGCAGGTACAGTGAAAGACTTTGGAGCCAGGTCATTTTCTGCATCAATGTTTAAATAGTAATTTGAGCACTCTTCAGTTTTCTTATACCTATATCTAATTAAAATTTTCTGTTTCAGCGTCTCTTAATTGCAAAAGAATTTGGAGATAAAGCAGCTGAAAGAAGAGCATATAGCAACCTTGGAAATGCATATATATTTCTTGGTGAATTTGAAACTGCCTCTGAATACTACAAGTTAGTCTCACATTTCTGTAGATAAATGTAATATGAGTAGTTAGACAAACCTATTAAATCATAGGCTTTGGGTTTAAAACCTGCTTTTTTGCTACATATTAACATCAGGACCCTGAGCTTCTAAGCCTTGGTTCCCTCATCTGTAATGGAAGATCTCAGTGCTTTGTTTTGTGATTGTTGTGAGGATTGAATGAAAGAAAATATTAAGCACTTAGTGTGGTACCTGGCACCCCATGAATAGTAAGTAGTTTTGTACCTAAAATTTAATAGCAGTAGTATGACATACTCTTCATATTACTATTGTTTTGTTTTGTTTTTTAAAGGAAAGGTACAGGCAGAAATGAAGGCAAGTAGTATGCAGGCAGACTGGAGGAGAGAGGAAGAAAAAGTGCTTTATTCATTTTATTCAGTTATTCAGGTATTCATCACTGGTTGTTTCCCTGGCCCCAGGTCTTGAACTGGTGACCTTGGGGGGATGTATGTGAACTAACCTACTAGGCCACCAGGGTGCATCAAGTTTTTCATCATTAAATTTTAATTGTTTTTAAATTCTAAACTTTTAAAGTCTTTTAAACCTATTTAACACGTGTGGTGTATATATATATACTTTTTAAAATCCAATTACGGTTTTAAAGAGTAGATACCAAAAAGTCTAGTAACAAAAATATGCCCTCATTTCCAAACCAGTGATCACTGGCTTTCCCCCACACTATGCCCTCTCTTAATGAACAGTTCTTCCTTACTTTCTCTTTGATTCTCACTGTAAGCTGAGGCCCCATTACTCATATGAGAAGTTGGAAATCCCAACTGCTTCTGTGGCAGGGTCTTTCTAATCAGTAGACTTGAAAAAAGAGATACAGCAAAGTGGAGACTGCTTCAGATTTCCTGGTTTGAACCAAAGACACAGCAACTGATTGGTATTTTATATTAGAGAATACAATGAGAGAGTTATAAAAAAAAAAAAAAAGAAGGTAATACTGCTTTAAGTTAATCTAAAAAATAGAAAGCATCCCACCCTATGTTAAATATCAACTAAGGGTTAATGTTTGCTAAGGGTTAACATTTGTTGATGAGTTAGTTAGATATGAAATATCCTCTCAAATATAACACTATAGAAGAAATATATATGTATTGATTTTAAATATAAAATTTACTGTATTTTAAAGCCAAAAGACAGAAAGGTAAATGCTGTATTAAATATTGAAAAGTTCTGTAATAAAGTAGGTGGTGGTTATCTAAATAAAGAAGCTTTAGTATAAAGTAATGAAACTTATTCCTTACCCCTATAGTTCTAAGGCTAAAACTCAGAGCGTTAAACATGTTGGTTTTTGAACTCTCCTTTGAAATGTTTTCAGGGCCACAAACAAAGACTATCTTAACCTTATAGGTCCATGTTGTTCAGTATAGAAAGCAGTAGTTTGTTGAATCCATTTTGATAACTGAATAACTGAAAGACATCACACCATCTGCAAATTAACTGTACCTTCCAAGAATAATGGTATGCCAGAAAACATCATGCTACAGGATATGAAGGGAATTCCAAAAGTCTTCTAAAAATTTTTGGGAGGATAAGCAACATTAGAATAAGTGTATAGCCTCCCAAAGTGACCACTTTGAAAATATCATCATTAAATATGTAATGCAGGTTTTTTTACTTAAAAAAATTTACCACAGTCCCCTTGTAGCTGAGGTGACTAATAAGGCACAAGCTCTAAAAGTCATAGACCTGGGTTTAAGACCTGGTGTTGAAATAATAAAGAAAAAGATTTTAAAATTATGTTTCAAAGAATTCCATTAAAAAAAACCTATCATATTACCATATGGTCATTTTTCATATATTATAAATGATATAATGTATTTATACTACTTTGCAGAAATTGTAGAATCATTTAAATTATTAGATCCAAAAGGTTTAAGTAGGTTTAAGCACTGATAATAACAAAACAGTATTAGCATTTATTAGCATCAACTGTGAGACAGATGCTATTGTAAGCACTTTATGTACATTAATGCATTTAATTCTCATGAGGATGTAAAATAAGGTATTTTCCCCATTTAACATATGAGGAAATTATTGCATAGAGGGTTGAATGACTTGCCCCAGCACAGACCTAGTAATTGGGCTGGGATCTGAACCTAGACAGCTAGCTCTAGGTCCCCTCTAACTGCTGGACTAAATTTACATTGACAAAATCATATTTGGTAGAATGTGGTTAATATTGAATGTGTGTCATATTTAATATTTTTCATCAATCAATGACTAATGACCTGCACATAAAAATTTTAGCAAAGTCAACAATATGATTGAAAAGAGCTTGTTATAAAAACGAAAGTCTTTATCTTATGGCCACTATAATAGGAAAGTGTTTTTTAATGTTATAATACTGTTTTAATCTTTAGAAGCACTTCATCTCATGTGTCAGTACTCTTTCTCTGGAGAATTAGTACAATTTTCAATTCATTCTAAAAGCTTCGATTTGTCTTTGTTTCAAAAAAACTTTTCATTTTTCCTGAAAGTAATGGGGAAAATATGAGATATTAAGCTCTAAAACAGACTTATTTTAAAGGTGTGGGAGGGCATAGTAGAGAGGAAAAGAGTTTTATTTTGTGATTATTATAGCTCAAAATAAAAATGATAGTTATGTAACAATTTCTTCTTTTAGGAAGACATTACTGTTGGCTCGACAGCTGAAAGACAGAGCTGTGGAAGCACAGTCTTGTTATAGTCTTGGAAACACATACACTTTACTTCAAGATTATGAAAAGGCCATTGATTATCATCTAAAGCACTTAGCAATTGCTCAAGAACTAAATGATAGGTAAGTTATACACTTTGTACTTAGTTGTGGTATAATACAGATGCATCATTGAATCCCGAGAATTTTTCTTTTAAGTTTCTTTTTCTTAATTCCTATTTAAGGAATTCTGTAGCAATATCATCGTCTGTGTGTTTGAAGAGCACGTGATGGAGGATCAAACTGCTCCCATATAATCTTGAACCAAGAGCAGTACTTACTTGCTTGTAAAGGTTTTCCTAACTGGCCAGGGTGGGAATGACGGTGAACTTGGAGAACAGGCACAGTGTGAAGGAGGCAGCTGCTGTTCAACTCCAGCTCACTGTTGCTGAACAGGAACAAGACTCCACTTTGTCCTGGTCCTTCTGTTTTCTCCAGAAGAACTGATTTTTTATGTTGATGGTTGTTTATTTTTTTTAAACTGTGCAAATCTGTAGTCTAAGATGTTTGTTTTAAGAAGATAGACATTTTTACCTCATGAGGAGAAACTTTTCTGTATAATTGTTCAAAATGAAGGATGCTGCTTCAAGAGACAGTGAGTTCTCTCTCACTGCTGGTATTCAAATGCAGACCAAATGATGACCTGGATAGGGCTGTCATAGAAAGAAAATGGAATAGTTGGATTAGGAGATCTATTCCTGAAATCTTACTTTGTATTACATTGTATGTTTAAAAGAGATGTTTTCTATTTAAATACTTGACTGAATTCTGTCAGTATTATCTGGGTATTTTAATACTGATATTCTTTATATCAAAGACCAAATAAATTCAGAATATTTTATGCCTTTAAATAGATAACTTTAATTATATACACTGACCTTTCAGGTAACTGCATGATTAGCTTTATATTTTATTGTAGAATTGGTGAAGGAAGAGCATGTTGGAGCTTAGGAAATGCATATACAGCGCTAGGAAATCATGATCAAGCGATGCATTTTGCTGAAAAGCACTTGGAAATTTCAAGAGAGGTATGAAACTAAAAAATTACTGTCAGTTCTATTGTAATCCACAAATGGGGAAACCCTATTTTTTTTCTCTAAATTTGCTCCTATATAGCTAACTGATAAATTATATTTTGTTCTCTTGGCCTAAGAATACCACAAAGCATTTTGATGTATGTATCAGAGATATGTTTGCACTGGCTTTGATGTAAGAAGACAGAAAGATATGGCAGGGCTTGGGGGAATGGAAAGATTGCTAGGATATGTTCCTATCCTACCTCAGCTCACATGGAAAAGTAGCATGATATGAAAGGAAAAACACAGATTCTAGAATTAAGGGTTAGTTTTTGTTATAGTTCTGTCATTTGCTGGCTATTTGAGATTGGAAATTTTTTACTGAACCTCATTTATCTCTTCTTTAAAATAAGAATAATAATATCTACCATGCAAATTATTTTAAGGATTAGATTAGAGATAATATATATAAAAGTGCCAAGCATAATGTGAAAGGTGGCTTAATAAATGTATGTTAAATGTTACTGTAGTAAGCAAATAAGGCTAGAGAAATTTTATTCATGTGATGCCAAGTTACTGTGTCACAGAATAACCTATAGTATTATTTAATATAACCCTGGCAAATAAGAGCAATCTGAAATTTAGAGAACTAAGGATTTGATGGAATGTAATTAGCTGTCCATTACCATGTTTTAGAAATTTCCTTTTGTTGTTATTTAAAACCACTAATACATTCATCAGTCTCATAATTCTACTGTAACTATTCATTTCTCTCTATTTTCTTCAAGTTTTGGTTCACCATTCTTTTAAACACTGCTCTAACACATAAACACTGTGGTTGTAGGTGGGGGACAGAAGCGGTGAACTAACAGCGCGGCTGAATCTCTCAGATCTTCAAATGGTTCTTGGTCTAAGTTACAGCACAAATAATTCAATAATGTCTGAAAATATTGAAATTGATAACAATTTGCCTGGTAAGTAAAAAGTTTTGTAAAACCCAACTTCTTTATCCTTGAAAATTTGCATTTAAATTATTTATCAAAATTTACCATATCCAGAGAATTATGTGACATAGGAAACTCAACTTTTTATACCTTTTTGCTTTACCACGGTCCTGTTAATCAATACAGAATACAATATTTTATATTTAACATGAACTTAGGGATACCTAAAGTATAATTTAATTTTGTAAAAAAAAAATGCCCTAACACTTGTGTATTTCTAGTGTTGACTCAGAATAGAGAAAGTGAATCTTCCCTAAGAATCTGAATTTGTAAGCCTGCTTACGTAATGGAATATGATTTAGTCTACCTACAGTCTAAAATAACACTAATCTGTTAAGGTATTTTTGGTTAGAAAATGTGCCTAAGGTGTTATTAGCAAAAGTAAGACTAAGTCCTTTCTGGAGGAAAGCATCTTGGATCCAGGCCTATAATTCACAACAACAAAATTACATAAATACATAAAGAAACCAACATGAGTGAGAAAATGAACAGCACAGTTAGATCATCACAATCTTCAGAATTGGGATTATTATAGATAGAATATAAAATGACTACAGTTAAATATTCACAGAAATAACAGTTGAAACAAAGAAATAGCAAAGTAATCAGGCAGATTACTAAAAGTAATACCAACATTTATTGAGTGCTCACTGTGTGCTATTTTATTTTAGCTCATTTAATTCTAACAACTAGAAAGTAATTTTCTGTTATCCTTAATTTACAGGTGGGGAAATGGAAGCAGGAGAGGTTAAATAAGTTTCCTAGGGCTACCTGTGTCCATGGGTGGAGACAGGAGTGAATCTAGTCAATCTGACTCAAGCCCGTGTCTCACTGATATTTATGTCTTAATGTGATTTCAGTATACCACTTAATTGATAAAAATTAATTGAGTCAAGTAGCATTTACTAATATAGAGAATTTGACCAGCACAGATTAAAAGAATATTTTCCTGAGAAATCTGATGACCAAATATTTGGCAACTTGGGAGAAACAGAAGTTTCTAAGTAAACAATTTACCAAAACTGAATCAAGAAAAAAATAGAAAAATCTAATGTTAGAAAGTAATATAAATGGCATCCCTAATGCCTAAAACCATAAAGAAATTTGATCAGTAATTAAAAATCTTCCCACTAAGAAAAGACCAGGCCAGGAGACTTTAGAAGTGAGCTCACCAGACATTCAAGAAAATTGACTCCAACCTTCCACAAAATCTTACTCATCATTGGAAAAATGGGAACACTTTGCCTTTCTAAAACAGTATATAACCTTTATATCCAAACTAGGCAAGAACAATAGAAGAAAGGTAAGTTACAGACCAGTCTTTGACTATAGATTAAAATAACATCAAAACAAATATTAGTAAACTATTTCCAGTGTATTTCAATAAATAATTCAAATGTATTGAATATTAGAAAATAATTTAATGTAATTCATTAATAAATGTAGAGGAGAAAATAACCCAAATATCCAAGTATATCTAATTCTATTAAATGTAAATGTTCCATTTGAAAGACAGGAGTATCCGATTGGAAAGAGACCACCCCTGTGGCTCAGGCAACTAAGTGCAGACCATGTAAAGCCCACAGAGCTGGGTTGAAGACCTGGGGCCAGGGATTAAAAAAATAAAACGATTGGCAAAAGAATAAAATATAACTATATAACTGCTTGAAAGAGAAATGTTTAAAACACAGGCTATAATAAACCTGAAAATAAAAGGATAAAAACTTAGCAAAAGAAAGCTCAGATAGCTGTATTAATAGCAGATAAAATATACTTGAAGCAAAAGGTCATGTTAGAAGTCAAGTTGCTTCACAATTTATCAAGATAAAAGCCATGTATAAATAGGAAACTTAATAGGTCTTCAATGTATATAAAGTAAAAGTGATCAAACTAAAAGGAGAAATGGGAATATTTGGAATCATAATGAGAAATTTTAACACATCTCTCTTTTTAACTGCTCGTATCAGAAGGCTAAATATTAAAAAATATCTCATTTCTCTCCAGATTGATGTGCATTTAATGCATTGCCAAGTAAATCATAATGGTTCTTTTGTGGAACTTGTCATGGTCATTCATCAATGTATGTGAAAGAAAGTAGGTCTGAGAAAAGCCAAAACATTCATGCTGAAAAACAAGAAATATGAAGTGCCTTCTCTGTAGATAAAAAGATGATAAAGAATTAAGATGGTGTGCTCCTGCCATAGAGACAAACAGACCAATGGAATGGAATACAGCTTCTGTCTTCTTTGCATATATGCTAACATCTCACACAGAAATTCCTGATGGATTAAGGATTTAATTATGAAAGGCAGATTTAAAACACTAGTAATGATGATACTGGGCTAACCCTTGCTAAATGCTTACACTTACCAGTTATTATACTGACTCCTTTACAGAGATAATGATGTATTTATCATCACACAGTAATATTAAGTGGTTCGTTGCAGAAAATGGAGTCACAGATAATTGCCTAAGATCCTATCTCAAGTAAGTGGTTTGGCTTTAGAATCTATGTTCAGGCAGTATGCTGTACTATCTCTGAAAATATAGGAGAGTTCCTTCATTATAGCAGAGAGGATTTTTTAAGAAAAAAAAAAAACCCAAAAACATTGAAGGCTCACTTTGGTGGAGTAGCAGTTGGGTCCTCTGCTTCTGGCCAGGCATGATCCACATATATCCCAGGACCAGAGAGAATGGGAGGGACAACAAGATAAATAACTAAATTAAAAAAATAAATAAATAAAAATGCTCCTTCCTTTTCTCTCTTGCTGCCTGACCAGCTACTCACCTTCATTCCTGCCTGCACTTTTCCTCTACAAAAAGCAAAACAAAAAAACTGTTAAGGAAAAGATTGATATTGAAATTGGTGACTTTATTTCATTAAGAGAAACCCTAAAGAGATAAAACAAATTGAGAAGACATATTTGCCATGCATATGATTTTTAAAAAAGGACTTGCATCCAGAATGTATAAGAACAACTATGAATTAAAAAGACAACCCAAGTAAAAAATGGGCAAAAGTTATAAATAGAAGAAACACAAATTGCTCATAAATAAATGAAAAAGTATTTAACTTCAATCAGGGATAATAACATTGAATAATATTAAAAACCTACAAGCTGTTTGAAAAATTTTAAAATCTAATAGTAATGATCTGGAGTAGTGAAATTCTTAGTATTGATGGGAATGGGAATTGGTATATTCTAAACAAACTGGCAGTATTCTGGTAAAACCGAAGATGTTCCAGCTGATGGACCCATCAGCTCTCCTCCCAGTTATCTACCTTCAGTATCCACATTGGAAGAAACACTTGCTCGTGTACACTGAATGATGTTTCCAAGAATTTATATAGTAGTATTGCTTATGATAGCAAAAATTGGACGACATCTAATCTGTCACCAGAATAGATACATAAATCACTTCTTAAAATAGCAATGAAAAGAAATTACACATATAAACTTGGATGAATCTTACATAGCGTTAAGCAAAGGTTGTCTAAAGAGAATATATACAGTATGTGACCATTTATAAAATGTTAAATATTCTAAATTGCTTGGAGATATATACGTATGTATTGAAAATATAAACTGCAGCAAGGAAAAGCAAGTTACAGGGGGAGCTACACCAGGGGGTCTTAATATATTAGTAATGGTTTATTTCTTAAGCTGGGTATTAGTCCATATAATGTGCCTTTTAAAATATTGCTTAATCTTAAATATAGAATGGATGTTAATTTTGTTAAGAAAAAAATTTTAGAGCTTTCTAACTGTTGACTGGCAGTGACTGTCATCTGATGAGATTTTCAAATGGAAAAGGGTAACTGGCAGGTATAACAATAGAGTGCTGGGGATGTTGTTTTGATTCTTAAAATTGAAGGCCTAGACCTTTTCCTTATGTTTTTGTTTTTTTAAGCCAGTCTGTAGTTTGGGTTTTTTTTTAAGAGACTGTGGATAGTTTAAAACCAGTTATTATAAAATGTGTTTTGTAAATTAAGGGGTAATGTTGGTGACCAAAGATGTTTCCAGCTATAGCGTAAAATGTAACTTCCTTACATCAAAGCATTGCAGGCATAGTTTTTATTCTATTTTTATGTAGTGTGTAGGGGACATTATTATTCTTAAAAAGAATACATTTGTACACGTTTTCCCCTTTTGTATGGATTTGTATCACAGACGTGAAAACTGAACAACACAGTGATGCCAAATTTGTAGTCTTTTAAGGACTTCTTGGTTTATTTGAATTAATTTTTTTTACAAGGTGCACGTCCCAAGTTTGGACGCAGACACAGTATGGAAAATATGGAACTTATGAAGTTAACACCAGAAAAGGTGAGCAGTTTTTATGCTTTAAATTTCTTGAATTGTTATAATAACAACTTAATTTAAATGAAAATGTTAAAATAAGCCTTGCACTACATGAGTATCACTTTAAAGTTTTCCTTTAAAAATGTACCGTGCAAAAATAATTTGTACAATTTGCATTTGTTTAAGCTGTTTATATCCTTTGTAGATACATAAAATATTTCTGGAAAAATATATAAAAGTTGCTGAGAATTGCTTCTGGGAAAAGGATGGGTGTCTGAGTTAGAAGTACTTCGTATAAGCAGTTGGTACTAAATATGTTATGTGTTACTTTCTTTAATTAAAGAAGATTAGGAAAATCCGAAGAGGACGGAGATTTTTGTAAGCAGATAGCACAGCAACATTTTTGGTAAGATTAATGATATTTATAATCAGGAAGAGAGTAGTTTTTTTAGCTGCATTTTTGTAAAGCATTTTTTAACTAACAAATTTTTATTCAAAATATTCTTAGCTAATTTTTAAGTTATAGAAAAGAGACTTTATAATTGGAAGGAGGTTATGAAGAATGAATCTAGGAAGCTTTCTTCCACTTTACTTTCATATTGTTAAAGTAGGCTCATGTTCTTCTGTGGTCTATTTTTAAAACACTTTTTATAAAACTTGTTGTTAGAACATATTTAGAATATTTCAAAAGGAAAGTACCAGAAATCCTACTTCCCAACAGTAATACATTTAATATTTTGTTACTCATCTTATTCATCTTCAGGTTACATTATAGATGTGATATACACACCATATCAAGAATATCTTTTCTTGTTAAATACTCTTGTCCTGTTGTTATAAGAATTGAATTCTGACATTTTTATTTGAATAGTACTCGTAAGACCAACATCTAATTGATTTGGATTTAATATCCAAGATTTTTTAAATTCCAAGCAATTATAGTTGTTCTGAAGAATGTTATGACTTCCCCCCAAAATGTCCACATCTTGGGAATGGTTCTCAAATCTTTTAAATCCAGATTTTTTTTTTTTTTAATTAGGTCTCTTTTCCTTCATGTGGTTTTAATAAATAGTAAAACTATTTTTCTATCCTGTGCCTACTTCCTCTGTCATGTATGAGCAGTGAGGTCCCTAAGAAGCTGACCAGATTCAGCACTAATCTTCCAACTCCCAAATGTTGATGAAGTTTTATCTCGAATTTAAAATGTTTGAGTAGAATTAATTTTAGGTGTTTAGTCTGTTTTCCTCATTATAAAGTCTGTCAAAGAGCTATTTTGTTATGCTCGACACAGTGAAGCAGCACATGACGAAAAAGGGAGATTCTGGGTTAAGGTGCTTCTTGGGAAAGAGTACTGTTGAAGGGCACTTTTGAGACCTTGGATGTCTGAAAATGTGTTCTTCCTACTCTCACATTTGATTGGTGATTTTGCTGAATATAGAATTCTTGGTTGGAAGTAATTTTGATAATTTTGAAGATATTGCTCTATTTTATTGTTTAGTGTTTTTGTCAAGAAGTCCAAAAAGTGAGCTTAAGAAACATTAAATGTTTTCACATTTCCAGTCAGAATTCAGATGCAGTCTTATGTTGCAACATCAACGGCCATTTACTTTCTCAAATCAGTAGACCCTGAAATCCACCCTAGCAAATAATACTCCCTTATAACTTATATGACAAAAGGAGTAGAAGGGAAAACCAAAAAAGAGAAAAAGGCCAACTCAGTTGTGATGCAGATAGTGGGCTTGGTTCGCTTACAGCTGTAGGTCTCAGTCCAGTTCATTAGTGGGGCAGGAGTAAATGTGATTTATGCCTCAGGGAATTTCCTGGGTTGAGAATGTTCCTTGTCTGGATTAGGGTACAAGTTACGTAACTTCTAACTACACACTCAAAATCTGTGCATTTGACTATATGTAAATTATACTTTAAAAACATACCTTACCAAATTATCAGTTACTCACATGGACCTTTAAAGTCATGTTCAGACACTTCAGAATAAATATGAAAGCTGCAAATGTCATGGAGCTACTCTACACTGTACAATTTTCCTTTATATTCAAGTACTGTTTTGAGTCATTTATTTAGAGTATGTATATTTAAACTAGATCTAGACCTGTATAGGTTGCTGATGAGATGTCTTCCCTTTTGAGAATGTAGCATAGTGAAAACTAGTAGTTTTATCAACAGAAACTATTGCCAGTGCCGTGTAAGTTTTAAATGTCAATATTTTTCTTTTTTTTTTCTTTTAAGGAAAGGTGTAGGCAGAAATGAAGGTGAGCAGAGGTGGACAGGCAGAAAGAGAGGAGATGAAAAAGCATTTTATTTTGCTTAGTTGTTCATTTTCAGTTATTCCCTCTGGCCTGGGATGCAAACCGAGGTCCTTGGGATGTATGTGGACTGTGCCAGACGTCTATTCTGCAGAGGACACCTTAGATACTGATTTTTACAGTTAAAATTCTTACACCACCCCCAGATTTCCAGCTGTAACAAAATTTTAAGTAATTCACATCCAGAATAAAACTGCTTCTTTCTAACCATTCGAGTTTTATTTTTATGGGATTTTTGGCAAACTTTGTTAGGTTCTTGAAAAATCCACCATTGTGATGTTTTGATACAGAGAAATTCATGGTTTACATTTGCTACAAGCTATTAAAAATAGTGAGCTATATGGCAATAATTTATTAAACAATCAAAGCCTTCCTGCCACCAGTACTAAATGAATGGAGATGGCAGGTTAATATTATGGGAAACCAGACATCCTTGATGCTCTTTTGTATTCATGTCCTGCTTTCCCCACTATGTTTATAATTTTGTAGGTACAGAACTGGAGCAGTGAAATTCTTGCTAAACAAAAACCACTTATTGCCAAACCTTCTGCAAAGCTTCTCTTTGTCAACAGATTAAAGGGGAAAAAATACAAAACTAACTCCTCCACTAAAGTTCTCCAAGATGCCAGTAATTCCATTGATCATCGAATCCCAAGTTCTCAGAGGGTATGTTTAAAATAAGTTTGTGAGTACTTTGTTTCAAATACCTATGTGGTTTTTTCTTATATTCGTATTAGACAATTAGTATAAAATATCTTTATTAGTCAAAGAAGTTTTCTACATTTGCCTATCTTCTCTGTCTTCTTCAAAGCTAGAAACAGTAATTACTCATTTCATAGGTAAGTGTCTCAACTGTTTTGGATGGTAATTGTTCCCAGTCACCATTGTTTACAAAGCTACTGCCTTTTACTTCACCAGTGTCTCCCAGTAAAATTATCCCCATTTAGTTTAGAAGTCAGAACTAAAACCATTTATTCAAGGATTTAAAATGCTAATTTTAAATGAGGAATGTTTGAATATTTAACTTAAAACATTTAGAAATAAAAATACCATGAGTTTACTTGTACGTATCAGGGGTATCTAATCTGGCTACATTACTAATGAAAGGATCAAAATAAATTACAAAGATGATGCTTCAAATGAGTAATTCCCTTTTTCAAGCAATGAGAGCCTTTGAAAAAAGTGTCATATTATCAAGTCCTCTTATCAGTATTCCATCTTATACCTGCACCCTTGTGGCATCCTTTGCCTTGATTTTTATCTTTTTTTTTTTTTTTAAACAAATCTTATGCATGTAAGATTAATAAAAGGAAACCTCAAGGAGTGTATAAAAATTGGCTGTTATGTTTTTGTAGAACAACAGAATTGGAATTCAAGGAAGGTACACCTTTGTTCTAGATTTGAAGTCTTAATTAAGACCACTTATTGCAACTGAAAATGTCTATATTTTTGAAGCCAATACTATGTTTTGCTCTTCAGCATTTTGCATTCAAGACTTTTTATGTCCCTAGGAAAAAAACTTGTTATTAATGCTCATCGCTTATGTATATACTTATTTCCAAACTTCAAAGTCAACCTGTTACCTGTACAATCTTTAACCCCTCCTGCTTTCCTTACCTCAGTTGGGTTTGGGGGTGAATGTCACTTGTTCTGTCACCCAAGCTAGGAACTCAGGTGTCATTCCAGACTACCTCTTTTTCACTAACCCCATACAGTCAATTCCTATATCCCTTAGATCTTTTCATCCCTCCTCCTCGGAAAAAAAACAAACCACTGCCTCCTTAGTACCTAGTGTACCACTTCCACTTCATACCCAGGGTTTTGGAATAGAGACCTGAATTATTCTCTTCTGAAATTATCAAACCTTCCAATCGATTAGAGAGACCTGTTCTGTGTCTATACAAAAAAGTTTAAAATTGACTAAATTTCCCTTACCTCACTTCAGAGTCTTAACTTGCTAGCATGCCATACAAAGGCCCTTGTTTTGGTTGCTTCTTCCTCTCCTTTTCACCCATCCCTATCGTTCAGTTCATTTCCCCAGAATACCGCAAACCCTTGGAATAGCGTATTAATCAAAATGGAACATTTCATTCATTAGGAGACAACTGAAAAATCAGTTTCCCCGGTTTTCCTTAAAATGTAGTTATACCCCTTCACCCAAGACCCATGTTTTGTGAATATGTATTTCTATTTTTATCAAACATTGCATTCCTCATTGCAGATTTGAAGCCTTCCAAGTAAAGTTCCCCTGTCCCAAATACTCACTTATCTGAAGTTTATATTTTTCATGTTTATATATTATTCCTCAGAATCTTAAAAATTGTTAAATATAGACCTTATAAATCACTATGCTAGGAAAATGTACCTGCTTATTTTTTTTCCTTAATCCTTAAACTGTTAAATCTTACAAATGAATGAACTGTGAGCCTAGGGGTATGTTCTAAAGTTAGATTTGTGTAATTCATTAGTATCTGTGGCAGTTACCCTGAGTTTAGGGTACATTTCTTTAGAGCCTTAGAAATACAAGTATTAAAAACTAAAATACCTTATCAATAATATTGCCATCTTGTATTCTTTATATAAAGAAAAAAAATTTAAAGGAAATGTGCAGGCAGGAATGAAGGCAAGTAGGCAGCAGGCAGGTGGAGGAGGCAGCAGCACTTTATTTAGCTGTTCATCTTGGTTGTCCCCCCCACCCCCGCACTATGCCCGGTGGTCTTATCCTATAGGCCACTAGGGCGTGCCTCAATTTTTATTTTTAATCTTTATTCTTTACCTCTGGTATATTGTTCCACTGGTGATATAAAGATCATGCAGATCATGCTGGTATATTTAGATTTTTCTCTCAATATTTTAGAAAATCAGTGCAGAAACCATTGGAGATGAAGGGTTCTTTGACCTATTAAGCCGATTTCAGAGCAACCGGATGGATGATCAGAGATGCTTCTTACAGGAGCAGACCCACACAGCAGCTTCCACTGCACCTTCTTCCACTCCCCCTAAAAGGATGCTTAAAAGTAAGTTACCTATACTTCTCCCAATTTTGATAGTTCCCCCCTTGTTATTCTTGTGATTTCTAAAATTTTAGTTCTCATCATAGGAGATATAGTAAATGAGCCTGTGTATTTATAATGTTGGTATCTGTACAATCAGAAACAGTTTTATTTCCTAGCCAAGCTTGTTTCTAGTCCACTGTACTTTTCTATTATTATATTCATACTGCCTCCCTAGAGGCAATTTTTGTGTTCGGGAAAAATAACTTTATAAAACAAATATGAGGAAAAATTGTTATGTGTACCGTTTATATATAAAATACAAATTAAAATGAATTAAAAAGGATTACAAGACAGACTGAAGAGGAACCTATGATTAAAGTTAAGGCCTGCCTGAACTTTAAAAAGTTCTAAAAAAGGTTAAAATTTTTAATTTCAGCTACCAAAAGATTTTGTCTACATAGACCAAGATTTGCTAGCAAGATAAACAGTGACTTACCTTCCTAAATATAGCTCCATTTCTTGTAAAATTACATTGTGGGTGAGCAGTAAGTGAAAGGAAATACGGTCCATTCAGTAACCTTCAAGTGGATCGTCTGAAACCCTCTGGGGTTCACGCCCCACTATCTAGTTAGGCCCCAGCCTGTTGGTGACTCAGTGATAGCTGATGGGGTGCAGGGGGGCCCAGATCAACAGGGTAGAGGCCCTATATGTACATGACAACATGTTTACATAAAATGTCTTGGATTTTTTCTCTATTCATAGCACCGTCCGTTTCCGTGGTGTCCCCCAACACCGATGAGTTTTTTGATCTTCTTGCCAGTTCACAGAGCCGCCGTCTAGATGACCAGAGGGCCAGTGTCAGTAATTTGCCAGGGCTTCGTCTGACACAAAACAACAATCAGTCAGTACTTGGCCACCTGATGACTAATGACAGCAAAGAGCCAGACGAAGACTTCTTTGACATCCTGGTAAAATGTCAAGTACGTCTGCACGTTTTTTGTCGTTCTGTGTATTACTCAGATGCTGTTGGGATCTTTGGCAGTATTGGAATGGTTCTTCCTGTGCTAGGGAGGCACAGGACTCCATCGGACACTATAGATCCCTGATCGTCTCTCTTCTTTTTTTGAAGGAAGGAAGGATAAAGATGCTTTTTTTTTTTCGTTTTGCCCTCAGCTCACAGGCATAAACGCAGGCCCTTGAGCTTTATATAGTTCATACCCCAGCCATCTCAGCCCACCTAGAATCTTACTTTACTGATGAGGTGAGATGTTGCTAATGAATCTTCTGTGCTGGTGTAGAGGAAACTATAAATGACATGGGATGTAACCTAAAAAAAGTCCTTCTTTTCCTAAATTTTAAGAGATGGCATCAGGAGCAGCCAGTGATTAATATGTGGAAGTCTAGCTGGGCCCTAATCTAGACTGTTTATCGTGTGGGAGAAGTGTTCGTATTCAGCTAGTTCTCATATTATAGCTAATATAAAAATTATTAATCAAAGAGCTTAAGAAATAATAGGGCCTGGGCAACAAAGGGTCTGGGCAGGACCATGAGGGGGAAAAAAATGTTTATTTTCACAAAGAAGACATTTCCTCTGCTAGACCGAGTTCTCCAAGATGATAATTCCTAAATTAAAGCAAGATGGAGGGTGTTGGGTAACCAGGGGTGGTGATGGTTAGAGGAGTGGCTGTTCTGGGTATCATGATTAGAGGAGACTTTTCTGGGTTGCGTTTGAACAGAGACCTGAATTAGGTGAAGTCAGCCAGCCATGGAAAAAGACAGCAAGCCTCCTTCTGGATGCAGAAAGCTTACTTATTAGCAGGTTCAGAAATGAAGCACTGGCAAGTGGCAGTGTGACTGGCATGGAGCGAGAGTGACGAGAATGAGGATGGAAAAGCAGAGGATGGAGAAGCAGGTCCTGGATCATACAAGCTTGTGTAGACTATGATGGGGTCTTGTGTTCCAAATGATAGGAAGACACTGGAGGGTTCTGAATGATCATTGTAGCTACTGTTGAAAGAACTTAAGAGTGGCAAAGGGTGTTAGTAGGAAAATCAGCTGGGAAATCAATGTGCTAATTCAGGTGACTCGGTCTAGTGTGGTGGCAGCAGTACTAGTCATAATAGGGATAGGTTTTGAAATTATGATTGAAGATCATGAGAAAGAAACAAGGATGACTTTTCCCTCTGGCTTTAATAACTAAATGAAAGAATGGTACCATTTATCAAAATGGAGAAGACTAGAGGAGAAACAAGTTTATGAAGAAAAAGCAAGAATTTTAGTATGTACTTTTAATATGTAAATTTAGTATCTATTTTAATACGTAATTTGGGGATAAATTAGGCCAGGTGGAGATATTGAATAGGCAATTCGATATGAAAATCATGAAGCCCAAGAGAAGTAATTTCGGGAGTCATCAGCATGTAGCTGGTACTAGAGTCCTGGGCAGAGATGACCTGAACAACAGAGGAGCACTTCAAAATCCAGAAAGAGGAAGATGAGCCAGTAAGCCACAGAACTGGAAGAAAAGCTAGTGAAATGTGCCAGAAGCCAAGTGAAAAAGGCCATTTAAGGGATGTTCAGCTGTTCAGATGCTGTGCAAAGCTATGGCTGATTAGATTTGGAGAGTAACAGTAATTGTGATAGTTTTAATGGCATGCTGGGGATAAAGGATTGAGTGGATTTAGGAAAAGTGGAGATGATAAAAACAGAAAAGAATTAATTGGCGGAGGAAAAAGGTGGACTATTTTCTTTTGGGGGGAGTTAATATAGCCTGTCCACTGACAGAAGAAAGAGATCAAATAGAACGAGCGATAAAGAAGAGGATGTTATCATTGAAGAATTAGAGTCCATATAGTTGGAAAGCAGAGTATGTGTGTACAGATTTGTGTGTACAGACTTAGCTATAGCTAAACAGGAATTTGTTCTAGTTGCTTATATTTTCTTGGCAAAGTAGGTCCATTAGCTGAGCTTGGGTTTGGAACATTATAATTTTTAATATAATTTTATTTCTTTTGTTTACAAAACTATGCTCATTTTAAGATACTGAACTCATTTCTCCATCTCTGGGTATTATACCACACCCACCACCTTGTTCCCTCTCTCCTTCCCTGCCACCTTCCACCCGCTTGGCAGCCATTGTCTGCGTCCTGTGCATTTCTGCTGGGGTTAACTGTTTAATTTTACATATGAGTGAAGCCATCCTTATTTTTATTTTTCTGACTTATTTCACTTAACATGATCCCTTCCAGTTCTATCCAGATTGTTGCCAAGGAAACAATTTTTTTTTTTTTGTAGCTGCATAGAATTCCATTGAGTCTATGTACCACAGCCTCCTGATGCAGTCATCTGAGTTGGTCATTTAGGTTGTTTCCTTGTCTTGGCTGTTGTGAACTGTGCTATGAACATAGGTGTGCAGATATTTTTCCTGGTTAGAGATTTTGTATTCTGGGGGTATAGGCCTAGGCATGGGATTGCTGGATCAAATGGTAGTTCTGTCTTTGTTTGAGGAGTCTTTACAGTTTTCCAGAGAGGTCGCACTAATTTACATTCCCACAGTGAAGGAACATTGTAATCTTGAAAAAGGGAGTGGAACATAATTGACTTTGAAAATGCAAAGAATACTGACCAGTGAAAAATAATAGGGTTGTTGAGCTGAGGCCTCACTTGAAGTTCACGGTCACTGGAGTAAGACCAGTCAGTGCAGCTGTGTATTTCCTCCCATCATAACCATCTGCTAAAGGAGGCAGAGATATGTGTCAGAGTTGGAATTTTGTTAGGGGAACAGGATCGGAGGGGAAAAAAGCATATGCCATGGAGTGATTTTAACAATGAATGTTGGAATCTAGGCTATATCTAAAATAGACAAAGTGAGGAAAAGAAAGATGTGGGAAGTGGCACTACTATTTAGTACAGGGTTGGAAGCCCTGTCCAGTGCAATTAGACCAGTAAAGGATATAAAAGGTATCCCAGTTGGAAAGAAATGAAAATATCACTCTTTGCGGATGACATAATACATAAAAATGCCAGTTAAAAAAAAACTACTGGAAACAGTCAAATGGCAAGCTACAAAATTAATTAAAAGTTTTTGCATTTCTTATATGCACGTAATGAACTTGCAGAAGGAGAACTCGGGAAAACAATCCCATTTACAATTCCATCAAAAAGAATGAAATGTGGTACTGTCCCAGTGGCTCAGGCACTGAAGCCAGTGGCTGGGGCACAGACCATGAAAAGCTCAAGAACCTGGGTTTGCAATCCAGGGGCGGATGGGACAACCAAAATAAAATAGAAGTGCAAAAAATAATAATAAATGAAGAAAGAAATATCTTGGAATAAATCAGAGAAGTGGGAGACCTAGAAGAAATGGAAAGATATTCTACGCTTATGGACTGGAAGAATTAACATAGGTAAAATACTACCTACAGTGATACACAGATTTAATGCAATCCCAAAGGTATTTGAAATGAAACAAAAAATCATGAACTTTATTCGCAACTACAAGATACTCCAAATAGCAAAAAAAAAATCCTAAGGAAAAAGAACAAAAATAAAGGTGTCATGCACCCTGACTTCAGCTACTACAAAGCAGTAGGAATCAAGTCACCACGGTACTGGAATAAAAACAGACATACAGATCAATGGAATAGAATTGAAGCCCAGAAATAAACCCACATAAAGACAATTAATTTACAAAAGAGGAGCCAAGGGCCTACAGTGAGGGCAAGGACAGTCTCTTCATATTAAATAGTGTTGAGAAAGCCAATTGCCACATGCCAAAGGTTAGAACCAGATCACTACCTAACATCACACACAAAAAATATTTCAAAATGGATTAAAGCTTTAGATGCAAGACATAAAACCATAAAATATATAGAGGAAAACATAGACAAAACAGTCCTTGACAGTGACCCTGACTAAGATGTCTCTGGGAACTTCACTCTAGTGTCAAGGGAAACAAAATCCAAAATGAGCAAATGGGATTGTATCAAATTTAATAGCTTCTCTACAGCAAAAGGTATCAAAACAAAAAGGCATCCATGATTGGGAGAAGATATTTACATATCGTCTATCTGACAAAGGAGTTAATTGCCAAAATATATGAACTCATAAAACTTAACAGAAAAAATAATCCGATTTAAAAATGGGCAGAAGATTGTAACAGACACTTCTCCGAAGACGACATACAAATGGCCAACAGGCACATGAAAAGATGTTCCTTCTCTCTTGTTATTAGGGAAATAGAAATCAAAACAACAATGAGGTATCCCCTCACACTTGTGAGAATGACTATTATCCAAAAGACTGGAAAAATGTGTTGGCGAGGTAGAGCAAAGGGAGCTCTTATACACCGTTGGTGGGAATGTAAAATGGTGCAACCATTATGGAAAGCAATATGGAGAATCCTCAAAAACGAACTGATATTCCATTTGATCTAGTTATTCCTCTATTGGGTATTAAACACAACACTAAACACAACACTAGTTTGCAGAGATAATATGTATCCCCATGTTTACTGCAGCATGATTCGTAGTAACCAGGAGCTAGAAGCAACCTACGTGCCATCAACAGACAAATGGATAAAGATATGTGGTAATATATACCACGAATATAAGGAAATAAAGGCATACTACTCAGCTATCAAAAAAAGATCGAAGCCTGCCATTTGCTTCAATATGCATTGATTTAGAAGAAATTGTGCTTATTAAATCAGAAGGAGAAAGACAGACATTGTATGCTATCACTCATGTGGCGTATAGAGAGAGAAAACATGTCAACAAGTGAAATAAAAATAAACTTTTAGTCCAATAAAAGCAAATTCATTGTTGCAGGAAGCGGGGTGCAAATTGGGTAGAGGGGAGCAACTGTACAGTGAATTATATACCGAGGCAGATTTACTAAGATGCACACTTTAAACCTGTATCATGTTATGATGAAATGTCACTTCAGTAAAATTAAAAGAAAAAAGGAAAAGCCCTGGACTTGTTGGCTTCACTGAATTCTATTGACCATTTAAAGAACACCACTAATCCTCCTTAAACTCTCAGAAAACTGAACGCAAAATCAATACTTCCCTATGCTAAAGTCATTCTATGAGGCTGATATTGTCCTCATGCCAAAGCCAGATAAAATACAAGAAAACTACAGACCCAGTACCCTTTTTTGATATAGAAGCAAAAATCATCAACAAAATACTAGCGAACACAATCCAGTGACAGGATTATATACCAGTACCAGGTGGGATTTATTCCTGGAATGCTATGAGAGTGCAATTTACAGAAATCAATCAATACATCACATTAATAGATGAAAGAAAAACACCACCTAATCACTTCAGTTGATGCGGAAAAAGCATATGACAAAGGCTCAACACATTATTCTGATAAACAAACACTCAGCAGGCATACCCTGGTGCAGCAGCAGTTAGGTCAGTCATCTCCAAAGGAGCAAGCCCAGGGACAAGAAACCAGTGTGAACAACACACAAAAATAAAGTGCTTCTTCCCTCTCTCTCTTCCTGCCTGCAACTTTCCTAAAAAACAAAAACGAAACACCAAAACTCTGCAGCAATATTTGGTAGGAATAGTAGGAAACTACTATAATATAATAGAAATATGCACAGCTATCACCACACTCAGTGATAAAAGAAAGCTTTTCTCTCACATTAGGTACACAGGCACAAGAGAAGGCTGCACACTTTTGCCACTTCCATTCAACACAGTGCTGAAAGTTCTAGACCAACTAGACATTTTTTAAAAAGGCATCCAATTGGAAAGGAAGAAAAATTCTCTTTTCAGAGATGACATAATCTTACATGTACTGAAAAAAGCATGACAGTTCCTCAGAAAATTTAAAAGAATTACCATATGATCCAGCAATCCCACTTCTGAGTAGATACACAAAATAAATGAAAGCAGAAACATGAACGGATATTCATACACCCATGTTCATAGCAGATTCTTCACAATTGCCAGAAGGTGGTAGCAATCCAGGTATCTGTTCATGAATGAGATAAACAATGATGAATGAGATGGATGGATAAACAAAATGTATACAAATTAGGAGGTGGTGGGAGGTTTGAGTCAAGATTTTAAGGATGGCTCAGTTACCGAGGGTGACAGTTCAAGACACAGCTGGACACAGCTGACCTTGTGTCTTCATTAATCTTTTATGGCTTTGCTGTGCTTCTACTTAATACTTTAAAGAAAAAAAATAGTACTAGCTTTCAGATCTAATGATTACGTAAATTTCTGAGAATCAAAAAAAGTTTAAAGCTACATTATTTGGTTTGTGAATGATAAAGATAATGTTGCTTGGTACTCTCCTTCCCTGCAGCACTTCTGCTCTCATCTGTCTTGTACATTTTCAGGGCTCCAGATTAGATGATCAGAGATGTGCTCCACCACCTGCTGCCACAAAGGGACCAACAGTGCCAGACGAGGACTTTTTTAGCCTTATTTTACGGTCTCAGGCAAAAAGAATGGACGAACAAAGAGTTCTTTTACAAAGAGATCAAAACAGAGACACTGAATTTGGACTAAAGGACCTTTTGCAATGTAATACTTTGTTGGAATTAAAAAATTCGGGAAAAAAATCAGCAAACCACTAATTCCTATGTATGTATAATATATATATATGTATTTTTTTTTAGAAAGCAACCTTATTTCCTTTCAGAATATTTTTTTTACTTTTTTCCTATAAGGAAAAATTATAGCACTGTAATAGAGCTTAAATTGTTTTCAGAATAATGTAAATATTTAATCCTTAATAGTATAGTATCAACATTCCTGACACTTGAATCAGGGTAGAGGTGTCTTAGAAGGTGCTTTATTACTTTTGTGATTACTGCTTGGGATTGTGTACTTGGGCAGTGTATAAGATTCCTGTAACTAGTGTTGTGACATACAAAGTTAAAAGAATCAGACTAGAATGTAATACTCCTGCTAAGATAATTTTTTTTAATCTCGACAATGGCATCTTTTATACTTAACCAGGGTGTAGTGAGAAATTATGCTGTTTAGTGAAAATAATGTACTTGACCAACATGTAAAAAAGTTAGTCATTAAATTAATTTTTTTCCCCTCTAAGAAAACCTGTTTTCAATATTTTAGGCCAAAACCATTTTAAAAGAAACTGTTATGAATACATCTCTTTTAATGTGTTTTGGGCTCTTTAATAAAAAAATGGATTAAAATATTATCTTCTGTTACAAAATACTGTTGTAAAGCTTTTATAGGACCTATCAAAAGACAGACAAAAACTCATGTTATATCAAGAACCTAGACTTTGAAAATAGAAAGCAGATGAACTTCAAAAACTAGATATGAAAGATGAAGATTAAGATCTTAACTGTCACTAAGCCTCACCTTCCTTTACCCAGAAAGTGGAGGTCGCTTACAAGGACACTTAACAGGACAAGACAAAGTTGGTTTAGCAAAACCAAGACAACAGAATGGGAAACAACAGGCCTGAACTGTGAGGCTGAAATGCATAATGCAAATGCCACCCTGAAAAAAGATGGCGACTTCTGGTTACATATCTGGGATGAAGTCTGGACCATGGTGCTAAAATCGTTCAGGTGATTTTGATGGACAGAGAACCACTTCTCCAATGGGCAATGTTCAAAAACACAAAAAGACAGTTATACAACTCAAGAATTACATTAAATGGAGCACAGGGGGAAAAATTATTCTTGGTTCTAATATCAGACAGAAATTTGGTCAAAGTACTCAGTTAATACCAAAATTATACTGTTCTATATATTCTACGTAGGGTATAATGTACTCCTGGAGAGCATCCTCTTAAAAATGACAGACGTTTCACGGGGCCTTACAAAAACACTGGATGAGCAAAGACTGCAGACGAAACCGTAATAATGTAAAAATATGTTTATTTTATGTTTGTGATAGTTCTCAGACCCTGAAAGCATTCAACATTATCCATTCCACTTAAAAACTGCTTTTTAAAAGTTGTCTACCCCGCTGATTTTCCTAAAAGCTTGTTAGTATGTTTAATTTTAATGCTAAATATTGGCTAGTGGATACACTTAATCTCTTCTACTTATAAACTGGCCTTGACACGTTCAGTTTGCTTTAATAAGTCTTCCCTGAATTGCTGTCATCACTCAACAGCAGTCGCATGTTGCCTTGCTAGCTGTCAGAGCTCATCCCCAAATGGTGATCTGTAATGAAAGAATGCAAACAGGAAATTTTACTTAAATAAGTAAGATCCAGTTTGGGATTAGTAGCAAGCAGTCAGAAATGCAAACAGCATTGGTTTTTCCCTCATAATATCACCTAAGGCTTTCAAGTCTCTACAAAATCAGACCACAGCTCAGGACGAGGACTGGCAGGCCGCACAGTCGCCACAGGCGCAGCCCCAGGGAACTGCCTGACGTGCATCAGTCACGAGCTGTCCCAAACCGCAGGCTTCCTTTCATTCGCGCATCTGCTATGCCTACTGTGTTAGAAATTTTTATAGAATTCTTTTGCATGTCTTGTAAAAATTATCTTTGATGAAACACAAAATATTTGCAATGTTAAACTAGAAAATAATAATGTGAAAAATGATAATAGGAATCCAAGTGGTGCTTCTGGGAACCAAAAAGGGGTATTTTGCATTTCAGGTAAAAACATCAAAAGCAAATGCTTTAATTACATCTTTTTTTTCTGAGACAAACACCTGCCTGGTAATTTTAAGATTGTTCCTATCACTTTTAGTAAGCAGCTTAAACATAACTTAAGTGTGAAGATTAAACCAAAGGACAGCTAAATGTTTGTGGAAATTGCTTCCTACCTATGTCATTGTGCAAAATTTATAAATTGCTTTTTAAAAAAAGTTTAAAATGAGGAAAGTTTTAAAAATCAGAATAATCTTAAATTTTAATTGTATCACATGTCTGCAGTTAGAAAAACACCCCACACTGTGTTTCTGTTTTATCATATTCTTCTATCCCCACCTCTCGCACCGGTCTCAACCAGATCCTTCAGCTGTACCTGGCTTGCACCTTAATGCGTGAGCCCCAAGGATGCACCTCTACGGCATTCCCTATATAGAGATCTCTGAAAATCACAACTTCAGATAGCTCATCCAGTGGGTTTGCTATAATATAAACAGGATAGAATCATATCTAAGTCTCAACTGATGGCACTCCGAGAAGCAGGAAAAATGGTCTTATGAAGTCTGTATACTTCACCTGGTGGGAAAATGATGTCATTCTCAGAGTCTACTCAGCATGTAAAACAGATTATAGCTCTGACAGTTACACTGTCTAAAATCCCCTGGCAATGCTCAGCTCTGTCCTGGTTAAGAATAAAGTCAAAGGGGTGATAGGGAAGCAGGCTCTGTCACAGCTGAGTGAGGAAGCTACAGTCATGTGACCTGTGGGCAGTGTATATACAGACAGCTGACTGGTGGTGCCACCTTCATCCCCACATCAAGATGCTAAAGTGCATGAAGCCAGTAAGCTTGACTCGTGGACTCCCCTTAAAAACTCTTAGAGCTCCTACCACTTCAGGAAATATTCCAAATTCAATGCAGAATTATTCTGTTAATCAAAGTAGCTATTACGGGACTTCCCTTAGGCAGCACACACTTTGGTTAATTGGTTCCTATATACGCCTGTAAACAAAACTTAACAAAAAAAACATTTTAAGCCATTTTTCAATGTCCCTTAATTCAAACCAGACTCCTTAAAGTTCTTCAGAATCAGTGATGCCTGCCGTATGTTCATCTATGAGATTCTGTTCCAAAATTAAATCCACTGCAAAATCTATGGGATGTACCTAGTCATATCAAAGATGAGATTTAAAAGAGGCCTTTATATGCACGTGTTAGTTAATTCTGAATGTCAGTAAAAAATATTAGTATTTAAGCTGGCACCTGAGTAGTATAAATCAGAGCATTTATAGAGAAACGTGAAGATTACACTTTACAAAGATGACCTCAGAGCTGTCTCCGTGCCTGTTCCTCTAGCCACACGGGCTGCTGTCCAGATGCTTTCCACACGTTCCCGTGACGGCACCCACTGGCCCGGGTGTGCTGGTGGTCTCTGGGCTGCCTTTGGCATCAGTCCTGAGTGGGGCCTTGGGCACCGCAGGTAACCCTTCCCCATGCGCTGATGTCTCTTCGTCAGAGACAGGCTTCACAGACGGGCTGCTTTCTTTGCTTTCTCCTGGGATTCTATCAATCTCTTTGGACTTTGTATCCAAAATAGGTGATTTATGCTGTAGAGAAGTATATTTTGTTTAACACAATATGAAGGGTTAGTAATCAACCATGTTCAACAAGTTCCCATGTAAATCTGCTGGAGCAAACACTCTCCTGACCTGGTTTCTTGTGCTGGATTGTAATTACATCCTCACAGAACTGTACATGGAGAAGGTGGGGACCTAGGAAATGCCAGCTGGGTCTAGCACCAGCTCAGGAGAGAGCAAGAAGACTGGCGATCAGTTTTGTTAACACCTCTTGCCTAGTGAGAATGATTTAACAAATACACACTAAATTATAGATGCTGGATACAGCAGAACAAAACATAAAAACCCGTGGCTTCACTGGAACTTACTTTAGGGTGGGGAGAGAATCAGGAAACAGAAGCATGATGCTGTTAAGTAGGGTTGGGATGGTGGGCTGGAACTGCTGTCTAAATCAGGAAGGTCCAGGTGTGCCCTGGTGGCCCAGTGGTTAAGACCAAGGCTCTGGATGGGGTGGTCCACATAAAGCCCAGGGGTCAGGTTGAATGAGGGGGAGGTGGGGTGTGGACACAGACGGGACAACCAACATGAACAACTAAATGGATGGATGGCTGCTGTTCCCTTCTCTGCCTACCTGCCTTCCTCTAAATAAGCAATTCTTAAATAGAGAGATCCAAAAAGGTGATATATGCATAAGATTGAAATGTGTAAATATGAGAATAGTATCCTAGAGAGTAGTAAGTGGAAAGTTCAAGGAATAGTCCGGAGGTTCACGTCGATGAGTCAGAATACGCACAGGAGAAAGCAGAAGAGGTTACTAAGTGACGTGGGGTATAACAGACGTGGGTTGGAGGCAGATCAAGAATACCTAGCCACCTCCATATCCTTGGCTTTCCCTTCAAGTGAGTTGAGAGTCACTGAAGGATTTGTGTGATGAGTGGCAGATAAGCATTAACTATTAAATGCTAAGATACGTTTATTCTTACAAGGAAGTCCACGGAAAGGGATTCTATAATTTCCCATATTGTGATCAAAACCATTTCTCAAAGGCTTAGTCACAACTTTGCCAATTCCTTTCTCAAACAGAAATGGAAATTTCGCTTTAAATGGCCAATAACTGCGGAAAGGATGTCTCATCATTCCACAGGCAAAAAGACTAGCTTAGCCAGCCAGCAGTATAAAAACTTCGAGAAAGAAATTTCTGATCCTTCTCCAGCCCACTCTTCCATACAGCTAACTCCTGCGAGTTTCTGACTAAGGTTCTAGGCCAGCAGTGAAGACGTCTCTAATCTCTCCAAAGGCAGACACCTCAATCATGCTCACTTGTCAGGTTTCTATGAAATTTTACACACACTTCATCCACCTATTCTACCAAACCTATCAAATAGTGTTTAACATAAAAATCAAATTTCATATCTTCTGATGAGGTGGGACTAACTTTTGACCTCAGAGTGGTCATTTTATCACTAGTGATAAAACGAACAGTGAAGGTGAGTTAGAGGAAAAACACTTAATGAAAGCTCTACAGGAAGCACAGAGGCCCTAGCACGAAAGGAAGCAAAATTGTAAACAGTTGCTGACTTACACTGGACACCACCTTGGGATGCTCTCCCGCCTCTGCATCTGGGAAATCAAACGCTCGGAGCACTTCAGGGCTCTTGTTGCCAGTCTGAAATCTCAAGTCAACATCTCTCTCTCTCAAAATCTCTCTTCTACCCTCATATGTCTTTCCATAAGGGCCTTGCTCACAGGGGTCATTCTGGCTCCGATAATAGAAATCTGCGTCACCTGCTCCATCATAGGATCTATAATCAATTTCCGGCTGCCGTCTTCTGTCACCTGGCGGAAGTGCGCGGTGTGGGTCTCTATCAGGACCTCCTATGTGCCTCAGCATGTAAACAGATGTTCCAGCACCATAGCAGAAACTCTAGAAGGAAAAGAAAGACACATTCCTGAGTGCTTACTGGCTGACTAAAAATGAAATTAGAAGCTGCTTTATTCAGGCTACTAACAAAATCGTGTAATTTAATTGATGGCATTTACAGACATAAACATGTTAATATCACTGTTTTTTTTTTCATGAGATCTGTTCTTTAGATTAATACATTATAATAAAATCTGAGAAATTATCAAGTATAAAATATAAATGTTAAATACATATTTAATATTAATGAAATACATATACATATACATAATACATCATATAACAATGGCAGTTAGGCTAAAACCTAGAAATTTATATTGAAAGGTGCTAATCTGATAACCATTCATACATAGTCTATATTTATACCTACTACATAAGGTAAATGCTGGAAATTATTCAAAGTTGTTATATCATTAGGTAAACATTCTCCTGTGGGTTTTTCACAAATACAAACTTGGTTTTACCAACAGTTAAAATTCAACATGTTTTGAATCACATTCCATGGGAAAAACTGGGTATCAGTTCTCAAAGTGTGGCCCAGGGACCTCTGAGGAGATCACTGAGACTAGTTCAAGGAATCTGAGAGGTCAAAACTTTCATAACAGTGGTGTCCCTTGGTGGAGTAGTGGTTAGATTCACTGCCTCTGGTTGAACATAGTCCACATACATCCCAAAGACCCAGGTTTGCATCCTGGGCTAAGGGAAACAACCAAGATAAACAACTAAACAAATGCTTCTTCCTCCTCTCTCTTCTGCCTGCACTTTTCCTTTAAAAACAAACAACTTTTCACATGCAAAGACATTTTTATCAATCTTTCATCTCTCCTTGTGAATGCACACGAGTGGAGTCTCTCGGGGAGAGAGGGAGTTCCGCACTTGCCTGGCTCACAGGCTATGTGCTGGCATTTTAAACATTTCTTCATTTTAATTCCTAATGCAGTAAATACCAATTTAAAAAAACATACAAAGAAGACTTCTTTGTGGTCTTCAATTCTAACAAATGACAAAGGGTCCTAAGAACAAAAAGTGTGACAATCACTATTTGAAGACAAAAGCAGCAAAAGTCCTTTTCTTGGGCAGATGAAGCCACCAGAGATGATGGGGTTTTTGCTTATGATTTTAGTTTCAGAAAGTAAGTTACTACTAATGTCACCTAAAAAACTGTAATGCCCTAAACCATGGAATCCTGCAATTACAAGCCCCAAAGAAAAACAAAACAGGAACAATTTCAAAATGAACAGAACACAGGAGTTTGTATCCTCAGGGAAGACAATCCTTTCATAATCTCCATGGCACAACTGAATTCTTTACATTCTGTTATATACAACAACTGCTCTGAGCAAAAACTGGAAGTCAGCAACAAAAAGCTGGAGACCAAGGATGTCAAGTAACAGCTCTTCTTCTAAACATCTGCTCCTGGATTACACACGCCTCTCAGCACACAACCTTCCTGATTCTGTGTTGGACTCAATGCTCCCCACCATCTCAGGTCTGCAAAAGCTCAGCTGAAATAAAATTAAAAGGCCCTCTTTTCAGAGAAACATAAACAACTGATGTCAAGTATATCAACTCACAAAGGTTAAATAAAGAAGAGACTAGAGAAGCTATTATTCTGAATCACTACTATGACACCTACAATCAAACTTGAGAACCACTTCCTTGCTTAGAGGAATAGACATGTAAGTATAAACAAATCTGTATCACTTAAAAATCATCATTCCACACATCAGGATGACTGAACCTGAATCACAGCATCACAGGGGCCAATGATTTTAGAATTGCCTCTTTTCTCTAAATCCTGTTGTCAACCATGCTGTGTACTGACCAGGACAGCTAGCGCCATAATTATCAGCACTGGAATGTGAAGCAAGCCTGGAATCTCCTTCATGAGAGCTTTAATAAATTCACCAGTTCCTTTTCCGATGTGCTTCAACGGCTCCGTGACAAAGTTGGTAAACGTAACCGCCAGTACCTGGAATAAAAGATAAAAGCTACTTAGTTTTTTCCCTCAAAGGAGTGAGGCACACAGAACAATCTAAAGGTTACTGTGTGCTGAGGCAAACTTTTTATTACACAAATTAAAAGACTGTCTTATGCCACTTTTCAGGTCAAAATCACTGTGGAAGTTAAGTATCTTTTCTAGAACAAAATATTTTTATTAGTAAAAAGACTATGAACATGATTTTTAATAAATATGGAACTCTGATTTGTGTTAAATATCTAATTTTAAGAAAATATATTCTATACCTTTGTCGGTGGGACCAGCCAAATAGGGTTGACTAATAAGAGCTCATAGTATTTTTGGCACGGGTCATCCTTAAAGGTCCAGGAACTTCTAAACCATTCTATTTAGAGAAACAGACAAAACACTAGGTCATTTCTTAAAAAGTCACATTCATTCCCAAATAAGACAATATTTTATTTTTTTAATCTTCCTCTCCACCCCCACTAATCAATATAAAACTCTTTTAAAAAATAAACTCCCTATAATATTTGATTTTTTTAATTTTTTCACCTAATTTAAAAATCCATTCAAATTATGTGTTATACAGATAAAACATACTTTATAAAGATTTCTAAAAGGTAAATGATTAAGACAGTTCTTTAAACATACACATGAATCTGAGTAATAGGAGTATAGATGATATCACAGTCAGGCTGATACTCTGGCAGTCACACTGTATTACTATAGTCACACGAGATGGTACCATCATGGTGCAGGACAGGCAAAGGGACACAGGCTGTTTCTTACTGTTTCTTACAACTACCTGTGACTCTGATTATCTCTGTGAAATCTCAACTTAAAAAGTCAGTTCTTTACTATTTTATAAAACAAATAACTATTAGGTCTCCCAATTTTTCTAAATCAGGCTTATGAACCTTCTGTACTAGACTAAACAAGAGGAGATATTTAAGTTGTCCCCCAAAGTCAGGAAGCAAGGCTAGGTGGGTTTATTTCCCATTAGATTTCACGAAACATTCATTCGTTTATAGACTCTGTTGAGATTCATTCTGGGTCAGTCATTATGGACTGATTCACAAACTGCCTTTTAACACTATAGCTTACCTATTACTAAATATACAGAACTAAAAGCAGTCGACATTAGTGAGAATGTGCATAAAGTCGGTAAGAAAATAAGCAAAATGATAAGGAATATATGACATACGTGAGCAAAGGCTCCCTTTACAGTTTAAACAGAGGGAGACAGGCAATAGCAGAGCCTACATACAATGTCCATTCCTTCCCTGTGCCATTTATGAACACAAAATCACTGGTCTGAAAACCTCAGATTCTTGCAAGTTCTTTTGATAGTAAGTATTCGGTCATGAAAAGTCTTCTGGCATTTTGTAACTTCTTTGTCATCACTACTCTGCTTCTCATTTTTAGAGATTCTATTCAAAAAAAGTAAAATGAGCCGTCGCCTTACCCCAGAGGCTTCCAGCCCAGTCCATCTTCTCTGCACACACATTGTTTAATGGTTCCATCTTAGCCACCTCCGCCTGATGCTGTGCGAAAGCTAGCTGACCAACACCAAAAGGGAACCGTGAAAGGTCGCCAAGAGTGACGGTTACACCCACACCCCCTGAAAACCTTAACCTAAAGCCTCTCCTCACCAATCAAACCAGAACGCTTAAAACATTTTAATAGAAAAAAAGTATTATTTTTAAAGAGTAGCTCTTTTCAGTAGGTGGAAAAACATCATCTTAAGGTAACAAGTAAGACTGGAGAACTAACTAACTGGCTTCTTTGGTGTAATTATGATGAGAAAGGAAAATGTTTTACTGAAAAATTGCTTTAAAGACTATGTCAAATAAAGTTCATACTATGTGCCAAAATGTAGCTAATATGTACTAAATGACTGCTACTCATTTCTCTTACAATTAATGATATAATGATATTTTGGTTTTCAGCATAAATGAACAATATAAAAATAGTAAATCTTGTATAAATCAAAGTCCCCAGGAGAAGCACTGATATAACAATATTCAACCAAACAACTGCCCTTTCTCTCATTTGTGAATGGTTCTAGAAACTATAAAACTTAGAGCAAAAGGTTAAGAAAATATCGCAATGTTTCATCAAACAAACTCACTGAAAATATCTGGCTATTTGATTCACCCTGCTAGAAAGATCTAAAAATTTTCGTCAGTGCCTATGCTATTTTGACAGGAACAGTAGTGTTACTTTTGAATACATATAATGATTCCAATTTTCAAAGAAAATCAGAAAAAAAGTTTGAAATACTTCAAAATGTTGACAGTGATTATCTCTAGATGATAAAACTACAGGTGATTCTAAAATAAATTTCTCTATATCTTTTTATCTCTTCTCTGTATCTAAATACCATCAACTGTGTTCTCTATTCACGCTACTTTTAAATTTAGAAAATAATCTAACTCAAAAATAATTATATTTTCATATCATTTTTCTAGCAAAGAATAAAAGGGCACACCCAAATTACCTACATAAGAGCTTTTAAATGTGTCTACCAAGCTCTACTCTAACTTAGCTGTCCAGAAGCCCCCCAATGGAAATGAGGTTAAAAAAAGCGAGACTGTATTTTTTCCCCACTAACTGGTCAAAGACCCAAAAAACACCAGGCATAGCTGAGTGGTTGCCAATTTCCTCCCACAGCACCACTGCCAGTCACTGCCTCTGATCCTCATGTGAAGCAAAATTATGTATTAACTCTAAACAGAGGATAGTCTTTTTCTGTGAAATAACATTTACAATATTTTAACTCTTACACCTATTTAATACCTTATATAAATATATCCAATTCCATCCCAAACTGAAGAGAAAGCTGATGAATAGAACACGTCTCAGCTGGGTGTACCATCGAACATACGTCCACAGCTCAGTAGCGACCAACATGACAACACAGAGCAGACACAGAAGTATCTCAAAAACAGAAGAGGAAAGAAATCACTGTTACTTTCAAGTCATCTTCCCAACCAAAAATGTATAATTGTCAGAAAAAAACAAAAGGAGGGGACTCAAATACACAAAAGCATTTGTACCATCTTGCTGCATATTCGTCAACACAGTCTGAGTGACCGCGTATGGGCGCTAACAATTATATTAGAATTTTAAAAGTTGTTTGAAAAAGAAACTATGAATCATGTTCCCATCTTACCATCAACAAATTATATGGATCCATTCCAAAGGAATCTTCAAATCGCCACTTCCATGTTTCGAAATCATGAAATTTAAAGTTAACTAAAATATCACTTAGCGCATCATCTAAGGCTCCTGGTTTCCATTCCTCTCCATTGAGAAACTTCTGTATTTCTAGCAAGGTTTGTCTTTTAAGAATAATCTCGGCATCATAATGCATATCGCCATTGTCTTCACCGGACTGAATTAAAATAGCCATAGAAAAAGGAAGAAAAGAAGAACCTTATTATTTATATTACTCAGTGAAATATTTTAAGACAAAAGTCAGCTTGCATCCAAATATATCATTCATTCATGGTATTTCACACATATAAAATAAGGGTTACAATATCCACCTGTCTGTCTCACAGGCCAACATGAAAACCAAAGTTGACACCTGTGAAAAGTAATTCAAAAAGTGCAAAGCTCCATGCCAGTAAGACATTGCATATTTTACTAAAATAAGTTGATTCTTGCTATTTGTAGCACTGATGTTCTATAAAGTCACCTTTATATATATCAGCAAACCCTGAACCACTGCTCGTACAAGACATACTGGATTAGGCTCCTGCAAAGACATACTCCCATCAGGGAATCAATATGCAAACTTCTGTGTGCTTGTGTATAAAGACGCCTTCTTTACTATAACCCACTGACTGACTGAACTCACAGCCAACAGCACTATAACTCACACCTAAACTAAGATTACCTAACACAAATTTTAGATTATTTTCAGTAAGGCACATCACAGCTCCTTACACTTAGAAACACCAGTGAGCAATGCACTTGGGAGTTAAGTCACCATCAACAACAACAGAAAAGTGTGGAAAATGTAGCCCTAAACAGACCAAGAAAAAGCAATTGTTGGTAGTAAGGGGCTGAAACAAGGTGGCAGCACAGGGCCCCGATCACCCTCTGTGGAGAATGCGTGTCAGCAGCCAGCAGTCAACATGGATGCTTTACGCTCCTCGCCGCCCGAGAGTAAGCACAGTCGCGAGCGCTTAGGGATAACAAGTAAAGTTCCGTGAGCAGCCACATTGGCAAATAGGGCACCCACAAATAATGAAGGTGAACTCTATTTTCTTTTATGACTTTCCAGTTTTCAGGTCACCTAAAAATAGCACAGCTACAAGTAAGAAAGATAAAAGGGATCTCAAAATGCAGCAAAATCTGTTTCTAAGAACATAAATGATAATTATAATTATCTGTATTAGTGTGAGTTCAGGTTAGCAACATCACTAAAAATATCTTACATTCATTAACCAGTTAATATCAATAAGAGAACATTCTTTTTTCATTTGTAATAGCAAACAGTTATTTATGTAAAAAACTAAATATAAAGGCATGCCCCGGTGGCTCAGGAGTAAGCCCAGGCCTAGGCCCAAGGACCTGGGTTCCCGGTCCGGGATCGGGGTGTGGAGAGTACAACTAAAATGAACAACTAAATAAATAAAATGCTTCTTCCTCCTCTCTCTTCCTTCCAACCTACTGCCTACTTTCTTTCCTCTTTTGAAAAAAAAACAGGTCAACATAACATGAGAAAAACCAAAATATCATGTAAGATTGCAAATCATCAGTAAGCATAAAAAAGCAGCCATTAATATTTTTAGAAAATCAGGAACTAGGTATTTTTAAGCATCTCTATCTTAGGTATTTGCAGGCTCCATCTGTTTCCTCACCTATAAACTAGGCCCTGATGCACTCTGCACAGTTACAACCCCAGTTAAAGAGTGCCAAGAGCACATCTGCTTTCACACTTCCAAAATAAGGTGGGATTACTGAAGTATTCATCTAACATGTCTTTCCCTGAAGTTTTCTTAAAGCTTTGATTCCCCAAAGAGAACACCAAACTCAAAAATGGAATCTAACCTTCATTATGAACAACATGAGCACAGAGCCCAATTCTATAAGGCAGCACTTGACAAGAAACCCTGCAAACAGCTGGGGGAAGTTGCCTGAAACACCTTTTCTTCTCCACAACATAGAGTGATCTTACACCATATACATATGAAAACATGGAAGTGCTAGAAAACAAGAAGGGCCAGAATAGAATTTCCTTACCAAGACATGCATTATTAAGCTTAGTAAAGTTCAAATTGCACATTTAAAAAAATCACTGCCCCCGCCCCCTCAACTCAATTAAGTGGTAGAGCAGTGCACAGAGTTAATACCCATGGACACCAATAAAAATTTTACAGGTATGGTTTGAACTAGTTTCACCAAACCACAGATACTTTTAATCCTGTCTAATAGTTTTGGCAAAAGGGTGAGTTAGATCTCGGTTAAAGCATAATGACACCTTATCACTGCTTTATATAATTTTAAATAAATAATGAAATTATCTACTATACTGACTAGTATCAGACCATCAAATACTCACAAGTCCAAGTTTCCTGGCTTCAATTAAAATCTTATTTAAATATCTCCTAAAAACAGGATTGCTTTGACTTTCATAGTCTTTGATCTTTCTCTTTTCACACTCATCAATCTGGAATCAGAAAATAAATTCAACATTAGTTAGCATAAAAGTTTAATGTATAGGTCAAGTGTCTAGCCTCATGGCCGATCAAGGTAAAATTAAGAAAATGGTTCTCTTTTATCAAGCTTGCATTTACCAACTACATGAAAATGATGCAGAGCGTGCCTGCGTTTTCTGTGGGTTCTCTTTGTAAAAGCAAGTTAGCAAAAACAAAAACAAAAACACAAGTCCAGCACTTAGCCTTGACCTGGCATTTTGCTGACTTTCAGCAATTTGAAAGCTATAGATCATGAAGCAAGGACAAGCGGGACATCTGGACCAATGAGCCTCTTCCTGGTTTCAAAGTAACCAGTTAAAGGGATAAAAGAAAAGAAGAAAAGTTACAGACTTAACAAGCCTGATTTATTTCCATTCTCATAAACTCAATGTCAGCCACATACATTAAGAGCATTGACAAAATGGAGCAGTATCGCACACTAAATTATAATAATCCCTTCTATTTGTAAGAGTAATTCTATGCTTATAAACTACTAACAGGCCCATTTCTTTTTCTGCTACAGTTGTCAAGAGTCTACTACACCCAGCGCCCATTACCACCATCAGTGACAAGTTAAAAATGAATAAAATATGTTCCTTTGTCTCAAAATGTTCAGTCTGGTTAAAAAAAAAAAAACAATTACAACATTATGAAGTAAATTAATCACATTACAGGAAAATAAAAAGCATTACTTAAAAAATAACACAAAGCAGGAATAACTAAAGAAAAAATATATAAATTGTACAGCACATAGAAACACAAATAATGCTCACAAAGACAGGAAAAAAAGAACAACTTAACATCCTATAAATAATACAAAGTTCAGGAATAAAAATAACCCAACCTTATGAGTTAAAGAATCAAGTCTGCTGTAACATTCTGACAATTCGTCTTTACATGACAAGTCAGAGCTGGTCTCTTTGTTCTCTGAGATGCCATAGTTCACCTAAACAAAGAAAAGAGATATTTTATTTCCTTACAGTTCAGTGAAAAAATAACCAACAGTTAATAAAGACAAATTTTGACTTCATCATTTTATGATTCTGCTTGTTACAGTCTGAAACTATATTAAAGCACCAAAAAAGTAAAAGTCTCAAATTCACACACTAGTGAAGAACTAAAATCAAATTAGTTTACAGCTTGATAGACTTTATATCCAAATTCAAAACAAAACTAATCAAATGGGGTTGAAATCACCTTCAAGAGTCAGGGTGATATTCTGCATGACTGCTTGTCACTGAGGCATCTCTGTCAGTACTCAACATAAAGCAAAAACAAAGGAGACTACTTACACCTAGGACTGATAAGTCTTAAACACACAGGAACAATTTTAATACCTGAGATTTTCTCATTGTACCGGAAGCAGCGTCATAGTTAAGCATGTCTGTGGGGTCAATCCACTCATCATCATGAGCAAAACCAGTTACCAGCCACAGACATTCACAAAGGAGCAGAAAGCACAGCATCCTGCAGGAAGGCCAAAAACAAGTTTTAATTAAAAACTAATTCTAACAGAAATAATGAAATACATTTTAGAAAAACGGTTCCCTAATAAAACTAGTTCCTTTAGCATTAACATAATGCTTTTTTTTTTTTTTTAAGAAAGAAGGCAGGCAGGCAGGCAGAGAGGACTAAGCATTTTTATTTGCTCATTTTGGTTGTTCCCCACCCTAACCCCCAACACCCAGACAAGCCCAGGGTGACAAATCCAGGTCCGGGGACCTGGGCTTACATGGTCTACGCTCCAGCTGCTGACTTAACATTCAAGTCATTAGGGTGTGTCAAGATAATGTTCTCCTTATGAAAAAAGCTAAAATAAAAATGCTCAGTAAAATGGTATTTACATGCAAACATTCACAAATATTCTCACTGAATAAAAAGAAAAGTATTCTCCATATGACTCAGCAATTCTATTTCTACATATTTAACAAAGAGAAATGAAAATGTATGCCCATGCAAAAACTTGTGCACAAATATTTATAATAGCATTAATGACAATAATTAAAAAGTAGAAAAACCCCAGTGTCATCAACTGTGAATAGATGAATAAACTATCCATACAATCATATACTAATAGGCCATGAAAAGGAATGAAGTACTAGCATGGAGAAACCTTGAACATTATACTATGTGAATGAAGGCAGTCACCAAAGAGCATATAATATAGGATTCTTTATCTGAGATGCCCAACATAAGCAAATAGAGACACAGTACTTTAGTTAGTGCTTAGGGCTAATAAGATAAGGATATGGAAGGGTGGGAGCTAAAGGGTTTCTTTTAGAGATGCTGAAAATATCTAAAATTGAGTGTCATGATGGTTGTACATACCTGTAAATATATATACTAAAAGTCACTGAACTATACACTTTAACAAGTGAATTGTATAGTATGTGAATCATATATCAATAAAACTGTTTAACCACAACCTCCCATTTTTTCAATAGGAAATAAGATACAAAATTATGATTCAAATGAGGTGACCCAACTCCAAAACTACTCAGAGAAAATAACCAGCCTCATCTGTAAAATCATTTCAACACTTAATATCCCCTCCATTCAACATTATCCAAAACAGCAGCCCCTGGCCACATGTGATTAAATTAAAATAATTTCAGTCCTTAGTTCACTCCATTTGCACTTCAAGTGCTCAAAGCCATATATGGCTAGAGGACACCAACCAGACAGCGCAGAGCAGAACACTCCCATCACTGCAGCGAGTTTCATCACGCAGCCTATGTCACCTACTACTGCGACAGGCAGAATAAAAGCCAGGAGCAGGAAGATCCCTCGCTTTAAATCACCTTTCTTCTCCATCTCTTGCTAATTTGTATTAGCGGGAGTCAAAGGACTGACAGGGACCACCTCCATTAACACTATGTGTCAGGTAAGGAATTCCAAAATGAGAGCGCCTGGGGCCTTGCCCATAAATGCCACGAAGTCGAGTTATAAAACTAAGAGTAACTCCAGGCTAAAACACTCGTCACTGCACTCCATGTATGCTGTTTACTTCACCATCGCACATGTATTAGCCACCCACTGGTCTGTTTCTTCTGTGAGCGCAGTGGTCCACAGCCTTGACTGTCCATCACTCACCTGGGGGAGTTTCAGAACTCAACGTCTGGTCACATCCAGACCAGTCAAACCACAACCTCTATGGACACAGGTACTGGGACTTTAAAAGCTACCCAAGGTGGTTCCAATACAAAGAGAAGGTAGAAAACACCTACACCACCATGTGAACTTTTACAGGAGAAGGTGATTATTTTACTCAAATCTGAATTCACCTTCGCATGACCCCTCCACCTCGCCAAGCCCACACACAACATCCAGTCCAGACACTGAAGCATGAAAAACACTCAGTAAATGTCTATTAAGCAGCAGCTACACAAGATTAAAGACATTAACAAGGATACATAGAGTTTTTAGATGCTCAAAGGATGAAGAAAAAACATCTGATTGAAACTGGAATGAGTTCGTGGAAAATGAACTTTGAAGTAGGGATAATATTCTAAGACTGAGACAAGAAGACAGAAGAACAGTCTGTTTCAGACACAGATGGAGGGCCAGGCTGTGAAGACACTACCAAAGTAAAAACTTCACAGCTATAACTGCCTCTGCTAACAAGACCTTTCAAGGGTGATGAGAACTACTATATTTAGGAGGAAGACACTAGCATGAAATGTATGGAATAAGGAAACAACTGGATTTGCAGAGTCCAACAAGGCTGAAGGAAAAAGATGTTGGTCTGAAAATCACATCAGCAACGTTGCACATGACAGTTTGAAGGTTAATCCCACAGATCGCAGTAACTGAATGCATGTACAAGGAAAGAAAAAGATAACAAACACAAGTCCAAGATTTCAAGGTCAACTAACAACAAAAATAGTGACATCAAATTACAAGATTCAAAACGAGAGTGTGGTTTGGGAAAAAGTTCAGCATTCATTTGTTTATTTCCTAAAGGCCTGCCTGATATTGTGCATCCTCTCAAAGGATACACAGAAACTAGACCCGCCAGATCTTCTCTAAGCAGCTTACGTTTTAGGGAGACAATCAACTGGAAAAAAAATTTTTCAGATAGCGGTAAGGCCCATGAAGAAAATAAAACAGGGTGCACCCTGGTGAGCTAGCAATTTAAACCAGGAGCAGTTCACATACATACCAAGGTCCCTGGTTCAAGACCTGGGGCTGAAGAGATAACCAATGATGAACTGAATAAAATAAGTTCTTCTTCCTCTTCTCTCCTCCTGCCTGCCTATACTTGTCTTCATTCCTGACTGTATCTTTCCTTAAAAAAAAAGAAAGAAAGAAAAGGCAACAGCACAATGATATGGATGGATCAGGTGACACTATGTAGTTTAAGGAGAGCCTCAAAGGAGATTAAAGTTGGCCACAAAGTTCTTGTCGTTTTCCCACTGAGAAAAAGTGTGTTTCCCCTCTTCCTGAATCTGGGCTGGCCCTCTGACCACTTAACCAAAACACTGTGGTAGAAGCACTGCTGGCAGGCTCTGGGCACGGCCTGGCCTATACACCCATGGGCCACTTCTACCTTATCACTTTGGAGCACCTGCTCTTGGAACAGAGCCACCAGCTGTGCGAGGCCCCGTGTATTCCCAGCAGGTGGCCAACATCAATGGCCAGCCCAGAATGAGCCACCTTGGTGGTTCCAAACTTGTGTGTTATCCTTTTCTTTCCTTGTGTATGCATGCAGTTACTGAGACCTGTGGAATTAACCTTCAAACTGTGTCATGTGTGTTCTTTCTGTTGTAATTGGCACCACTGTTCATGTGATTTTCAGACCCTTGGCAACTGACTTGTTTACAGAGCCAATACCATGTGGAACACAAGAAATACCCAGTTGAGACCTGTCAAGCCCCAGCACACCCACAAAATCATGGGGGTGTGGGGGAATTTGTTCAGTCACTAAATGGTTTATTACACAGCAATAGAGAACTACAACATTTAAGGAAAAAAAAAATATGCATACATGTATCTCTGTAAGAAGATAAGCGCAGGAAAATCTGGGGAAAGAATACCCAGAGAACTTAGCAAGCCTTATAATAAAGGCCTAGAGGAAGAAATAACGAATAAATCTGAAGCATTCAAAGCAAGGCAGCCAGAATGACTGGGTCTTGTGAATGAGTGACAGAGGAAGGTAGGAAGGCCAGAGTTATGAGTGGTTTTCACTCTAACAGGAAGTCGCTAACAGTTTTATGTGGGAAAGTGATACGATCTGGTTATATTCTAAAATAAATCACTTTGTTTGCTATGTGGAGACTGAATGGAAGAACAAGAGCAGGAAACTAGTTGGAAGGATTTGCAGTAGTTCTGTTGAGAGATGAAAGCAGCATGAACTAAGATAACAGCAAAGGTGGATGTGCCCTGGTAAAGTACCGGTTGGTTCAATCACCTCCAAAGGAGCATAAGCCACATACCCCTGGGTTCAAGTCCCAGGTCCAAGGGGAAACAACCAATATGAACTAAGTAAAATGCTTCCTTCTCCTCTTTCTTCCTGTCTCCCTGCCTACTAGCCTTCATTCCTGCCTGAACCTTTTCTTAAAAAAAAAAAGCAAAGGTGCTAATGATCAGATTCAAAAAAAAAATGTTTTTTTCTGTTGTATTCCATTATATGTAGTAAAGAACAACTAACAATCACCAAGCATATTTCTTCTTCATTTAAATACACGATGACTATAGATCCTAGCATCTCTTCCAGTTAAATCTGGCCACGCGGTAATTAAGTTCTGACCAAAGCAACTGGTCTGTTCGATGAACGTCTCCTACACCCGACGCCCCCCACCAGGGAGTGCAGAGGGCAGCCAAACTGTGGAAAGAGCCTGCATCCCTCAATGGCCAGATGCAACTCACCCACCAATGCAAACACATCATCTGACTTTCAAACAATAATGAATTTCTTTCATGCTAAGTCCTGGTGTTTGTTTTCACACCATCTTGTACTGCCCTAACTCAAACAGACACACACAGCAGCAGAAAGTGCTGGCGAAGCTGATGTAAGAAGCAAGAACAAGACTCAAGACAACGTACTAGGTTTGCAACCTGGGTAACTGTGAGAATGGGAAATACGAAGGGGCACTCAGGTGGGAAGACAGTAAATTCTGATAAATCAAGGTTTGGTTTTAGACACAGTCAATTTCAGATGTCTATTGATGTCCACGTGGAGATGGCAAATACACAGTATAAGGAGAGAAGTGGGGATACAAAAACGCATTTGAGTCACTAGGATGTCAATGGAATTTAAAGCCGTGGACTGGATGCAGTCACCAGAAGATCTATTATAAGGATAAAAGACTAAGTCCTTGGACACGACAACACTGTGAGGTCAGAAAGAAGAGGCTAGCAGACAAGAGATACTGCCAATGAGCACTGGTGAGGCAGGAGGAAAGCCTGGAGAGGTAGGTATTCTAGACACCAAGTAAAGAAAGGAAGGAAATGAATGCTGCTGAAAGGTCAGGTGATCAGGGGGCAACAAACAGACCAGTGGACTCGGAACAGCAGCTTTAATGGAGAAGTAGAACAAAAGGCAAACAGGAATAAAGGAAAAATTAGGGGAACAGGTTAGGGTCAAGATGACACAGCAATTCCATGTTGATGTCTCCATGACATGGCACTCTTCTGACTCCTACTTCCAGCTTAGGTTGAGTAACAGGGACCAGACTGACCCTCCTACCTGAATAATCAAAATTGCACAGTATACAGGAAACAGTTTTTAAGATCCAGGACACCAAGCAAGAAAGAATCATGGTCCTTGAAAGATGGGAAGCAAACATGGATGGCCTTTGATGCCCCCGTTTATTGTCTTAACAGAGTCTCCAGGCCATGTGTACAGGGAAGGGGAACTCAGACAGAGCCCAGAAGGCCCCCTGAGGAGATGAGTGGGGAAATGGAGACCAAGGCAGCAGGATTCACAGGACACAGTACCATAGAGCGATACACTGCACAGAGACAGAACTCCAGATATCTGCAGGATGACCCTACAAAATAATAGAGAGCTGGTCTAGTCTTTTCCCCAATTCCTTTAAAAAAAACCTTTGGGATTTCCTGAATGATAGATATACCTTCGTTATAATAATGAGGTGACTCATGATGGACCCCCAAACAGTTTCAGGATGGGAGATGGGGATCAGAAACAACCAAGAACAACTAAATGAAGTGCTTCTTCCTCCTCTCTCTTCCTGCCTGCCTGCCTGCCAGCCTACTTGCCTTCATTCCTGCCTACACCTTTCCTTTAAAAACAAATTGCAACATGTATATGATTAGTAGCTAGTATTTGATAACCATGTGCCAAACGAGATTACATGCATTCATTCACTTACCTCAGTAAATCATCTTGGAAAATGGTACTATTATTACCTTAATTTTATTTATTAGGAAAACAAGTAATATACCCAAGATCACTCAGCTAGCAAATGGTAGAACTCAGATTGACTCTACCCAAATGCTTTTCCAGGACAAAGTGCTGGTGTCCTTAGGCCATTCCAGGTGGATAGTGTGTTCAAAGGAAGACTTTCGGGAATACCAAGAGCGGGTGTAAGGGATCTACTAGCCTGGAGAGCTCCAGAGAAGACTCAAATGCAGGGAGATACTAGATACTTAGTGGAAATCAGCACCTAAAAGAAGCATCTGATTTCAATGGATTTATAGGAGTAATGAAAAGGGAAAGGCTAACTTGGATAGTAAAGTCAAATTCTGCATTTACCTCGAATGTAGCACGGCAATAAAGTCAGGGGTTTACAGGTTAGCTCCCCTGTCAATGAGCAGTTTCCAGGAGCCGGCCTCTCAGGCTTGAGAAGTCAATTCAAACAAGTTCCCAGGTGATGGTTATGAAGCTAATGTGGGGTCCTCACTCTCATAACCACTGTTAACGAGAAAACCTGAAATGTTTTTCATCACCAACTCATAAACAGAGGATTATGGCATTTCTAACTTTTTACACTCAAATTTAATTACAACCAAATCCGAGCTACTCTGCAGCCCTAATTGTTCAAATTATGCTTAAAGTTTTCAGAGAAAACCGAGGGCAGCGAAAGTAACCGTTCGCTCAGGTGTCGCTTTGCAGACGTTTGGTCGCTTGCTTTTTACGCCCCTTTTACCTGGACCGCTCTTAGAACCGTGCCGCGCGGCAGCATCCGCGCAGCAACCAGCCGGCGGGGCAGCCTAGTGGCCAAGGAGAGAAGAGGGCGTGCAGCTCGCCCACCCGGTACCCCCAGCGCTCCGACGTTCCCCGCAGGCCCCCGCAGCGCGGACAGGCGCGGCACTCGCTGCCCGCGGCCTCCCGGTGTCCGCGCCGCCGCCTGCAGGACCCCTCGGGCCACAAACACACCCGACCACACGGACTCACGTCCCGGGTCGCCGGCCAGCCTCTCGCGGAAGGCAGGCACCTGGTCCAGCCGGCTGCAGAAGATGGCGAGCCGCCTACCCGTCGGTGCACCGGAGAAAGCCCAGAGCCAACTCAGAGCCGCTAGCGCCGCCTCCTCGCTCGACTCACTCGGCTGGCGGCTGAGCGTCCCCGCGGCGCGCCATTGATTGGCCCCCTCCGAGGGGGCGGGGCCTGCCTCTGCGGACTGGTCCTAGGTCAGAGGTTTTCTTTCTTCAGCAGAAAACTTAGGCTGAAGCTGAATATGTAAGAACGGTACGAAACTTATTGTCTTAGTATGTAAGATTTGCAATCAAAACCGGAAATTATTTTGAGCATAATTTTTTAAATGGGAATAATGAATGATCACTATAGTTCTATGTCGGGTGGCATGGAGGAGTTTGCACTCAGTCGCATAGTTGGAAATAGAAAGTTTTGCTTTGTTTTTGTCTTTAACTATTGGCCTTGCAATTTTAAGATTGACGAGTTTTACACGCTAGGAGGAAATGAAAGATGTACACAAAAGTGAATCGTTGGCAACAAACTAAAAGGTGTGTTAACATTTGGTACAAAATGTAGTAAAGTTGCCGCGCCCTGAAGTCCACGTACATCCCAAAGACGAGGGTTCAAAACCTGGGGTCGGGGGAGCAACCAAGATAAACAGCTAAATAAAATAAAGTGGTGTGCCCTGGTGTAATAGTAGTTTGGTCAATTGCCTCCCACCAAAGTGCAGTCCACTTATATTATAGTCCTGATTCGCGTCCCAGGGACCTCGAACAACCATGATACACAACTAAATGAAGTAAATGCAGTGCTTTCCCCTCGTCTCTCTTCTTCTGCCTGCCTGCTTGCCTTTATTCCTGTCTGAACCTTTCCTTTAAAAAAAAAAATGTATAGTAAATTGAAGTGTACCACTTAAAATTTTTAATTAAAACATGACATAAAATTTACCATCTTAACCATTTTGACAGTTTTGTCATTAAGCACATTCATGGTGTGCAATCATCACCACCAACTATCTCCAAAACTTTGATCCTTGAAACTATACCCATGAAGCAACTCATCACTAACCACCTGTCCAGGCCCCTAGAAACAACCATCTACCTCTATGACTATGACTGCTCAATGCCTCATAGAAATGAAATTATTCAGTATGACTTTTTGTGACCAGTTTTTTTTTCACTTAGCATAATTCAAGGATCATCCATGTTGTGACATTATCAGAAATTTATTCCTTTTTAAAGCTAAATATTTTATTATATACTAGTTTATCTCTTCATCTGTTAATACTTTTGGTCTTCCACCTTTGGGCTATTGTAAGTAATGCTGCTGTGAACATGAATATATAAATCTCCCTTTGAGTCCCTACTTTCATTTTGGGTATATACCCAGAAGTAGAATGTCTGGATGTAACTATTTTTAATATTTTAGGGCATCACTGTATTATTTCCCAAAGTAGCTGCCCCATTTTACATTGGCACCAGGAGTGCACCAGTGTGTTTGTCCACATCCTTACCAACACTTTTTTTTTTTTAACAGTAGTCATACTAATGGGTATGTCATTGTGGTTTTGACTGGCATTTCCATGATTAGTGATGTTGAGCATCTTAGTGTGTGTGCTTGCTAGTCATTTGTCCATCTGTATTGGAGAAATGTCTGTTCAAGTCCTTGGACCATTTTTAAATCATTTGTTCATTTTTTTTTTGTTGTATGTGGTTCTTTACACATTCTAGGTATTAATTCTTTATTATAATGATTTGCAAGTATTTTCTTTCATTTTGTGGGTTGCCTTTTCACTTAAATTATGGTCTTTTGGCTTATTACAATTTTCATTACATAAACTTTAAAAAAATTTTGCATCTGACGACTGAAGCTTTTGGGTAGTGAACAGTTAAGAACGTCTGCACTACCCTGTCCACCCCAATCTCCCCTGGACCCCGCCAAACAAGTGGGGTTCTGAAAATGTAGAACCTCTTCTAAGCATGAGAGTAAACTTAAGAGACTATCCCCATTTTTAGCAGAATTCCCTTCTGAATGACTGAGCAGTAGGAAAACTGTGTACCTATTGAATACCCACAAATTTATTAATTTCATTTCTTTCTAAATCACTCAATTTAATGTGTGTACAGTCTAAGTTAGAATTTATACTTTTTCTGGGCTTTTATTAATCAACTTACACAACATATTCAGGACAGACTTCTACATCTTGCATAAGAGAGAAAAATATATGCAGTTTCCAAGGGTTAAAAAGTAAGTTAGAATTACTTTTTGGAAAGAAACAATTTTGGAAAGAAAAACTGATTGAGTTTTATCCATTCTACCTCCAAGTGACCTGGAAAAAAAAAAAAAAAACTCTGCTAAATTGAAAGCCATATGCACTGAGAAACAGGTACAGTTTTAGGTGTCAAGAAGTCTTTATTGAAATAATAGCACAGTTACACTTCTAATACCCTTTCCACTTGTATACAATAGATTAAAAATGCTTGCTACATACAGTGCACAGACAGTTCAATAATTATAACCAACTCAACTGCATTTGAAATAAATAAAATAGCCTATTTAATAACTTAAAGTAAAATTACTGTACAATATGAAAATAAAGATACATAAATGTTAAAATCTACAATGTGCTAAAAGAAAATCATAATTTTGCATTACACAAAAAAGTGCAAGAAAAAAATCTAAGCTTTTGGAGTGCAAAGTTTAAATTTTCCATTTTTAATCATCATGCAGACATAGCATTTCAAGCCATGCTACAGTCTATGCCAAAGTTTTTAATTTTTAGGAGGAAAAAACGCCAGCCAGTAAATCACTGTACCATCAAGTGTTGGATTACGTAAGTGTTGTATCACATAACACCCCTCGGCTCTGCTTCTACAGTACAGTTTAGAAGGGAGGTATCTTGTTGCATTCAAAAAATTGAAATTAACAAGTTTCTGAAGCAAACATATTTACCTTCAAGCCTGAAAAAAATGGAGATAATTGTAATACATCCCTGGGTTTTAAGAAAAAAGAAAAGGCCTACACCACACAGTGAGCTAAGAAGCAGTTGTCCAGCCATCTTTAAACTCCATAATGATCCTTAGTGAAAGCAACCATGTAACTTTGGAGAGACTTAACAAAATTCTGACCTCTAACTGACAAGTGATACAATACCACCACATTAAGAGAAAAGCAAAAGTAATTTCTGAACACCTGTGTTTAATCTGTGTAGAACTTGGTTGCATGACATTGTAATAATATGCTTAAAGTACAGTTCAATTTCAATGTGCATATAAAACTGTTATTTAGGCAAAGACCAAGGAATGCAGTAATACTAAGCCGTAAACACATTGTCCATCTTGACTTGGAGTGCACACTGGCAACATAAGAGCTCTTCTGCAGACTTTGGCAACAAAACTACGTGTGTGTATATATAGCAGGTCACAGCAGCACGAGCTCACGTGGAAGACTGAAAGCACTGCAGAACAGCATCACCCAACACCTCCTATCAAAGGGATACAGGAAACAAGGACCTCCTCCTGCTAAGTCACTTTCCTGTTCAGTCTATGTTCTTCAAATTTGTCATTCTCACAACTCAGTAGTCTTAAGTCTCTGTGCTTTCAATGCATAGTACATGAGGTGTTCCCTATCCATTGTAAGTCCAGAGGGTTACAGTTCTATCTGCAGAAGACGACAGGAAGGAAAGATCCTGGGTGTGCCATCTGCACTGAATCACTTTGTCCTTGTGCTCCCCCACCACCATAATGGGAAGCTGCTTAGTGAGGTCTCCTAAATTTAAAAAGAAAAGAGAAATTAGTTTTATAACACAAAATCTGTATATTATAGAATTCTCAGAGTCCCTATTTACTTTTAAAAAATCTTAATACATTAATACATTGAAACTTTAGGCATGAAATACTGAATACCTAATTATATTAGTTGTATCTGGTAACATACACAGTAACATTTGACAGAGATGCCACTGTCTCCCCAAAATTTTCTCAATTTCCCCACCTTTAGTGTCTCTGTGTCTCTACACTTTCCATCTCTTTTGCTAGTTTTCCTCATCTTGACTTAAAGTTTGATGCATCCCAGGAATCAGCCTTCTGATTTCTTGTTCCCTTTGAACTTCACCTGTAAAATTTCATTGAGTACCAGGGTACCATGGCCATTTATCTGCAGCAGGTCCTTGAGTAACATCGTTTCATTACAAGGTTGATGAGAGAAAAACAATCAGGCCAATGTTGAAGGAGGATGTCATCCTCCTTCCTGTATGTCATCCTGATGAAAGTTTCAGTTTCCAAGAATTTATCAAATTAAGTTAAGGCTTACTGTACTTTTACTGTACTTATGAGTCACACACATGTCATCTCCAACCTTGACTTCTAACCTGAACTCCAGACTAGCATCCAAATAGCTATTTGACATCTCTGGTTGCCAGACAGTCATCTTTAATTAACTTTAAGTTATCTTCAATTAATCTTATTTAAAACTTTACTCTTAAATGGCACCATCTGATTGCTTGTGCCACAAATTTAGGAATCAGCATTGATTCGTTTTCCCCTCACTCCTCAAATTTAACTCCAACAAATGAAAATATATCCCAAATTCAGTCATTTCTCACCACCTCCACCTCCACTAGTCTAAACCACCATCATCTCTCATCTAAACTGTTCAAGTAGACTCCTCACTAATGATACTTATAATGATGATACTTATAATCCATTCTCCTTACACAACTCAAAATTATTTTTAAAATGAATGGATAATGCAATTTATAATAAGAAATACATAATTTTGTCTTCAACTTGCTTCTGGTACAGAGTTCCTAAAATTCTTGGAATTTCCTAAATGGTGAGAGAGATATGGGTTCTTTTATTGTTAATGAGATGACTGATTTCTAATGGAGTCAACCCTGTGATTAGAGGGTTGGAATTTTCAGGTCCCCCCGCTATACACACACACACACGTGCGCACCCCTCCCCACAGCCTGTGGTGGAGGGAGAGGGGTGTGTCTGGAAGTTGAATCTATCACCAGTGACCAGAGTTAATCAATCATGCCTGTTATAAGCCTCCATCAAAACCCAAAATGATGGAGTTCAGAGAATTTCTGGATTGGTGAACAAATGAAAATACAGGGAGATTAGCACTTGGAGAGGGCATGAAAGCTCTGGGAACCCCCTCGCCACAAACTTTGCCCTATTCCTTTCTCCCGTCTGGCTGTTCCTGAATTATGTGTGTGTGTATACATCCATACACAAACACACATACATATATACATAGATACATAAAATATATGTGTGTGTCTGTGTACATATATACTGGCAATCTAATAAGTAAAATGCTTCTCTGAGTTCTGTGAGTCACTCTAGCATATTAATAGAACCCAAGCAGGGGACTGTAGGAACCTCTGGTTTATAGCTAGTTGGTCTGAGGCACAGATATCAACCTGGACTTGCAAATGGCAGCTGAAGTTGAGGGGGGAGGGGTTGGCAGTCTTGTAGGATGAACTTTTCTCTATGGCACTTGACACTGATGTCAGAATTGAATTATAAGGATGTCAAGCTGGAGTCTAGAGAATTGCTAGTTCTTTGTGTGGGGAACCCCCTCCTCACACTGAAAATTGGGTTTAGGGAGCCCAAATGTCATTCAATCACATCACTCCTTGGCTTAAATATTCCAAAGGATTCTCATTATTCTTTTTTAAATGCCTGTAAAGATCTGCCTCTTACAAATACTCTCTCTCCTCTGGTTCACTAAGTTCCAGCCACCCTGGCTTTGTGCAGAAAATCCCAAATGGATTCCTGTCTCAGCACCTTAACACTTGCTATGGTGTTCTAGGGTCCTGGCCTTCACATTATTTATGTCTCTGTGCAAGACCACTTTCCTGGAGAAACCTACTCTATCCTATCTAATAGCCTTCCCCTAGCTATCCCTATCACTTTCTCCTACCTTGCTAATTTTTAATAACACTTGCCAATGCCTAAAATTACCTCATTGATGTTTTGTTGATCTCAAAAAGGTGAACTTCATCAAGGAGGGAGTTACCTGTCTTATCTCTCTATCTGATCCTAGTTGTTACACAATATGTATTTGATTAATGAATGTTTAAAAATAAAACTAGATCTGAAGATATAATTATACAGATTATACACTAATTAAGTAGAGGTAAATAGGAGTACATAGATGCATATTTTAACATGTACCATTATTGAACTTACAGTGATTCAGTGATTCTTTTAAAACAATTTAACAATAAAACTAGACAATTAACTGAATTTATTTAATAATTTCCCATAATTCATCTCTTAGCATAGCACTAGTAGTTTGCTTTTAGTAAATACAAAAATCTGAAAATGTTGTATAGTCAATCACACCACATTAACAAAAAAGAGAGATCCCAAAGTAGCAAAGACAAAAAACAAAAAAAGGAGTCAATCTTAATCACCTTGTAGATCTGTCACCTTTATTTTCATATCATAGGATCCTGTTAGCAAGTAGTGAGCTCCAGGAGAGAATCGAACAGAGCGAACATCACTGGAATGAGGGTGATAACTTTGCACCATTCTTCCTCCTCTTATGTCATACAACATGCAACTAGAATCTTCTTGTCCTGTGGCTAAGAGACGGCCACTAGGATCTACAGCTACAGATGCCACTGCACTGCCTGCAGCAAGAGGAATGAAAGTTCCAATATGGAAAAAATCAATATAGCTTAAGTGTAACAGCTAATTATGTTCATTGAAACACACTCAAATTCTAATGTAGCTTATCAATATTATTCAGTTACAGAAAAATCCAAGTTAACAGTGAACCAACAAATACTTGTATCCTTTTTAGAGGCAAGATAGTAAGGAAGGTTCTGTGAGCAATGAAGAAATCCTTTTTATCACTAGGGAGAACCCACTGGGACTGCATTACCTATAGTAAATAGATGAGCCACTTTTCTTAATGCATTTTTTTCATTGCTGGGTAAGTGTCCAGAAATACTCCCATATAAAACAGAGTCTAGTTGGGGGAACAAGAAATTAAATAACGAAGTATGCTTTAGGACACAGTGTATGACATGTCTCAAAGCAACACATGATTTATTGCCAACAGAAACTCAATAAAAAGTAAGCTCTGAATCCACAGGCTAGAGCCCTAACTCTAGACCATCATTCTCTACAGGAGCAACAATGCCCTAAAGCGGGTGCAGAATGGTTCTCAGAAAATGAAAAATATCTTCATGTTTAACAATGGCTTATAGCCCTCCAAAGCTCAATCCTAATCAACAAAATCTTATTCCTTAATTAGTATTTAATTTATCTTGTTAGGAAAAAATGTAATTTAGTTTTTCCTCCTTAGGGCAACAATAAAAAAAGGCTGAAGACCAAAGTGGTCTGGGAAGACATAACAGAAAAAACAGACATAAGTTAGAGTTTGAGGAAATAAAGAGAATGTGTGTGTTTATATGTATCACACATATATGTAATTAAAAATCATCCTTAAAATCTTGATTAAAAAAAAGAAGGCAATGATGATCAGGAGTAATTACATGAGAAAATGTTTAGTGGAAAAGTACAAAATGTTTAAGGATAGGGAGGAAGTTTGGCAGGAATCACTTGACAACAAGCTAACACAGTACACACTGGTGGCTCAGGCACTAACCCTGCAGGTGTGTCACAGACCATGCAAAACCCAAGGACCCCGGCAGGAAAACAACCAAAACAGATAAATAAATAAATAAAAGTACTTCCTTCCTTTCTCCATCCCTCTCTCCTTCCTTTCTTCCTTCCAAATGCTTTTTCCTCCTCTCCCTTTCTTCCTCTTTAAAAATAAAAACAAGTTAACATAAAAAGCAGTTTGTAGCTGAGACATAAAAGGTAGATTAGAGTCAGACCATCAAGTATCTAGAATATCAAACTGCAGGGTTTGCACTTGTTCCCATACACAGTGAAACATTACTAGAGGTTTCTAAGTAGGAGAATTACATGATCCAAACACAATTTTGGGAAGATTAATCTATGTGAAAATGTGCATGAAGTTAAAATAGGTAATAGAAAAGTGAAGCCATTGGAAAACCAGATAGAATAATAGATAATGAGAGAATAGGGGTCTGAATAAGAATAGATATAGACTTTAAGAGAAAAAGCTGAATAAAGAATCACTTCTGGCTGCATGGAGGAAAAACAAAAACAAAAAAAAAGGAGTGAAAAATGAGCCTCAGGATTCAAATCTAATTGCATGAAGAAATAAGAAAACTATTATCAAAAATTCAGGAAATGGGAAGAAGAGCACAAGAAATGCAATGAGAGTCGTTTTATACATACAAAGTTTATTGTGCCAACAGAAATCCCAGGTTTATTTATTCAATAAAGTTATTGTATCCCTGCTCCCTTGGGTCAGAAGTTATGGTAAGTACTAAATCTACTGAGAAATAAACAGATATGATTGCTGCTTTTGTGAAACTTAAAATATATTAGAAGAGACCAGAAATAAACAAGCCATCAAAGAAGTAGCTGTTCAGAAAGGGAAGAGAAGAGCAGAAAAACTCAAAAAAGGAAGCAGTCAACTGACAGCTGAAATATATTTAGAATTTAAAAGTGATTTCACAATATTAAAATTATTGGTAATCTTGAAAAAGACAGCTCTTGTTGGAATGGTGGAGGCAGGAGACAGACCAGAGTAGTTTGAAGACTGAAAGTAAGGAAATGGGAAAGTGCATGTAGGCAAAACTTTTGTGACATCTGGGTAAGAAAAGGAAAAATTAGGGTGAGAGTTGGTATTGTACAAATTCCATCACAGAAAGGTAGAGATTCAGTAGAGAAAGATAATGTTGCAATAGAGAGAAAATGATCATAAAACTAAAGTCACTAAAAAGGAGAGAAAAGGGACTCTAAATAATTTAGACAACTAGCAGAAGATCGGGAAACAAATTAGAGATAAGTATATAGAAACTAAGCAACCAAATGAACAAAAATGATTTTTAATAACAAAAAACAAGAAGAATAGTGCTTACAGGTTAAAATAATGTAAACAATGAATACTGAAGCAACCAATATTTATAGTTAAATCAAAAGGATTCTAGAAGTTGAAAAAGGGTAATAGAAAGTTAAATTTTCATCTTCTATAGTGGAGAGAAAATAAATAATCCTAGAAAATTATTACAGACATTTTATTTAGAAATATAGAAATCAATATGAAAATAAAACTGCTTCCTAAGTTAAAAATGGCTGCCTCTAGACACCCTGGTAGAGTAGTGGTTTGGTCGATTGCCCTCAGCTGAGTGTAGTCCACATACATCCCAAGACCTGGGTTCACATCTGGGGGTGCGGTGTGTGAGTGTGTGTGTGTGTGTGTGTGTGTGTGTGTGTGTGTGTGTAGGGACAACCAAGATGAACTAAATAAATTTTGAAAAATGGTTCACATCTGGGGGTGGGTGTGGGGTGGTGGGGATGGGTGTATGTGTGGTGGTGTGTGTGTAGGGACAACCAAGACAAACTAAATAAAATTTCAAAAAATGGTTGCCCTGAGAAACAGGAAATGAGATAATGAGATAGGGGCTAGGAGCCATTCTCAGAGCAATACAGTTTTTCTTAAAAAGTTTTATTAAACTGTTTGCTTCTTTAAAGTATTTTATATATTAACTTTGAAAACACCTGTCATTTGAGACAACATGGAGGGACCTAAAGGAGATTATACTAAGTGAAATAAGTGAGAAGGGCAAAGACAAACACAGGCTGATATAATTTTGAAAACATTGCAAACTACACTTTAACAAATAAATGATCACATATTCATATATATAAATATAATTACACATTTATGAGTATTTCAGATTCAAATATGCTGTAACAAATCACACCTGGCTTGAATCACAGTATAGAAAAAAGTCCACTAATGTCAAAAAGAAAAAACACCAAAAATTAAGACTATAAGGCAGGTCTTTTCACTTTTCACTAATGCTATAGGACTGCAACTATAAAAACAAAGAAGTCAGAAAAGGGACTCCAAAATAAAATAAAGACAACAGAAGAATACTGTGCAACTCTTAGATTCCAGTGTTTTAAAGGATGATTATAATAAAAAGAGCAGTAGCATCAGTCTATATGGAAAACCCAAGAGATACTATTAAATTAAAAAAGCAATACATGGCACAATCTGGTGGCTCTAAGCTAGCAACTGGGGCACAGACCATGTAAAGCCCAAGGACCTGGATTAGTCATCAAGATAAATAAAAAGGATGCTTCCTTCTCCTCTTCCTGCCTGCCTGTCTGCCTGCTTGCCAGCTTCCTTCATCTTAAAACAAAACAAAACATACATACATACACACACACACACACACACACACACACACAAAAATATGTGTGTGTAGCCAAAGAGTTTGTTTATATTATATTGTTTATAATATAAACAAATATACACACACACATGCATTGACAACACACAAATGGTAGCATATAATACACACCTTGCCTTTTTTTTTTTTTTTTTTAGAGGAAGGATGGGAGAGGAGGAGGAAGTATTTTTTATTTATTTACTTGTTCTTGGTTGTTCCCCGCAACCTTGGGTCAATAACTTGGGTCCTTTGGTTCTCCGTGGGCCATGCCAGTGAGAGCCACAGACTTAACACCTGAGTCACCAGGGAGTACCTTTAGTTATATATTTATGTATATTTCACAAGAATAAATAAGGAAGTGGCCCCTTAGGGAAAGACACCAAGGAACAGAACTGGAAAGAAAAACAGAATACTCTTTTGTTCAATTTCAATTGTTGCCATATGCACACATTTTTTTTAAAGGAAAGATACAAGAAGAGAGAAAACGAAGAAGCATTTATTTTATTTATTTTATTTAGCTGATCATCTTTATTGTTCCCATGGGCTCCATGTCACAAACCTGGATCCTTTGGATATATGTGGACCGCAATAGCTGGTGACCATGGACTTAATCACAAAGTCATCAGAGATATGCATGCATTAAAAAAATGTTTTTTAAAGACCTAAATTTGAAAGCGTCCCTGTTAAAAAAAGTAATTTGGGGCACAATACTTAATCTCCCTAGAACTCAATTTCCTAAGCTGACTGTTATTTTTACAAATAAAGTAGCAGATGGAATATTTTGAAAAAATTTAAAGTAATCCATAAAACACTAAGTATCTATTTTACTGCTGTTCCTATTATTCTTTTACATATGTGTTGCAGGGAGAAGTAGGGAAGTATAATTTATAAAGCTTCTTTCCCATATAAGTGCATTTCAGTTCCAGAAAAACCTACCCGTGCCATGGAATGTTGTGCCAACAACTCGAACACAACTTGGCACTCGAAGATCCCAGAATCTAACAGTCTTATCTTGAGAACCAGATGCGATCATCCAGCCACTCCAGGTGTAAAGTGCTAAAATATGCCCTGTAAAAAATCATATGAATAGTTATTACTGTGGAACAGTAGTTTATTTAACACACTCAAAGCTCCATACTCCTTAGTGTTAGGCATGTGATATTCTGGTTAATCAATATACCATGTGGTCTTATATCAAATATATTGACAATTTTCAATAAATTAAAATTTACTAAAACATAGAACATCAAAACCATGCTACAGAGAAAATCTCTTTTGGATTCATTATTTCAGAATAAAATACTGAAAAACTTGCTTTATTTCAATATTGAAATATTTTGAAATAAAGCAAGTTGACATAAATATTGAATATTGAAATACTGAATAAATATTGAAATAAAGCAAGTTTTCTATAAAGGAAGCAAAAGATTATGGGATTAGGTCACCAGTTTTGCAAGAGACACACCTGGGGTCATATTTCAATTCTGTTATGTTAATGATATTATCGAGCCAGTCATTTTGCCATTTCAAGTTTCACTTTATTCATCTATAAGATGGAGATAAAACTTCCTGCCTCATAAGTTTGTTGTGAGGATTAAGGAATTATGTGTAAAGAATTTAGTATACAGGTAAATGTTAGCTACAATTATTGTGTTGTTATCCAAATATCTTTCACAATTTAAATTTTTTTTAATAAAAAATTTGTTTTGGCAGACCCCTGTGGCTCAGGTGGCTAAGGCACAGGCCATATAAAGCCTATAGAGAGGGATTTGAGAAATATATATGTATATTCTGTCTTGAGGAAATTCCTTTTAATGAAATATACCCCTTTAATAAAAATGCAGGAGGGGAGAGTGGGAAGCACAAGTTGAACAAAAAGAAAAGCAGCATCTGGGACTAATATCACATACCGGTATGTCCACTCAGAGCATGGAGGCCCTGCCCTCTTTGACAGTCAGTTGTATAAATGTTACAATCCCCAGCTCCAGCACTTATTAAAATAGCTCCACCACTTTCTGGGCCTTCCATAAATGCCAAGTCTCTAATTGTCCCATCATGCATACTGAATTCCAGATCTGGTCCTGAAACAGCAATAAGAATTAAAAAAAAAGATGCTGCTCAATTTACTATGTTAATTTGAAATTGCTAAACTGCCTCAAAACTGAACAAGAATAGTAGTAAAATTACATGGTTTAAATTTTCATTTAGGGATTGCTATTATAAACAATTGCATTTTACTAAGCAAAGATCTTCAAGAAATCAGAATGATTCAGTAATCATCATCCCTAAAATAGTTATATGTAAAGTTCCCTTCTTATCTTTCATCCCAAAGAAAATGAAGTCTCTACAAAATACTCAAAAACATAATTCTGGTAGTTATTTAAAGGTTATTTTTCTGATAACAATTTTCTAAGGATTAGATACCACCTAGTCACTCATGGATGTAACTAAGCAATTAGAATATTAAAAAAAAATCTTCTTAAAGTTTAGATTTTTAGTGAAGATAACACAGAGAAGTATCAGAGATACATCATGGGGAAGTCATTGAGGTGGTTCAGGCAGCTAAGGTGGCTGAGGTACAGGCCGCGTAAAGCCTATAGACCTAGGTTTGAAACCTGAAGCTGGAGGTTAAAACAAACAAAAAAACACACTGCTAAGTCACTGCTTACATACTTGGGCCCTACCTGTTGCATTACAAGTCTCTGCATTGAAGGGCAGCACTTTGACATATTTGTCATTTGATCCTGTTGCTAGTAACTGCCCACAAGGACTCCAGGCCACACAGTAAATGGATCCTTTATGATGCTTATTCCTTTTGAAACGTATCACTGGCTGCTTAGGGATGTCATGTGCACTAAAGAGAAAAATTACAAAAAGATATTTCAATTTACTGTTTGCTAAAGTTATTAAGAAATTCTCTATTATGACTGTTCTTGAGGGAGCAAAAAGACTAAGAAAACATGTAAACAATTTTCAAAATCTTAGAATAAATTTACAGCATATTTAAAAATCCAAAAGCAAAACTATAAACCATTGTTGTACTAATCTGACTTATTTCAGACCACACAGGGAACAGGATATTTTATAAAAGTCCCCATTTCATGTATTTTCATGGACTTAACCCAAAAACAAAGGTTTTTAGGAACTAATCATGCTTCCAAATTCAAAAGGTTCAATGAACATTAATTAAACAGAGAACATGAGCACCTGCCTGGGCCTGACTGGAACCAAGGGACAGATGAAAAATAAAGGAAGCAAGAGCTTAAAATCTGGCAAGGGTAGGAGCTGTCATGACTACTCGCCAGCAGAGCAAGCAGTGCTATAGTGCTATATCCATCACGAAGTGTAGCCCTTAGAGGACAGGAAGAATATTAAGAGAAAAACATGAAAACAAGAGGATAGCTTCAGTGAAGACAAAATCTAGGAGAGAAAGTACAAAACACCCAACATGGGAGAATCTGTGGGGCTAGAGTGGAGAAGTCCCAGGCACTTACAGACTGATGGGAGGGACGTGGAGGAAGAGGAGTTGCCGATACTGCTGAGGAAGGTCCTAAATGCCATGTTCCTCAAGAGTTTGACTTTTAACAGAAGTCAAATATTGGTTTGTTGAAGTAGTAGTATCTTATTTGTACTTTAAACACAGACTAATATTAGGATACTAAAGGTTTTATTAGGTTAATAACATCGAATCTATGTAAGAAAATATACATGTTTTTGGCTATTCAATCTAAAGGGTGAAAAGGCATAACTAGGATTTACCTGAAAATATTTTCATAAGTCCCTTGTGTAACTTTCCCATATTACATTCTCTTCCCCCCTCTCAGCCCCCCTGATAATTCAATTCTGAGTTTTATACATAGGTTTCCTCAAGTTTTATCAAACAGGTATGTCCCATAACATTATATTGGTTTGCATGTTTTTAAGTGTTGCATAAATTAAATCATTATACATTTTTTTCAACTCCCATTACATTTGTAACATTCCCCTAGGCTGACAGAAATATTTGTAATCTATTCATTTTTCACTACTATAGAGTACTTCATTAATACTAGGCATTCTGGAAATAAAGACATGTTATTTAAAAACTTGGAAAAATTATTTTCACAAACAAAAAAGATGAGGCAAATACAAGAAAACTCATTACTAATGCATTTTAGTGTACTAGTTTCTAGTTTTACAAATGCTTAAAATTTTTCAGTTAAATTAAAAAAATAAGATTCATGGATTGATGAGTCTCAAATTCCTAGAAATATTTAATACTGATTTAGAAAATAGATCAAATCAAAAGATTCTCTTGGCATGCCCTAGTGGCCTAGCGGTTTAAACCAGGAGTAGTCCCACATATACACCAAGGTGTCCCTGGTTCAAGACACAGGGCGGGAGAAACAACTAATGATGGACAACTGAATAAAAGAGTGCTTCTTCCTGCTCTCTTCAAGACTGCCTGCCTGCTTGCTTTCATTCCTGCCTGTACATTTCTTTTAAAATAAATAAAATGAAAAATTTTTTAAAGGCTTTTATTTTGCACATCCAATTCACTGCCAGGGCAGTGAATTCTTTAAATGGATTTTCTCTCTATTCACTTCCCTTCATCTCTACTGCCATCACACTAGCCATCGAAGAAAATAGCTTTGACCTTTCCCCTAGCATCCACTCATTGCCAACTGACCTACAGTCAGAGTGATGATCTCAAAATTAGTATCACAATGCCATGCTGCTCAAAACTTTCAGTGGTTTCCCATGGTACTCATGATAAAATATGAAATGGCTACAGAGCTTTGTATAATTTAATTTAAATCTATTTCTGTAGCTTCATCACACTCCAGCTCACTATACTCTATCCAATCTGCATTAACTTTGGGTCCTCAAAAGATCAAGTTCTGTATCTTACTTCATGCTCCCTGTGTTTACTCTCTTCTCCCTTTTCTTCACATGGTGAGGTTCTACTCATCCTCAGATCTCAATTTTAATCTCTCTACCTCAAAGAGGCCTTTCTCTGACTTCCTAGTCCTCTTATTTCCCTGTTTTGCTTGGTTATAATACCTGATATTTTTTCTTCATAACACCTACCACAATGTATAATTTTATTTGCATAATGTCTATCTTCCCCACTAACCCAGAAGTGCCATAAAGTTATCAAACATGTTCATTTTACTTACAACTATCCCCAAAAACTGGAATAGTACTGAGCATATGGGAGGAGCTCAAAATATACTTGTTAAATAAATAAATTTTCATAAAACTCAGTTTCTTCACAAAAAATCCATAAAACATCTGTGTCAGCATAAGAAACACAAAAAGAGGAAAAACAGTAAACTTAAGCTCAGGTTAATCCTAAATACACAAGTCTTTGGCTCTGCCTCCATAATTATTGCTATTTTCCACTCCCTAATCTAGAATTCTACCTATTCTCCCTTATTTCTACTTAACTAATATAATGAGTATGAATAAATTATAATACTATCATTTAACATGATACCTATTCCCTTTCCCAACCTGTGAATGCTAAATTAAGGTCAAAAAGCTTAAATTTCTGCTTCAGATATGGAGATACCCCCAAAAAACACAAATAAATAATCCTACCCCTTTGTTCTCTACTCTAGGCTTTTAATAAAATTCTTAGTTAAAAAAAAAAAAATTCCAAAACATATAAATTATATGCATTGATTTTTCTATTTAAATTTTTTTAAAGGAAAGGTACAGGCAGAAATGAAGTGAGGCAGGCAGGCAGGCAAGCAGGCAGGCAGGCAGGCAGGGAGGCAGGGAGGCAGGGAGGCAGGGAGGCAGGCAGGCAGGCAGGCAGGCAGGCAGGCAGGGAGGCTGAGAGGAGAAAATAAGAATTTAATTTTTAGCTGTTCATCTTGGTTGTCCCTGTTAGGACACAAACCTGGGTCCTTGGCATCTATGTTGACTGTGCTCAATCCCTACTCTACCAGGAAATGCCTATTTAAATGATTTATACACTTTGGGTGCTTTTGTCCAGTATGAAAATTATTCCATTTGCAGCATTCATTTCTCTAAATAACAAAATCTACTAAAGAGCTCATGATCTTAACTAAGTCCATTTATTTTGATAATAAAAGCCTTAACTAATATATTGCTCTTAAAAAGTATCTAACCAAATGGTAAAGAGCTCAAATTCAGTTTTCTGTGAGGTTTAGCTAGGTTATTTGCTTTCTTAGTAACTTTAAAGAATTAGCTGTACATCTAATAGATAAGATTATACACCCATTTTCAGTAAAATGTCTTTAAAGACATACACCTTATATTCAAATTCCATAATCTATTCAAATAAGAGGTTAAAATCACAGTTGAGTTGACCAAATAAAAATGGAATTTTTGCAGGTCAAAATGATCAAATATCAGTAATTTTATATAGTTCAACCTAATCCTTTGAAGCTACTATAAGCAATTTTTATTTTCTTAAAATTTATAAGTAGCATTATTTTGTCTTTCTTATATAATGTAACTGAAATATAAGCTGCTTCAGATAAAACAAAATGCAAAAGTCATGGAAATAAGTAAGATTAGAATATTGCATAATAAAGGTCTAAATGAAATGCTTTATGAAAAAAATTATAGTTTACAATTTTTATGCCTATTTTCTAAGCATTAAAAATAAAAAATAAAAAGTTTAATAAGAAAAAAGGAAATTAAAAAATTGAAACACCACTGAATGGCAATTCTGAAAATGGACCAATAGAGCTAACTTAAAAATTAAATCAAGAAAGGTAGTACAAACCATCTATCCTTACCTTGGATTAATTACTTCTGGATAGGCACAGACTCTCAGAGTTTTTGAATTTGAACCAACAGCATATAAACCACCACCTGGATGAAAAGCCACTGCTCTAACAGCTTGTGTGTCTTCTAAAGTATTAATACAAATAAACTGTTTTTTCGATTTGTCATCCTATGGAAAGAATGAATATGAAAGTCATTCTATGAAAAAAATGAATTTAAAAGAATTCAACTTTATTCCATTTCACATTAATTTGAACTATATTATTCACTTTGTCAATTTGCATTTACTAACTATAATCATACTCTTTTAAATGGCATATCCAAATTAATCCAATTTTTCTATTTTTTGCTACTCATTGCTAAACCTAAATCTCAGATTCCTAATAGACAAGTGTGTCTTTGCTTAATATGACAAAATAAACATGCTAAGTTCTCTTTTAACTGTCAAGGAAAAAATATATCCCACTTATATAGAAGCTGTTAAAAAAACAGTAGATTTACATTTCTAAAAGTAGGAAGTATAAAGAACTATTATATATTTTTAGAACAGAACTAAAGAGTAAAAGAAAAAAAGTTTGCCATTATCGCCACCAATGAAAACTCCAAAGTTTCAAAATAAAATTACAAAACACCTTTTAAAACTATAAGTTATTTTAATCAGATCCTCATTTTTATTTTATACTGTCAACCTGTCTGTTCCACAGTCCTCTTCTGAGAACGGCAAGTTGAAATGGTTCTGTATATAGGCTTTAGTGACTCCTGCTATTGGTGTCATTTGAAACTACACTGTGACCCTGACCATACTGACTATACCTGGAACAGGTTCCCACATACTGCATGTATCAGACACAACCAAATCCTGTTCTTAGAAAATATGAAGGTCAAGTACACACAAAGGCAAATTGCTTCAGGTCTGGTTGGATTCGGAGAGCTCTAGGATCTACAGTGATTGTTCCAATGATGAGACTATGCCTCTCCCTACCAAGATTTATTTCTTCATGCAATACATCACCATGGGGTATAGGGGAAACACCTGTCACATTACGTTTGCCTTATGTAAGTGAACTTAAATCTTATATTATTCATGTGAATTTATTTGACTAGAAATGCTACATTTTCCATTAATCCATATATAAGAAATGCAATGATCAAATGAATAACATGGATAAGAGAAAATGGGAGGGAATAACTAATTAATCAAACAGCACTATAGCACATTAATAATAATTATGAAGAGATGCTTTATAGGTAAAATGGCAGTCACAAGTTAATTTTGTTGTTCTCCAGTGTAATTATTTTCTAAAATTTGTTGTCATATAAAAAAGATTTCACATAAAAATCAACATTTCTAGCTTTTTTGAAAAATCAAAAGAACTAGAACTACTGTTCAGCATATTTATTTGTGCAAGGGATAAATATTCCTATGTGCTTATCACAAAATGATCACCATTATTCATGTGTTACCTTTTGGCTTCATAAGCATCTGACATAACACCTTTGTTTATAGGGTTACAATATGAAATGGGAAATTTAAAATGAAGTTGTATACTAGTTAAAGAAGAACATCTGGTTCTAAAACAAAAACAAAAGCTCTGATGAGAAGCCTCCAAAAAGATGCCAATAATATCTGAGCAAATTAATCATAGGGTTCAGAGAGTAGTGCACAGCCACAACTTATGTGCCAAGATCATTACTGGATCATTAATACGAATACTTCCAAATGTGCTTTCTGAGGCAAGTTCAAGACTACCTTGAGATAAACACCAGTACCATAATTATTTCTAAAATTCTGTCTTTTAATTGAGAATTATTTAGTAAAACTGCAAGTATACATAAAAACGATGAAGTTTCCATTCCCAAAGTATTACCTCTTCCCCTTTTGATCTTGATAGGTTCCCTGGAGAATCTCCAAGAGATGGCTTAATGACCAAATGTTCTGATGAGCTGTATGAGTAAAAAATGCAAATAAAGTTTACTCTGAATATCAAAACAGAAAGTAAATTAATTTATCCTTTCAATCTCTAATTTATTTATTTACTTATTTATTGCAAATAACCTTATTAACCATGGTTGAAGTTACTTTTCAGAGTCATTTATTAAGAGGCTTGACTCAGAGACAGCAAACACAATTGTAAAGAGGAAGCGAAAAGGCATTTTGGAAAGGAGATGAAACCAAAGCCCACAAATTTTTATGATGAGCTATCAGTAACTTTCCTCTGCTTAGCTCAAGAATACTGGTTGCAATGCTTAAATATTACTCCAGGCAGAAACATGAATTGCTCTTTTAGAAAATTATTTGACCCAAGAGAAAAGACCAATAGAAACTGACAGTTAAGAGTCCCACAGTAAAATGTTATTTTCATTTAACTACTTTTTGTGAGTTCAACCAGTAGAAATATCTATCCATATATTTAGCCCTTTCTTCCCATCAGCATCTTTAAAACGTCTTCTCTTTACAGATAGCCAAGATTTCTAGCTACTTGAGGAAAATCTCTTGGATAAAAGCCAGAGACTAAAACAAACAGAAAAAGGAATTTCGAAGAAGAGAGGCAATTCAGGAAACAAAGCTACAAAAATATAATAAAATTACTAGCTTAAGCACCAAAATGCACCCAAGTTAGACTTTTTAAAAAGTACTTTTAACAGAAAATTAGAGAATAAGAAAAGGTTTAGGAAAAAAAATACAGTAGCAGGGAAAATTAATCAGTAGAAGATGAGGGTGAGTAAATTTCCAAATAACATATTTTCAATTTTCAATAACTTAAGTGTCTAGCTTAAAGGGTTCATGAGATACCCAGAAGTTTAAAAGAAAATAGACCCCACTCTAAGGTATGTCATTATGAAGTTTTATAAAATCAGGGAAGAAAAAGTCCTAAAACACTCCAGAGTAGAAAGAGTACCAAGGCTCATATAGAATATCAAGTCACAATGGCCTCAGACCCTTAACATTAAAATTAGAAAATCATGTAAGCAATGGCTTTAAAAGTCTGAGAAATAATGCCAATCCTAGAATTTTATAACCAGCTATACTAAGACAGAAAATGTGCCATATTTAGACCTACAAGGTCTCAGAAATTTCACCTCTGCTATAGCCAATTTCAGGAAATTACATGAGATTCTGAAAAAGAGATCTAATACAAGGAAGAGGCCAAGAAAATCCCCAGAAGGATGGTCAAGAGAAATCCCGGGACTCTTCAGGCCTAAATAAAATGGTTCAGAAGCACTGATATAAAGGAAAGCAAGAGTGATCCTGGAGGGATGTCTTCCAATAAGAAAAAATGGAAAAGAAAGAGTGCCTGATTTTTTTTTTTTATGGTAATCAGAGCTTTACAATTTTTACAGTTGTTCCAAAGCTTCTGAAGATACTTTAGTGATAAGTACTAAGAAAATTAAGCATGCATATACACATGCACACCAAAATTGAGGCAATTACTATCCCCAACAGAAACAAAAAAGTGTATAAAAAAGAAATGTAGGCAAGCCCTGGTGAGTAATGGTTGAGCAAAGTTCACATACATCCCAGTTTCATGTCCTGGGGCCAAGATAAACAACTAAATAAATAAAATGCTTCTTCCTCCTCTCTCTTCCTGCCTGCCTGCCTCTGCTCACCTTCATTCCTGTCTGTGCCTTTCCTTTAAAAAAAAGAGAGAGAACCAATTGAAACAAAAGTTGATACATATTGGAATGAAAGGGTACACAAGTATGTTATGGGAGATGAGTATGACAGCTAAATCTAACTGGCATGGAATCAATAAATAATAAAAATAGTAATAGAAATATGTTATTCAGAAATATGGAGACATATAGCAAAATAAATAGCTAGGCTGAAAATGGTAGCCTACTGGAAATAGAAATTATGGACAAAGATGGGTAAGACATGGGATTCTGCTTTATTTAAAGCTTTGTTGTGCCATTTTTTTAAACCATGTACGTACATTACTTTGACAAAAATTTAAAAAATTTTAAGTATCAGTTCTAATTTTGTGGTAACAAAGTGATATTATGGGAACTGTCATAAAGAAGCAAATACAATACATATTTATGCTCTGAAATATAAAACTAGAGTTTTTGATACTAAATTTATAATGCTAATAACTCCTAGAAGCATTCAAATGCCAAAAGCTAATTGTGCATTTTAAAATGAATCACACTCAAAGGTGTTCAATGTTAAGAATAGATGAAGAAAATGCTCCTGAACTATTCTCACTGTATAAATTGACATCTATTTACTAATAATTGCAAAAAAAAATTTTCTGACTAGTAAAAACATTTGCAAAGTCTTCAGTTGCTATAGTTGCTAGAGCTGCCAGCACTGTCTTGTGTAATTATTCTATCATGTTATGAAACATCTTCTTGAGCCCTGAAAGTCTATAAATTAAAAGATTATTTGTTGAATGGTAATTAATAATGGCAATAAAAAGAAAGTCTGAGAGAAGGTGAAGTCTAAAACTGTATGATCTCAGAGTAAGGTGCCTATAAAAACTAAAATTAGGTATGCTCTCATGGAATAGCAGTTAGATCTGCTGCCTCTGTTGGAGACACCAGTCCACCTGCATCCCAAGGACCTCGGTTTGAATCTCATTGCTGGGGGAAAACAACCAGGATGAGCAACTGAATAAAAATATGTAAAATGCTTCTTCCTCTCTGCCTGCTTGCCTGCCTGCTGGCTTGCCTTCACCTTTCCTTTAAAAAAAAAAATTGTCTTAGTGGTGATGAGAAAGCAAAAAGCAAAATAGAAGCAGAATAAGGACTATTAAGAGATTTAGAAGGCCATAGTAGAGGATAAATGAAGGCGATTAGAAAAAAGTTAGTAGGTAATAAGCTCCAAAATTTTGTATTTGTAAGACTACAAAGAGAAGTTCCATTTATGTTTCTATTCATTAGAAGTTAGTATTTCACAAAGGCAAGCACTTACATTTGGTTTCCACAAGGTGGCGATTCCGCAGGAAATGGTATGTGATTTGTTGATCCAGGATTAAGAGGAGTGCTTGTATGAATATTTGAAGCATCATGTGTTAATCTCTGACTAGAGTCTTGGGGTGGTGTAGAAAAACTCGTTATAGAAGAATTAGTGGATCCATTGCCTTTACTCCCATTACATTGCTGGTTGAGTGCTGATACATCATTACCAAGGGTATCCATTCCAATATTTAATTCACCAAGCTTTTGAATGGATCTTTAAAATAAAGCAATAAAATTATTTTAAAACAAAAATTCAATCACATTCCTAATAGAGAAAATTGGAAGTTTGAGAAGGTAAATATATGGATAAAAAATAATCTATGGAAAGTTTGGTACTAAAAAATGACCATCATCAGCTTAGACAAATAAAATACTTGAAAATAATCGAAACTTTTCTACTGAACATCATTATAAAGGAGATAGGCATAAAGAGAATCATTGACTTTTTAAAGTATCTTTTACCATAAAAACAGAAAAAACATGTTTCTTATCCAGTATAACTTCAGCTTTAATTTTCAATTTAAAATTTAATTTCCTAAAATAGAACTAGCACTAACAAAATTTCTCACCAAGAAAACAAACCATTTTCACTTCACTAATAATATCATATCAACCATGAAATGGATAACTGAGTCATCATGCAGGTCATGATGGGACAAAATCATTACAATTCATTTCTTCATTCATTCTACAAAGATTCTGCCAGGCTCTAATCTAGGCATTAGGGAGAGAAAACAGGAAGCAAAACAAGTTAGCCTCAGTGCCATTCCCCCACCATCCATTCTTTACATCGGGGTAGCCTGGTTTCTTATGTTGGGCTCAGGGTTCCAAATGCACAAAGAGGAAGCTGCCACAATCTCTAAAATTTTGACCTATAACTGGTGCAGCATCAACTTCCCCAGACTAGATTCAATATGAGGACTAAACAAAGGGTGTGATTACCAGGCGGTATTGTGGTTCATCGTAGTTTTATTTTTCCCGTATTAGACATTAGTGTATGTGTACATGCATGTTTATGTGTGCATATTTAGAGATTCAGAAGACTTTGGAAGAACAGTTCAGCATTTCAAAGGAAACAGCAAACAATTTTAACTATGCAGCATTTCCCAAATTGCGCTCTATGAAATACTAATCCTTTGAAATACTCCCCATTAAAAAAAAAGTCAAATAAATTTGGTAAATGACTAATAAATTATAAAGAGTCTACAATTCTTTTTTAAGGAAAGGTGCAGGTAGGAATGAAGGTGTATAGGCAGGGAGGCAGGAAGACAGAATAGGAAGAAACACTTTATTTTTATTTAGTTGTTCATCTTGGTTGTTCTCCCTTGGCCTAGGACACAAACCCAGGTCCTTAAGATGTATGTGAACTACTCTTCAGCAGGAGGCAGTTGACAAAACCACTATTCTACCAGGGCATACCAAGAGTCTAAAATTCTAACACATCATTTTGTCTCTAAAAGTGGAGGGTGAGGAGGGGCAGAATTGTGCCTATAGTAAGTGCCAAATTAATGGTGTCAATAATTAGTATTAATAGGAACAAAAGATCAAGAGGTATAAAGTAGTGATACAGGCATGCCCTGGTGAAATAGCAGTGAGGTCAGCTACCTCCAGCACAATCCACAAACATCTCAAGGACAGTTTAGCATCCCAAGTTGGGAGGGAACAACCAATGTGAACAACTAAATAAAAACGAAATAAAAAATACTTCTCCCTCTCGCTTCCTGTCTGCCTTCATTCCTGCCTGTACCTTACCTTAAAAAAAAAAAGAAAAAAAAAAAAAAGTGATACAGTATCGTTAGTAAAAATTCTATCACACTGTAGTTGATTTTTTATATAAGATTTATTATATAACATGACTATTTTCTCTTCCTTTTTGTATACCTCTTAGAAAGAAGCAGCAAAATTTAGAAACTACTCTGCTGCTAGAAGAGTAGCAGAAAATAAAACAGTAAGAGGAAAAGTATAACTTAACTTACAGAGTCCATCTCTGTTCAATTTGTCCTTAGTAGTAATCAGGTACTTTAAAGTTCTGATACAGACTCAGATAAATAAAATACATAAAGAGAAAACAGAATATGTAATGAAAAGGACAACGGAGAATTTACATGAAACTAATTTACAAAATCTTAAGGTAATATCCATTCATACTTATAACAGACCTAGTTCTCCTAGGGTTTCTATAACATATTTCCCTATTAATGTAATTTTAAATTCTAATCTCTAAAGAAATGAGAACATCTGTCAAGAAATATGCTCCGAAGTGAGCCTACAGCACAGTTTGTAGTACCATATGGAAAATAATTTGGGGCACACCTGGTGTCTCAGGTAGCTGAAATGCTGTTGTGCCAACCTACATAGAACCTGAAGACCTAGGTGACCCAGGGCCCTGGTGAAAAACCAAAAATTAAACAATAAACAGACAGAAAAAAGCTGCTTCTTCCTCTTCCCTCCTTCCTGTCTGCCCTACTTTCATTCCTGTCTGCTCTCCTTCCTCTCTCTAAAAAGGTAATTAAGATAAGAAGAGAAAGAATTTGAATTCTATCTATGATTATCTTTAAGGGAATAAAATATCTTGAATATTTTTACCTTTTTTTCTGGGAAAGTACAACCCTACCACTACTGGAATCACATAACCTTGTCACTTCATCTTTTGACTTAACCTGCTTTCACTGAAAAATAAAATAGCCATGATGTCAAATTGAGACTACGACCTTTATGAATTTGAAGAAAACATCCAAGAACCAGAAATGGCAATTCATCAAATCAGGATAGCTCTGATAATCCACTAACTTAATTAGAAGTGGTAAGAAAAATGATCTTCTGAAAATTCAGAAGCCTACTTAGTCTTAAGATTACTATAAACATTCCCAATGTGAAAGTTTAAAGATGGGATCAATTTCGGGTTCACTGACTTATACAACCCCTAGTTGTAAAAATTATATATTACTGAACCAAGTAAAAAAAATTGTCACCACTGCATTGCATAATCATAATGATGATAGCCAAGATTTATGGCTTACTTCCTATGTGCCAGGAAGTACACATATTCTAGCTTATTGATTTTTAAAGAACACACACACACACACACACACACACACACACACACACACACACACACACTCAATCTCCATATCCACCTGGCAGTCTGCTTCCAGCCTGTGCTTTAACCCACCACATTCTTCTGCTCTTATTATTTCAATGTGTAATGATGTTTAAAGGAGAGGGAAAAAAATCTGTGACTGGAAGATAATATGTTAACCCCATGTTACTTGAAACACAGAAAAAGTCTTAAAATTTCAAACTATTCAAGGGGAAAAGCATACATGCTTTAAAATAATTCCTTGTATTAAAAATATTACTCAAAGACCAACCTATTAAGAAACTGTTCAGTAAGATTCTGCTGCTGATCAGGACCATCTTCCTGATTCACACCTCCTTCAAGAAGCATCTGTTGGTATATCTGTCGCTGTTGCTCCTTCTGTTCTAAATGCTGTTGATAGCGTAGTCTTTGCCTATAATATTCTTGAAATTGTTCTGTTGAATCTCGAAGCTTAAAAATAATAGAATTATATAAGTGAACAGACAATAACTGAATATGTCTGCACTCAACTCATTATTTCCAAGCCTTCATCATCCCAAATATCTATAAAAGCTGAATAAAATATACAATAGTTACCTTTTCTGTTGTAAAATAAATATAAAATTTGTCATCTTCATCATTCTAAAGTACACAATTCAGTGATATAAATTATATCACAATATTGTGCAACATCACTATTTATCTTTTTCATTACCCTTAACAAAAGCACAGTAACTATTAAGCAATAACTTCATGTTTAACTCTCCTAGAAATCCCTAGTAATTTCTATTCTACTTTCTATCTATAAATCTGCTTATTCAAAAGAGATTTCATATAAATGGAAACATATTTCTCCTGCTGTATCTGGTTTATTTAACTTAGCATTATATTTTCAAAGTTCCTTCATGTTACAGAATTCATCAGATTCCTTTCCATGGATGAATAATACTCCATTGTATGTATGTGTCACTCTTTATCCATTAATCATTGAATGCATACTTGGGTTACTGCTACCTATTGACTGCTGTGAATATGCTGCTCTGAACAAGTATGTAGATATCTATTTGAATCCTTGCTTACAATGCTCTGGGATATATACATAGGAGTAGAATTACTGGGTCATATAGTTTAGTTTTTTGAGGTACCACAAAACCAGTGACTACAGTTTTTTAACATCATACATCCCAACCAGTAACATATGATGCTCAAATTTCTTCACTTCCTCCCAACACTTGTTATTTTCCTCTGCTATGATTTTAACCATTCTAAGAGTTAATGAAGTTCTATTTCATTGTGGTTTTTCTTGGCATTTCCCTAAAGACTAGTAATGTTCAGCATCTTTTTTATGTACTTCTTTGGTCATTTGTATATATTCTTTGAAGATGTCTATGCAAGTCCTTTTTAAACTGGCTTGTCTTTTTGTTTTTGAGTTGTAGTTCTTTATTTATTCTAGATCCGACACCCTTACCAGACATATGAATTGCAAATCAGAAAGTATTCTTTTCATTTCCTTTATAATTTCCTTTGATGCATGGAAGTTTTTAATTTTGATGAAGTCTAATTCATGAATTTTTATAGGTTTTGTTCATGCTTTGGGTATTATATCTAATACATTACAAAACCCAAGGTCATATTTACCCCTATGTTTTCTTCTATAAGTTTTATACTTTTATCTCCTACATTTACATTGTATTTTGTTAACTTCAGTATATGATGTAAGGTAGAGGACCAACTTCATTCTTTTGCATGTGGAAATCTAGCTGATCCGACATCAAGTTGAACAGACTGTTCTTTCTCCATGGAATGGACCTGGCACACTTGTCAAGAAATCAAGTGACCAAAGATACATGGGATTACTGCTATTCTCTCATTTTATTTGATTGGTCTATATGTCTAACCTTAAGTACAAGTACCACACCAATTTGATTGAAGTCATGAGTGTGAGTTGTACGACTTTTTCATTTTCAAAATTGTTTTGGTTATTCAGAGTTCCTTGAAAGTTCACATGAATTTGAGTATTGGCCTTTCTACTACTCCAAAAAGATCATACTGGATAACACAGATGCTGTTATATTAAGTCTTCTTATTCATGAAACACAAAATGTCTAATTATTTAGATAGGTTTTAATTTCTTTTAGCAGTGTTTTATTTTTTCTTAAAAGAGAAATAGATTTGCTTATTTTTTTGCATTCTGCACCCTGTCGAAGAGGTAAATGAAAATGAGTGAAACTTAAATATGAAAGAATTCTTTAAAATTAAATCAGCAATTTTATACATTTATGTCAGTGAAAAATCATTACTATGTAAACAGGACAGATTATATCACCAAAAAAAATATATATATATATATCCAAGTATGAAAAGTATTGTGGTCTTAAGTGTCTTTACACTCTTCTTTTCTGTGTACTCATACACAATACATTCTTTCCTCATATAAATACATCCCCGTACGTGTTCTTCTTGCCCATTTGTGTATTCTTTGTCTGCTCCAAGGCTATATTCACATCGCCATTCAGGCAAGCCAAGGATCCTTCAGTAACCCACAACAGAACTTAATTTTACCCCAAATAGTAGTCCAGTGATTGGCTTTAAGAAGTCATTGAAGATTTGCTTCTGCAGACTCATTTTACTAATCCTGACCAAAAATTTGGGAGACAGAAAATTTAATTTTAACCCCAGTTCTGCTCCTTAATCAGCTGTGTGCCTTGGATAACTCATCAATTCATCCCTCAAGGCCCCACATTCCTCATCTTGCAACTAAGTTTCAGAACTCCCTCTTCAGGTACCTCACAAGACCAGATGCTGCAAAACTGGCAAAAACCCCTTTCAGCAGTGTTTAATAGGCTTCAGTGGACAGCTCTTCTACCTCCTTGGTTTAACTTATTCCCAAGGAGTTTATTCTTTTATATGCTCTTGCAAAACTAACTGCTTTCTTTATTTCCTTTTTTGGATTGTTCATTGCTGAACAATTATCACTGCTGAACAACACATCACTGACTTTTTTTTTAGGAAAGGTACAGGTGAGAATGAAGGATGCAGGCAGGTGCAAAGGGAGAGAGAGTAGGAAAAAGCATTTTATTTTATTTTACTTTATTCAGTTGTTCATTTTCATTGTTTACCCTGGCCTCAGCCTCAGATTTTAACTGGGAACCTTGAGATGTATGCAGACTGCACTGCAGTGGATTAAACCACTAGGCTACCAGGAAGTGCCATATCACAGGCTTTTGTATGTTGATCATTTACCCTGCAATTTTGCAGAATATGTTGATAGATTCTAGTAGTTTCCTTGCCAATTTTTTTATATATATATAGGATCAAGTAATCTGTAAATAGATAGCTTTACTGCTTCCTTTCCAATTTAGATGGCTTTTATTTCTTTTTCTTGTTTAATTGCTCTAGCTAGAATTTCCAGTAAATGTGGAATAACAGGTGAAAGCAAGGCATCCTTTTCTTTGTTCCTGAACTCAGGGGTAAAACTTGTTGTCTTTTTCCATTAAGTATGTCATTAACTTGGGCTTCTCATAAATGTATTTCTATGTTGAAGAAGTTTCATTCTATTAGCTTTCTAAGAGTACTTATCATTAAATAGTGTTTGCCTTTGTCAAGTGCTTTTTCTGCACCAATTGAGATGATCAAGACATAATTCCCCATTCTATTAATATGATGTATTACAGTGAGTGATTTTTTTAATATTGAATCACCTTTACATTCTTAGATAAATCCACCTGATCATACTGGATCATCTTTTTACTATGCTGATCGACTTGGTTTGCTAGTACTTTGCCGAGGATTTTTTCCTCTCTATCAAAGATATTGGCCTGAAGTTTTCTTATAATGCCTTCGACTGGCATTGGTATCAAGGTAATTCCGGTTTCATAGTTAGCAAAAGAGTTCTTTTTTTTGGAAGATTTTGAGAAGAATTAGAGTTAACCCTTCTTTATGTTTGGTAGAATTCACAAGTAAAGCCACCTGATCCCAGACCTTTTTTTGTTGGGAGGTGTGGGGGGGTTTTTGTTGTTTTTTTTACTGATTCAATATCTTTCCTTTTCATAGGTCAGTTGAGATTTTCTATTTCTTCTAGAATCAATTTAGGTAATGTATGTTTCTAGGAATTGTACATTTAATTTATATTATCTAATTTATTGGTTTACATTGTTCACAGTATTCTCTTACAATCCTTTTTATTATTAGAAGGTTGCCAGTAATGATCCCAGTTTCATTTCTGATCTTATTTTGTGTCTCTTTTTTTCCTTGTGGCAGAGGGTTTGTCAATTTTGTTTATATTTATATTTTCAAATTTTGGTTTTATTGATTTTATTGTGTTCCTCTTCTTTTTTATTTATTTCTTCTCTAATCTTTACTAGTTCCTTCATGCATTCTAGATATGGGTTTATTTTGCTCTACTTTTTTAAATTACTCAAGGCATAAGATTATTGCTTGAGATCTTTCTCCTTTTTAAAAATATTTTTTTGAGAGGAAGAAGAAACCTCATTTACTTATTTCTTCGCTTGTTTGTTCGTTTGGGTTGCTTCCATCCCCGCATCCTGAATCATGAATCCAGGTTCTTGGGTTTTGTGTGGACTACAACCAGGCCTTAATACCTAAACCACCAGGCTAATACAGGCATCTAGAGTTAATAAATTTCCCACGGAGTATTGCTTTTGCTACATCCCATAAATTTGAGATGTTGTGTGTTTTGATATACTGTATCCATTTTCATTAATCTCTCAGTATTTTCTAATTTCCCTTGTGATTTCTTCTTTGCCCCACCGGTTGTTTGAATGCGTTGTTAAATTTTCACGAATTTTCCAATTTTCCTTCTGTTACTATTCCTAGCTTCTTTCCTATTATGATCAGAGAATATACCTAGCATGATTTCAATCTTTTAAAGTTTAGTCAGACTAGAGTCCTAACATATGGCATATCCTGAAAAATGCTGCCTATGTACTTAAGAAGAATGTGTATTCTGCTGTTGTTAGATGCAGTGTTTTCTAATGTCTATTATATCTAACTGGCTTACAGTGCTATTCAAATCCTCTATATTCTTACTGATCTTCTGCTTAGATTCTTTGTCCACTATTATAAGCAGGGTATCATCAACTATTTATTGCAGAACTATTTTTCCCTACACCTCTAGCCAATGTCCTCTTTATTTTGGGGTTTTATTGTTTGATGCATATGTATATGTACTTTTAAAAAAAAAGAAGGTAAAGGAAGGAAGGCAAGGAGGGAGGGAGTGGAAGTGGGGAGGGAGATGATATGGTGGGGGGGAGGGAGATGATATGGTGGGGGAGAGGGAGACAGGGGAAGGAGGGAGGAGGAAGAAGATAGGGAGGGAGGAAGGAGGTGGGAGGGAAGAAGGAAGATTATTTATTTATTCATTTAGGTTGTTTCCTTGGGTTCCTTCTTTGGGCTTTATGTGGTCCCCACCCCAGCTGCCAGTTTAACACCTGAGTCACCAGAGTTCCCTATATATCATTTTAATAGTAATTTTTTACTTCAGTCTTCATATTTACAAACAATAATTTACATAACATATTTACAAAACAAATTCTTTAACTTATTAAAATTATATAATCTTTATCGGGTATTAAGAATACTTTCTGGGATGTACTCTTGTGGCTCAGGGTGTTGAGATACTTACACATGAACCATGTAAAGCCCAAAGACCTGGGTTCATGACCCAGAGTATGGGTGTCAAGAAAGATTAATAAATAAATAAATAAATAGATGCTTCTTCCTCTCTTTAAAAAAAAATCCTTCTAAGTGACATACTATATAAGATAAAAATTTACACCATTTCATAATATAATTACCTTTCCAAATCACTATTGAAAAAATCTATAAATTTAAAGGCTTAGATAAATGCATTAGTCTATATTATAAATGTCATAAAGCCAGAAAAAAGTAAGTACTAGATGGTTTCACTCATATGTGGGAAACAAAAAAAAAACTGCAAAACTCAAAGGATACAAGACTATGGATACTAGAGTGGGAGGAATGGGGCAGCAAGCAGGGAATGCAGGAGTAAACATGGCGACAGTGCTGGACACCAAACTAGGGCAGCAGGTGTGATGTGACGTGCACAGATTGTGCTGCACATGTAATATCCAGAAAATTGTAAAGTAAGGTAAACTAAATAAACAACAAAAATCGAATTTAAACAATTAAATTATTCACAAAATTAACCTCATAATTTCTTGTCAATTAAATCTAATTAGAAAATATCAAACATATCTTAAAAATACAAGCTGTCCACATTTAATAAGTTACATTACTTGAGTCTTGAAATATGTAAAATAAATGATAATTGTTCAAAATGATACAAAACACAAAATTACAACTGAAAATACAATATAGTGTTTAGGGAGAGGGGAAAAGTAAGTTAATAATAAAATCTAGATAGTCTCTCTACTACTGATCATCAGAAAACTCTTAAAAATTTAGTCAAGCACATACTGTTACTCCATACAAAGAGAGTAACACTAAAGAAACTATGTGTAGTAAATACTACCTCATTTTTTTCCTGCTTAGCTGGTCCTGGATCCTGTGCTCCATTTGCAGGCTCTTTTTCTGAAACTGAACTCTGGCCCAGGATTTCACTGCTGACAGGCTGCTGCACTTCGACAGGTGTATCACTTCTTCCAGAACAGTACAAAACACAAAAAGGAAGAGGTGAGGGTGAAGAACAATATATTTCGGTTGGAGAATTTTAACTTAAAATAGCATTTAGCCTAAGTATTAATCAAGTGCATAAAAATATTTTCACTTTCCTCTCAAGTATAACGAGGTGTTTTTTAAGCATGATGTGATTATAATAGAAGAGCATTCAATTATTAAGGATAGGAGGACAGGGGTTTCCAACTCCAATAAGATATGTGACCTTGGAAAAATCACTGACGTTCTCTGTGGCTCAGTCTCATCTATAAACTGAGTAGTAGGATAACCTAACACCTAAATTCACTTTATAAATTCTTAATCTGTGACTTTTGCCGTCCAAACATTTTTACCCTCAGTAAGTTTCAACAAAGCGGTAAGAAATGTTGAGATTAAAAGGCTTTCTTTCATCTATTTGTATTTACTATGAAAGCTAAACATACATTTTTCCAATACTTTAACATATACTAATTAGTAAATTTGATATCTTATGTCAGATTGTTGCTAACCTTCTAAAATACTAGTAATTTCTATTTGTTTTAGTTATTCTGTTCAAAGGTGATGAATGTCACAGATGTACAAAGTATCGTAGAAACAAGTAAAAGTAAAATGATGTTTGCCTTCTGGAAATGTGATTGTGAGATGGTCACATAATGGCTTCTCCAGGCAGAAATATGTAAGACATGTAGGTCTAGGGTTCGGGAAAGTAGACAGATCTTTACACAGGCATTAGTTAGGAGTCTTATATATGTCAGTGTCTAAACATACATACACACACAGGTACCCAGAGGAAGAGGGTAAGTATAAAAACCTGGGAAGAGTTTTCAGTTACCAGATGGTGCCATAACCATGTGAAGCCCATTTTATTTCCACAATAAAATTTTAATAGTTACTATTAGAATAAAATAATCTTCACAAAGTAGTATCTAATTTTGCAATTTATACAGCACATCCATATACATTATCACACTTAACTTGTTCACTAACCTGTGAAATAGGTTATAATGCCCATTTTATAAATGAGGAAAGACTCAAAAAACTCATGGTTTTCCAAAATTATATAACTAGTAAATAAAGCTAGTACTTGAATCCAGACCTTCAGACTCCAAATTCAATGTTGAACCATGCCTGAGGATATCTTTTTTTTGGCTCTTTAATTGAGCCCATTACAACAAATAGTCAAAACTTACATTTACTTTTAGAGGAATGAATAAAAAGTTATTAACTGAGCAGTAGCAATAAGGAAGAAGTGTTTTTAAGGAAGGAAGGAAGAGTAGAAAGCACTTTTGTTTATTTATATTTTTGGTTGTCCCTGTCCCCTACCACCCAGTCCTTGGTCCTGGTCCGTGGGCTTTTACATGGTCTACATCCCAGTGACTGGCTTAGCACCTGAGCCACCAGGATACATCAAAGCTTACATATTTTAACTGATGTTTTTTCTTTTTGTTTTTGTTCAAATGAAAAGATATCCTTCGAAACACCATACTCTCCTTTTAAACCTTTTGTGTGTGTGTGTTTTATCTTGTTGTTCATATAGTAACTCACAGTATCCCCAGGATACAGCATGATGCTAACAGATTAGACACTCAAATATTTTAAATAAATACTGACTTCAACCATTTATTAACACAGTTAAGAGTCTCTTCGTGTCCAACGTTAACATAATTTATCTAATTGAACTTACCAGTATTTTTAATGAAATCTATAATACTTTTTAAATAAGGTAAACTTTTTCAAAGTAATTTTTTTTATCTACAACACAGTGGTTCTCTCATAGCATGCTACTAGTAGCCTTTTGACATACTGTACTTACTAATGAAGGGAAAAATTTATATTTATTAAGCACCAATCACATACTTGTCATTCTGCTAGGAGCTTTATTTCACTTAGCAAGTCAGTAATTGAAATTCAGAGATTAAGTAACTAACCCAATGTCAAATAGCTTATAAATGGCACTGCTATTCTTCAAACCCAAGTCTGACTCACAGAACATATAAAGACTATATTCTGTATTCATTATTCCACACTGCTTTGCTTTATAAAAGTTTCCAATTTCAGAGGCATGACAGATGTTTTCTGGGTTATTGCTACTACTGAGAGTTAATAAAACACATTATTACTTACTTTTTGACATGTCCCATTTTACCTTTCTACTTATTCTATAATGGACTAATAACATATACTCCATTTCTTTTCATCCTTATGCCTTCATTCCCCAGTTCACTCAGAATTGAAAGCCAGAATTCCAGACAATGAGATTGTCCTCTGAAGGGATTGAAAAGTCCAATAAAAGTTTGAGACAGTCTTGGCATGCCCTGGTAGAGGAGTGGATTAGGTCAATCACTGCCAAAGGAGCAAGCCACATACTCCTGGGTTTGAGTCTCGGGCCCAGGCAAGGTGGGGGTGGCAGGGGAAACAACCAGTATGAACAACTAAATAAAAATAAAATAATGATGCTTCTTCCTCCTGTCTCATCTGCCTGCCTCCCACTTGCCTTTATCACTGACTATGCCTTTCCTTTAAAAAAAAATGTTTAAGATAGTTTTTACTAATGCTCAAGACTCTTCCTTTGAAATTCAGATAAGATGCTCCCAATTCAATTATATTCATCCACTGCCATCACTAGTTATCTCTTTTTTTTTTCCTTTTTATTAAATAAAGGAAAGATGCAGGCAGGAAGAGGAAGCAGCACTTTATTTTATTTAGTTGTTCATTGTGGTTGTTCCTGCCAGCCCCAGGACATGAACCTGGGCCCTTGGGATGTGGACTGTGCCAACTGCATTTCCCCCAGGTATGCCATTATCTGTCTTTCATATATGAAATATAGAGCCATAAGATAGCTTAAGAAGTCACCTAGGCTTTATAAAGTGCCCTCATTTTAATTATCCTAGATTCCTCCTTTTTCTTTAAGGAACATTTAAGAAGATATTATAACCTTTCTCCTCCCTAATCTTACAGAAATTTTTTAATTAAAAATGCTTCCATATATATTTACTCTGTATTTCTTAGTGCCTTAAGTAAAGATCTCCTCTTGCTTAATTAGAAACAGAAAGTGCTTCCTGAAAAAGTGAGGGAGATTTCCTAACCCTTGAAGAACTGACAGAGAACCCTGGTGGCTGAGCAGTTAAGTCTGAGGCTCCAGACAGCGCAGTCCACATAAAGTCTGTTTGTGGTCCAAGATGAAGGGAAACAGCAACATGAACAACTAAATGGAGGGGTAAATGCTTCTTCCTTCTCATTATTCCTGTATACCTGCCTACTTACCTTCACTGAATTAACACAACTTTAATTTATAAAGTAATGAAAGTTTTTATGTACGGTTTGCTATCACACCAAACATCAAATTTCCAATAATCTCCTGCCATTGTCTACTGGAACCCTACCATTCCCTTGCTCCCAGTCTCCCTGCCCTTCCCCTCTGGTAACCTCAGGTCTGTCATCAATGTCCAAGGGTTAATTTTTGTTTTGTAGGTTCATTTGCTTTGTTTCTTTATGTTCCACAGATAAGTGAAAACATTCATTACTTTTCTTTCTCCTTCTGACATTTTTCTCTTAGCAAAATCCCTCTAGTTCCATCCATGTTGTCACAAATATTAGAATTTCATCTTTTTAGGCTTGTATATATTCCATACACATACAAAAGGATTCTCTGAATCCTTGCCAACATTTGCTATGGAAATTAGACTTTAGGTTGCAAACATAATGTAGCCAATATAGTTGATTTATAATGTTGCATATATCTGGAACCTATATATTATAAACCAGTACTATTTTAATAAAAAGTAAAAAAATTAAACCTATTGAAAAGTTTTCAGGATTAACTCTCAACTAAAGGAACTTAAACATTAAGAAAAGACAAACATATCAATTAAATCATCTTGTATTTGTGAAGCTTTTATAATTTTTATGAGTAACTACTTACCGTTCAGGGGATTCTTCATAAATACTGTGACATTCTGTATTCTCAAGCATGAGACTTCTACTAAGGTTTTGTACCCCTGGATAATGAAAGTTAGCAAAGGAGTGTGACATTGGAGATGTTTTGTTCCCAAGGTCTGAGATTCTCTTATCATGACTGGTTAGTCCACAAGTAAGTCCATCTAACGCAGGATTCAGAGAACGGGTCATATAGGCGTCAGCTGATTGAGGCCTTCTCATTGGAGATGAAGGATAGGGAGAAAGTTTGCTGATAAGAGGAGTCAAAAGATCAGCATATGCAGCTTTTGTGGGTTTCAGAAGTTTGTCAACATGAATATTAAGCATTTTCTGTTCAAAAGCACAAGAGAAGACAGAAGATGGGAGATTCTGAAGCCATGACAATAAACTCAGATCCAAATCATCACAACCATTACCACATAATAGGTCAATGCCAAGAAGTACTTCACTTTCTGTAATTTCTTCTCCAGTTGCTTTACTTTGACAAAACTCTACACAGCATTCATAAAGTAGGCCTTTCATTACAAGCTGAAATAAACGATTGTTACTTGCTTTAAAGCCAGCTTCACTTAGTTTCCTATCAGCAGGGATGAATTCTGCAACCATAACACAAGCCTCTTCAAAACAGTGTACTCGGGCAGTGCTAGGATTCCAATCCTTAAATTCAGCGTGATTGGTGAGACGAGGCAAAGTCAGAAGCAAACAGAGCTTGCTATAATCATCTTTAGAAGGACAGTATTCTTCCAGGGCATGTAAACATTGCACAGCTTCTTGCATGGTAAATTCCAGCTATTAAAAAAAATATGTAATTATTATATACTGTGATATATAAAAACAAGGAGTATTTTACACTTACACTTTACAAACTCAAACTAGTCAAGTATAAAAGGAAAAACTCTACTGTCACAGAATACATATATAATTTGTAGGTTACATAACAACTTTCAAGTCAGGAACTAAAATGGATTTTACTACTAGAATAAAAGGATTAAATATTTTGGTTAATTAGCAACTTTTTTAGAGGAATGAAGAGAGGGATGGCAGGCAAGAGCCATTTTTTAATTTAGCTGTTTATAAACAAAAATTACATAATTATATTATATAATATGTATTATATAAATTACTATACTATCATATTTTGTTTATTTTCCCCTGGTCCAGATTGAGAACCCGAGTCCTTGGCCATTACATGGGCCACACCCCAGTGTCTCAGCCACCTGAGCCATGAGGGCACAACAGCACATTCAACTTTTATCTATAAAAAATATTGTTCTAGATTCCAGTTGCAAGAAAACAGACTGTTAAACTCTCAAGCTCACTTCCTCCCCATAGCATAACCAAGAAAACACCTCTTTGACAACTATAATCTTCGAAAAGGAACAGAACCAACATCTCCATAAAAATGGGATATACGCTTCCATAAAAGGTAGGAGAAGCCAATCTGTCTTGGCACCACACTCCCCTGTTCAGACTCCAGGGCCATGGGGAAAGACCAGCAAAAGAGCCACACTCCTGTAGCTAAAGGGCTTTCTATTTGTGAACTGCCTTTCAGTCACTGAGCCAGGGGTCTCAGGCATTGTTGTGCCCATTCCTCACGTTGCCAGCACCAAAAGCTCTTACAGTAAAGGCCCCATGGAAGCACAGGTCCTCTGCGATTAGCACACTGTTGCCAAACTGTTGGCATTTACCATTGCCTTTTCTCAGGCAGCCAAACACAGATAACCAGGACAAGGAGTACCGGAGAGAAGAGGTGACTGAATCGGGCAAGTTGCAGTCTACTCTACCCCTCTCACAGGGAAAATAATTGGAAGGGCTCCATCAAAATGGTAGCTCCACA